>OX383259.1:16942409-17571233 GCA_947522985.1 Lithophane socia
CACTAATCTTTGGAACTAACCTATGATACTACCTATGAAATAATATTTGATAACCCAATTCTTGAGGAAGGCTATTTATCATGGGAGCCGAGCAAAAAGTAAAAAAGTCAGAAAGAACGCTAAGCGAACGAAAACGAAGTAACAGCGCGGGCGGGCGATGCGATGCGACGGGGTGGGCCGGGGAACAAGACATTTCACGCGGACAAAGTCGCGGGCAAAAGCTATAAAATCGTTTAAATACAACAGAAAAAAAGTTGTGAACTGTCCGATGAAAGATCAAATCGTTTATTTCTCATAGCGGTTCCGGTGCTCACTCAATGGTCGGTGCCTTGTCTCAGGGTGCTGCGCGGGCGTCATGCTCTGCCGGTCATTTATTAGGGTTGACAATATAACCTACCAATAGTTTCTAACCAATAGTTTCCTTCTGTATTGAACATTCGTCATGCCGTGGTAAAAAATTGTCTATTCAGCAAGCTGGTAGCAGAGCTAGCTGAGTTCCCAGGAGGCTCAACGTATATCGGTCACTATTTAACTTTGACTGCGCCTGTATTTCGGCTTCGTATAATTAAGTATTGTGTAATTGTATATTCGTGTTTTTACTTATGTCTGTTCTGAAATTGAATTTCTCTGCTTACTTTATATTGTCAATACAAGCAATGTTGTCAACCCTATCCGTGTTCAATGGGTGTTAGTCGAAAGTTGCCAGTTATTGTGCGTACGCGCCGCGAGTGGCGCGAATTTATTTCATATCGAATTATTTCTCCTGAATTTATGGAAGCAGTAAAAACCATGGAGCGGCTAGTGGTTATTGTTGTATAAACTTTTTGCTGTAAATAATATTTAAAGAGAGCACCTAATTATGCGTTAAGTTTATATTATTTAGTCAAAGATAACCTACTCAGTATAATCCCTATCTAATTGTTTGTATTTATTGATTCTTACAATACTTAGATAAGTACGAGCGGGCTCTTTTTTACGCTTTTGGTAGGATTTGACGGTTTACGAGATAAACATGTTTATATCAACAAACTGTTCTACGTCACCCAATTCAAAAGCTACAGCTGCAGTTTTTATGATGATCATTTGTATACGAAAATGCTTATGTTGTTTTTTGTAATACTTAGATTTTTTAACAATCACGACAACTGTCCGTACGTTTTATAATCTATCATACTGCGTTAAAAGAAGCTGTCACGCCGTCATCGTCACACGGTGTCACTTTTTCTAGAAAATGCAGTTGTTTAACTGACTAGTCAAAATCCTACATCCCGATTAAAAATGCACTCCACTAGTACTTATGTCATGTCGATAAAAATATATAATAAGTTACCGGAAGAAATAAGAAATATAAATAAATACACCACCTTTACTAATAAATTAAAATTATTTCTAATACACAAAAGCTATTATAATGTGAACGAATACTTGCATGAAAACCTATAACTATAATTAATAACTTTTATATTATCTTTTATATTGTAATGTAATTCTAGTTAACAATGTATAATCTAATTTAATTTTAATTGATTTTTAATTTTAAGTAATAGAATGAATGTAACAATAAATTTTGCTGTGCCCTGACAGGGTCTACAACGGCTCCTAGCTCTAAGTTAACATCTTGTTTTACCTTGTGGAACGCAAATAAATGAATATGAATATGAATATGATAGTTTTGCAGTCACGTAACTTGTAGCTAGAGTACCTACTACCAATCTGATAAAAAATCAAAATCGCCAAAACAGTAATTTTTCAAATTGTTTCTAAACTACATCGTTACTATTGCTACCAGCCATTTCTTTTTCAATTACAACGAGATGTATTTTTTTCCTCAATTAGATTCAAAGATACTCGTTATTATTCAATGAGCGTGTTGCTCTGAACACAAAGTGGATACAGAAGGTTCACAAAAAAAAAACTTTGCTTCTGTTCAGTTCTGTTTATCGTGGCCACCTAACTATAAAATGCTATATATAAAATATGTTTGTTTTGTTAGTTGATTTTTGTACATATTTGTTTGTTTTGTTATTTGATATTTTTTTTATAAATAAATCGTGTGACCCTTCTGTATTCCTTTACTCTGTGTCTTGCGCGTACGCCGCGATCTAAATATTTGCGGGCGTTTGTTCTTGTTTATTTCAGTTTCTACCAGAATTACCGTTTCTCAGCGAAAACACAAGAAGTGAAAAGAGAAACAAGCTGTAGATTTATGTTAATTTAATTCATAAAAGTGACTAAACGTTTAAAATAAAAAGTATTAACAATAGAGAATTGGTAAATACGTCGGGAAAGGCTTTCAGTTAGTTAGATGAATCGGAAGGAGGAAGATGGCCTAGACATGACACTGAAAGCCTTGATGTTGTCTTGTAATCTTGTTAAGTCCAGCAGTGGACGAAAATGGGCCGAGTCTTGACTGAGGCTAGTAACGTGTTGCTGTGTGACACAGTGTATGTTATTTTATTGGGAAATTAGATGCATTACTGAGTAATATCATAATAATACTCAGTAATGCATCTAAATCGACAGCTAAAAGCGAAAAAAAAATTTAAAAAGGAAATAATCGCATTTTTTTACCAACTAGTAAAAAATATTCTGCAAACAAACCAACAACGTATGTTCACAAAAAGTTGCGATTACATAAGAGGCGTGTCAGCATATCAATCAGTTCAGGAAGGACCTGCGCCCGCGCAATGCGGAACACTCGTAACTGACGGCTGTACGCACTTAGCGGGTGTTTGTCATGAATACCTTAGTTTTTGTAACCTATCTAAATATATGACCATTTAATAACAGGTTCGATTCTGAGCTATACCTTAATTACGTATGTAATGCGTGACTTGTTTAGTTCGCAGTATTTTTTTGGGATTCAAAGATCGAATAATCTAGACAAAACCGTGCGTGACATGAATTAAACATTACAAGTAACCTTTAATAATGTGATTGATTTATGAAAAACAATGTTTTTTAAGCGACAGGTTTATCTAGGATACAAGATATATTTTTTTGCAACTGTGCCGTTATGTTTTTGCAGTTTACTATAATAAAATCATCACGTTTGCTTTATTAATAATTAAATTTAATTAACTCGTGCGCCTCCCATAACATTAGAAGATTACACTTTAACCTCACGATGTTCAATCATTTACCAATAATAACTGTGATGTTAACGTGCGTTCATTATAATATAAGTAACGTTACATGAGCGTCGTGACTGTTGCTGGTCGTTGGGCAACCTGACCCTAGTGCTGCACGTCCGGACGGACGCGACCACGCGGCGGGTACGCACGTAATTGTCAAATGAGTTTTATGTCATCTGCCTAGTCTTTCCCAACTATGTTGGAGTCGGCTTCCAGTCTAACCGGATGCAGCTGAATACCAGTATTTTACATGGAGCGACTGCGTATCTGACCTCCACAACCCAGTAACTGGGTAATACGATACCCCTTGGCAAGACTGGTTGTCAGACTTTCGGGCTTCTGACGACCCGTAACGACTGTCAAAGATTCACAAATGACTCCCGGAACCAACGGCTTAACGTGCTTTCCGAGGCACGGAGGAGTCTCGATATGTAAAGATCCATCCTCGGACCAACCCCGGCAAGCGTAGCTTAACCTGATGGATCGGGTCAGAGCCCATTCGTCCCCTAAAATTCGTCCCCCAGCATAAAAGTTGTAGATTCGGCCCCTATATAGGTGCCCATTGGTCTCCTGGTAGGGGACCAATTAATATTTTAATAAAAAATATTATTTTTAAGGTACCCATTCGTCCCCTCTAATAAATATACAATATAAGTTAAAGATTCGGCACCTATACAGGTGCCTATTGGTCCCCTGAGATAAAATTAGCTATATTTTACATAAGAAACGGTTAACATAGTACACTTGTGAACAGTTTATTAACGGAATTAATTTAATAAATCATAACAGATCATTGAAAAAAGAGCTATGATGAATGATAATCCGTCATGATAATAATATAACCTGTCGATAGGCTTACGATGCAAAATTGTCTCACTACGAATGGCTTGTTAAAAAAACGGGTTACAAATAATAGATAAGCTTAAGGTGTTTAAAATTGGTAAGTACTCTCCAGATGTGCGCGGGGTGTGGAATGCCGAAGCGGGAGGGGTAATCTTAGCCAGAGTATCTGCGCGCGAGCAAATAACAAAGGCGTAGCCCAAAACAATAGACGCTCGATGAAAGGACTTGCACCTGATTGGCTAACACCAGTACTAGACAACTTCGGCGTATTTATTCCAGGAATGTGTTACTACATTTAGTTTACTTATAGTTGCAAATCCAAGCGTACTGATTTTTATACTGTCTGTAAGGTAAGGTAGGTAAAGTTAGGTAAATATACAAAAAAATAAGAAGTGATTATTTACTGTTGATATGTGTTCTATTTTTTTTTGCATATTTTATATTTAATGTTGATTTATATGATGGTCAATCAAGGCTGATTTTTGTAAAAGAGTTGTATTTTGTTAGTTTCTAGGACATTGTGATTTTGTATGTGTTAATCTTATTTGAAATAAAGATGATATCTACCGAATTACTATATTTTTTATTTAAGCCTTTTCTGCGCGACTGTACCAGGACTACCAAGCTGCAGTATACACATATACATGTACTTATATTAGAAGAATGAATAAAAATAAATATTCTTCAGGGGACGAATGGGCCCCTCAAAAGTTCCAGGGGACGAGTGGGCACAGGGTGCGAATCTTAGGGGACGAATGGGCTCTGACCCGATGGATCGACCCGTGCGGCTGTTATTACTACTTATTACTTAGCCACGAGCTCCTCCTTTATTGTGCTTAGTTTGTTATGTTATTTAAATCTACAGGGTGAAATTGAATTCATGGGCATCCTCTTAAGGGGTCATTGTACTCATCATTACTATTATGAACAATTTTTACTTAAAAAAAACAGCTGTTCTCTACAGTCTGACGAGCTATGCGAACATAAATGTAGGGAGCAGCTGATTTTTGTTTCCCCGTAGCTAATGAGTGAATGTGCGACGAACGCGTTGATGTCTTTTGTATGCGCGGTAGGCTCGTAGCGGTGGACATGACTGGACATGACGTGACGTGAGAACAAGATATTTCGTTCTTTTTTTTGTAATAATAAATTTTCAGTTTCCACTGAATTAACACTCGATTATTTTATATAGCCAGTTAGCAATTTTGGTTTGAAAATATACCTGTGTAGGCTAAAACGGCTATAATATTTTACAAACACCAAAAATAATATTCATGTTTTGATAAAATAGGTAAGTTGCGTGTAATATCGGTGTACATAATTATACAAAACATTAAATTATTAAGGAAAGCAAAACAGTAGTTATCAAAACGCTATATCATTTCAGTAACGCATCACTTGACTAATAGTCGTTACCAACAGTAACTGGAAACTAAACGATTTTGCCTAAAAAATACTCATTTGAATAATTCACTGACCGTACTTATTCAGCTAAATTATTTACGCGGAAAATGAATGAAACTGGCGTTACGAAGTACTCGTGTTTCACGGTATTTTAAACGTTCAAGCAATAAGTGAAGAAGTCATCCGAAAAACTAATGTCGATTATTAAGTCACTAGGTATTTAAGTAAACTATACTCATTATGCTATTGCAAAACATTCTCGTCGTAAGGTTGTGGACACATTAGATCGGTCGGGTAATAAGCTCAATTATTGTACATATCAAAATCGATGTTTCAAACATAGATCCCTAAACGATACGATAAGTATAGATAGTGCCATCCACGAAGACGCGCCCACTCCGCGATTACTGTACTGTAAGCTGTACTTTAGTACGGAGCGGAGCGGAGGGGGCGTGACTTTACACCTGAAAACACCTAAATAGAATCCAGTTGCTGAGTCAGTACGCCGCGTAATTAAACGAGTCCCACATCAACATACGTCATAACAACCACTACAAGTGTGTACCGACTGGTGAGGGAAGAAGGAGTCGTTATCATGACACAAACAATCCAAAAAGATGTCACTAACCGTGCTAGCAGGATGTGCGGGCAGCAGCACGAGTGGCGGCGGCTTCCTCTGCTTGCGCACGCCGCGGCGGCGCGCCGGCGCGCCCCCCGCGCCCGCGCCCCCGCCCGCCCCCGCCGGCGCCTGGTGCCGCCCCAGCCACCGCGTCACCAGCTTCTCCTTGCTGTTCGCGCTGCCGTACTCCGGCTCCTCCTAGGGAACACAGCTAAGGTCAAAATATGCAGCATAATGATGGTAACTTTACGCGTTAAGCTAATAACGTCCGGTTCTTAATTGATTTTATGTTCATTTGCATAAGATTTTTGGATACTCAGCAGTAACCACCACTAGACCAACGACCATCTACTCTACTCATGAATGCAAGCTCACCTTCTTCTTCTTCATGGTCTCCCCCTGCAGCTTGACCTCCAACTCCTTGCAGAGTTCGTGGTTCCTGACCCTCTCCACATCTTGGCCCTTTTTGACTTCATCCACGCTGACCACGAACTGCTGCACAGGCCTGAAGGTCGGGTCGAACTGGTTGTGGTCGTACGCTTGCTTGGCGCGGAAGCAGGGGCAGATCCTCTTGGACAGGTGGTAAATGCTGATGATGCAGACCAGGCAGTGCACGGACGCGATGATAAGGAGGGCGATGTTGGTGAGGACTGGGGTCCAGGCTTCCATTTCATCCTGTTGGAGGAGTGGGGAAATTAGAAACAGAAGCTTGAAACCTATGTGTCTGAACTAAGTTTAGTTGCTTGTTGTGGATGTTTTAAAGCTTTACGTCAATTGAACTAACGTTATATCATGTCCAATAACAGAAACCTTACAGAAAGTCGGAATTACTAACATTAAAATGATTGATTTTAATTGGTACACCATAAATGCCCTCGATCTAAATAGGTTCATAGGTAATAACAGCGTATTAGAGCTTACAACACCAACCTCGACCTGTACACCTCGCTCGCGACCGCCATCATTACAAACTAAAACGGCACATCACTTCATTTGTCAGCATTGTTTAGAAATCAACAAGTGTCGAGTTGTATTTTATATCCATACGAATAAAACTGCCATTATACCATCGTTATTCATATTTCGGCACCTTTGAGAGAAGTAACATTAATGAGCATCTGTTTGACTGACAAATTAACGTGTTATGTGTTCTATACTTACATGTACCGTTCGAACACAACTATCATAATATGAGTACCTTTTCTTCTCGTTTTTGAATGAGTAAAATATAGAATATAATTAAACGAAAGACAATATGAACAAAAATTTAAAATAAGTGAAATTTAACTCACAGAAGACAAATGAATAACAGTTTCAAGTTACAAAATTAATTAAGAAAATTATTTATGTTCATTAACATGTTCAGAACAGTCTTTCAGTTAATATGAAACAGTAAACTGACTATATTATCTGCAGTTCATTCACATCACATAGGAGCGTGGAAAAATGCTCCTTCGAGAACAATATTGTTAATAAATATCGTTTGACTTTTAATACTCGCGCGACAAGATAATCAGCCCCATAGATTCACTGTTCCCCGTTACATGGACACATCTGGGAGAAATGTCGGTGTCAGACACTCCTGCTAGTATAACACACCATATTTTTATGTTCTACTTGGGGTCTCATGGCAACTTAAAACATTGCGCTTGGCTATCGTACCTATTGGGGATAGCAGTTGGTTATCATTGTCAATAATGGTGGAATCCGACAATCGGCAATATTGCAGACGGACACGCACGGCAGACGAGCACAAACGGCCACGCACCACGCACCGAGAAACTTCCGATGTCTGCGATACCCTGCTCTTCCGATGTCTCCGATACCGTACACCTTCCCACGGTGCGTCGTCCGGGCTCATCGGTGTCCGTCCGCAAAATCGCGGATCGTGGGATTTCGGTATAATTAGGACGCTGTTGTCTTTCGTCTTAATTGTTTCACTGATTTTGTTTGCCCGATGATATAACACCACCACAACCAACACATTGCCAGGGTGTCACCGTGTCGATGTCGGTGCAAACAATTAAAGCTACTCAAATAAAGTGGATCCTACTGTATTCTGTAAATTGTTCTTTTGACTTTATTTTCGTTTCACCGTTACGTTTTGTAGTAAGTCGTAATTTTAATGAAGCTGTAACAGTGCATTGAACTTAGCTGCACTTATTTTACGAGAAAATGTACTGGTCGTAGATTTACCGTCCGATTCTTCCAAGAACAAAGGCTAGTATTTAAGTTTCTAGACATTTTACTGAATATTTTAGTCACTGGACATAAACATTGCTAATACGTAAGCACATTATGTAACTTCGTCACATGTCACATCACAGCGTGTCAATGTATACTACCCTTGAATTAAAGTATTACAAATACATTCGTAACATTTTACATAATCCATGACTGTTTATTATTATTACATAGCTATACATTCATAAATGCTTCAAAAACACCGTATATTTCAGTTTTCTATTCGTCGCGTTGTGTCAAGCGTGCTTTACTATCATTACAGCGAGCGGCTAATGAGTGTGACCGCTCGATAATTGACGTAACATTCGTGCGCCCGCGCCGTGTCATTACGAGTAATAGTCGGCAAATGTGCATCACCGGGTAATGTCAGCCTTGACCGGGGAGTTACTACATCCGCTCGTTTGCACCCCATTAAACGTTGACCTTATAAGTTGTTGTGAATCACAGAAATTGTGGGTTTCAGAGTTGTTTGTTATTATTTTGGAAATTTTTATGATGATTTTCAGAGGATAGCGTGTGATTTTATCGCATAGCAGTTTTTACATAATTATGTATCTAGGTACTGGCAAATATAAAGCTAAGTTACTATTTTGGAAAAACTTCAACTAATTACGGATACTTTTCAGACCTCTAAGTGATACAAGATAGCATCCATTTGTTGATTCCTAAACGAAAGTTTCATGTATTCCTAAAAGTACAACTAATTCAGAAAACCTGGAACTTAAGGGCGCACCCTACCTCAAATTAAAGCATTAATTTTGAAATAAATATATGTTAAAGTTGAGGATTGATGGCTAGGTCTTATGTTTGGCGAAAACACGATTACATAAAATTTTCTCTATGGAAAAAAAAATCAAAGTTACCCCGAACTATAAACCGCTCGCGCTGGTATTAAAAAAATACTTCAAATTAGATCATGAAACTTTGCATAAGAACTGAACTATCTATAATACAGGTCTTGTGTTTTTTTTTAATTACCATTATTTTCACCGTAAAAAGCAATTACCTAAACATTTCGACGCTTTAGAGCCGCTAGCGCCCCACTCCGTCTCGTTCTCACTCAGGTCGCGAGTAGTATGGTGCGAGCGGGATAAAATCTCAGGTAGGGTGCGCCCTTAATACGAGGTAACAGTCGTTTCTGACCGGATGATACTGTCATTAAGAGTGTTTAAAGTCAATAAAATTATCCGTACTACTATTATCTAATTATTTATAATGAGACGTCCTCATTACTCGAAATGTTTATTTACTTCTAACTAACTAATACATAAGATGCCACGTATCTCGCTATGTGGGACGAGGCTGTACAGTGCATGGCTCCAGCACAATCCGTGGCGCAAGTAATGGTAGGATCTATTCATTTGCCCACATGTCACCCGGCGGCCTTCTAACATCCTCGCCTCGCCGATAGTAGGTATGTTGATCTCGTTTGTCTAAGTGCCAAGTACCTAAGTGCTTGAAAAAATTGAAATGCGCGTGTGTGTTTGAAAAACCGAATGAAAAAATTCAGTTTTTGAAACCGACACGATTGTGTCGGTTTTCATTACGTTTTTTGGTGCAGCCAAGTTAGAATTACGTTAACCGAAAGTATATTTTGTGATCGTTAATGTTATTTTTTTACGAAATTATGAGCGCGAAAAAAAAATCTGCTGTTCCCTACATTTTGTCGAGTGAACACAAATGTATGGAAATGCTGTTTTTTTTTTCGCGGTTTCAGTGTTGGTCCCATAGAAAAATTTGTTCAAAATGATGAGTACAATGACCCCTTTCCGGTTTTAGCATAAACAAAAAATAATGTTGTACATTAATTAGTTTTTCATTTCACAAACTACGCTTTGTTGTACCTACTTGGTGCGGTACTAGCTATTGTTGTTGTTGGAATCGCGAAGGCTACCACCCTTGATTGCCTACCCAAGTAGAGAAATGTTCGATAATGAATGAGGAACCGACGTCCTCCACAAATACTTAGTTGTGGAGTAAGTATTTACCTCACTGTGAGTAGGTAAATAAATAAAGAAAGTAAGGAAATATTAAATTTAACGTAAGTAGGTACTAAAAGTTGAGTAATACGTTTAGCTAGTGGTTCTAGAATAAGTTAGCAGTAAGTGCCTGAGTTAGGTAATACGTGAGATATGTTAACTACTTACAAGTGCTGCAGTATGTTACAATATGAGTTAGTACTCTTACGATGTTTTCTCTTCACATATTTTATTATTAGGAAGCTTTAAAGCCTGCTAGTAAAAGATAGGTGATTAATGTTTAACAATCGTATTTTTTATTATATTTAATCTTTCATTATATCTGGAAACACAGGCATGAATGGAACATTCTACTGTAATTGAGAATTGCAGTCTCCCTCAGCCATTTGACGAAAAGTATCGCAAGCTTACATAATCATTGTCAAGAATATAATCAACTGTGATGGAGAGGCATGTAATTCTATTAAAATATCTATCTTACTTCACAAATTGAGAGGTTGTCACATGAAAGCAACAATACAGAAGTTCCGTTCTAATAAAAAAGTTAAGGGACTAAACCTGAACATCGCTAAATCAGCCTGTAAGTAGAATGCTGAACCTGGCACATCATATAGAGCTTGAACGAAAGTGTCATATAAGAAGGATTGATGGTCGCTATGTTTCTACTATCACGGAAAAGTATGCTACTCATCTTCTTTACTTATTAATTTTATTTGAGTGAAACTCATGTGCTCCGAGTTTCTTTCAGCATTTCTTCTCAAGGATCAGTCAGCTAGCAAAGCGCGCCATCCTGTTTTAAAATATTAACCAAAAAATAGACGTGTAAATAGAAGTGTGGACCTTTTACACTTTCTTGTTTTAGGTGTACATCTTGGAAGTACAAATAAGCGCGACTGATAGCGAGTTATTTATGCAGGCAAGTGTAGCGGCCGGTAGCAGCCAGCAGCTTGCCCAACCGCGCCGGGCAATAAATAGCTCGCAGCCGATGTAATGTCAGATTGTATGCTAATATTGATAACGTTTAATTGAATCAATTATTGGAGTACGCCGAGTGGAAAATATGTTATCTGCTTCAGTTAAAAGTTTCACTATTCTTGAGCCTCACATAGAACAGATCTTGATTGAGTGTAGGTTTAGTTTATAAAGCAAACTGAGACTTTTATACTTGTGTTGCTCGTATTTTATGCGTGTTTTCTTATCAGCAGCAGAAGTTAGGCACCGCTGCCGATCTGTTCTCGCTGCAGGATTCATGTTGGCTGTTCCTTTAAACAATTTAGAATCTTGCTCTATTTAGAATATGTCCTGTGGCAAATGGCCATTCTTCTCTCAAATTACGGTAGGTTGGTGCTTATCCCCGACATCATCACCCACTACATAATAACGCAAGGTTCATGAAATACGCTATATCATCTAATCCCTTGGATGAGAGTACCCGAGGATCAACTTCAATGTAACCAATGTTGAATGTATGTGCTGCTGTTGGTTGGTGTTCTTTAATAAATAAATAGAAAATAAAAATAAATGTCGTAACCTTATCGAACTGTTCCCGACATCGCATCATCCTCAAACAGTTGACCTATGTTTGCTCTTCATCATGTACTCACCTCGAAGCTGGCGTGCGTGGTGGGCTGCCTCAGGGAGTCGCGCTGCAGGCCGGTGGCAGCCAGCACAGCGGCACTGTTGCCACAAGCCAGGCACAGCAGCGACAGAGCCAGGAACGCAGTCAGCAGAGGACTCCTGGAATTAAGACATGCGTTAGTAAAGCGCTCCATGTAATGTGAGAATATGAAAGAAAGGACAGATTGTGACGCAAAATGGGAGGCATGTTGATCTTTTTATTTTATGTACCTAATGCTAACATTGCCGGCCGCCTGCTCTCATGTATTTGAGCAGTACAGCATATGCGATATCTCGAAGAAGGTTATCAAAATAATACTTGAGTTCCCAGCATGTTTGAGAAAAAATATTTTTATCCGGTGAACAGACGCCAGACGGGTGAAGGTCAATTTTACCTCGGATCGTAGACTTATTTAATATGATTTGATTTGGTTAGGATCTGCAAAAAAAATGTGAATAGAATTTTATGTTTAGTTAACTTTTCGATGAAGATGTCTAAGCGAAATTACATAAGTGGACGTTGCACATCATCTTATGGAAAATGCTTTCTGAACATTTTCTGCTGTGTGAAATTACAGTGTTTAGCCTCGATGCCCCAATTAGAAATTATCCTGGCAAGTTTTGCCTGCGACTCATGTGCATTCATGTTGATATTAAGTCCCATTTGAAGTCGTGACTTCGAGTCGACCTCCGTGACCTCTTGGTAATTGAGCAGCGAAAGTTTGTAAATCTGCAGTCCATCTATTCAATTAGATTTAACTAACCAATAAAGGTCAATGAAACGTTTAGTGGCAACTTAGCATCTTGGTCACTTTCATAGAACAGGATAGGTCATTAACTAGGTGCCATGCCTGGTCATTAACTAGGTGCCATCATGTTATGATTTTGACCGGTATGTATGTATGTATGTATGTATGTATGTATGTATGTTCATCTGTTCCCTCCTATCTTCCAAACCACTTATCACAATTTGACAAATGAGGTATCGTTAGAAGCGTCGTAATTGTCCGCTGGTTATAGGCTATGTGAAGTCACATTAAATTAAAAATGGCGCCCTCTAGAGGACATAAAGTGAGGAACTTAAAAAAAAATGGTTTAATCGTACCATGTTGGGTATCAAATGAAAGGGCTTAATGAGCACATTTCAAAAATATATATATTATAACCCCAAAAGAATTAAAAAAAAAATCAAGTAACAAAAACTAAAACCCAACTACGACTTAAAAGGTATAAACAAGACACCACAGACAGACAAATTAAAAATCCGTAGTCACACGTAATCTGTTCGATTTATGCCCTAACACGTGTGACTCCGGATTTTTAATTTGTCTGTCTGTGGTGTCTTGTTTATACCTTTTAAGTCGTAGTTGGGTTTTAGTTTTTTTTACTTGATTTTTTTTTTCATCAATGTTACTGATCGTGATCAGCACATTTAAACCGCGTTCAGTGTGCTGCCAGTATTCCACTACAATGATGACAGTGACAGCTCATGAACATGCGGTTTAGATGTGTTGATCGCGTTTATTGTCATAGGTGAAATTCGCCCTAAGTGAGGCTGCGATGAATGTCTTTTCATATAGTTTCTTTTGGCGACATACTATGGCCCACAATAATGAGTAGTCCTTCTCAATGGCCGCAGGGTCCACAGTTTCACGCCGACCGTCCACCGGTCATCGTCATCCTAATTAAATGATATCGAACCATCCATACTTTCTCTGTGGCACAGCTGTTAATTATTATTTTTATATCGTTGAGATTGATGGCAATAGCTCTGGCCTCGATTGTGGCTCGCGAATATCAAAGTGGAATATTTAAACTAGAAATTGGTGGCTCTAAAAATAAAGGAAGACTAGCGAGACTGTTCCTTTAAACGTGACGCGTATTAGGTATGAAAAAACATGAGTCTTATTATTACGGTGTGGTTCATATGTCTCTAAAATTGGTAGGTCGTGAACTAGTGACGTAACAACCGACAGCTCACGTCATAATAACGCACTCGGCCCATAACACAACCCATCGTAAAGAAACTCGTTACAGATAAATAGAAATCCTGCCTCAAGAGAGCACCTATTACGAGACTCCATTACAGCCTCCGTGATCACTCAGCCAATAATTTAACAGTTTATCTTAACTAAATCGACGCTCATAAAGCATCAATCATCGATCGCCACTATCTCCCTTTCGGCACTTTACAAATTAATTATTTTCTCTCATAATTGTCACTTGAAAATGGACCGTGATTCTATGAATTTATGACATAGATTCGCCCGTGTGATGCAACGTGTCGCGGGCGAGTGAAAGCATAAGACGCGCCACATACACTTGTCTTGAGGCATCCTATTGAGTTTCATGTACTATGTACATACTAGTGTCATGTTGTCTCTTGACTAATACTGGATATAGTAGGAAAGGAATTAATTGAAAGGTTCAGTGAAATTAGGTGGGACTTTCCAGTTTTATACCGTGGGAAAACATAATCCTGGCAGCCAGGTCAGGTTGGAAGGAGATTTCCAAACTGATAAGATCTTCGAGTGTATTTAATGCACCTGAACATAAGAGCTAAAATATTTAGAAAAACCCACAAACAAACAAATACTGGGCACCTGGAGATTTGTAACTTTTCAGGCATTCTCGGAAACAGTAAACATTCAGAAATTCGGACTTGAGAGTCTTGAATATATCTTGATTACTCAAAGGTCCACGTTAGCAAGTCGATGTGAATTCAATGTTGAATAGATTTATCTTCATAGGAGACATGGTGCATTGAGGAATGTTCTTTAGCACCTTCTGCATGTATTATTGCAGTGATGTTATTACCCCTGGTCAAGATGACTTAAGTGCCTGAAACGACCGTGCTGTCCTTTGTATAGTCAGGGTAATTAATTATTAAGCAAATTGACACTCTACGTCAATTAATTTCCCTGGCTCTACAAGAACAACATTTTAATCGTACCCTCAATCAAACTTACATAAGTAGTAAACTATAGTGTAGTTTAGCCACCAATGCGTGCTGTGATAAACAGTCCTACTACAGTGCGTAAGAGTTGACAACTTGTCATCGTATGAACACGATAATGAGTTGTTTCCCTCCTCAACATGGCCGCATGCCGCATGTCGTCGGCTTCAGTGTTACGTGGGAATATAAGATGCGGGCTCTTCCTGTGTCATCAGTGTCATCAAAATATTGCACAAGACTGTAGTGGTAGGTATTATGATGATAATAAGTATATTATGATTATTCAAATCAAATCAAAAACTTTATTTCGAACCAAGACTCATATAGGGTTAGTAACATTGTCTTTAAAACTATTATAACACGTTATTAAACAACACAATACGGTGACACATGTCACACATTGTAACAGACAGCAGTGAATTATCCGCTCCACAGCTGCTGTCCACTCTGTTAGCTATCGGTAATTAATAGATTTTGTCAACAGCTAATTAATAAGTTACCCTAACATGATGGTAACTTTTAAAGTTCAGCACCTGTCCAGGGGGCAAGGCTACTAATTTACAAACGTGTCAGTGGTCTCAAAATGATCAGTTTTTGACAGATATGCCATACAAAATCTGTCAAAAACTCATCATTGCGGGACCACTGACACGTTTGTCAATTAGTAGACTTGGCCCCCTGAATGTGAGGTATCAAACCACACATTCTGGACATACAAAACACTGGACATTGGTCGTACTCACAAGTAATTGTGTACTAAATCACAATAGGTCCTATTTTCAGTGCCCGGTACAAATCTATCACGCTATTTCTAAGTAGAATACACTACATATACATTTGTAAATATCCAATAGGTCTTAAGTAAGGAAGTCTTAGTTCTACTAGACTTTTCTGTTGTGAACAACAAAACAGCAACAATACATACGTAAACATGTGAAGCTCTCGTATCTATAAAGAATTACGTCTTGAATTTGTGAATATGTTTACTATATGTAGATAATCTTGCAAATAGTTAAAGATTGTTGGTATACATAAATATGTTGAACAAAGTGCCAATCGACTGCATCGACACTGACTTGACCGAATCTAAGCAAAACAGCTTATTTTCTTCGACAACTTGACGTATTTAACATTTTCGTATCAGACGTCGACTTGACAACTGACTTGATACAATTTAACTTGTTCCCGAGAAAACTGAATGTTGAAATGGCAAGATTTCGCCATATTGTTAGCAATCTGTGTATAAACAGACACACGACATCTTAATTAATATTAGGAGTTCGCTAAGTTAATTCGCGTGAGTGTGTGAATCTTACGACGCGACGTGTAGATGCGCAAACGCAGTTTCGGTAAATGTACGTCGTATAGCTGAGACACTAAATATATCATCAAGATAAAAAATCCACGATCAAACGTCTAAATATGAATTACGGTTGCGTCGCGGACAGCGGACTACACTTGAAATTGTGGACGACTTCAGTGTTCGGGAAAATACTCTTTTTCACTCTTTATTTTATCTTTAACTGATTTAGTACAGATTATAGCTGGAATTTTGTTTATGCATATAAATCAAGCATAGGTAGAAACTTCTACTTGTTTTATCGAACTGTGGTAAAAAGATTTACTTAAGGTTGATGCGCTAGGGTGGCCCGCGAAATTCAAAGTTTCTTAGGTTTTTTGCAATTTGCAGGTCAGTATCAGGTTGTATGTTGATCTAAATATTATAAGCGCCCGTAACAAATATGGGTTTACAGAATTATAAAAATTAGAATCAGCAATACAACTCTCTAAGTTCATGAAAGTGTCAAATGTCATGATTTCATGAAATAGTCATTCAATACAATTTCATGAGCTTAGAGAAAATTTGAATTTCGCGGGCCACCCTAGCGCATCCCCCTTAATAAGAAAATTATATTTTGCTCGTCCATCAAAATACAACTTCGTCATACTATCCCCACTGTGAAATATCTCTAAACTGTTATACGTCCATAAAAGCCACCACATTCAATAAGGAAATAGCAACAAAAAGCGTACTTATGCAAATCAATATCATATCTCACAGCTTCCAGAAGTGGTTCCCAGCTGGCAGACGACACAATAGTGGTAACAGTACCAGACACGTGTCTCGGCACGGATCAACACACAGCGACGAGGAAGCGGCGCGGGCGCAACGGTACCCGAGACGCATCATTGCGCGCGCCGTGTTCCAACTAGACACACTGTGGTGTGTCTGAGAGTGGAGAAAAATTCGTGCTTAATTATTTGTGCTGGACATTAAGGTGAAAAGAGCGATGAAATAGATTTAAGGATTCAAGGATCCATAAAGACGCATGAAGAAACATGGATAAGAATTTCGCCCAGTAGGTACCTACTTACATATTGAGAGGTGAAAATAGCTAGGTATCTAACAGAGATGAGTGGAAGAAAAATACGTAAAATAATAATAATCCCAAAATAAATGTGGTTAGCGGCTATTTTAATCTCATGTCAGCTGACTGTTAGACGTGATTGGTAGACGGAAATGATAAAAAAAAACCGGCCGGGTGCGTGTCGGACCACGCACAATGAAGGGTTCCGTAATTTCCGTATTGGGATGAATTTATCCCAAAAACAAACATGTTGTCCCGTGTTTGGGTCACAGAAATTCATATGTGCAACTTTCAACTTATTCGGTACATTAGATTCGGAGCAAATTGGCTGTGACAGACAGACAGACAGGCCGACACACGAGTGATCCTAGGGTTCCGCTTTTTCATTCGGACGTCAAGAACCCTAAAAATCATATATTATGTTGATATGAGAATCTACCATAGAATAATATAGATCAAATGAACGAGCTTTCGGTACACAGTATTTCAATGCTCTCAGCTAGTGCACCTAGTACATGGTGTCGTATGCGCTCACATCTGCGCGCGCGCAGCGGAACACCACGCTCCGCTGCGCGACACTCCGCGTCTAACTAGATATGGGCAATGCTTGTAAGGAAACGTATGGACATATGGAATTAAATACATATCATGTGAGACATGCGGACGTATTAAGCTTTTCATGAGGAAACTAGCTTTAACTTCCGGATTCGCTCGCGTGGAGGATCGGCATAAAAATATCCTTCTTATGTCCTTATCCAGGTCATGGTCTATCTGTATGTCGGTCCTGTTAAATTTTATCGAAATCTGTTCAGTTGTTAAAGCGTGAAAAGGTAACGACAGACAATATATGACCTAGGAAGACAGTGATCTAGCACGATTTAGTGTGTGATCAGCAGAGTCATCGATGACCACAATAATCGCATGTCATGTTACATTTTACCGAGAAAAGTGATAATATTACAAACGGTGACCGGTCACACGTTCATCCTCCAATAACTTTCAGTAAGACTCGAATCAAAGACAATGAAACTCGAATCAAGGCGAATCTAATAAAGAAGTTAAAGAAGACTCATTACGAATACTCTGAATTTCTCGCACCAATTTTTATATGAGGTACATTTTGCTACTTTACACAGTTTACACTTGCATGTTTCTCTCATAAATTAATGTTTTTTTAATCTCTTTCCTCTGTAGATACAGTCTAACGCATTCTCACTGAGATCTCAATCACTTCGGTTGTAATGTGTTTTTTTTTAATGTGAGTTTAATATCTGTTTCGACGGAGGAAATGTATCAAGTTTATTGTCAGCTTCCTTAGCAATAGCAAAAAGTAAATTAAAGGAAACCATAAGAAGAATGGTACTCTGATAGTTTAATACCTTCGGTCAATGCACATATTAACGTTGGGGGAGATAGAGAAGGTAATGTACATTTTCTGGGAACAGATATCCACTTGTTTACAATTTTAATGGCGTTGCAAAAAATTTTTTAGATTGATCTTTTAGGGTGTTCCTCAGGGTGTATATTGGGTTCAATTTTTTTTAATAATTTCCTTTAGCGGTCCTATAGTTTCAAACCGGCCAAAACATATTTACAATTTATATATTTTTAATAATACACAGTTTTAAGTCATTTAGATTTTTGTTATTTCTGATAATCTTAGAGCGATTTGATCTTAGATCGAAACACATTCATTCCATCTCGCCTGAATTTTCCTTACTTTATCACCCAAACCTGAGCCCACATCAGCACGCGACCTTTACATAACATAACACAAGTACATAACATACAAGATGCAACTCAACAGCCGAGAGAAAGCGCTGGACTTTCATCAAACAACCTGGTTGCCATAGCAACGTGTTTGCGGAATGCTGTCGATTGATTTCCTATTTCCTGACTGAAGGATTTATGGTCAGCCTGGAAGTCGAAGTAAAGACGCTTTCTTGTAGTTAACGACATGTGCTAGTATTGTGGAAGAGATGTCCGCTGTGGACACCGCAATACTATACATTTTCTACATGATTCCCCAAGATTCTTTGAACTTAGGAAGTTTTTAATGGCTATCGCAGGTTATTTTATAATATGACACTTCATAGGATTTGTAGTTACCATCATGCATTTTAGTTTTAATGGTGTATATTTTTGTCTTAATATAGAGGGTATAGTCAGATTTATTTGCAGCAAAACATTGAGTTTCGAATTCAATCCATTGGGTTTAAATGAATCCAATCCAATGAATTCGTACGTACCCAGTACCTACCCAAAAGTTACTTTTGTAAACTTTCTGTATTTTCACGGAGACTTCTGTCTTTATAAAGTTAATGAAACCACGTCTTTGCCGATTTGTATTGACATTCGATCTAATGTCACGAGTTCAAAGCCTGTTAAACTGTTGTTATTTGATATGAAAGTAAACCGAGATTGCGTCACTTGCGCACCGCTGCTGTCTAAACTGAGGGATGCTTGTTCATTGTGTTATGCTCATGGTGGTCTCCGATACACATTAGCTATCACCTTGGCATCATCTGTCACCTAATTATCAGTGTCATGTTTTGTAATGGATCTTTGGCATTGTTTTTAAATTTTGCATAGATTTTAAAGGCCACATCGCCAAGACTGGAATTGCATTCGCCATCAGCATTTTTGAGATTAGCTATGTCCAGATCTTGCTTTCTCTAAATGTTTGCGAATGTTTTATTACCAATGATGATGATAGACGCTGTTTTTATTTATTGCCTTTATAAATTCCATGTCTCAATAATTGATATACTTAGTCAATTGCTTATGCCATAGATCACAATGTTTGCATATAAATGAGGTATTAGTATTGCGCCACGTGACCGATCAGCTAATGATGCGCGTGCGCTGATTCTCGAGGAAGCTCTATTACGTCACTAATTAGATTGCAATTAGTTTTGAATTAGAACTTTTAAATTGTTAGATGGAAGAGAATTCAGAACTAAAATTAGGTTGAAGAGCAGGACTAAAGTAATTTCTCTCAGGAGATACTCTAAAAGCCACCAATGGACTTAACTATGACCACCCAAGAAAGGGTTATCCCGACAGAGTGAAAATAGAGGGCCGAGGGCCGAGGTAGAGCCATGAACAAGTGAAGTTAAAGATATCAGTTCAAGATATTTATGTATTTGGCCCAGTTATCGATGATACTGTGAAGAAGAGTGAACCGGTGGGCGTATCAACAATATGGAAACTTTATGGTATTGATTCCATAACGTTTGCCAAAGTATTCCGTACTTACTTCTTATAACAACTAGATATGGTTCGCCGTTCACGAGATGACACACTTTTAATAGATTTTTGTGTTACCTACAAACTTTTTACACATCGGTCGTGATTCTGATAAACTAGTTCGCAGTCTCCAGTAAAAGTAGTTCCTCGCACTAAAAAATATAAGTTATGCAAAAACTACCGCGAGATAACCCCGAATATTCTATCGAAGATTAAAATATATTGACATCAATTTTTATGTCGTAAAAGTCTTAATATTAAGCATTTAGTCTAGTCTCTCTCGCGGTACCTATAGCTAAGAGCTAAGTCCTGTTTGTTTATATATTTCGCAAAAGATAGCTTTCTCTTTAATGAACAACAGTCTCTCTCACAGAGAGACTGTTGTTCACCACCGCTTCCATATCGTTTTAATAAGTTTAGTAACTCATGAACTCATGCTATATAATGTTTTATTTTGTGAATTTTTAATTTGTATCATTATAATATTAAGTTTATTGCAACAGTCATTTCACAGTCGCGAATTCATGCTCTGTTGCGTCAAACACGTCGCTTTGGAAGAAACTTACAACTCGGAATAAATTCACTCAAACGAACTCTCTCCTTTATTGCATATAACAGACATGCATGATGCATCACAGAGATCTCTCCACCAGCTCACACTCACCCGTTGCTTCCTCCATTCAATCCGTAGCAGTCATTGATGCCGGCGAGCACGCCGACCACTCCGGCCACTACGGCGACACAGCCAGCCCACAGTCCAGCGCCCACCCGCGACAGGGCGGCGCCCTTCACCACGGCCAGCGCCCCGGCGCCCACCAGCAGGGCGCCGAGCACCACCTGCCCCAACCCCAGAAACACCACCAGTCGCCTCCGAGTCGGTTCATCACTGCCTGCTTCAACACTCTTAGAACTCACACTCTTGTCTTTGGTCACTTTCTTAACTTTCTTCTGAGGAGTCTTGCATATGAGCTGCTCAGTGGAGTCCTCGGACTTGAGGCTGGAGACGGTGGCCGTGGTGACCCTCGCGTCGTAGGTGTCGGCTCGCTCGGCGTCTGCCATGATGTCGGCGCATTACTGAGTGCGCGTGCGCGGCGCTCGGCTCTCGGCAGCGACTGACGCGCATGCGCCTGCACGCGCCGGTGAAAGTCGCGCACCTGTCTGTTGTGTTGTTGTTGTCCACTGTTCATTGATAACAGATTCGGCGTCGCGTGATTTCGTATTGTTCCCACAGTTTGGATATGCGTACGTTTGATTGTGCATGGACTCGTGATCTCCAAAATCTCGATTGAAGCAGTTGAAATTGAAATGAACACAAAGTTGCGTACTTTTGGGATTTCTTGTTCTACCATTGGTTCCAGTCACCGATCCGATATTTGGACAAATAAGATGACCGATCTCTTGAAATAATGTTTATAATTAATTGGATAACCACGACCATGGTCATACCACACCTTCAACTTAGTAACTAAAACCCTTCGACTTATAAAGATCGCCCCTTCAAACAGTTTACAACAATAAGGTACCTTCTACAAAAGATGCAGGATAGCTCACAGTTTTATTTAGCAGACGAGCATCACACACGCAGAGAAAGCGGCTCTCACGGAAGCGCTGGACACTACAGGCGCGGGCGCAGGCCGACGGCGGCGGCTGCACAATCAGATGCAGTGTTTACGTTTGATGCGTTGTTCACAACAGATTAGTGCGAGGATCTGCCTGGGAACTGGAGGTCAGACTGTATGGATCTGGGGTAGTATTATGAAGTATTAATGCCATCATTATTCCACTGCGAAAACGGGATGGTGCTAGCGGCCTTGTCTAGCTCCGTCTCTCTCGAGAAAATATGTACTATACTGAGGTCTTCTTTTCCAAGAATCATCAGCTTCTGCGTAATAGTCATAACATAAGTATGCAGATCCAGAATCCTATGTTTTACTTCGTCTTTCAGACTCAATTTAAACGGATGCAAGGCTGTAGTCTACCAGCTACCAGTTATAGCTTGTAGCTCGACCAGACTAGCGAGTAGGTGTCACCTTAGGAGAAGGTTTGTCGCTAGAATGGGAAAGTAAAATATTTACTTTAACCACATAACTTTCATATAGAAACTGTATTGGCCTGCACGTTACCGTGACTCACTCTAGAGTCTAGTTAGCTCACCGAGCAGTCGTTTACTGTTGCTAAATCTTGAAACAAAAGTTGGAATTGATGAATATATTCTAAGTGTCGGTTATTATATACTTAAACCTTCCTCGAGAACCATTCTATCCATTGGTGAAAACAGCATGAAAATCGGTGCAATAGTTTTTATCGCGAAGTTTATCGCGAACAGGACGACGACAGACATACGCGGCGGAGGACTTTGTTTTATAATAATAATAAATAAATTATAAATAAGCCTTTATTTCTTCCATATCTCCTTATTATATGACTGTTTACATAATAATAATAAGAAAAATATAAATGTTAGTATTTGGTTTAGTAGTTTGCTTACATCTAGTTGTTAGTATTATTAGTTTAAAGTTTCTGGATCCTGGTTTGAGATATGGACCCCATCATGGGTGAAGGCCTCCTCTAGCATTTTCCATTTAGTACGGTCTTTTCCTATTTCCATCCAACTTTTGCCTGCTATTTAGGTGATGTCGTCGATCCATCGTTTATTAGGTCTACCAACTTTCCTCTTTCCTTCTGGTCCTTCCCATTTTGTGGTTTTTATGGTCCATCTGTTGTCTGTTAGACGAACAACATGACCAGCCCATTGGCACTTCATTTTTAGTGCATGTTTTAACGCATCAGTTACCTTCGTCTTGCTTCTAATAATTTCGCTTCTAATTTTTTGGACTTTTCTTATTTTTAAAATACTTCTTTCCATTCCGCTTTGACAGGATCTCAGCATGGATTTACTTTTGTTAGTGTATACCCCAGTTTGGCAGCCATATGTGAGACAAGGTAGAAGACAAGTGTCCATTACTATTTTCTTCATACTGAGGTTATAGTCTCCTTTAATAATTTCTTTGTGGAACCAAAATTTTTTCTAAGTTATATTTATACGTCTTCTTATTTCTTCTTCATTAGATATCTTTGTGAATGACACTTGTTTCCCTAGATAGATGTAGTTATCTACATACTCTAATTCTTTATCCCTTGCTTTGATCGGTCTCTTGTAGCTGTTTGTTATTATTTTGGTTTTATCAGCATTGTTTTATAATATGTAAGGATTATAGAATATGAACACTTCATTTCTCTTCATAAATCGTGATTATTTATCTGTACCTGGGTGACACAATGACAGGGACAGTGATTATTTGACCTCACAGAAGGTGCAATTAGACTGGATTCCTCATTCATTCACCACACATACAGACATGCAAAACACAGCTTAAGAATATTATATATTATTTAGATGAGTATATAAGTGCAATTACAAACATGATATTATACTCAGTAGTAGGCCACTAGTCTGCCTCAACAACCCACTGATTGACTGCCTTTCCTGTCGTACAAAAATAATACAAACAGCTACTTATTAACCGTTACCTACCATCAGTTGTCTTGTGCCTCCTTGTCTCTTGCTCGCACTTCCGGCTGACACCGGTCCGCGCCGGAAGCTGTAATTCTAGAGGGGCGCGTGCGCAATCAAACGCAGCAGGTGCGTTAGAAAGTAAAGGAACATGTCGGATCAGATGTATGTGGTAACTTTTTGTGTTTTTTTTTTTTAAAGTCGGCTGTCTTCGGTGTCCTTTTTTCAATAATTTAAAGAAATTCTTAACGGCCGTTCTTTAGCAAACTCAGACTATCGTTCTTGTAAGATCTCCCCAATCTGGTCATATCGTAGGGCGGTTTGTGACCAGTCTAACAAGATCGAAGCAAAAATGTCAGCACCACCTACATTCTGTTCATCATTCACTATCTCATAGTTTGGCTCGCGGTGCTCGCTTCGCTCATCACAAGCACTTGGCGTGACTATGAGTGCTACATACGAACAGTTTCCGCCTGATATTCGGTTTTCATTCGTTTCCTCGCGCGCCATCATTGTCACCTGCACCTTGCATGTCCGGCTTTGAATGTGGACGTCTTTGTCATGTCCAGATGTTGACCGTGTTTTGTTTAAACTGCTGTCGCTAAAGTTGCCTGATGCTTACCTATATTATGATATGACGTATAGTAATTATCACGCTTTGTTTGAGTCCTGAAAGTAATCGGGTGTTCCCGTAATATGCACTGAAGTAAAACTGAGTACGTATCTACCAACGTATTTGAACATCTATTACACCTCGCACATACAAAACCTATCATATTTTGTATGACACAATCTCATTGCCTATTCAAGTCACTTTGTAACGTGTCACGTTACGTTAGCGTTACATCGCGTTGCATTCCCTCGCCTATGATGGGGAGAAACGATAACCTTACTAGTCTCTAACAATTAGGTGCGGGTAACGTAATCTTATTTGAATATTCTTAATTAGTTATACGTAGTTATACATGTGGTTAGACTATTAATTGAGGTGTGAAAGAGGGAAGTCTACGATGTCACGTATGACACAACGTCTACCTGACACGTATGACACAACGTCACACAGAGTCACACTTCTCTGATTCCTAGCAGGTTTGCCTCGTGAAATGCTTAAGACTATCCAGGCAGGACAATAATAACTTGTAGAAGTGTCGAGTGCCTACTTTTCAAAATCAATAAGTATCAGCGGAAAAACTTCCTCTGCTCGACATAGACCTCCCCTGAGTTGACTGTGATGGCATTAAAACGTGACAGCTCTCAATGGGCCTCATAAGAACATTCAAAGTCACTCAAATCCAATGAAATAGCATTGTAAATATAGTAATCCAATACGTATCGCAAGCTCAACTAGGGATGGACCGAACGTGGTTTGAACCAAATACTAAGTTCGGCCGAACATTATTCGGTGAAAATAATAAAATTGGCCAAACTTCTGTTATTTTTGCAAGGAAATAAAGGAATAAAGAAAAAAAAAATTAAGTATAGGTACTTACAAATGTTATTTTTTAAACTGTAATTCACATTTCATGTATTCAACAGCGTGACAATTTAGCTTAATATTATTACAGGTACGCGCAGTATGTATAGTCATGTTTATTAAACAATAACCACTTGTCGTGTTACCTACCTACATAAAAAAACATCACATTTTTTTATAATTGTCGCTATTAATAAAACTTCTACTCTTACGTTTGTCAACTGTCGACTCCGTAAGACTCCTTGATGAAGTGCGCGGCCTTCTCCGCCATCATGACGACGGGCGCGTTGGTGTTCCCGCGGATGACGGCCGGCATGGCGCTGGCGTCGGCCACGCGCACGCCGCGCACGCCGCGCACGCGCAGCGCCGCGTCCAGCACGCCGCCCAGCGCACACGTGCCCACCGCGTGCCACGCCGTCATCGCCAGCTCGCGCACCTGGCACCTTATCACCTCATCTCCCTCCAAACCCTTACAATTCTCTGCAGTCAAGTCCACCACATAAGCACCTTTGTCCTTGAAATACGTCGTGTTAACCAACGACAGAGCGACCTTAACAGCTTCAGGATACTGCTCCATATCGGCAACATTGTTAAAAGTACCAGAATATATCAGAGGATCGTCCATCGGGTCCGCGGAGGCTAGCGTCACCTTGCCTCGCGACTGCGGCTTCAGCAGCACCACGGCGAGTGATATGATTTCGTTCTGCATGCTCTCCTTCAATAGCTTCATACAAGTGTCCTTCGTGTACCCGATGCCTCGCATGCACGCATCATAAGATAACTGTCCTTGAGGGATGCATGAAGGGTAAATTCCAAAATATGGTACGTTCGGGTCTCTGTCCTTCTGAGGCAGATATATACCTATACTGTCGGAATAAGACAACACCCCTGAACCATCATATAGGTATTTGATCACTTCGAAGGCGAAATCTCTTTCTTTTTGCGGACAAGTCCCGTTCTCTGCGGCGATGTAGAACAGCACCATGACGTGGTCGTTCAGACCCTCGCCTACCGGCAGATCTTGAACCACATCTATTCCGAACTCGTCGAGGCCAGCCTTTGGACCGATGCCCGACAGCAACAACAGCTTCGGAGTGTTGAAAGTCCCAGCTGATACAATTACCTCTTTGTTGGCGAAGAAGGACAATTCTTCTCCATTCGAGAGAGCCCTGACACCGACCGCTGAGTTGTTCTCAATCAAGATCTTCGTCACTAACGTGTTTTTTAAAACGTGGAGGTTGTTGCTCTGAACTTTATTAAGCAAAGCAGTTAACGAACTGTCTCTTCGTCCATCTCTAATGGTGTGCGAGAACCTGCCGGCTCCTATCTTGTACGGGTACGTCATGTCGTCCACTATGTCGAATCCTAATTCTTCAAAGGCCTTCAGAAGTCTTGCGTTAGGGCCATCTGCTACATCGGTGCCTGATACTTCTATTTCACCGTGTGTTGCGTGGTACTGCATGAGCTCGCTGTTGTTGACGATCCTGTGGTCGGTCATGTGTTCGGTCTTCATGAAGTAGGGAAGTACGTCGGTCCAGTTCCATGCGTGTCCCATGATGTCCGCCCACTCGTAGTAGTCCGCGGGGTGTCCGCGCGCGTATACCATGTCGTTGAGGCTGCCGCTGCCGCCCAGCATCCTGCCGCGCGGCTGCTTCTGCCGGCCGCCCGCCAGCGACTGGCTCGTGTAGCCGTCGTCCACCGTCGTGAAGTTCCAGTCGTAAGGGGACTCTTTGAGAGTTGAGCGGAAGCCTGGTATCTGGAAATTGATTTAAGAAATTAGAACATTATGTTTTGACGCACATTCTCATAATAATATATACTAATGCTTGAATTAGATAAAACTGGTCAAATATATGTATGGCCATTGATTTACAATCTTCTATCTTTGTGTATATAAGTATTTCTAGCTTTATAATATCGTAACCTTTTAAAAATAAACCCTAAAATAAGCTAGGATAGGTGCTATCCTAGGATACCTAGGTATAGGCAGGAGGATGTTGACAGTCTTCTGAAAACATAAGATTCCAGTCTGATAACGTGTGCGAACTCACAATGCTCTCCTGTGGCGGGTCGGGGCCGGCCTCCAGCAGCAGCACGGTAAAGCGCGACTCCTGCGCAAGCCGCGCCGCCAGCGCAGACCCCGCCGTGCCGCCGCCCACGATGATGAAGTCGAAGCAAGACCCGTCTGCACATCATTATTATTCTTATAACTTTACCTTCTTCAGCAAGACATAAAATCACATTTCGACAATTATGTTGCAGGAGCCGCTCCTGCTTCTTCGACTTGACAAAACATCGACGGTTCCTAATTACTTATATTATGTTAGTTTAATATCATGTATTTGTTACACACATAAAGCTTCCAGAATAAATTAAAGTCTACAAAAACCGCAACAGAAACACGCGGTCACACAAACAGACACAAAAAGCGTCTTTCTTTTATAATATTCTATAATATCTTTTATAATAATATAATATCTTTTATAATATTGCGAAATCTATTCTATCCGAGGCGGGGTTCTTGTTATATTTTGGAATTATTCTTATATCATTGAAAGAGAATGAATCCCAAAAACAGCATGGTGCAGTACAACATATGGGAGACACTTTTTATGTAAAGAAGATATGAATCATCTTTACATAAAAATCAATTACCGTGCAATAGTCTCGCAAAAACTTGTAAATGGCTTGACAGATTGTCATAGAACATGAAATAAAGGTACATAATTTAAGTATTCTCAATACGTACTGTCAACATCCGCCTGTCCGAGGTAGGGCTCCTGCACCAAACACTGCGAGGCTGCAAAGAACTGCAGCGCGGCTGCCACCGCCGCACCCGCCGGCCCTGCAGCGCCCGCGCACCCGCCCACCGTATAACACATCCTTGTTGGTAGTATCAACTCAAATTATTTATTTATATATTTTTATACTGACACTTATTACAGCAAGTTACCCATTTAAACAGAATTATGTTAAAGTAAAAAGTTCGTTCCATTTTGAAATAACACGACAGAATATAATATCGTAGTAGGTACCTACTTAATTTATTCGGCCGCTAAACACGACATCATGGATTTTCATTCAAACATTGCTGGCCGGGCGCTCGCATTATTCGACCAGTACAGAGATTTCGATTTATCTCGAAGAAGGTGGTCAAAATACCTAATGCTCGAATTTCCAAGCTGTTTGAGAAAATAGCTTTAAAATAATAGAAGTTGATTTAATTGAAACGATTGGTAGGTATATTCCAAGTAAGTACCTATACTTATACCGAGACTTCCTTGTGCCACTACCACGTCCTGCCCTTATCCCAAGCGGTAGGCAGCACATCTCTCTCTTCCATACATCTCTAAACCATCTCAGAAATCGCTTCATTACTATAGCCACTTTCACGCAATCCCTTTGCTTTCATCTCCCTGCCAGACCTTTTTCATCAGTAAATAAACATCCAGATGCTAACGAAATAATACCTACATAAAGCGTTGCAACATTGTCGCGTTATCGCGAACTTTACTTCGTGCGCTCTAATGTTTTATTCACAAACAGGGGTAGTATTATGATGTGATAACGCCATGATCACAGGGTACTTTTACTATATGGGGCCATGATTATTCCACTGCGAAAACGGGATGGTGCTATCGGCCTTGTCTAGTCTAGCTTCGTCTCTCTCTCACATTAGAAAAATGGTGGCAATAATACGTCACTAATTCGAAGAAGTTTAGTGTGGCATTATGACTTGATGTAATACCTACTCAGTAAGGTATAGTCAGGTAAGTAAAGCATATATTCACTCACTCAGTATGTATACCCAAACATGAAACAGTACCTAAATACAAATATCAAGAATAGTCACTAAAAAGTCTGCTTTTGTTGTTCGTAAGTAAAATGTTATAGTGTGTAACAAAAACCCTGTCCGATCCGTGAAGGCTCGTATTGTTAGATAGTTAGATAAAACGTTTGTTTGGTGCACTCAAAAGACAGCACAACATAGCACGGTTAAATAATGGTGCCGATTCTCTTGTCACAAATTCTCTAAACTAAACTAAAAATCACTAAAATTTAGTTTATTCCTGTCAAACGACGATTTCCTATTCTGAAAATAGACTAAAGTGACACAACTTAACTATAATTTAGTTTGACAGCACTAAGATGGCACTGAGTTTTAATTTAGTGAAAATGCTATTCTGAATTTGACGTTTTAACCAAAATTTTTGTTCTATATCTAAAATCCTCTAACTAACTCTGACTATTTTTAATCACGATTAAAAATGTGTGGAATAAAATTAGATGTCATGAACTAAAATTCAAACCAACACCTCGAATTCAGTTGCAAAACGGTACTGTATCTTTTTTTTATTTTCTTTTGCTTATATCTCGAAAACGGTGTGTCCTATCGCAAAAATAATGAAAATTTTGACCCCCTTTGCAACCCGCAAACCCGTAATACTTAACATGTTGGTAATTTAATTTTTTTGTTTTCTTCCAAAAAGTGAAAAATTCCATATAAAAATACGTCGAGACGGCCACATTGCGCGCCTCTCCGGCTCAAAAAAAATCACGTGGTAGGCAAACAAGTAGGTACCAAGTGGAGTCGCGATTGTCAAATTCGATTTTAGTTCTGTCAAAATAATTTTTTAATTTAGAGATTTTTGTTGGCAGAATAGCTCTAAGATTCTCATAGTAAAAAGTAAGGAATTTTAGTGATAGTTTAGTTAGTTTAGTTCGGTGTACAAGAGAATCGGCACCAATAACTAATTACATTAATAAATAGCTACAAGATGCCAATATACAAAAAAAAAAAAAAAAACAATAAAGGAAAACTAGACACAGTGATCACATTCACAATATTGTCTATGACACACTTTAAAAAAATAACGAAACATACAAAGTGCGGTGTGCGTCTCAACGTTGCACCAAATGGGAGTACAACTCAGCATGTGTCAGGCAAATATACCTGACGCGGATATTCTGCTGGATCCCTGCAGTGACATACGGACGTCGAGCAGATACATGAGATTAATACCTATGTGAATATTTGGTTATGTGAAAAGTGGAATGTACGGGGCAAAATTACGTAAGTACTCGTATACCCGCAATTTAAATAATCTATTCTACAGTTGTTAAGAATCGTACTGAGAATTTCTCCTTATTTTTTTTTCAATCGGGAATTTTACCGGGTTATTACATATTACGTGAGGCGCGGGAGGCCGTTGTTTAGCGGATGTCTAAAAGTCATAAGTTCATAACTTAAGACCTCTGTAGAAAATTTGCAAATTTATAATGAAATTGGGGTAATTTTGGTACAAAAAATTTTTTTTTAACCGACTTCTTCAAATAGGAGGAGGTTCTCAATTCGTCCGCATGTTTTTTTTTTGTATGTATGTATGTTACCCGATTACTCCGCCAATTATGAATCGATGTTGATGATTCTTTTTTTGTTTGGTAGGTCATGCTTCAGAGGTGGTCCCATATAAATTTTATTAATTTTGCTTGCGTAGTTTTTGAGTTAGCTTCAATAATTATATTCTTCGTATTTTTCCCACTTTGCGTATTTATTTATTTATTTATTTAACAACAATTGCTTGCTGCACTAACAGTAAATACCAAAGCGTGCAGATGATGTATGTTGATGACATGTTAATTGACCCCGTCGCATAGCAGATAACGGTATACGAATTTGTATGGGGTACTTCCCACAACTAAAAAGTGAAAAATAAAAACTTTTTACAAAAAAAAAAACAAATGCCGAAATTAAAGTTATTTTTCACTTTTTTTGTGTTTTTTTTTTAAGTCGGTTGTTACATTCAAGAAAAAAAAAAATTCTTAAATTTTTTTCTGGTACCTAATCTTAATGCAGTACCTACCTATGTGCCCCTTTCGAATCGGACAGGTTTTTGTTAGGTACATGCTATATCTGTATATAACTTGAAGTACCTACCTACTTACTCACCCAATTTCGCGAGATAACGTCGTCGGTCGATGCCCCACACCTTGAACGACGGCAATAGATAAGCGTTAATTAAACATTTTAAAAGTTCGTTCTCAAAAACTGAAAAGATTCGCTACTCCTCTGAAGGATGAATGCCAGTTGTTTTTTTACAACTAATTTATACACTTGCCTTCACCACGTCTCTTCAGAAACTGACCTTGAGTCACATAGTTTGTGTGAATTGTATATTTTAGTTAGGTTACTTACGTTTTTATTTTGTTTGGAGCAATTGCGTAACACACTTATTGACAATTGCTCGCAATGGGTTTCATTTTGACAGTTCATCCACGTTCATTGCGGCTCACGACTCGATCGCCCAATGCATGCGTTGACTTTTGACCAATAGAATGTACGAAACCTATTATTATTTTAGTTTTGTTCGTGATTTCTTACAGGGATTTTTATGACTCTTGAAGAATATATAGGTAAGCGGAATAGGTTAGGTACTAAATATATCTACGTCTATTGTATTTCATTGAGTTATTTACGTTGTTGAGCAGATTTTTTTTCGAACAATGAAGCAATGGATTAGCTATAGAATAATTTCTGGTTGTGCTTGTGAATGAAAGTCCGTTACGCAATTAGGGTGCTCGATCAGAGGCTCCATGCAGCATCCTATCTTATTACCTACCGTGGTTCCACATATTATTATGTAAGTAGTAGACACATCGAGGATCCTTTCCCTAGCAGTCATGACAAACATACCTACCTACGGCCCGCGGATCATCAAGCTACCCGTAGCCCGCGACTAGATCTAAAGATTTTTATTTACGCCTAAAATGAAGAATGCATCTCAATCCCAATCTTGGCCCCGAAACAGCCCAGGCTAATTTTTTTGGGTTCCGTACCCGCAGGGTGCCAAACGGAAGCCTCCGCTATCCGTCAGCGGGTTGTATAGGATCTCATGAATAGGTAGACAGTTGAAATTTTCACAGATTGTGTATTCCTGCTATAACAAATAATAAAAATAAAATAAAGTAGGTTTAAAAAAAAAAAATACGTACCGTACGGAACCCTTCGTGTACGAGTCCGACTCGAAGTTGGCCGGTTTTTTTGTTGCGTTGTTAGAAACGAATCATACATTGAGCCATCACTTTAGTTGCTAAATAAAGATTCCCTTCATCACTCCTTTCAGCGAAAATTTATTGAGTGAGACCCCTGTTGTAATATTGTAGATGGCCCTATACAAAACCGAGTTTGACACCCCTTTTCTAGCATATTTCAACCACAGAAGACGTGGCTGGACCGCGTGCCATTCCATAATACTTATCATATTCACAGTATTCACTCACAAACCGATGAATGCCCTATAAGACCACGGTAAATGAGCTATGAGGTAAGTAAAACAATATAGGTACACAACCTGTGCAGTGTGCACCGCGTCCGCGCCACACCTGAAGACTGAATGATCGTTACCTACGTACTTACTCGGTCGACAATTAGTTTTTAAACATCTTCAAAACATCCAACTTCTTAATTCGTCGTTTGTTTTTTTCTCAATGTTCGTGTACATGATAAATACAGCGATTACCGAAGATGACTCAAGCGATTGTGTCGTGTCGCCCGGGTTCAATGATCCCTTGATGATGATTTCGGCAGTAATCTGTGGCAATAGAATTGTACGAATTTGTTTGTACACACGGCTACACATCAAGCTATACATTTTCATTATAAGCTGACCTCGCATTGTACGGAAATCCTATATAATGCGAGATCAGCACAAACTGGAAATGTATAGCTTATAGCCGTGTGTACAATACCTACCTACTACAACCTACGTACCTAGGTACTTAACATCAAGTTCTTACTTGAAGCGTAGCATTATAATATCTGTGCTTGAAGCATAGGCAGCGTATAGTCACAGATACGTAATAATACAACTAGTAATTATTCGAAGGTATATTACAACCAGGGATGTTGTGGATATATATCCGCATCCGCATACCCAACCGCGGAGCTTCCAAACCGATTTGGACATCTGCATCCGCATCCGCAATAATTAATGCGGATGTTCATGCGGTTGCGGATGTAACACAGGTCACGACGAAAAAAGAAAATAGACGGGGCCGGCGACTGGCGCGTGCCGTACGCCCGTGCTCATTGACCAATAGGAGCGAAGATTTCATTCGGTGACAAGATCTGACGCGTTTGTTATTGTTTAACATTTGTTTCTCGTTGCGGTTATTGCATAAACTTTTCAGTTTTCGAGTGTTATTCTGAAATTATGAATATACCTATAGTCAGCATTGTGCTATGCGAGATTTCTGCAGCTGATAGATTAATAAAAAAATGAATTTACAATGTCTGAAGATCCGCATCCGCATCGGCGTCCGCACCCGCGGAAAAAATGTGCATCCGCAACATCCCTGATTGCAACTTAGGCGCCTCTTCGAATTATTTTATTAGCTCACAAATAAGAGGTCCTACTTTTCCTCACCAACAAACACATTCTTAACAAGAAATAACGCCTGATAAAACTATCATAGCAATACAAACTCAAAATATAAATCTTATGAAACGCAAATATTGTAGGCGGTTCTTTATAAAGTACAGTCTAGTAAAGTTAATATTGACTTACGTATGAGTTGCAACACTGACCGAAACCGACTACTATATGAAGTCGATATCGGCTGAATAATCAGTGCATTTATCTCAACAGTTTTACATAATACTTATTATCTAGGAGTGCTCCAAAATGGCCGATACTACGACTACTAGAAGATCAAGGCCTCACTCAACGTAGGTATTGTGTCCGTCCGTCTGCCTGTCTGTCTGTGGAGTTCGGAGACTCTTAGTAAGTACTATAAAGCTGTAATGGCATGGATGTACATATTAATCACGCCGGCAAAGTGGTAAAATAAAATAATGAAAAACATATTTTTATGGTACCCCCCTACACGTAAAGTGGGGAGATTTTTTTTCTCGTCTATCCCTTGTTGTGGGGTGTCGTTGGTAACGTCATCAAATATCGGGGTGTGTGAAAACCATTTTTGGATTCAGGGATCCGTTTGCGAAATATTAATCTTTAAGTGCTAATTTTTGTGAGTCAAGTGTGGCCCTGCCAGCTAAATGGTCGTTTTTGAATAAGTATGTGAAAAAATTCATGGAAGTAGGAAGTAGATAATTATAATTTAACGAAAGTTAAAAGGAAAACTATCACAGCTAGGTAGGCTCTACAATTTAACGAGTGAGTAATAGACGACCAACTTACATTTGCAGTAGGAATGTATGGGAGAACATGTTTGGCAACTACAATGTTAAGTTTGTTTTTGGGAAAAATTCATCCCAACTAAAGAACCCTTCACTGTGCGTGGTCCGACACGCACTTCGCCGGTTTTTATTATCTACTAACACTTCGCCCACAACTAGGTACTCCGCGCGGATTTCGTACCTACTTTACCCCTACGAACTTCTACACCCCCACCTCCACCCCCTTCAAAGACCCTTACCCTATTTCATCCCGGTAGTACTTTCCCGAGGGATAATTTCCGACCTCCACGCGGGTGAAGCCGCGGGCAAAAGCTAGTCTGCACATATTATAACGAGAAAAGAAGGGTAGTCGAACAAACAGTCAAAGTTCTCCCCTAAAAACTTACCAAGTTTCAAATTAATCGGACCGCGTCTTCTATACAAATTTTAACACAGCCTATATCCGCAAACGTGTGAAAGTGTTAAAGTTTGTATGGGAGAATTTTAACACGCGGTCTGATTGTATTGTATTGTATTCAACACCTCGAAACTCGGTATTGATCATTTCGACAGAAAATATCAAAGACTTTTGGGTTTTTCAAAAATTCTCTTTACAGGGCAAGAACCCCTTCTTCTTAAGTATGTATAGATTAGGGGAAGATTTTATTGACTGGCTTGATTAACTCAATAATTGGTATCTTAACTAATAAATCATAAATGCGAAAGTGAGTTTGTTTGTTTGTTATGTTTTCACGCTAAAACGGCTGAACGGATTTGGATGAAATTTCGCACATGGGTAGACCATGACCTGGAGAAGGATATAAGTAGGAATCCTTTTATCCCGATATTCCCACGGTATCAAGATTTACACGGGTGAAACCGCGGGGCGCAACTAGTAAATAATAATCTATAAGTCAAGTATTGGAATCATCCCAAACGGCCCAGAAGGTATTTCTCAAAATGCCTTCTATGGTTGAAAAGAGGGGGGGGGGGGGGGGTATACAGTTTCTATGAAAAATCGTAGCCATCTCACACCTACTATTATAAAATCTTTTTCTTATCTTTAGTTCTTTACAGTTCTCTGTTATCCCTAGTATTGAGAGTCCTCACCATCAATGATAACCTCCTGCTTGATTAGAAAGATGGATAAGTATTCCTTATCTGTAGATAACATTCTGTTGCACCGATGAGAGAGTCGCTCGTATGTGAGTGCAGAGATAAACATAGAGGTATGTGTATTGCTACACGTACTCGTATAATGTTGCATTATGGAATATGGATGTTGACAATGTTGTAACCCGATTTTTCTATAGGTACGTGCCCTTCAAGTCAACGTCAACATATTACAGTGTATGTACCTACCTACTTATTTATAAAAGCGGGCGGGTGAATTCAATTCTGACAATCAACGACTCTTCAGCTGATCGTCCTGCTGATAGACTAGGGACTGCGGGGCATAACCAAAACAGCAGGCGTAGCATGGCGCTTTCTATCTCTACGAAGAATAGACATAGCTTTTTTTATACAAAGTGACAGTTCGTTTCTTCATTTTTGACATCCACCGTAGAAATGTTTCTACAATCTGTCATTTTGTCTTTCATTTCTAACGATCTTTGTCTAGGTCTTTTTGTAGGTAGACTATTTCGGAAGAAAGTTTTCTATCGTTTCTGTCAAAATCACACTGACAAGTTGACAACCGATAAATCCTATGACAAAACAAAGAATTCTGAGTCGAATTATTTAAAAGAGTGAATTTCGTAAAAAAGTGCAGTTGACTCTTTCTACTTTGCTGCCTTTGTACTACAGGAAACGTCATTTTTGTCTACTCTTCCGTCGACAAAACGGTGCTCATGCTACGCCTGCAGGGAGCGATAACTGTATACAAATGCTTATTGTTCATTTGTACATATGAAGCAGATATAAATCCGTATCACATTAAATGGCACAATTTAATTAGGTATAAAGTTTACAATATGTACATGGGTATAATATGGATAGATATCTAAGTGGTACCAAGATTATAATAATACCTACTTATACTACATGCTTATACGTCGTGTGTCCTCGATAGAGCTGAGAACTGAAACGCGAAGAGAGCTTCAGGCCTTATGTTTTGTAGCTGTAAACAAACAATAGTCACCAAATCAAAATTCACATATTATGTAGAAATATATCATCATCATCTATTACACTAGTTTACAACATTTTAGTTTTTGTCTGTTGCCGCAAACTTTTTGGTTGATATTGTTTACATAGGTATGACATATTATTTTCAAATATAAGTACCCACAGTAGTTTTTGTGCAGCTCATATTAATCATTTTTTATCTTTATCATATAAGCGTATTTGTCCCTTGATAACGTGCATCTGAAGTTTTTGCGACATGATTACTTCAAGGAGGAGTTGTTTATACAATCCAAATCATTTTTGCTACTTAAGTGGAAAATATGTGTTTGACAATAGGGAATTATGCATGTATTTTTTTAATATTTTTATTCGATAGTTTACATCGTCAAATAATAGTAAAAAAAAATTCGACGGCAAAAAAGCAATTTAAAGTAGTTAAAAAAGTGTTTAAAAATATCCAACCGATCCGGGCTATTTAAACGCCCTCCATTTGGCGCGCTTGGTGTGGTGACGTCACAGTTCGTGAAAACAGACAAGCAACTGTCAAGTCAACGTCAAACACTCCTTTTTCTATGAGCGTTTGACATTGACTTGACATTTGTTGATTGACTTGACATTGACATTTTGATTGTTATCCCGGATTGTTACGTCACATCCGCTCTTAGCCTTTTCAAGTATTTGAATTACCCACAGTTTTTTGGGACTTTAAAAAAATTAATTTCTCGCTCAAAAAAAAGTTTTATTCAAAAATATTGATGGAGGCATAATTCTGAAGTAACATAGTTTAGAGAAAAAATATTTGACCCATATTTGAATCACATGCATATTCCCTATTGTATAAAGTTACATTCTGAAACTCAAAAACTAGAGCTGGTAAAAACAAATCTAATTATATACTGAACTTAGCATACCATATGCTATATACTGAACTTAGCATACCATATGCAAACAACAGCAAAACAATTCCCGGCAACAGATTCACTGTAAACTATACTCCATTTGAAATAAGATTAGACATTTAAACAAATCTTTTTACAGTCCGTTCAACCGATTTTGACTTCTATAAGGATGTTATTAAAAGCAAACAAAGTTACACAATAACTGTCTATTGCAGCTGCCATTTGTCATGCTACCAACGCAATAGAAGTCAAAATCAGTTGAACGGAATGTAAATAACCCTTCCTTGGCAGTCCAGGTAAAAAGGCTTATTTAAATGTCTAATCTTATTTCAAATGGAGTTTAAAGTGTTATCAAATTACCGCACGCGCACGTCGCGCTACTCGCGCTACTACCATCAACATTGTGTCTATTAAAATAAAGTTGACAATCGCATACGACTGTCCGTGGATGATCTCTCGGACTATTAGAAGTTTATTTAATTTCAACTGACGCAAGGTTGACATTTATTTGGCAGTGAGAACTACACTTTACTACATTGCTCCGTTATTTAATTTAATTATATACTACATAAATCAAATGTTTTCAGTAAACAGTAATTAACAGTACGTAACACAACTACGAGCAAACCTCGAGACTGCTGGTTGAGTGGTAGGTGGTAGCAGCAGATGATACCAAACAGCGCATGCGTGGTAGGTAAACCAGTGAACCGTATATCAAACAGAACGCGGTTGTGAAAATTAAGAAAAAAATAAATAACAGCACGGCGCGGGCGCAGATAGGGACAAAATACTATTATTTTGTCACTATCACCATCATGTTATTTTAAATTTAAAAAAAATATATATAGTCGGTATACCTACTGGTTAATGATCATGACATGAAATAGATATAAGCACCTAATGCTTAAATAGGACGCGGCCGTAAGGTATGCCCCTTACGGCCGCGTCCTATTTAAGCGATCGTCGCACGGATAGGCGATCGGTCGCGTGCAATTATGTCATTGTCGCTTTTTGTTCCGAAAACCCGAAACCGCCGCCCCCGCCCTCTGTCAGCGCGACCACGCGTTCAGGTTCACCGATCAAAAAATTCGAACACTTTTATATGGGTCGTTGTCAAATTTTGCGCAGATACAACGATTTTTTTTTACTATTGATAATGTCACACCATTTTATCCCGATATTCCCACGAGGTCAAGACTTAAGCGGGTGAATTGAGTGAAAAATATTGAGTTTTTTTGTTAAACCACCCCCAAATCGGTTCGTGTTTGATGTTTAATGTTTAATAAACACGAAAACATGGCGCAGCGGCTTTAAGTTTGTTCCTAGGATAAATTCATCCCAACTACGGAACCCTTCATTGTGTGTGGCCCCGTGGTCCGACACGCACGTGGCCGGTTTTTCTAAATGTGATTATAAAATATAAGTAAGACTGTAATTAATAGATAATAATGCCAAAATATTTGCGACTGCCGCGTTCAATTTCATAATAAATGGTAAAGAGTAAAGGCAACAGAGTTGTATTTTTTTACACCCTGACCGTACATCTGGAATAAATCTTAAATTATTAGTTATATTAAACATCGCGGCCGATATAAGAGACCATAATTCAGTTGTTTTAACATGCACTGACATAGAGAATTATATATTTATTGTTTTTATCATTTTAATTTACGTTTACACGCAAAATTAGACAATGACCCAAATAGGACGCGGGGTTAGAGCACAGTTAGAGTTCAAAATGTCCTCTTGATCAAAGCTTGAGTAAAATAAAACAGGAAAAAAATCAAAATAAAGAGATTCAATTGAGAATAATTCTATGTAATTACATAATAATAAGACTACTTATAAAACTTTCAATAGCACCGGTATTTTGTACAGATTGGATGTAAGTACTACTGAAAGGTCGGCCCCGCGCCGTGCGGACGCAGCGTCACTGCGCAACACAGGTGTCGATCACACTCCTGGGGCTCGGTCCCGCAGACACTTGACTTGTTCTGTTTAATATTATGTCAGCAGGTTTTTTAATGAACCGCATCCAATTCTTGTCTTCTCTGTTTAAACAGTTGAATTGTTTCGCATTATTATTATATTCTAGGTAACTATGATGTCACTTTATAAGAACAATAGGGAATATGCATGTATTTTTTTAATATTTTTATTCGATAGTTTACATCGTCAAATAATAGTAAAAAAAAGCAAAGCAAAGCAAATTCGACGGCAAAAAAGCAATTTAAAGTAGTTAAAAAAATGTTTAAAAATATCCAACCGATCCGGGCTATTTAAACGCCCTCCATTTGGTGCGCTTGGTGTGGTGACGTCACAGTTCGTGAAAACAGACAAGCAACTGTCAAGTCAACGTCAAAAACTCCTTTTTCTATGAGCGTTTGACATTGACTTGACACTTGTTGATTGACTTGACATTGACATTTTGATTGTTATTCCGGATTGTTACGTCACATCCGCTCTTAGCCTTTTCAAGTATTTGAATTATCCACAGTTTTTTGGGACTTTTTAAAAATTAATTTCTCGCTCAAAAAGAAATTTTATTCAAAAATATTGATGGAGGCATAATTCTGAAGTAACATAGTTTATAGAAAAAAATATTTGACCCATATTTGAATCACATGCATATTCCCTATTGTGTAAGTGTTATTGTTTTGTTTTATTCTTATTAGCACGCAGATGCCAAAAGGTTCGTCACGCCTGAAGATTGACTTAGTAACACTAACGATAAATGAATGGCTATGATAAATGGAGTAGGTAGATAGGTACATGCATGCATGATGCATTTTAAACATGCCGCCTTATTCATAAACGCTGCTTAAAGTTAAGTTATGAATTAGCAACTGTTTAACCGTACATTGGTGCCGATTCTCTTGTACACCGAACTAAACTAACTAAACTATCACTAAAATTCCTTACTTTTTACTATGAGAATCTTAGAGCTATTCTGCCAACAAAAATCTCTAAATTTAAAAATTATTTTGACAGAACTAAAATCGAATTTGACAATCGCGACTCCACTTGGTACCTACTTGTTTGCCTACCACGTGATTTTTTTTGAGCCGGAGAGGCGCGCAATGTGGCCGTCTCGACGTATTTTTATATGGAATTTTTCACTTTTTGGAAGAAAACAAAAAAATTAAATTACCAACATGTTAAGTATTACGGCTTTGCGGGTAGCAAAGGGGGTCAAAATTTTCATTATTTTTGCACACACACCGTTTTCGAGATATAAGCAAAAGAAAATAAAAAAAAGATACAGTACCGTTTTGCAACTGAATTCGAGGTGTTGGTTTGAATTTTAGTTCATGACATCTAATTTTATTCCACACATTTTTAATCGTGATTAAAAATAGTCAGAGTTAGTTAGAGGATTTTAGATATAGAACAAAAATTTTGGTTAAAACGTCAAATTCAGAATAGCATTTTCACTAAATTAAAACTCAGTGCCATCTTAGTGCTGTCAAACTAAATTATAGTTAAGTTGTGTCACTTTAGTCTATTTTCAGAATAGGAAATCGTCGTTTGACAGGAATAAACTAAATTTTAGTGATTTTTAGTTTAGTTTAGAGAATTTGTGACAAGAGAATCGGCACCATTTTCGACGTTTATACGACTCTTTAACTTTAATAAACGTTTATGAATAAGAGAGATGGTATTTAATTTTTAATATAGGTTTAGAGTCACCAATTAGAAAAGTATTAGTTATAAGTACAAATGATTGCATGCCAAATGGTAGAATGTACCTAGTACCAAACATTTTTTTATTTATAACCTACCTATACTTATTCTATGCAAATAAACATAGTTACATTCTATTAAATTATACAGTATGTTAACTAAAAAAGGGCGTTCCCGTTAACCTGCAATAGTATAGCGTCTATACATGCAAAAAAAAAAATTACCGTTAAAAAAAAAAAAAAAAAATTTTTGTATAGAAAAATATTCAAAAAAATTATTAAATTGTTACGGAAAATAAACTCTCTGTACACGCCCACTTGTCACACTTGTTTTTCTACGTTGAAATACAAGTGTGCGTGTACAGAGTGTTTCTTTTACGTTTAAATTTAATATTTTTGTGAACATTTCAAAACATAAATATTTTTTTTTTTTGATTGGTTATATTTTTTTAGCATGTATACACGCTATACTATTGCAGGTTAACGGGAACGCCCTTAGTTAGTTAACATACTCTATGCAAAGTGCATAATATGAATATGATCAATGATATTAAAAGTAAAAAGAGGTAGGTAAGTAGATAGGTTACCTACTCGAAACTCGATTTTCAAAAACGTCTCACGCACACACGTGATGTCCCATTATACAATGTGTAAAACAAAATCCTGTCCGATCCGAGAAGGGCACATAGGTACCGCAATAACATTCCCAAAAAGTAGTAAAAAAACTTAATAATATTGAAAATAAAAAGTTAAGTAAGTATTGGAACTATTTTAAATTCACGTCTCTTGTACCAAAATTGTCCCGATTCCATTAAAAATATGAACATTTTCAACAGGGGTCACAGCAGAGAGAACTATACCACTTGAGAGCAGATAGACCGATTTCGTCTAGGCACACGTCTCACTACTGCGGGCCGGGGGACGAAGACATTACAGCGGTTGTGATTGACCGATGCAACAGTGTCAGGACGAATGTTTCAAACATAGTGATGCACAAGTCAGTTTTGCAACAATAATTTGTTTAACCTTCTGCGACTGAGGTGGTAGTCTATCGGACACCACCAAACACAAAAAACGTTGCCAGATCGTAACATGGCGTGATGCAGCTCTGTCTCGCTTAGTACCTTCCTGGAACGGCTCGCGCTAACGGTCAGTGAGGCGCGGGAGACCCAACGGTGTGTACGTTTGGAGTTTTCGACTGCCGGTGTCCCACAGACGTAAGTACAGCAATAAACGTTGATTCTGATAGACGTCACCTCACCAATATCTTTTTAGATTCATAGTGTCTGTTAGTCGTTTCATCAGTAACATATTAATACTACCTTAGTGTCTCTCAGACATAACCTCACATTTAATTTTCTAAACTTATAATATTCATAATTTTTTTAGATGTTGACTCAAAGTACAGATACTAGGCCATCAAAACGAAACAGCAGTGGAAGATATACAAATGATTATGAAAAGATGGAGGAATGGCTTCAAGAGTTAGAAGAAGAAAAGGAGTTTAGCGATTTTGATGATTCGATAGAAGATCCTAATTCCGTGGAAGTAAATGAACAGCAAGAGGAAAACAAAGACCTCGAGGAACAGAATGCCCAATCGAGTGAGAGTGATTTTAACTCTGAAGACGAAGAGACCCTTAGCTCTTTAGTTTGTGGTGACCAAGATGGATGGATGGATTTTTATTATCTAAGAAGGAAATAGCGATAACAAGCAGAACTCCTGCACATAATATTATTCAAGTATCTCGGCCAACATAAGAGCTTGTTTTTCAGAAGTTTTCAAGACCTTTGGTTCGAAATTTTCGACCGCGAAATGATTTGCCTCCCCCTCCACCCGTGGCTCAGCTTCCAGGTCCTGATGGAAGGAAGTTATGCAGCATATGCCCCAGTAAATTAATTGAAGAGGCAAACAAGGTACCACTGTTGCGCATGCAAAAAGCCAATTTGTCTACAATGTTCTTCTCCACTATGTCAAGACTGTAAACTTACGTTTTAGATTTAGGGTTAACTTTGAGACTAATTTGTGCCTAATTGAACCGTGATATCACGTTGTGGTTTTCGTTTTAGAACTATAAAATAACGCTTAAAAGATTAATATTAATAGTTTTATAGAAGTTTTATTATTTCGCTTTTTTTAAATAGTTTTGTAAGTTTAAGCGTAAAAATAATGAAAATATCGATCTCAATAAATGATTCCATAACAACCTCGTTTTTTGTTTTGAGAATGCTTTTTCATTTTTATTTCTTTATACATAAACCCATTAATCGTAAAATAAAACTAGACCTTTTTCATTTTTATTTCTTTATACATAAACCCATTAATCGTAAAATAAAACTAGACATCTATATTTTCTAAAAGTTATAAACGAATCATGCTGTTGTAAAGTGACGCCTGACAGACTACACCTCAGTCGAATGTTGATGAAAAACCCACCTCAGTTGCAGAAGGTTAAAGTTTAAAAAGGCACTAAACGAAATTTTAACTATGAAAATTTATTACCTAAGTACACGAATCCCGAATTCCCTAAATGATTGACATAATTATTGTGATCCTGGTTCCCTTACTTTTTGTTTGCGTTTGACATTATATTATTTTATTTTATATTTTTTTATTGCTGTTACCACACTGACATTTTTATACATTTAAATAGTTTTTTTGAAATTCCAATGATCCGCCACATATTTTTAGATTTTTTTAATTTTTATGTAAATCTTTGCATACGCACGTGACGGTAAAATATGGAGAACTTTATTATAAAAATACCTATAGATATTTAATTTCTCATTATTACTAATCATTTCTTTCTTTGCAAACATGGGCAAAGAAATGAATGATTTGATTTGAATCTGCTGCAAAATGCCTTGAACAAACAACGTTTATATTTTTTAGGAAAACAATTTATTTTCCCAGTAAACAGCATTCATCCACTTTTCTTGCAGTTCCGGAATATTTTGAAATCTAAAATGTAAACATTTGTTTCTTTATACCATTAGGAAACATCGTTATTTTAATCGTCAATAATGTAGACTTTATTTTGAAGTTGTCGCAACACTACTACGCATAAGTGCAGATAGAAAGGGACAGACAATACCTGAGAAGGAGACTGTTCAAAACGACATCAACGCGGTGTACATTTTTGTGCTATTTTACGTAAACAACCAGTTTAGCTTGAGCCCTGCAATTATATATTATTTTAATTTTAATAAAATATCTATTTTACTTAACGATGAAAAGTTATGCCATCTTTTTTATAGCTGGATGTTCTAGACGATTTCCTAAACCATTTAATTGAACAGGAACTCATAATTGTTTTTATTTATGCAGAAATGTTTTAAAAATATAAAAACAACCGCGTGTGCAGAGATCCAATAACTGGTCAAAACTAAAATGGCCATTTATATGGTCGTCTAGTATCAGTGCAATTTCATTATCTGTCGTGTCTCGTGAGCCTGAGTCGCCCACATGAGCAGTCAAGAGGCTGTTCTTCATTGGGTCAGTTATGACTTGTAGAAACCCGCTAAACGATAGCCGCCGCGCCGCGCCGCCGCGACTCATATAATAACCCCGTATTTCCCATTGAAAAATATACAGGATAAGTATTTTTTTGTTCTTATCAACACCCCCACGTATCGGATACGGTTTTTTTTTTACACATTGTAGATGACAAATGGAAGTAGGACGGCATGCCGTAATTATTGGAAGTGAAAGAGACAAGCATAATTTATGTTGCTTCCGCTTGCGCCGCCGCGCGCCGCGACACTGAGCTCAGGTGTGCTACCTAGCCCAGTTTGAACTATCCACCTCCTTTTATTACTTATAACATCATTGTGTAAGATGGTAGCTTACGTCTTTTTCCAGATGGAGAGGTGTCCCAGCAGGATGGGCCCGATGGGCACGCCGGTGCGCAGGTTCACGGACGTGATGCGCGAGCCTGGCACGTGGAACTCGTAGTACCTGCCACACTCATTTCTCGTCAGCTTTTGTTTATATATTTACTTCTTCAAACTTCATGTACAGCAGTGGAGTCTTGCCAAGAGGTATCGTGTTACCAACTGAGTTGTGGAGCTCAGATAGATAGTCGCTCCAAGTAAAATACTGGTATTCAGCTGCATCCGGTTAGACTGGAAGCCGACCTAATATAGTTGGGAAAAGGCTAGGCAGATGATGATGAACGAACAGTAATTGTACATAGGCAGACTTAATGCCACAACGCATTCTCTACCAGTCAACCTTTGGGCTTAAAGGATGTATGTTCACTTCCCTGTCCCTACATAAAACATCTGCTAGGAATCCTACACAAGATTCGTTTATGTATAGTCTAATCTAAAGCTTGCTCTCCAAATAATTGAATAGGTTATTCTTGACGTTTCTGTTTTTCATGGCAACCACGTCACGATGGAATGACGCATAACTTGTTTGAACGCACAGATATAGATAGGAAATGAAATGAAATTGTTTATTCTGTAAATAAGATATTGGAATCACTTTTACACGTCATATTAAAAAGTTGTAAAAATAAGCTAGATGAGGTCGGCGTTTCCTATCTGACTACTCTGAGAAGAAAGGCCGAAACAAACTCAGAGGTCTTATGAGGACCATGTAGATTAGCATCTGAAATGGTCTTTTGAGGAAAGAACCACACAGATTTGAGTGGACCTGTCCAGTCAGTGCAAGCATTAATTGTCAGTAATAGTGGAGCTCAACTCAGAACTTAAGGTGCTCAACGACTCGACGAACAATACCAAAGAAAGGACACTTGAGTAGGCCGCATAAAGTTCTCAAATTGCCAGACCTTCGTTAAAACTAACTGAGAACGAAAAAAATATAAAAATAAATATCCACATAGTCCTCACATTCACAATAAAACAATACTTTACAAAGTAATCATCATCAAATAGACCTAGATAACGCACCCACTTCGCGTGCCGGGCATTTAATCTATACTAATAATAATATAATAATGTTTTATATATTTTTTTATTCTAATATTTAAAAATATAATTTATATGTATGAAAAATGAAATAAAGAATATAATAATATATAATACTGGACACGGCTCGCATTGTTAGGAGGTTCCTCTCTCTGGAGCCCTGACCGCCGGTAGCTTGGACCCTGTTCCCGATACCGGTGGGCTACTATTTTTTATATTTTTAAATGTTTTTATATATTTCTTTATTCTAATATTTAAAAATATAATTTATATGTAATATAAATGAAATAAAGAATATAATATTTTATATTATATTATATAATATTTATTATATAATATTATAAAGCTGAAGAGTTTGTTTGTTTGTTTGAACGCGCTAATCTCAGGAACTACTGGTTGGAATTGAAAAAATCTTTTTGTTATCTTATTGGACTATCCAACATAGTCCATTTATCGAGGAAGGTTATAGGCTATATAACATCACGCTTCGACCAATAGGAGCGGAGCATAAATGAAAAATATTGCAAAAACTGGAAAAAATATTCCTTTTTGAGAGCTTCCGTTGCGTCGTGCGCTGCGTAAACGGTTTTAGGTTATGCAAATAACACGTATGATGGAATTTTTCCTTAAAAGTTCTAAAAAAAAGTCCGCGACAGCATATGTCTATTTTTTAAGATTGACTCACTATCAACCTTTTTTATGGTAATCAAAGGAGGATCGGCAAGAATATATGGAAGCTGGTCTCAGCACCAATAACAACCATACATATGCCATTAGATAGGTATTTTAATATAATACAATAACTAATATGGCGGCTCATTCCAAATCGCTGTGTGAAAAAAGTTGTTGATGTTTCGCAGGACTGATCTGGACGCTAGATAATTGAAACCTTTGAATAGTTAATCACTTCTGGTGATCATAGTTTGAATGTTTGCAAATGTATATATGCATTCTGATGATAATATGGAATCACTGAGCTGGTCTGATTATGGATCTGGACGCTTCGATAACGGAACTCTTGAATAGCAACCAGTAAACCCATCGAGTTTGGGCTTATTAGACGTGTCTCAGCAAGTTTACCCATTTTACATGATGACGAGGACCTGATGACTGACCTGGACGCTAGATAACGGAACTCTTGAATAGCTACTAGTAAACCCATCGAGTTTGGGCTCGTTAGATGTGTATCAACGAGTCCTGTTCATTTTACCTGATGACTGACCTAGACACCTACATGGTTCCATTGAGTTGGTCTGATTATGAACCTGGCCGCTAGATAACGGAACTCTTGAATAGCTACCAGTAAACCCATCGAGTGTGGGCTCATTAGATGTGTCTCAACGAGTCCTGTTCATTTTACCAGATAACGAGAACCTGATGACTGATCCGGACGCTAGATACCAGAACTCTTGATTAGCTTCTAGTATACCCATCGAGTGTGGGCTCATTAGAAGTGTCTCAACGAGTCCTGTTCATTTTACCCAATGACGATGACCTGCTTCTTATACGGACAGTAAGTTTCGACTCCCAGAATACATATACTTCGTCCCATTGCTCGCTGGCTGACCCCGTGAGTGCGGACTTTTGACGCTTTGTTAACGACCACGTTTGAGCTGCATATTATAGGTGAGTGTGGAAAGCATGCTCATGTCCATGAGTTTCGTCCTTTCATATGGTGTTTCATTGACTTCTCTTCCGATCGAATTCTCTTTCAATTCGATCTTGTGTCGACTGAAAGGAGACTATTTGGCCGAGGCGTAATTATATACTCATGGACAAGTTCAACCTTCACACCCCTATGTCTACCTACTTTGCGTTTCGCGCTGTTGGTCAAACATAGTCTTTATAATAAAAAAAACAAATGGAATAGTAATCAGTTTTATTATTACATACCGTCATCCATAATAATCGCAAAAACGTACTTGTGTATGTGCTAAATGTAAAAAGCAAACACTGAGTTTGAGAACTTCATTATCCAGCTTCCAGGCCAACCATCAGGTGCTTTACATCAGATACAATGAACAGGACTCCTTATGACACGTCTAATGAGTCGACACTCGGTGGCTTTACTAGTGGCTACTAGTAAAGCCACCGAGTTTGAGTGACACATTTAAAGGTTCCAGGTCAGTCATCAGGTAAAATGAACAGGACTCGTTAAGACACATCTAATGAGCCCACACTCGATGGGTTTACTGGTAGCTATTCAAGAGTTCCGTTATCTAGTGTCCAGGTTCATAATCAGACCAACTCAATGGGACCATGTAAGTGTCTAGGCTAGTCATCAGGTAAAATGCACAGGACTCGTTGAGACATATCTAATGAGCCCACACTCGATGGGTATACTAGAAGCTATAATCAAGAGTTCTGTTATCTAAGGTCCAGGTCAGTCATTAGGTCCTCGTCATCAGGTAAAATGGACAGGACTCGTTGAGACACATCTAATGAACCCACACTCGATGGGTGTACTAGTAGCTGTTCAAGAGTTCCATCACCTAGCGTCCAGGTCCATCATCAGATCAGCTCGATGGTACCTTAATATTGAAATTATTGTATTATGATCGCACATACTACACAGAAAATATTCAAAGTAGACCACTAGAAATTATTAATATTCAAGTGTTCCGATAACATAGTCTAGGTCCGTCCTGCGAAACATGGGCACAACTTTTTTCACACAGCGATTTCAAAAGAGCCGCCATAGAAGTTGTTGCTCTATATTAAAATGCCTATCTAATGACATAGGTCTGGTTGTTATTGGTCGTGGGGACCATTTTGTCCGATCCTCCTTTGTTCGAAACTAATGCATTATTTGTGAAGGAGTTTTATGAATATAATATTAATTCTTATTCAAATAAATAATTTTAACATCAAGGGTATTTATTTAGCAGTAAAATACTTTTTAATTCATTTGAATCGAACATTTAATTTAGAAGTTATCACGAGTATAAAAATACGCAAACCGTTCGACGCCGGCGCTGCGCCCGCGCAGCCGCGACATTCGCGTTCCCTTCTCTAGAGAGGAGAGGATGGGTACACGGGTAGACCATGACCTGGAATAGGACATAGGATACGTTTTATCGAGACCAACGCGGGTGAAACCGCGGGGCACAGCTAGTAACAGATAATTGCGTCATACTTATTCTCACTAATTATTGAACACCCCTCGTATATTAGGTATATACGAGGGGTAATTATAACCTCTAATTTAATTTCAACTCTTAGTGGGTTTTGTGGACTTGATAATTATTCAATTTGTTACAGTTGTAATAACAATAGGTTTTTGTTTTTTTTATTATTTGTCTTTTATATAGATTCTTTTCTATTTTGTGTATGTGAGAACGTTGTAGGCTTATAGGACTGTAGATTTATTGAACATCTTGTATTTTGTTGTACCTGGTACTTACTTGTTGAAAGGCCTACATTGTCCACCAATGCCTACTAACACTGTAATTTGAAAATTTTGTAAAAGCCAATTATTTTTAAAAGAGTAACCGTGTTGTTTCTTGCCGGCTCTTCTCCATAGGAAACGACCAATTGGAACCATGCACCTAGCTTCTGACGTTTCATAAGTGCCCATGTAGGTTTATGTGAAATAAAATATTTTGATTTTGTTGCCCATCCCGGCTTCGTACGAGTATGTGTAGCACTAAGTACTTATCTACGGCATACCTACCTATCTACGAGAAACTCTGCTCCGAACATTCGAACATATTCGTACAGTATTCGACCGAAAGAACACACATGCAAATAAGCCAATGACCTGCGCTCGCGTAACGCGTTGTAATACGGCAAGCGCGGTGATTGGTTCTCGGCAGGACAGATGATGGTAATTGGTTCGCGCGCCTGCTACACTGCGAGATGCGTGGACGATGTTAGGCAATATGTATGAGAGCTTATCTATATTTATAAAAAATGAATCCCTATTTCCCTTGGTCACGCCATCACGCGTGAACGGCTGAACGGATTTGGATGAAATTTGGCACAGGGGTAGACCATGACCTGGAATAGGACATAGGATACTTTTTATCCCGATATTCCCACGGGATCGAGACTTACGCTGGTGAAACCGCGGGGCGCAGCTAGTGTCATAATAAAAATGATTGTATTTTTGCACTATCCATAGTAGTTGGATGAATTAATTGTAATTTAACTAAACCATTCTTGAATATGCATATTTTTCGCTGTACTTTATTTTTTGGGAATCTGTGACATTAAATTTTAATAATTCATTTTTTATAATTAGTTATTACTAATGCATATTATCATACGCCACTACCGGACTACCAAAATAATGTAACAATGTAGTGCTAATGTGTTCCTTGCCCTGGTTGTATCAATGTAGTGCCAATGTGTTCCTTGCCCTGGTTGTAACAATGTGGTGGCAATGTGTTCCTTGCCCTGGTTGTAACAATGTAGTGCTAATGTGTTCCTTGCCCTGGTTGTAACAATGTAGTGCCAATGTGTTCCTTGCCCTGGTTGTATCAATGTAGTGCCAATGTGTTCCTTGCCCTGGTTGTAACAATGTGGTGGCAATGTGTTCCTTGCCCTGGTTGTAACAATGTAGTGCTAATGTGTTCCTTGCCGTGGTTGTATCAATGTAGTGCCAATGTGTTCCTTGCCCTGGTTGTAACAATGTAGTGCCAATGTGTTCCTTGCCCTGGTTGTAACAATGTGGTGGCAATGTGTTCCTTGCCCTGGTTGTAACAATGTGGTGGCAATGTGTTCCTTGCCCTGGTTGTAACAATGTAGTGCCAATGTGTTCCTTGCCCTGGTTGTAACAATGTAGTGCCAATGTGTTCCTTGCCCTGGTTGTAACAATGTAGTGCCAATGTGGTTCTTTGGTGCAACTGGTTTGTCATTTTGATACATGTCCAGAAGAATCTATTCAATTACTTGGAATATAATTTTACGTAACGAGTAACCAGACCGACCTGACTGTCCACCCGAACTGGTTGTCGATGGGCACGTAGAAGCCGGGCTGCGTGAGCAGCAGGTAGGTACGCAACTCGCGCAGCACGTCCTCGTTGGCCGTGTGCAGCGGGTACACGTGCCTGATGCCGGTCGCGCTCCCGTCCAGCATACAGCGCTGCGAGACCGGGCGCCCCGTCAGCACCACCGTCAGATAACGGTCCCCCGCATTACGCATGTTCAGCTTGACGTTCAGCGTCTGATTCGGGTAATCGAGCACGTTTTTCGTGACCACGCAAAAGATCAGCCCTTCGTCGCACGGGAAGTCACTGTGTAGCAGGCGCACGTAGCGGTGCTCGCCGCACATGCGGTCGGACGGGTGCACCATGAGGCTGGCGCCGCCCGTGAAGCCGTCGTCGTAGTACAGCTGCAGGCACTGGCGCTCGTCGGCCACATACGCCAGCCCGTAGCGCGCCGCGTCCTTGCGGCTCAGGCGCAGGTTCAAGGACGGCGAATCATCGTGGTCCGCACTCAACACCGCGCTCGACACGGGGCTGGGCGCCGCGATCGAAACCGCGGTCGGCGCCGCACTCGAAACCGCGGTCGGCGCCGCACTCGAAACCGCGGTCGGCGCCGCACTCGACACAGCGGTCGGCGCCGCACTCGACACAGCGGTCGGCGCCGCACTCGACACCGCACTCGCTGCTGCGTTCGGCACCGCGGGCGTGGTTTCCTCTTGCGGTTCTGATATCTTCAGTGGCTTTTGTTTGAATATGTTTCTTACCCCCTGCACTTTCGACTTCCCGGGCGGGTCGGCGCGGTCCAGGCTCTCGTTGCTGAGCTCCGATGTGACGGTCTCGGCGCCGGTGCCGGGCAGCGCGTCCTTGCTGACGCGCACCAAGTCGGTGCGCGCCTGCAGAAAGGATTTGCGGATGCGGATGATGCCCTTCTTGTCTTTGTAATGCACATCGTTCTTCACGTTGTCGAGGTTTTCGATGGAAGTGAGAAGGTAGCCATGTGGGCCGTGCGCCGCGTTGGGCTGGTACCGCTGGTGGCGCAGGTTGAACCACGGCGACGGGCACAGCATCTGCCGGAACACTCATACATCAAATATTATTGCGACTCGACTACAAAGCATTCACAGAGAAGGTAAACGTACCTCTCCGTAGAGCCAGCGCTTGCTACCCTGCCCCCTGCAGAAAGATGTCTCGAAGGGGATGTGACAGGGCACGCGGGTGTTGAGGAAGGGCCAGATGCTGCCCCATAAGGCGCGGTCGCGTAGCAGGAACTCGCCGTAGGCGTCGAGGTCGTCGGCCATGGCCACGTGGTTATGGTCGCTTGTCTCGGACGACAGCGCCTCGTGCGTCCACGCCGGTGCAAACAGAGCTATGGAGCAGCCCGCGGCGTGCACCACTTTGACTGCCTGCCACAACATTACCACCTCGTCACTATATTCCCGATAAGGGACAGAGCACCCCCTCTCTTTACATGCTGTCGAATAATAGGTAAAGAGTTTTGTCGACTACACTGGAATGAGTCATAGGTTGTCTTACCCGGCTATCAATTATGTGAATATTAAATTAAGAATACGATCTTTTATAAAACTTTTACAAATAATAACAACCTATTTCCAAAAAAAACACTTCATAGTGAATTATAAAACAAGAATTTATGTCCTCTAGAGGGCGCCATATTTTTAATGTGACGTCACGTAGCCTATAACCAGCGGACGATCAGGCGCGGTCCGAGGGGGGGGTCCTGGGGGTCATTACCCCCCCCCCCCCCCCCCAAATCATTCAAGCTGTCGAGAGACTGAATGATTTACGTGCTTTACTAACAAAAAACTGTAGGTACTTGAGCCAGTTGAGCCACATCCCAAGTAACACAGTCATGCTGAATAAAGTTTGAGTAATAGCGATCCACGAAACTATAAGCTGAAACTATTGTCTGGATTATGTCTGAGTAAATGTCTATTCAGATGTTGTTCAAGTAATTTGGGCACATTTTTAAATGCTTTAGTCTGTATAACAGCGATGTAAAGTCTGGGTAATAGCTTAGTAATGGCCCACACAGCTTAGTAACGTCTGAAAAAAAGCTGACATCTCTTTTATACACTTGTTATTTCATATTTATTCAGACAAGTGCTTATGGATAGAAATTATTCAGGATTAAGTTTATTTGCGTAACAGTTTTCAAACAAAATTAAGAGTTAAGTTGTAAAATAGAAAAAAAGTGGTGTCTAATCGTGCAGTGCGTCTTTGATCTAACATTTTATAGTTTAGTTGCATTGAATAACATCAGAAACGAAGTGCTCGGTGAAACTGAGAATCGGTGTAAGTAAATATTATTATGTATTATAACCATGATACACGTTAACTATTCCTGCGCAAATAGTTTTATCGTGAATAGCATATGAATTATCTCAACATTTTTCACGCGCCGCTTAGATAATCAAGTTTAGTGACAGTAAATAAGACAAAAATATAGGCTTTTAGAAGTGACAAAAATACTTAGGACAAAACAGCTAGTGCTTATCTTTCAAAAGTCATTAAATAAATTATAAATAGTATTTTTAAATTTAATTAATTATTTAAATGAGGCATTTGATATACGTAATGATTCAATTGTTTACTTAAAAATAAGTTTTAATGGCGATTCCTTATAAGCTGGATAAAAACTCTCCACGCAGCTATTTTACAGCATTACTCTGAATAAAAAGTCACGCCTTTCTAATTATTAAGCTTTTATTTGAGAAATAGTGATTTGGTAGTACAAATAACTCAATAACACTTGAATAAGTTACTAAATATGACTGATTACACAGCTAATTAGGATTCAAAATAAAATGAGATCGACCCAATTTCTCAGGAAAATGTATACTTACCTATTTATTATAACTTACACCTATAATAACAAAATAATTAGCAGTTCTATAAAGTCCACATTATGTTTTTCAAAGCAAATAATAAAACATTTTCTCTCTTTTGAAGCATATAGGTATGTACGTATTATAATAGGTTGTATGTAAATACATAGTAAAATATTATAGGTACTTAAATAAAATACAAACAACAAATTATAAAAAAAATACCTACCCTATCTTCAACGAAAAACCTACATGTATTGTACGCATTATACGACCGCGAAACCCGCGCCGCCGCCACTGCAGCCGCCGCCGCGCCGCTGCCCGCACCCCCTCTCTCTCTCTACCGACCGCGCTCGCAGCTCAAAATTATTGGTCAGTCAGTTGCGATTATTCACGGATACGGAGCGCAACGCGGACGGCTGCGAGTGCGTGGCGTGTGTTGACTCGCGAGAATATAGTTTTTAAAAGGTATTTTTTATTGTTTTTAAATATCATTAAATAGTACCTGTTTTACTGTGTTCCTAATATAAAGCGAAATGTTTTGCAGGAAAATGCCATTTAAGATAGTGTCCACACGTCTAAGGGGCAGAGCAGAATTATCTACTGTACCATCCCACTGGGAAAACAAAGGAAAACTTCGGTGGCCCAAATATAATGCCGATTCTCTTTGTAAAGACGAAAATGCTCAACCTGGTCCAGATTGGATTTCCATGAATTGTACCTTAAAACGGAAGAATTTTCCAACCTATGAAGATGCAGAAGAAGAGTTAACTAATATGCTGTACAAAACTGATACTGACACTGATAATGACTTCATGAATAATCGATACGGTTCCATGCAAAATTCTACGACGGAGTGTCCCAATCTTAACTCTTTGGCTCAATGTTTGGTAAGTATAATACCCAATTAGGAAACCTACACTATAAATACAACTAGACAGATCAATTATTTACGATACAAATTACAGACCCGGGCGTGACATCTGATTTCTTAAATATTTCGCGGCAAAGATTAATGAACCGTACCTACACAATGTGCTTGTTTCAAATAGGTATTTATTTTTATTTAGACAAGTAGGTACTTTTATGTTCTATAATTTGCATTCATATTCATTTTGGTGTCCTTAGGCATTTAGTTACTTCATTTTATGTGTTTGTATATGTGTTTAGCTCATACAAGCATTTAAACTAAGATATAGAAGAATTGAATAGTGATAAATTCGCTGTAGGTAAAAATCTCTTTTTTAACAGATAACATTAAATAAATTAGCTATCATCAGAGGGCCTAGTGCGAGTTTCATTTTACCATCTCGATCAAAAGCATCGAGCGCGTTCGACGTTCCGATTGGCCCTTCACCGGTGAAGGCCGGCCGGCTTCCAATCGGAGCGCCAAACGCGGTCGATGCGTTTGATCGAGATGGTAAAATGAAACTCACACTAAGCCCCTCAGTATTTAGATAACTTTATAGTATAGCTTTAGGTGGATTTTTTAAGCAAAGGAAAAACCTCACTTTTCTTTGCTTAAAAAATCCACCTAAAACCTTGAACTATTAATAATTTTTTAGGGTTCCGTGCCCGACAGCGGAGGCTTAGTAATAGGGTTCCGTTTGGCACCCAAACGGAACACTATTACTAAGCCTCCGCTGTCCGTCTGTGTGTCTGTCAGCAAGCTGTATCTCATGAACCGTGGGTAGACAGTTGAAAACTTCACAGATTATGCAATTCTATTGCCGCTATGAGAGACAACAAATAATAAAAATTTAATACTTAAAACTAAACATGAAAGGGGCGTCTCTATAAAATAAGCTTATGATTTGAAAAATAAAAACTAACCTTGGCAAGTGGGGTGTCGTTGTCTAGAGCTCGTCGAGTAGAGAACATTTATTTTTATTTTTTTTATCTTCTAAAATGATGTAATAATGTGGTCGTAAAAGTTGTCAGTTTTAGAACATTTTTGTTCGAGCTCTATCTCCACAACTAAACAAGTTAGGAATTTAAAACTTTTGTATACCATATACTATATATTATTAACAAATATTAAAAACGCCGATTCATAAGGTATTTATTTAAATATGGGTGATTTTCTGCAACTGCAAAAAAAACTTTGTAATTTATAGTATCATTATGAAATACAAAATATTTGCGATTTTTACTAAGATGGAAAAAATAATATTCTTCGTTTAGTATTATAATTTTTTTGCTAAATAATGTTCGGAGGTACGGAACCCTTCGTGTGCGAGTCCGACTCGCACTTGGCCGGTTTTACTTTATTCCTACTTTATCTACCTAATGTACGCGCGCACACATAGACCCACACACTCACATTTTTGTATCTTTTTAATTTATTTTATATTTTTTTTGTAGATCGATTCTTCAGTTGTAACTGCGGATAATGGAACGTTTGGACAAAATTCGAGTTCTGTAGTTACCGACTCTAATGGTGTAATTTATGAGGTAGTTACCGAAGAAGGTTCAAATCAAATAATAGGAAATACACTAACACAGCAACCAGCTAGCATCGGGGGCCCATTACTACAGCAAATCGAGAATATTTTTGTGGTACAAAAAGTTATCATTGACAACCAAGAAAAAATAATGAAAAAATTATCAGAATTCTCTGTACAGTTGGAAGAATCGCTACGTAATCGAGAGCCATTCGTTACTACGTTGAGTCAATCTCAAGGTATGCAAACAAAACGAATTCTGATAAAAGCTATTGACAATATTCAAGGTCTGCAACAACTAGATTCGGAGCTTTCGACCCCGGAGGGATTTGAAAGCCTCCAAGAAAAGTATTCAATCTTATGTTCAGTACGAGGCAATGGTACCAACTGTGCCTACAGACTACTAGATGCTTTGTTTACGAAGGATTTTTTGTGCAAATGTTCCTGGACTGGAGGGAGTCGTAAAGCTGATGTAAAAATAGGATTTAAGGGGTATAAAAACATAATCAATTTTTTTTTTGTCATGGTTAACTCTTGGGACAATACTTACACGATGGAAAGTAATGAAGATTTCTTTAAAACGGTATTAAGAAATGCGTTAAAGAGAAAAGATTCGAAAAATGTTCGCTTATCAGCACCGAAGAAAAGAGTAAAGAAGAATACGTCTAACAAAAATGTCAACGAAACTGAAAATAATAGTAACGAAGACAAAGAAAATGAATCTAAGAATGACAATGAAAATGACTCTAATAACGACAATAAAATTGACTCTGATAACAACAATGAACATGGTCCTCAAAACTATGTTTTGGGAAATTCAAAACGGCAAAATCAGAGTGGTGAAAACCGTCAGGCTCAGAACGATGAGGAGGAGGATGAAGAATCTCTCTGTTAGATTAATTTTGTTATATTGTTTTGTCAGTTGGTTTGTTGAATCAGCGAAAGAATATAAATATGTGTGTCCCTGACTGACGAGCATTCGCCTGTAATGTAACATTAGATTCGATTTTGATTTTTAGTTGATTCCATAATGTCAGACGAAGCGGTCAGGGAGGGAGGACGTTTATGCTAATCAAGGAAAATTTTGGTTAATTATAATGACATTGCTAGTTACCCTCAAAAAGTATTACCAGGTATTAATTTTATTGTAGAGTTAATTTTGAATATTGGTGCATTATACATTGCGTTGCGTTTAGTGGGTATGCGCCATATTTACACATGTTCCTACGTCAAACCCTAGAGCATCGTCCAGCTCACGCTAGTGGGGTCTAGGCCTACATATTGTTGACTTAGAACAGTTATACTTTTCTATTTTTAGTAAGTACTTAGTAGCATTTACTATAGTAGTTTTTTTAATGTTTTTTTTTGTTTTTGATTACGCTTACTGTTTTTTAATTTACTAATTGTAATTTTGTACGGAATTTTTGAAAATTTAAGAAATAAAAGAAATTGAGATTATTTTAAACGCTTTTATTTATAATAATTAACTACCAACAACAAGTCACTTTTATGGTGTCAAAGTATGCAACAAAGGAATAAAATAAATTTCGTTATTGTATGGGGTACTCACTAATTTGAGTTTGACATTAGAAAAATTTACATTAATGTTGCGATTACTCTTCTTCAGAGCACTTGTTTTAAACATATTAAAATAAGATGATTTTATAGGTTTATCGAATATTTCAAAGGTATCTTCTATTTTGTGCCCTTTAATATATATTTCAGTTATTTCTATCACTTCTACTATTGCTCCTTCGAAAGTCATAAAATATTTATCACTACTTTTATGTGAAATTCTGAATTTTCCATAATCAAGTATGTTCTGTTGCCTACTTTTAAATAGTTTCGGATATCGAGTTTCTTCTCTAACAATAATTGTTTTTGCAACACATGCAACGCTTTCGTTCAGTCTTTTAGCGACTTGAGACAATGGTTTTCTGCCATCTCTAAGCATTTTTTTTATTGAATAGAGCTTGTTTTCAAAAGGGTATGAATTGAACGTATTGAGTGCACCAAATTTTCGGACTTCTTCTGTAATATGTGCTAAATTATGAATATTGCTTGTCATATAATCACCATAAAATCTTTTGAAGTTATTCACAAAATATATAAATAGTTCTTGCGAAAGATCTAGCAATGACCTGTAATTTTCACATGAACAAATCGTAATTGCACAATAAAGCGTCAGGAAATGTTCATAGGCGTCTAGTGGAAGCACGTGAGGTAAAATAATAACGCTCAAATAATAAAAAAAAGTCCGAAATTCGGTTGCTTTCCAAAAATGTAGTTCCTGTAATCCTCGCACAGAACGATGAATTTCTGAAGGTATTTTACAGGCGTTTAAAAAATCTGAAACTATCTGTATATCTCGAGCTCTCCATTTAGTTACAAGTTTTCCAAAGTTGCCGTCGCGCCAACCTAAGATAAGTCTTTTCATTACCCCTAAGTCTATAAGATGTAAAGAATCAGAAATCGGGAAATCTTCGACCATGTCAATAGGTAATTTTAAAAGAGGTGTGTCTGTCTTGTGATGATTTCCATATCTTTTTGCTCTAAAATCTTGATCAGTTCTTTTAGGACATCCCGTATTCGGAAATATAACTGTGTGAGATCGATGGGAGTATTCTCCTATTGTTGTGCATTTAAGACAACCGTGCTTGGCATTAAAATTGCAAACCCCTGAAAAAAAAAATACATTGACTTACATAAATAAAAACCATTTAATAGGAAGCGCTATATTTATGATATTAAATATCTTCAATCGATATTTGAAAAGGTTTTAAACCAGGATTAGATATTTTTCGAAACAGAGTGGCTGTTTCGAAAAATATCTAAATGTCAGCTAGTTAGATGGTTGGTTACTACTTATTGAAATGGTTAAAAATAAATTAAACTACAATACCTTTAATAAATGCTCTTGCTGGAGAGTCACAAATGAAGCATCTTATTTTTATACTTATTGTGTGTGTTGTACATTCTTTGGATATATGAATTCCATTCTTAAGAATATAGTCAATTTCAGTAACAAAATCTTCTAAATATTCATTTAAGTTTTTAGGTTTTCCAGATCCATAATAAATTCCCACAATAAAAGGTTCTATATCCGGTTTTCCATATAAATTACACAGTATTGGCCAAAATTCTTTTTTTGTACTTTTGAATATTGGTAAACCATCGAAATTTAGATTTAAATATACAATATCTGGTACTTCCTCCAAAGCACTAAAAATATTTTTTAATGGTGCAGTGAGACCGTTATGCCAGTACTCTCCACCTTCAATTGTTTTTAAAGTGATATTTCGGGGAGTTTGTAGTAGGGTTCTAGGATCTGTCGGTAAGATTCCGGGAATCCTTTCATTGACAATTGCCATCAATTCTTTCAGTGCGACTTGTGAAATATTTTTACTAAGTGCCCATTCTTTAATTTTACAGCAAAAAGTTATATTTTTAAATTCAATGTAATTCACATCTGATTCCTCCTCACTAGATGCGGAACCATTGTCTTCTGAATTCCGTACAAAATCTCTATCGATATTATTTGAAGGTACGGAACTCTCTTCAAAATCTATATCGATATTATTCAAAGGTACGGAACTCTCTTCAACATCTATATCGATATTATTTGAAGGTACGGAACTCTCTTCAACTGGATCTGTTCGGACTTGACTCAACATATAACTAAGCTTGTTCTCAGTACATATTTGATTCGTTTGTGCATTCGTATTTGTTTCTAAAACTGTATTTTTTAACTTCATATACTCTTTCATACATTTACGACGAATTCCTCCAGTTCTTCTCCTAGATTTCCATGATTTATTTTCCATTTTTAACCAGACTGTTCACAACAAACCCGCGGTACAACATTACGCAACAACAATAAAACAATGTTTTAACGTCCCTAATTCAATGTCTACCCAGAAAAACTCTGTATAACTTGTTTGAAAATTGTACTTTTACAAGTAATTGCGGAATAAGAATACATAATTCAGCTTCCATCTGTGTTAGTTTGCTATAAACTATGACTTTATTTCCATTATACCGAAGTATGCTCCTTAAAGAACCCAGAAATTACTTTTATACAGTAGCTGAATAATTGATAAAACGTGGAACCTTATGTGACTTGAAGGCAAAATAAAAGCGGTTATTCAAAATCAAGCTTTTAACTACACCATTATTCAGAAAACAGCTGCTTAGGACACAATTTTACAGCATATAGTGGTTTCATAAGCAATAAACTGAGTAAATTTTGTATATTAGTATTAGACAACCACGTATATTCAGCTACTTATACTATTATACAGATAAATGCTATCACAGGCACTCTTTTTCAAATTAAAGTCATCTGTAATGCATTAGGCTTAATAACATTTGTGTTATATACGGTATAGAAGTTATTACTAAGCTTTAAAAAAAAAAGCCAACTTAATACAACTTTTAGTAAGTTTAAAAAGTTATAAAGGCCGAAAAAGAATATTATTCAGAATTTGACTCTTTCAATAGCCACTTACTCACACGTTATGTAGCTTATAGCTGTAAACATTTGCGAATTGCCATTACTCAAACTTTATTCACCATGACTGTGTTACTTGGGCAGTGACCCCGATGGGCATATACAAAAAAAGGTTTTAGAGTACTTATCAGTAAGGTAACCATTTCCCTAAAAATAGTCTTCGGCACCAATGGTGACCCCCCCAAAATATTGGGCTGCGACCGCGCCTGCGGACGATCAAGACGCTTCCAACGATACCTACCTACCTATCATTTGTCAAATTGTGAAGAGTAGTTTAGAAGATAATATGAGGAGGAACACATGAACATGCATACATACATCCTGGTCAAAATCATAACCCTCCTGTTTGCTTCGCCGTAGTCGGGTAAATTTCGGAAGTCGGTCTTTAGTTTTAAATTTTCTATTTTTTCCACCGACATATTAAAGTTATTTATCACTCTGTAGTGTTTTTTTTTGTAAGTCAATTGTTCTTTTTTGTAAAAAGTTAAATTGACGAAAATATCGATGAACACACTCATATTTAAAAAAAAGATACATAAAGTCGAACAGAAACATCCTCCATTTTGGAAGTTGGTAAAAAAAATATTTTCTATAATAAATAGTACCGTGTAACCTAGATAAGTGGGATCCCAAGGGACCTAGGATTATTCTTATAGAGGAGATATCACTTAAAGAGGCATGTCATTTACCCAGTTTACCAAATAGGTTTAATTTATTGTCAGATGTTTCATCTAAAGAGGCCGGCTAAGACAGGTCGAAATGTACCGTGTTCACTGTTCATGTTCAAAAAATGTTAATAAAAAATAAAAATAAATTTGATACATTATTATTATTGTCTTTCACAGTAACAGTTCAGTTTCATTGGTGAAATCAGCCCTCAATATTGCTTATCAATGATGATACTGACAACTCTGACAATTAGTGTTGTAAGTATGCTGATCGCGTTCGGTATCATTGGTGAAATTCGCCTTTTACTTGTAAGAATTATTCTCACCTGCTGTGTATTGAACTGTCCGCCGCCGAAGAAGTTCCGTCCCCAGACGTCGACGCCGATATAGAGGTCGGTGAGGCGGCCGCACGACCGCGCCAGCTCGGCGCTGGTCTCCACGTCTCCGGGAGACCACGAGTAGTTCGTGAACAGGCCGTCGCAGGCCTCAAAGAACGCCCTACAATAACCGGTTGGTTATTGGTGTTTGCCCAGACGACGACAAGATGATATAAGTTGTGTTTTATATCACCTTGTCGTCGTCTGCGCGAACAACAACGGAACGACGGATAAACACAAATTTATTCTGAAACAGCTTAATAGAAGACTAACAAATTTTTGTCGCAGAGTTTGTTCTGCCAGTTGAGGTTGCCCTGGATGGTGACGCTGTCGTACCACAGCAGCGTGGCGTGCGGCAGCTCGTCGTGCAGCAGCCGGTGGAAGTATCGAACGAAATTTAGCAGCATCTCCGGCACTGCTATCTGAACACAGAAACGGATAACGCAGAAGTTTAGGCCGTTCGCTACATTAGGCGGGCGCGGACGAGTGGAGGCTCGTACCACTCTACGGTGCTTTTTGACTGTCTAGAAACTGAACCGCAAGCAGACCGTCTGTCGCGAATGTCCGTATAACACAGCGGACGGAACTAGTTTTAGGCCGCGACTTCGATCGCAACGATGATACGATGCCACCCCCGCGTTAACGCATTTTTTTTCTTTAAGCAATACTTACAAAACATAAATTAAATATAATAGATGGTTGAGAAACATTTCATGAAGCTAATGATTAATGATGATAAGTGATTATTTATGATAATTGAAATGATCTGCATGGCTTTCTGTAGTTTCTGCCTATTCCCATGAGAAGAAGGCGTGAGTTTATGTATGTATGAAATTATGATGAAAAAAACAAATAAAAAAAACCTTGTTCTCAACATTAAGAAGATAGCCGTCGAACTTGAGAGTTTTCGCGATAGCAACCAGTGCACTGGCTACGTTCTTATATTCTAACTCCGAAGATAACACCGCTTCCCAAAACATCGCACCTTCTGACCACTCCGTTATTATAGTCCCTGTTATCATAACATTTTTATTTATTTATTGTACACCTTTGACATTGATGAATCAATTATGAGAATCAATCACTCTAGTTTTGCTACAATCTGAGCCCAACCCAAGCACTAGGCCTAATGGTTGCGTCCATCCCTGTGCGGCTGGCCGTAGCAATCTGCTTTGCCCCCTCCTAGAGACCGAGAGAATCTGGTTATGGAACCGACTCGACAACACCACTCCCTGCCTTCCGCGAATACCCGTGGGTAACAGAAGGCACCGTGCAGATGTGGTGTGCTTCTATGAAACCTGGTAGTAGACAGCCTCATCAAAACACTCAATGACAAACTAAAATCTTTTTGAACAAATAGCTGAGCTGGGCAAAACATACCAACTACATCACTACAAAAGCTAGCATATCCCTGTGGCAGTGCAAGCGGTGCTTCGCAGGAACTGGGGGACCCTAAGGTCACTTACTGGCAATACACCACAGTCATCCAACCAATGATCACATACGGCTCACTGGTCTGGTGGCACAAGACCTGAGCCGAAAGAGATCTTGAAAAACTGCAGCAGTTTGCTTGTGCTGCAATCACTAGCAGTATGAGAACTACACCCACTGCCACTCTACAGGCAATGCTTCGACGGCCACTTCTACAATGTTAACTAAAGTAGGTGGACTCAGGTAGGAGACAGATGTTTGCTTTCCTGGACAAAAACAGGTTGTGCAAAAATTTTGTTCGCAGTGTTTGCTCTAGTTTACATTGACCCTGAATGGCCACACCACAGCAATTGACATCTATATACTTTTTTTTATCAAGAAAAAGTAATAAAGATTTCTTATTGTGCACTAGACTCAAAGTTCTCACATACTATTAAAAAACCTAGATTGCATACCAATAACTTTAACGCCATGTGCATGTCCAACGTTAATCCAGCCAAGAGGAGGTATTGTTATCAAGTGATGACTAAAGTAACAAAATATATCTATTCCAGCCCAGTTGTAGAATGTGTATGCTTCTGAATTAGAAGTCCCATCAATAATACTGAAATTAAAAAAAAAAAATGTTACACACAATCACATCGCGTATGACAATAGTTAATTGAATCAATGTTAAATTTTGTTTTCGTAGCTATGAGAGGAAAGAACGAATTTATGCTATTATAAGTATTATAATTTTCAATTATCTTTACCAGTCATCGTGATAACCGTTGGCCATATCATGGCACACCAATGTCTTGGGTAAACTTTTGGATTCATAACGTTTAGCTTCATCTAAGTCCGGGTCGAAATGACAGAAAAATTCGGGTTTTTCAAGCGAACCAGAACGTTCATTTATCTCTATATTTCGGATTAGAAAATCACTATGCGGCGTCAATTCTTCACATAAAGTTCTCCAAGGTGGTGGATTTTCTAAAAACAACGTTATATCGCGGTAGGAATCCAGAGGTTTGCAGATGAAACGTGGGTCAGTCTTCGATTTTACTTGCTCTAGACCAACTATTCTTTTCTGTTTTGACATTTCTAAATGACTTTGCTCACTGATCACAAGAACACTGAATATTAATATTATGCACGTAGTTGCAATTAATAGAAATGCAAAACATAAATATCAAAGTTGTTTGTTTACGTCTCATTCGCTAACCGCTAACTTGACAACTGTCAAATCGACGCGCTTGACCACTTGACACAAGGAACTCGGTAGGCTAGGCTTGTAGAAAAAAGGTACCGATACATCGATGTTATTTGTTTGGCGATATCTATTTTATATTATCTATTTTATATAATATCCGCCTTGCTAATAAACGTTGTATACACAACGTTTTCTCTTGTTCTTTCAAAAGTAATTTGACTTTTGGAAAAAGAAGACAAAGCGTTGTGTAACTATACAGGTGCTATACAACGTTTATTAGTAAGGGGGTTTATATATACTATCTATAATTTGATAAAAATATCAAGTATCGAAAATTCAGAATTCAGTCGGTGTATATAATAGCAACACCGATAGCGCCACACCACTGACTAAAACCGCTGGAATGGGGATCAAGGTTGGATTTAGTACTATAATTATAATATTTATACTATAACTAGCTGTCGCAGTATGTCGATAAAAAGTAGCCTATGTCCTTCCCAGGGATGGCATCTATCTCCATGCCAAATTTTATTGATATCCGTTACGTGGTTTAGGCGTGAAAAGGTAACATACAGACAGACAGACAGACAGAGTTACTTTCGAATTTATAATAATTAGTATGGATGTCGCCTTTTGTACTATATACTATCCACATCTAAGGATAGTACGCTAAAATACTATAATTTAAAGTTTGCTCCCAAATGCTTAGTTTTACGTCATATTAAGAATATTTCGACCGTGCGTGTATCCGAGCCGAATTCTGATCTTGCGATGTTTTCTGTGTTGATGGCCGGGGATTCCCCGATTATCCTCCGCAGTACTCTCCTTCCACTCATCTCGTTCCTTCCATTCCATTAGAAATTCAATCAAAGCGTGCTCAATGTTTTAACAATCGCTTGCGAATTTTTGTGTAAAATAATACGTTTTCAGTGTTTTAATTATGGAAAGTGGCAACACTGATGGTTCTCAAAATGACGATAAACTGGGAGTATCCACCCCAAAAGTAAATTTTTCCATATCGGGTGTTGATTTTAATGACTAGGTACTATATGTTAAATTAAAAATAATGAAAGTATACCTACTATATTTTTTAAATAAATACTATCCTTTTCATGTTTTTGTGCTATCTTTTTCAACAAAATCCACTTATTTTTATCAATGTTTTATATTGACATCAGAAATGATGTTCTGATTTTAGTATTTACATAAATAAAAAAACCAGCCAGTGCGTGTTGGACCACGTACAATCAAGGGTTCCGTAGTTAGAACTTCATGTCGTCGGTCGAATCAAGTCGAATAGGTAGCGCCTGTGGAAGCTCAATTCTGTATGGGTTCCGTTTTTTCCTATTGAGGTACGGAACCCTAAAAATAAACACAATAGAATTTGAAAGTACCTACCTACAATATTTTTTTTTATTTTTTTTATTTCCCCGACGTATCGACGTTTTGATTTTCGATATATCGAAATCGACATCAATATATTTTTTGAACAATTCTCTAATTTTGGCACTTCTTGCATCCTTAAAACAGTGGCACAGATCAACCATCAACCTATTTTGATTAATAATGAATCGCTGCTACGATAATAATGTCGGGAAAAGTACAAACAGAGTTATAAGCGTTTTTATGTCGATGGTTGCACTTCGGCTGTATATTTTCTGATTATTTTATATTTGAGACATATTCAATATCAATCAATCAATATCATTTATTCGCATGAAATATGGTGCTTACAGATCTCATAATACAATACATAGTACTTCATATTCCGCCTACTAAATTCAGCATGCAAATTTAGGTTGTGCCATAATTTTAATTAATTAAATAATAAATTGCAATCATTTAAATATGTCACAATGGGAAAATGTCATGAAATTAAAATACAAATGTCAAACTATGAATATTACACATGCCAAACTATGAAAAATTACAAATGTCACACTATGATAATTACAAATGTCAAACTATGAAAATTACAAATGTCAAACTATGAAAATTACAAATTTCAAAATACGAAAAATTACAAATGTCAAGCAATAAAAATACTAAAATTACAATGTTCAAGATAAGCTTAGAGAAATGGCAAAGTGAATTTAATTACATTATTCATGTCTGTAATAAATAATTCTTTGTATTAAAATTCATAAATTCATTAATAGAATAGAAACAGTTTTCAATAAGCCATGTTCGGAGTCTTCTTTGAAATTGATTCAATGGCAGTTCTCTAATTATCTTAGGTATCTTAATAAATATCTTCACTGCCATTTGACTGGCGTTTTTATGGCAAAAAGCTGTTCTACACCTAGGCATAGCCAATCTGGTTGGATCCCTTGAGTGTTTACCTATTTTATTTATATATGTTTACACTATCGGCTTTACTAAATAGGTTAGGGTGTTTTTTTACAAACACGCCCATTTCCAATATGTATAAGCATGCCAGTGATAATAATTTATGCTCTTTTAATATGGGTCTGCATGATTCCAATGGACCTGCACCAAACATAGCTCGTAAGCACTTTTTTGAACAATAAAAGCCCTATGACTCTCTGTAGAATTGCCCCATTGCTATAACTATTGTAATTTATTGTATCCCATCTAGAATTTCGAAACGTGGATATAATATTAATAATTGCGATTTTAGACGTGGCTGTTTTATACAAAATAGCATATTTTGTAGAAATCACAATAAAGAATAAACCAGCCATGTAAGTTGGCTGTGTTTTAAAATGTGATCTGTAACCATTTAAAAAATAAAAAACAGACAAGAAAGTATTAAGTGTAGCAGCTATTGACTAAAATGTTTACTAAGTTCACTAAAATAATCCAACTGTTGTATAATTTATTCATACTGTTTTTTATTGTCTTTAACTAGGTACACTTCCTTTACGTCTTATAAAAAATCAAATAAATAAAAAACGCCAACTGCGATTAAACAACAAATAAATAATTTACGGCTGTCTTCTCTGAACTTATCTGACCACAGATACCTCCTAAACATTTTTAATTTGTAAAAAACGGCTGACTTTTGCAAAATAGGTATTTTAATTTTTGTCAAAATTGGCTGCATTTTACATGAAGATGACTGTTTTTTTACTAAAAAAAAAAGGAAATTTTCCTTCACTGTTATTTACTAACTTTTTACAAAAAAAACCGACTTCCAACAAAAACACAAAACGTGAAAAATAACTTTTAGTCGGTGGCAATTTGGCAAAAAACGAAAATTGAAAAGCAAAACCAGACTTCCGAAATAAAAGTTATTTTTCACGGTTTTAGTGTTTTTGTTGGAAGTCGGTTTTTTTTTTGTAAAAAGTTTTTATTACAATAAACATTTGTAGAATGACTGCATTTGACGGCTTATATCTCCGTGATAAATAGAGATATCGAAATGGCTGTTTTTGCAAAAAATATGGTATGTCGAAATTAGTATGGCTGTGTCCAAGGATACCGCGAGTCTTATTATTGTCAGTACCGGGCGACCGAATCTCTGCTCGGATGAAAATAGAGAAAACGAATTTTCCCAGCTATGAGACCTAGCTAGATCCATTTTTCGTGACAATTAATTTAAACTATTCGCTGATTGATTCATACAGATACATTTTGAAAATTGGTTTGTAAAGGCGTAGCGAAACATGTCAAGAAAAGTCAAACATGTTTCGCGTCACCAAATTGCATGACAATACGAACGCGAGTCGATACATTGACAGAAAACAGAGATTTCAACTCTTAGACCTAGAATACTCTGTCTACGCTTAGACCAATAAAATACTTTTTTAGATATTGGTCTGAGTTTCAACTAAGTAGGTATAATAGTTTTTACGTGAATGTTTCGCCAGTGGAAACCATAAATAATAGTAAGTAATCGGTGGGTAATTGGATAGGAAACACCTACCTCAACTACACTCAACTAGTTTTAAATTATTATTATTAGGTATAATCAACGTGTAAAAGTGTTTCTCTGATCAATCATACATTGAGCAAAAATAATGCCAGCGAAGCGTTTTCTAAAAACATGTTATTATTGTATTAGGTAGGTACCTACTAGGTAGGTATTTAAAATTACAATTTAGCCAGCTGTTTCTAACTTGGCATTTCTGTGTGACTATTGTGACCTAAATAATTATGATAAGCAAACATAAATTCAGGACAGAATTGATAACGCTCGTTCTGTTTAATTTATTTTTCCCTTTGTGTAATTTCCTTGATTGATTAATGATACCTAGCTGCGCACTGCGTTTTCAATCGTATGAATAATATTCACACAGCACACAGCTACCGAGTATTTATAACCGACTTCTTCAAAAGGGAAGAGGTTCTCAATTCGTCTGTTTTTTTTGTGTGTATGTTACGTGATTACTGATTACTCCGCTAATTATGAATCGATTTTGATGATTCTTTTTTTGTTTAGTAGGACATGCCTCAGAGGTGGCTCCAATGATATTATATTAAAGGTACATATATTAACTTTGCTTGCATAGTTTTTGAGATAGCTTCAATATTACGTATTTTTACCCACTTAGTTTATGTGGACGATGTTTTAACTTACTCCGTCACTGTCCTACATAGTAGTGTTGGTAGTGTGGGATAGGTACCATAACTAAAAAGAGATAAATAAAAAAAATGCAAAAAAACAACAATCGACTTCCAAAAAAAAGTGAAAAATAACTTTGATTTCGGAAGTCGGTGTCTTTGCTTTTCAATTTTCGTTTTTTGCCACCGACTTCCGAAATCTCCCACACTACCAACAGGTTAGGTAAGTAATTTGTTTTATTTTACACTTTGGTCATACAACATCAACAATTACAATGATCTCGCTTCGCCTTCGCCGTTCACAGATTACAAATAAGTGTAAGTTCCTTGACAATGACACTGGCACTGACAGATTTATCGACATCGACTTCGGGCTTCGGCTACCCTATTTAAAATTGTATGTAGTCTGTGGCTTCCAATAGTATTATTTTTTTTTCGGTTACCTATAGTTAGTATCTCTAAGTAGTCTGTGCCTATAGTGCTCTGTGGCTTCGGGTCAGTCAGACAGAGTCACCTCGGTGAAGTTAGCCGCACGATTTCATTATTATGAACTTTTGTTAGTGCTAATCGTTAGAGAATCGTTAGAGAGGGTTACAGAGAAAAGAAAAATCGTTAGAGAGTAATTAGTTTTTATGTAAAAACAATTTTAATTTTTCGTGTGAAGTTGGCCCCCCTTCCCGCAAAAATGGACTTAGACGTAATTTTATTTTTTTAATCGTTTGCGAATCGTTAACTCTCAATCTCTCTGATTGAGAGTTACACAAAATCGTTAGAGAGTTAATATTTTATTTGATATTAAATAATTTCTAAGAGCGTGACGTTAGCCTACCTCTGTGAATTTTGCCCCCGATATAATTATTCTCAACTTTTGTTAATGCTAATCGTTAGAAAATCGTTAGAGAGAGTTAGAGAGAATATAAAAATCGTTAGAGAGTAATTAGTTTTATTTATCAACGTATTTAATTACTTTTGTGACATTGGCCCCCATTCCCGCAAAAATGGACGTACACGTAATTTTTTTTTTTTATAAATTGAGAATCGTTGGAGAGAGATAGAGAGTAAAAAAAAATCATTAGAGAGTTAATATTTTAATTGATATTAAATTATTGCTGAGAACGCGTTTTACCCTAGGACCTGAGCAGGTTAAAATTTAGAAACGTGCCGCCTCGATAGGGGATACGGGGGGGGAGAGGGGGGAAGGGTTAGTAGATCCCCCCACTCCCCCCTGCCGCAGATACAAAGTTTTTTTAAATTATGACAAATCTCTTATATGCTGGGGCCACACCAACGGATTATCGCGATAGACGTTAACCGTTGGTGAACTACACTACGACTTACGTCGAGAATTTGTCAACGGCATTTACATTGGCGTTTGACGTTGGGTGATTGATAACTGTGGTGGCGGCATTTTAGGCAGATCAAAGAGATTTACCGCGAGAATTATTGCTTTGAATGAAGCGGCCACACTTACGTTTCTCTTTGTGCACCGTGAGCGCGAGTAGTACCGTGAGTAGTAGGTACTACTGATACATGACATGATGCAGAGGGACGTTATAGTTATGAGTGGTAAAGTTGTGTATTTGATTAACGATCATTTAACAGTGATACCTGATAAGAATACGAAATATTGTTGGTAGTTTCCATTTGATTCGGTACTTATAGTGCATCATTTATGCTCAAAACACACAAAAGGTGGGTGCTTGTCGGGAGCTGGTCGGGTCTTTTTTAACCCACCGACGGAAAAAGAGGAGTGTTATAAGTTTAACGTGTGTGTCTGTATGTTACATCGTAGCTGCCAAACGGCTGAACCGATTCTGATATTTTTTATTTTGTTTGAAAGGTGACTTGATACAGTGTTCTTAGCTATGATTCAAGAAAATCAGTTCAGCCGTTTGAAGATTATCAGCTCTTTTCAGGTTGATGTATGGATGTGAGCATCTTCCACAGGTCACATCGATTCGAAAGGACACGTCCAAAAATCGTTTTTTATTATTCAATAATTCTAACCAGGATAAGTTAAATATATTTGGATAGACTTCCCAAAAAGTAGTAGCTCTAACTGTATCATGCATTTTTAAGGATTACCAATTTTGAGAAAAATCGTTTTTTAATTAATTTATTTATTTTATTCTTATGTACACACAGTAAAATACAAAATAGATACGACATAGTTAAAATATGAGTACAAAGGTGCTGCTTATTTCTTAGGAAATAATTAATTTAGTGTTAGTTTACTCCTAAAACGAACAAACTTTTCTAATTATCTAGGCTAATAAAGTGAACACACCATTGACTTATAAATCATATGGACTTGAAATGTTTGACTATAGAAAAAACAGTTATACAAATATGAGGCATATCGACGCCAAAATCATAAAAATATTGCCATCTCTTTTTAACTTTCATAATTTTGCGTAAGTGAAAAAGGACAATAGTGTTTTTGACAGTTACTTTATTGGCAACTCTACATTTCTAGAGTCATTGAATACCTATTTGCGGCCGAGTCGCCATTTTATCCTCTCGCTCGCTGTTTGGTACCAAACTTGAGTACGTCAACTGTCAAATGCTCTTGAGCTGTGGTTATAATTGTAAATTTTGGAGTAATTTGCAGTGTTATTACGTTTAAACTCGGTCCTATAGTGGAAATCGTCAATAGCAAGATGCCCAATTGCAATATAATCGGATGTGGCATCAAAAGAAGCGGAAATCTCCCGAACATAACTTTGCACCAGTACGTACATAATTTTCAGCTGAAATATCTTTAGATTTATATGATAAACAAAAGATTCTGCATTTGTTGAAGAGCTTTAACAGTAAAGCATTCTTATTTTCCCTTTTGCCTTTATTTTTATCAGTTTTTCAACATGAAATGATTTTCTTGTTGTTGAAGGGATAGAGTAGTGCATTTAGACATTTTATATTTATCGATAATGCTATTTTATGATTCTTTATTGGTTTTATGTTTTATTTTCAAGGCTGCCTGATGAACGTAAAAAGAAAATTTGGCTGTAAACAATCGGTGTTGAAAATTTAAAGATGTCAACAAAAACAATTCACATATTTTGTTCTCTTCACTTTGAAGAATCATGTTTTGGACACTGAATAAAGTAATATTACGTGACGATGCTTTACCTTCACGAACCTTATTGGTAAGTAACATTGCATGTTATAAATTTTTCCAACATGATTGTGTAGTGGCTGATAGATGATGGGGATGTCCTCAATTGCAACAGTTGTTTAATGGACACAAAGAGTGATGTAAAGAATGGTTTTCAGGTCCAAGCTGTTTGTGTGCCTACCACTCAAAATCAACCTGGAGAGATTTCAAAAAGGAGTGGCATAGATTTAGCCCCTAGCACATCCGCTACACTAGATTTAGTCACTAGCACCTCCGCTGCGCCACATTTAGCTGCTAGCACCTCTGTTGCGCCAGATTTAGCTGCTAGCACCTCCGCTACGCCAGATTTACCGGTATTACCAGTTCCGTTTTTTTTTAATCTAATTGATAACATCTCATTGATTGAATTGAGACTGATATCTCTCGCTTCTTATCTTCAATATCTATTAAAGCTTAATTTTATTTGATTTCAGGTACACACATTTAAAATGATAAAGAAATTAAAGGACACATGTCAAAAACAGTCCAAGAAGATAAAGTTAGAAGACAGACGAAAGAAACTGCTCATTTTAGTAATATTATCAAAGATTTTAAAGGATATAATAATATTTATTAATTAAAAGTGTAATAGAGATATACATGAATTTGAGATACAAATATTATGGGAAGAAATCTACTGAGAGAATATCCCATAGAAATTACCCAAACTAAATTGTATTGTTCAGAAATGAATAAAATTGATTTCTTTAATATAACGTTATTATAATTACTGTTGATTTTTTATTAAATAATTAACCCTCGATCATTTTCCTTTTAGAAACTTAGCATCAAAAATATGAATTATGGTGAAAAAAACCATTAAAAAATAAAAAGTTTTTCACTGGTTATCCGTGAAATTCAAATTTTCATAAGTTTTTTGCAAATTGCAGCTCTGTATTAGGGCGTATGTTGATCAAAAAACGCGACAAAAATAAAATGATAATAATATATACCTATTTATTTCATTTAAAAATTACCATATGCGTGCCATTGACGGAACCACCATAAGTTTACAGTAAAAAGAATCCGTGGGATGGCAAGCCAGCCAGAAAGTCGATAAAAAAATTATTCAATGTAAGTAGGTACAAGTCGTGCCATTAAAAGTTGAGACATGATGCACCACGTGGTTTGACTTGCGCAGTAGACGATTAATCGCTCTTTACCTGTATTATCAGGTTGTCATTGGGGTGGCGAAAAGAGCGGCGCGCGAGAGGCGCGGTCAAATCTCTCTCTCATTTCTTGTAATAGCTAAAAGCATAAATTCCAAGAGCATAAAATTAAATTCAAATTCAGAATCATTTATTTGCAAACATGGGTAAACAAAAGTGCAGGTTATACAGTAGTAATTGTATATCACAATTATTTAGGTAACAAGGTCCGAAGTTCCCAATTCAACGGGCCGGCAACGAAATAAACTTGTTGCTTATAATACTATAAGCACGGATATTATTGTACTACTACTACTACGTCGATATAAAGCAGCGTATATCTGTCCTCCAGTTCTACGGTTTAGCCTTGAAAGAAGGACGATCCAACAAACAACTTAACGGCGCGGTACTCTATCGGTTACATGAAAGGCTCATGCATGTTAAAGAGCTTGGGGTATTTTTACCCGTACATATTGTACCGTGACTTTATGAAAACAATAATCGATACTTCTTTAAAATAACTTCGATAAAAGTATCGATGTTATTTTAAAGAAGTATCGATAAGGGCTGCTCTAGTAACCGCCATTTTATCCTCTCAGTAGAGCGTAGGTATACACGTTTTTCTTACCTCGGTGAAGTTAGCCGCACGATTTCATTATTATGAACTTTTGTTAGTGCTAATCGTTAGAGAATCGTTAGAGAGGGTTAGAGAGAAAAGAAAAATCGTTAGAGAGTAATTAGTTTTTATGTAAAAACAATTTTAATTTTTCGTGTGAAGTTGGCCCCCCTTCCCGCAAAAATGGACTTAGACGTAATTTTATTTTTTTAATCGTTTGCGAATCATTAGAGAGAGATTGAGAGTTACAGAAAATCGTTAGAGAGTTAATATTTTATTTGATATTAAATAATTTCTGAGAGCGTGACATTAGCCCACCTCTGTGAATTTTGCCCCCGATATAATTATTCTCAACTTTTGTTAATGCTAATGGTTAGAAAATCGTTAGAGAGAGTTAGAGAGAAAATAAAAATCGTTAGAGAGTAATTAGTTTTATTTATCAACGATTTTAATTACTTTTGTGACATTGGCCCCCATTCCCGCAAAAATGGACGTAGACGTAATTTTTTTTTTTTATAGATTTAGTATCGTTAGAGAGGGATAGAGAGTTAAAAAAATCATTAGATAGTTAATATTTTAATTGATATTAAATTATTGCTGAGAACACGTTTTACCCTAGGACCTGAGCAGGTTAAAATTTAGAAACGTGCCGCCTCGATAGTGGATAGGGGGGGAGGAGAGGGGGGAAGGGTTAGTAGATCCCCCCACTCCCCCCTGCCGGAGATACAAAGTTTTTTTTAAATATGACAAATCTCTTATATGCTGGGGCCACACCAACGGATTATCGCGATAGACGTTAACCGTTGGTGTACTACACTACGACTTACCTCTAGAATGTGTTGGGTGATTGAAAACTCTGGTGGCGGCATTTTAGGCAGATCAAAGAGATTTACCGCGAGAATTATTGCATTGAATGAAGCAGCCACACTTACGTTTCTCTTTGTGCACCGTGAGCGCGAGCAGTACCGTGAATAGTAAGTACTACTGATACATGACATGATGCAGAGGGACGTTATAGTTATGAGTGGTAAAGTTGTGTATTTGATTAACGATCATTTAACAGTGATACCTGATATGAATACGAAATATTGTTGGTAGTTTCAATTTGATTCGGTACTTATAGTGCATCATTCATGCTCAAAACACACAAAAGGTGGGTGCTTGTCGGGAGCTGGTCGGGTCTTTTTTAACCCACCGACGGAAAAAGAGTAGTGTTATAAGTTTAACGTGTGTGTCTGTATGTTACATCGTAGCTCCCAACGGCTGAACCGATTCCGATATTTTTTATTTTGTTTGAAAGGTGACTTGATAGAGTGTTCTTAGCTATGATTCAAGAAAATCGGTTCAGCCGTTGGAAGATTATCAGCTCTTTTCAGGTTGATGAATGGATGTGAGCATCTTCCACAGGTCACATCGATTCGAAAGGACATGTCCAAAAATGTTTTTTTATTATTCAATAATTCTAACCAGGATAAGTTAAATATATTTGGATAGACATCCCAAAAAGTAGTAGCTCTAACTGTATCATGCATTTTTAAGGATTACCAATTTTGAGAAAAATCGTTTTTTAATTTATTTATTTATTTTATTCTTATACAAAGTAAAATAGTAAAATACAAAATAGATACGACATAGTTAAAATATGAGTACAAAGGTACTGCTTATTTCTTAGGAAATAATTAATTTAGTGTTAGTTTACTCCTAAAACGAACAAACTTTTCTAATTATCTAGGCTAATAAAGTGAACACACCCCAGAAAATAACAAACTTTTCAAAATTGACACATGGTACTGTCATTACAGTCAATCAATATTTTGTTGTAAAGAATATGACAATGCAAACAAAAATTCTAATCAAGTTATTTACTTTATGTACCATATTCTGAAATAAGATGAAATGGGATATTTTCAGTCAAAAATGTGTAGCATAATTCTTTTATACCTCTCTTTAGATTATAGTGCAAGAAGTGCATGTTTCAGCCTCAGCATAGTCCACAGGCTTAGCAGGAGTAAAATGATAATAGTACCTACCTACTGATCAAGAACATTTTTTAAATTCTGGTTAAAGACATTTATTTCTCATAAAGAAATTACATTTCACTTGCATGAGAACAATTTTAATATAAAGAAAAACTAATCATTGTCCTTCAACACTCGGACACACAATTAATCCACTTAACGCTTATACCAGATCAAGTTCCTCCCGTGACTTTGAATAGAACACCCATGAAAGTTGTTTCCTGTTTTAAATATCTTGGGCACATAGTCACTGATCGCCTACGCGACGATGAGGACATGGACAGGGAGCGCAGGGCGCTGTCGATCAGAGCTAATATGATAGCCCACAGATTTAAACGTTGTAATGCTCAAGTGAAAATAACACTGTTCAGAGCGCACTGTTCATCACTATACACGTGCTCCCTGTGGGCTCATTATACGCAAAAATCTTTCAGCGCACTGCGCGTCCAATATAACAATGCGTTCAGGGCGCTGTTGGGGCTGCCGCGCTGGTGCAGTGCGTCGGGCATGTTCGCGGACGCTCATGTTGATGGCTTCCACGCCGTGCTCCGCAAGCGATGCGCTGCGGCGCTCGGCAGGCTGCGCGCCAGCACCAACAGCATCCTGTCTGTCATTGCGGATAGGCTAGACACGCGTTACGTCCAGCACTGGGTTAATACCCATATTAGGAATTAAATACTTAATTTTAATGTTTCTATTTTAACTACTAACACTAGTTTCATAAGTTTTAATGAACTAACACTCTATGGTTTTTTTTATTTTTTTTTATATAATATCGGTTTACAGTATTATTACAAATTATGTAGGTTTGAAGGTATTCCCAAAAAAAATTGTTGTGACTATCCGAAACTACCCTGCTTTGAGATAAAGAGTGCGGTCCCGCTGTCACAATGCAGATTTACCATCGAGATATAAGTACTAACGTACGTAGTACTAACGTACGTTAGTACTTATATCTCGATGAGATTTACGATGAATTCCTATGGAGAATTCCTGTTTTATATGACTTAGAATCGAGATCGGAAGTGGATGGAAAGCCTTTCGACAATTATGATATTTAACACTGAATAATATGCTTTGAATGCAAGTGTTACAGATTTTTTATGAAATAAAACTTTTTTTTTAAGTTTAAAATAATGATTTATTGATTTTCTTCATTTTCAATGTCTTCTCTTAATAAAATACTGTCGAGAAACTGAGCAGGTGGAGATATATAATTTTGATGCCGGCTTCCAAGATACCAGACAATAATGTAATACACTCTATATCTATAGTGGTGTGAGTCCTCTGATCAAAGCTGTCTCATGTGATGACGAAATGCCTGGTATCACTACCTTCTAGGTACAGTAAAAGTACCGTTCGGCTGAATATGTTGCCCATAATAAGAGCGAGCCTGTTTAATCTAAAACGCGTTCTCAGAAATAATTTAATATCAATTAAAATATTAACTCTCTAATGTTTTTTTTAAACTCTCTATCTCTCTCTAACGATTCTCAAATTATAAAAATAAAAAAATTACATCTACGTCCATTTTTGCGGGAATGGGGGCCAATTTCACAAAAGTAATTAAAATCGTTGATAAATAAAACAAATTACTCTCTAACGATTTTTCTTTTCTCTCTAACTCTCTCTAACGATTCTCTAACCATTAGCATTAACAAAAGTTGAGAATAATTATATCGGGGGCAAAATTCACAGAGGTGGGCTAATGTCACGCTCTAAGAAATTATTTAATATCAAATAAAATATTAACTCTCTAACGATTTTATGTAACTCTCAATCTCTCTCTAATGATTCGCAAACGATTAAAAAAATAAAATTACGTCTAAGTCCATTTTTGCGGGAAGGGGGGCCAACTTCACACGAAAAATTAAAATTGTTTTTACATAAAAACTAATTACTCTCTAACGATTTTTCTTTTCTCTCTAACCCTCTCTAACGATTCTCTAACGATTAGCAGTAACAAAAGTTCTTAATAATGAAATCGTTCGGCTAAATTCACGGAGGTGTTTTTCTTGTAGGTATGCCAAGTCCATAGGATTTATTAGTCATTGGAACACACCCCAGAAAATAACAAACTTTTCAAAATTGACACATGGTACTGTCATTACAGTCAATCAATATTTTGTTGTAAAGATTATGACAATGCAAACAAAACTTCTAATCAAGTTATTTACTTTATGTACCATATTCTGAAATAAGATGAAATGGGATATTTTCAGTCAAAAATGTGTAGCATAATTCTTTTAGACCTCTCTTTAGATTATAGCTACTAGGAATCTATAAGTGCAAGAAGTGCATGTTTCAGCATAGTCTACAGGCTTAGCAGGAGTAAAATGATAATAGTACCTACCTACTGATCAAGAACATTTTTTTAATTACGATGGACATTCGACATTCGACAATTATGATATTTAAAACTGAATAATATGCTTTGAATGCAAGTGTTACAGATTTTTTATGAAATAAAACTTTTTTTTTAGTTTAAAATAATGATTTATTGATTTTCTTCATTTTCAATGTCTTCTCTTAATAAAATACTGTCGAGAAACTGAGCAGGTGGAGATATATAATTTTGATGCCGGCTTCCAAGATACCAGACAATAATGTAATACACTCTATAACTATAGTGGTGTGAGTCCTCTGATCAAAGCTGTCACATGTGATGACGAAATGCCTGGTATCACTACCTTCTAGGTACAGTAAAAGTACCGTTCGGCTGAATATGTTGCCCATAATAAGAGCGAGCCTGTTTAATCTAAAACGCGTTCTCAGAAATAATTTAATATCAATTAAAATATTAACTCTCTAATGATTTTTTTTAACTCTCTATCTCTCTCTAACGATTCTCAATCTATAAAAAAAAAAATACGTCTACGTCCATTTTTGCGGGAATGGGGGCCAATGTCACAAAAGTAATTAAAATCGTTGATAAATAAAACTAATTACTCTCTAACGATTTTTATTTTCTCTCTAACTCTCTCTTACGATTTTCTAACGATTAGCATTAACAAAAGTTGAGAATAATTATATCGGGGACAAAATTCACAGAGGTGGGCTAACGTCACGCTCTTAGAAATTATTTAATATCAAATAAAATATTAACTCTCTAACGATTTTGTGTAACTCTCAATCTCTCTCTAACGATTCGCAAACGATTAAAAAAATAAAATTACGTCTAAGTCCATTTTTGCGGGAAGGGGGCCAACTTCACACGAAAAATTAAAATTGTTTTTACATAAAAACTAATTACTCTCTAACGATTTTTCTTTTCTCTCTAACCCTCTCTAACGATTCTCTAACGATTAGCACTAACAAAAGTTCATAATAATGAAATCGTGCGGCTAAATTCACGGAGGTGACAGAGTCAGGGTCTCAGAACAAGTCAATATACGTCAAAGAGTATAATAATAATATAGGACGTATACGTAGTACCTCTAAGTAGTCTGTGGTCAGAGTGCTGTGCTCACTGTTTGTACTAGAAGATAGAGATTTCAACATGTTTTGTCCTTAGAGCATTTAAATTTAGGTTAAATGCTCTAAGTGTTTTGTCGCAAATGTTTCGCCAGTGCAAACGCACGGTTAGACTCAGCAGCCAGTAATGCCAACTTAGGGTAATTTACCCTAGATTTAGAGTAAAACTAATACGGCAGGGTAATTTTTGCGGTATTCATTTTTTTAGGGTATTTTTAGGATAAGGTTTGTTTTCGAATAGTACGCACGGCTACTAATCAAGCTATACATTTCTAATTTATACTGATCTCGCATTTTATAGAACTTCCGTACAATGCGAGGTCAGCTTATAGGTACTGGAAATGTATAGATTGATGTGTAACCGTGTGTACTGGGTCGTTCCAGGTTTTTCGTAAAACGAACAATCTCAACGGAGCCAAAAATACCAGTTTTTCTCGGTTGGTTCTTTTTTGGTCAACCAAATTTGAATTGTGTGATCGTATAAAAAAGATTTATTTTAGCTTACTTAATCGTAACTTCAAATCAAAAATGTTAAGTAGGTACTTTAACTGATTACTTTAAAATATATTTATTTAATTTCGATGAATAATTGATGAATAATCAATAATCAATTTCAAAGTCGTCTCATGCACAGTACTCACCATCTTGAACCTTACAACCTGACGTTTGTAAACGTTTTGAGATTGCACCATTGCACCAATTTTTTTTTTAAATTTTAGGGTATTTTTCAAATTATCATTGAATCTGGGGTAAAATCAATGACTTATGGTAAAATGAGACTAAGCCTGGGGTAAAATGAAAACCAGACTTGGCAACACTGTCAGCAGCATTCAGCAGGCAGACCAGCTAGACGGACGGCTCGCTCAGTTGTCAAAAGGGAAAAAAATAAACTCAAACTGTGTTCGTAATGTTCGTATTGGTTCTTAAGAATTTCAAGGCACTAAGTGAGTAAGTTCCTTGAGTTCAATTCACGCCGAGAAACTGAAAATAAGAGTTCGTATTACGCCCAGAGTACAGCTGTTCATGAAAGAAAGCGAAGCGAGTGCCTCCTCACGAATTGAACTTGAATTCCTGACCATTATCTTGTTACCTGTTTTCCTAGTGTAGGTACTACGAATTATAATGAAATATTGTGTCTTGTATGTATCGTAAGTTATAGCAGGGCTGAAATATCGCTTTCTGTTTTGCTGGCACATTAAACTAAAAACCAACCAATATTTTAGATTACATTTTACAAGTAAATAAGAACAACTGCTGAAGGTAAGGTTTGCTCTGTACATTTACTACGACTACTACAACAGTATTGCTTTTTAATTAACTATACTTATGTATTTATTTTAGAAAGGACATACTGTGTTTGGAATGTTTTCATTTAGTCACAAGAAAGAAGAGTAACAATAAAAAACTATAATGCCTAAACGCTCACTGAAAACCTGGTAGGTAATTATTCAATGTTAAAAGAATGTCAGAGCATTTGCTTTTATTTGTAAATAAACTGCTTATTAATAATAACAGCTATTGTGAACACTTGAAAAGACATTGTCTTCAAAAGTTTCATACAGATGAACAAACACTTTAATACTTATGAATTTTATAACTTATGTTTAATTTTACACTTTCCAGGATTCTTCAACGTTGTGTGATTACTTGTATATTTTTTATACTAAGTCTTAAAGCAATAATTCACTTCTTTGTAACATATGGCGTGTACAACTACCCGCACATCCCTGTGGGGGCCATACAAACACAACTGTATAAGCAGGTTGCTCCAAACCTAGTGCTCCAGACTTCTAAGCCTGATTGTAAATATGATGAAATACTTAAAAGTACTAGTTCTCTGCTTAATTGGGAAGTGCCAACAAAATACGATGAGTTCTCAGCAAAGGGCTTAGTGAATGGTAGCTATGTGCCGGAGCACTGCAACCCCCTGTTCAGTGTTGCTCTGATAGTAGCTTACAGGAACAGGCAGAGTCAACTAGACATATTCCTGCCATATATCCATAATTTTTTGAGGAAACAAAACATACACTACAGGTGAGCATTTTAAAATCTGTCAAATAAATAATGCCCCGACAAGGACCAGTCAGTATTTTTTGTCTAAATATCATTATTCTCTTGCCCATAACCCAATTTATTTGGGGTTGGTGCAATACGTATTTTTCTTCCATATTTTCTACTAGCTTCCGCCCGCGGCTTCGCCCGCGTGGTATATCGATTTAAAGTACCCTATGTCCTTCCCCAGGATGCCATCTATCTCCTTGCCTAATTTTATCGAAATCCGTTCAGTGATTTAAGCGTGAAAAGGTAACATACATACAGACAGACAGACAGACCGACCAACAGACAGAGTTACTTTCAAAATTTATAATATTAGTATGGATTAGTATGTCTGTAAATCATAATACGGTTACATAATACGTCTATTGAAATAAAGCATTATATTTATCTGTAATTACATGGGAATTAAACATAACTGGGGAAACGTGGGTGTACTATTGGTACACCTCTGCCTAACCCTTCGGGGAGTACAGGCGAGATGTTATATAGATCTGTCATTAGTACCGACCGATATGAGATTACCAAATGACAAATACTATAATAATAACTCTTGTAGGATATATGTAATAGAACAACAAGATGAGAAGATTTTCAACAAAGGTATTCTACTGAATGTTGGAGCGAAGACAGCAATCAGAGACCAGTTCCCGTGCCTCATCCTGCAGGACGTGGACCTGCTGCCGCTGGACGAGAGCAACCTGTACGCCTGCACGCACTCCCCGCGACACATGAGCGCCAGCATCGACAAGTTCCGATACGTACTCCCCTATGACTACATAGCGGGCGGAGTGCTCGCCGTCAAATCTAAACAATTTGTGGCAGTCGACGGACTATCTAATAGATTCGAAGGGTGGGGCGGCGAAGATGATGATTTTTCCTTCAGACTCAGCGCGCATAATTTTAATTTAATCAGGTAATTAAATATGCTGATAAATTGACTGTGCAACCACATTGCGTACCAACTTCTGCCCACCACTTCATCCGCGTGGAAGAAACAAATATCCTGTGGCACTCAGAAATAATTTCGATTGAAATATAATTAACATTTATATTTAAATATAACATTGTTGTAATTGTATCTTTATTTCTTCCTCACACGCTGACTTATTTAATTATAGAATTTTAGGAAAAACGTCTACATTTACAATGTTTGTAAATATGTGAGCACCATGTATCTATCACATAATTGAGTGTATGTCTGTACATCCGCGTTCTTCTAAACCATGCAACAGATTTGATGATGTTTTCACCATCGTTTAGAGAATTTATTCTGGAAGGTTCATGTGTATAATTCATTAGTATTAAAGTTACATATACCTAAGAAATCTCGGATGTTTTGTCAAGTCGTAAAAACCGCGCGAAGCAGTAGCGGGTCGCTACTTTATTACATAATTGATCGTAGCCTACTCTTTGCCAGTTATTTCCTGTATTAAGTATTAAGACACCTATAAATGTTACAGATTTCCTCGTGAAATGTCCCGCTACACGATGCTGGCGCACCCACAAGAGCCTAGGAACAGCGCGCGCAAACGCATCATGAGAGAGAACCTGCTGCACGGCGGCAACGACGGGCTAAGCACGCTGCCCTACGTCACCACGCACGTCAAGAACAACCGCCTGTTCACGCTCGTCGGTGTCCAGTTATAGCGACGCAGCACGTGCAAGATATCGAGGTAAACCGGGGCCACTGCTGACGCGCGTCAACACAAACACTAGTCACTGACGATTTTAATGTTGGCGGCGGTCTGTGTGGAAGTCTACTTTCACCAATGAACGTATATGAGCTAATGTAATGGGTGGAGCTCTTGTTATCACGCATTGTGTGAATTTGACTTTTGGCTCGTTTACTAGTTTACCTTTCCCTCTTCTTAGAGTTAAACAGTCTACATCAGTCATTATAATTTGTTATAGTTCTATGAAAGCGAAATATGATATTATCAAGATATAATCTTGATCATACCGTAATTATGGCTTTACTATTTGTACCTAGTATTATCTCGCCTTAAATTCTAAAATAAATAAAACGCTAGTTAATAATTTAAAACAATAAATTTGATACACAACATGCTCATTTTAATGACCCATAACTCAAAGTGTTATCAGTAAAAATAATAATAGTGTTCCAAAAATACATAGTTTCGAAAACACTTAAGGGGGATGCGCTAGGGTGGCCCCCGAAATTCAAATTTTCTTAAGTTTTTTTTGCAATTTGCGGGTCAGTATCAGGTTGTATGTTGATCTAAATATTATTAGCGATCGTAACATATATGGATTTACAGAATTATAAACATTAAAAACAGCAATAAAACTCTCTAAGCTCATAAAAGTGTATTGAATGACTATTTCATGAAATCATGACATTTGACACTTTCATGAACTTAGAGAGTTGTATTGCTGATTCTAATGTTTATAATTCTGTAAATTCATATTTGTTACGAGCGCTAATAATATTTAGATAAACATACAACCTGATACTGACCTGCAAATTGCAAAAAACGTAAGAAAATTTGAATTTCGCGGGCCACCCTAGCGCATCAACCTTAAGACTCTCGATGTGTGTATCTAAGTTTCATTGATAAGTAGGAGTAAATCATTTTCATTCAAACCAATCATTCATATTTAAAGCTATGAAAATGCGACAGTGTGATATTGTTTTTTAATGTACAAAAATAGTCAGAATTAAATATTTATTTTTATTTATATACTTTTTTCACGTAAGGGAATAGTGAATAATGTTTTACGTAAATAATCGTGACTTTGTCGAATTATTTTTGTAAACACCTATGCCAGTTGATTCTTTGTCATGGTCTTTTAATACTCTAGAGTTATGGGATAACAAAAAGAACACGCTTTATAATGAATTCTCTAAACGTAAAAGCGCTTTTATGGTTACAATTGGGTATGATACACTTGCGCGAAAAACATTTATTTGTTAGACGAATTGCGTTGCGTGTCAGGGTAATGTGTGAAAAACTTCAGCTCCGGGATCACCCCAATAGAACAGAGTCTTGCCATTCTGCCGCACCTACGAAATCAAATGGCCATCGTGCAAGTTTCCTTCTACCAGAGCAACTGCTTATTTATTTGAGGGTGCCATGTGCTGTGGCCGCCGCGCTCATTTGGTCGCCGGTGCTTCAATTTTATAGTAAAACAACTGAAAACAGCGCCCTAAATGCGTAACGTACTTTAAATCACAATCTCAATCATTTTGTTTATAATTTATATATTTTATCTATTAATTTGCACCGTGAAACATTAAGCGAGAGTCGATGTCTATAGAGGCTTTATGTCTGCTTGTTCTCGAACATAAGTAGCGTTTTTTTAATATAATCAAAATGTCGTTTGTTGTAAATGCCCTTGGTTTTCAAGTTTAAAATATTATTGTTTATGCCACATTAAGCTAACTTTCACGTAATTTCTTTGATGTAAAAACACACAAACTCACATATTTCTGGTAAAAAAGAACACATTTATATAAATCATGACTACCACAATCATTGGAGCTGCTGGTGGATAGAGCTCAATAGTCTCTTTAGTCTTTAATTGATTTAATTTATAGTAGGTATAAACCTCTTGGTCCAGCCTATCCAGCGTGGCCACAGAGCACGGAATCTCCTAACATTAGTGGCGCAGAAAGTGCGCTAAACGCACAACTTCTGTCACCTTCACCATTCAAAGCCAAAGGACATTATAGTAAGCCTCTATTACCTTTGGCTTATTCTTTTTTTTTTTTTACTTTATCCACATGCTACTTGTGCACATCTTCGTGTGCTCACTCATGATTAATTTTAAGTATTCGGTTTTTTAATGTTTTGAGCACAAAGAGATCAAATCCGTGGTTATAATAATACTAATATACTAGTGGGTAATGTTTTAAATAAACCAGAGGCTGTGTTTCTAACCACAAACTGTACTTAAGGTAGCCCTACACGTTACGATATAATTGCGCAAGTTTAGACTTGCACAAGTCTGTGTAACACCGAATGGCTTGGATACTTGTACTAATTCATTCCACACACACTCATTTTAGGGTTCCGTAGTCACAAGGAACTCTTATAGTTTCGCCATGTCCGTTTGTCTATCTGTGACTTAGCTCAAAGACTCTTAGTACTAGAAAGCTGTAATTTTTCGATTTCAATTTGTGCGACTGATTGAGGCATAATTCTTGCAGAGTCACTCTATTACCGGGCGGCGGTGTGAACAACTATGTACTAACACATTGATGCATTTGTTAGGGTACTATGTATTAAATACACTATTTAAGCTACTACCTACTTTAATTGAATTGCATTAAGTATGTGATATTTTTAGCAATACATATAATACAATCTACTATATAATGTAGGTATTTTGTTTAAAAGGGTACTGATTGATATTGATTTTTTCTAGCCAGTATCGGTTAATTCTAAACTACAGGTCCTAGAGAAAATCGCTGAAAGGAACGATGACCTGAATATTATAAAAAAATGGTGTCACATTAATTTTCGTTGCTTATTTTTTTCAGTTTTGATATTATTAAAATTTTCTGTAAAAGCCCACGGTTCCTTTCAGCGTTTTTCTCTGGGACCTACAGAATGTAAACGTCACTACTAAATTACACAGGACTTTGCCATACTGGCAAAGTCTGGTATTTTGATGAAATCACATATTGTAATCCACGTAAAACTTAATGGACTAGGTGTGACCAACATGTGTCAACATTGCGTATAAACTCGACACAGTCGAGAATGCTTGTTGCTTGTCCCGATAACAGTGGTATTTTGTCGATACACTTCTAGAAGCCTTGCATATGGATATGAGGTATTGTAAACAATCGTCAAACGAATAGTAGGTAAGTATGATCTTTGAATATTTTTTAGTATGTAACTTAACTCACTAGAATTCATTTCGAGGAGCTAAATTCACTTGCAAAAGATGTTGAACGTATCTATCAGAGGTTGATCTTCCACTAATAGATTTCTAGTCTAAGGGGGTGATGAACAAATTAGGTATATAATTAACTTTGAACACCTTGTTGGAAATACGTAAATACCTACTATCAGATTTTTTACTTTAGTGTACCTTTTAAAAACCATGTTTTTTTTTTTTCATTTTAGTCTTACAACTCTTGTAATTTTTGTTCCGTAAATTATGAAATATCAACACAGACTTGGCTGATTTTTCAATCGACAGATAACGTTTGTTTTAAGATTATTATACAATGTGGAGACGACAATACAACAATAAATGAAAAAACTGGTGATACTAATGCATAAGAATATTTTGGAACTATCAAATAAATCCTAACATCGAAATTAAAAAGTATTTTTTTTTCAAACAAACTAAATGTAGTGATGGTTCGACTATGGAATTTGCCGATCTTTGACTAGCTATCGTAACTAAACTTTTGGATATATTTGATTATTTTTTTGTATGTAGACCGGGAACGTCATTAGATATACGGAGTTTTATTTTTTGTCGTATTGTCGTCTCTACCTTGTATATAAAATTATATTATTTTATATAACGGATTGACATAATTATTTTCTATACAAAAGCTGTCAAACCGACATATTTATTCTTCAGATAAAGTTATCTGACGATTGTAAAGTCGGCGCTTAGTTAGATTTATAAATTGTATTGCTTATAGTTATCTTATCTTAACACTTGATTTGTATAAGTTCATTGTTGTCTAATAAGTGTAAATTAAAAGTCGTATGATTCCATCGATGTTCCGCTTGCTTACGTTCTGTTGCTACGTTCAATTCTAATAAGGAGGCATGTGGAAATGTGTTGACAACTGTATTTGCAATTTTATATAAACGGATGTTATTAATGTCACTCTTCTATTCGAGACACTCAAAGAATAACAATATAATATGTTGTTGATTACAAAGCAAGAGTATTTATTTCACCAGAGGTACTCCTGAATCCTGAATCCTAAACTCCTGTCAATCCCGCGCTCGCTTCTATGTTGAAATTGAAAACAGCGTTCGTTTCGTTACTTAAGTTTCTTAGAAATGTGCAAAATAATACCAAACCCAATGGTCCTTTTTGCTGATGACAGCACTTTAATAATTAAATGTAACGATAAAGATAGTTATGAAGCTAATATCAATAGTACGCTTAATAAATTCGTGAATTGGCTGGATGAAAATAATTTAATTATAAATTTAGACAAAACAAAAGTAATGCATTTCTATCAAAGAATACTAGACACAAATATGAATATAAATTATAATGGACAAACAATAGAGAAGGCCAAAGTTACAAAATTTTTAGGAATATCAATTGATAGCCAACTGACTTGGAAAACTCAAGCAGATGACGTATGCAAAAAATTAAGTTCAGCCGCTTACGCATTATATAGTTTATCAAAAAAAGTTAATTTACAGACAGTATTGATAGCATATCACAGTCTAGTTGTTTCTGTATTGAGGTTTGGTATAATATTCTGGGGCAACTGCAGTGAAAGAGAAAATATTTTTAAGGCGCAAAAACGCTGTATTAGATGTATTTTTGACCTTAAAGTAACCGACAGCTGTGTACCTGTATTTAAACAAAATAATCTGCTTACATTTACATGTCTATATATATTAGAAATGGCTATTTTTGTTAAAACAAATACTCACTTATTCCCGACTTTAAAAAATACTAGAAATAGGACTACAAGTTTAAGAACCCAATACGAAGACAAGTTATGCTTAGGTAAATATAAAACTGCTTTATTGAGGAAAAGTGTTATGTGTATGGCTCCTGTTATTTATAACCATGTACCTAGAAATATTAAAGAGCAACCTCTAAGAATATTTAAAAAGTACTTGAAAATATTACTAGTAAAAAAATGCTATTACTCTATAACAGATTTCTTAAATGACAAGTCTTTTTAATAACTATGTACATATATTAAACAAATAAGTACCTTTAAATAAATTAAATAATAAAAATAGTAAATAACATATTGTATAAGTAAATAACTTTTTATAAAGAAACTGTAATAAGTTAATAATTAATTTACTTTTAAAAGCTAATAAAAAATTTTGCATGCCATGAGGCAGAATGTATAAGGATCTCAAAATATTGTAACACCTAAATGTATTCGTTACCTACATTCTATGCAAATAAATAAATCTTATCTTATCTTATCTTATCTTATCTAAAAGAAATATACTTAATAATAATAAATCTTAAATCATAGTTTTTTTTTTATAAAAATATTTAAAAATATGTACTTATTTAAAAATAAATAAATAATACATTTATTCAAGAAATAAAAAATATAATATCTATCAGATCTAACCATATTATTATTTCAATCTATATAATTATCCTTATCATCATCATCATCATCATCTGCCTAGCCTTTTCCCAACTATGTTGGGGTCGGCTTCCAGTCTAACCGGATGCAGCTGAATACCAGTATTTTACATGGAGCGACTGCCTATCTGACCTCCACAACCCAGTAACTGGGTAATACGATACCCCTTGGTTAGACTAGTTGTCAGACTTTCGTGCTTCTGACGACTTATCCTTATCTTAAATATTATAAAACAAAGCCCCCCGCCCCGTCTATCTGTCTGTACGCGATAAATTCAAAAACTACCGAATGGATTTTCAAACGGTTTTCACCAATGGACGGAGCGATTCATGAGGTAGGTTTAGGCACAAGTTTAGGTGTATAATTCATTATTGTTTTGTGTAAATTGGATGAAATATGACAATGATTGATTGCTGAAGAAAAAATCATGCTGACTGTGACTTTACTGGCGTGAGCCGTATATAAAAGAATATAAAAGAAATAATATATATAAAAGAAATACATAAAATTAATGTTCTACAAGATTTTACATCTCACAAAAAGTTCAACAAAAAGTCTGCTATAGCATATGTCTATCTTCTAAGAATAACCCTCAGTAACTCTTTTAGGGTAATAGGGTTCCGTAGTAAGCAAGGAACCCTAATAGTTTTGCATTGTCTGTCTGTCTGTCTGTCCTGTCCGCAGCTTAGGTCAGTGACTTTTAGTACTAGAAAACTGTAATTTGGCATGGGTAATAATTACAATTAATCACGCTGACAAAGTGTATAGTAGTAGTATTCGTAAAGTGGGGATTTGTTTTGTTTTCTCGTCTATCCCGTTGTGTATTTTATCGTTAGAAAGGTCGTTTAAAAATATTTTGAGTGTGAAAACCATTTTTGGGTTCAGGGATCCGTTTGCGAAATGTTAAGCTTTGCAGTGCAAATTTTTGTTAGTGCCAGATAAATGGTTGGTTTTGGATATGTGAAAAAATCACGGCACGGCGCATACATATATCGCAATTCAGGGCCGAATTTAAAGGTGTGGAGGCCCCTAATATTTTATGGAAAAGACAAAAAAAAAAAGATTTGATTCGGCTATCGATATCAAAGTAATTCAACGTAAGTATCATTTTTAAGACCACCAACCCAGGACATGAAAAGAAAATTAAAAAAGGTTCCTTGTGAATTAATATTGTTTTTTATTTAAAAAAAAATCATATTGTTGAGGCCCAGGGCCATGGCCCCTGTTGCCCCGCCTTAAGTCCGCCCCTGTCGTAATTAAAAGGAAAACTATCACAGCTAAGTAGGCTCTACAAGTTAACGAGTAATAACCGACCAACTTATATTAGTGCAGTTAGATGCTTACAGCAAAATTGAACCAAATGGTAGGTATCATGGCAAATTAGTTCGAATTTATGCTAACTATGCAAGGGACAAACTTCTTCCATTTTTAAAATGCAGTGATAATTACCCAATCCAAGAAGCTTTGGATGTGTGCCAGAACAATGAGTTTTACCCTGAGATGGTGTTCCTATTGGGACGTATTGGCAACACGAGAGAAGCTCTGCAAATCATTATAGAGCAGCTGAAGGATATAAACCAAGCTATCAATTTCTGTCAAGAACACAATGATAAGGAATTGTGGATGGACCTCATCAAGCGGACAGTGGACAAGCCAGAGTATGTGACGTTACTGCTCAAGAGAATAGGAAACTACGTGGATCCGCGAATATTAATACAAAACATACAATCCGGATGTGAGATAAAGGATTTGAAGGACTCCTTAGCAAAGATGATGTGTGATTATCACCTTCAGCTGTCAGTGCAGGAAGCATGTAAAGTGATCACTTTGCGGAACTACTTCGAGTTGCATCAGAAGCTAATCATCAATCAGCAGAGAGGGATATCTGTTACGGATGACTTCATGTGTTGTATGTGCCACTGTCCAATCATAATTAGGGATGTTTCCAATCCCTCAGATTTGGGCCAACTAGTAGATACTCTTTCCACAAGAAGTGTCTTCCAGAGGGAGTCCAGTGCCACACTTGTGCGGTGTGCAGTTGTGCAGTGCCGTCAAAATGTGACCTGAGTTACTAAGGCTCAAGTCTCATAATGTTGGGGCTTTTAAATGATGTTACATGTATTATTGTTCGTTGAATTAGATAAATCCCAGATAGGATATAGATACCAATAAAATAAAACTAAAATAAATATTAATATAGGTAATTAAATAATATTGTTATAGGTAATTTCAGTGTTTACCTGATTCCTAAAGAAGCGCTTTCAGATTGAAAGGTAAAAATATTTATTTATTTTCTAATATAATAATTAGGTATGTTGGGCACTCTCGGGTCCAACACAGCGGGTGCTCAGAGCGCGCAGGCCCGCATGCGGGCCCAGTCCCGCCCCACGCTCACGGCGACCGGCAGCGACACCGCCATGCCGCAGATCTGCCCGCACCCCTCCATTACTTGTTTAATTATTGCTGAAATATTAAATATTATGCTATTTTAAAACAACTAACGCTCTATGCTGCTTAATAAATAGTTTTTTAAATGTTATATTTGGTTACCAGCGGCTCTGGCCACGTCTCGGTCGTCTACCTCCCACACGAGCTCGTCGTGTATCTGCAGCACAAGCTGCGCGTTGACCGGCGGCGAACTGCTCCGCAGCTGCTGCTCAGTCAGTATCATCGCAGTCTTGCACAAGTCTGCAGCAGAACCTGCCAGTGAACCAAGTGAACCACGATGAACATATAAGTGCAGGAGGCCTACCTCCCATAGTTCCATAGAACTAACTGCCGGACAGGACGTGGAGGGAGGATTAGGTACTTCTGCGGCGTCCTCCCTTCTACGTCCCGTTCCATCAGTATGAAGCACCCATGCTGATGGAACGGCGAAAAGCACTAAAATGAATGATGAGGCAGAGGGACATTCTGAATTCAAGCATGGAGACAAGTGGCTCGTGATGAAAAAGGTTGCTTAATAATAATGAAAAGTATTACTAGTATAAATCATTACCTACACACGGTTTTACCTACTGACGGATATTCTCCCCAAAAAAAAATCAGCTGTTCCATACATTTGTGATCAATTAAATCGACAAAATGTATGGAACAGCTGATTATTTTTTCGCGATTTCAATGTTGGTCCCATGGAAAAAGTTGTCCAAAATGATTAGTACAATGGCCCCTTTTCGGGTTTAGCATAAACAAAAACTAATGTTGTATAATCCCAGAATCAGGACCTCATGCTCAGCAGTAGCGCTTGCGACCACTAGATCAACGAGGCAGTCATTTTTGACAATACAAGTGTTGACACAGTTCTACTGTATTGTATGTACCTACATAAAATACGAACAAACAAACATTGACTTTTATATACTTAATAGTAGAAGACCTACAGATTTGCCAAAAAACGTAAAACAGCTGCACAAGTACAGTCTCAGATATTGTCTTACCTTGCACGACGAAGTTGACAGCTTGTCGTTCAGCGTGCGACTTCACGTTGAAGTTTTCGCTGGCGATGTTAGTGAAACGCCGCACGCGACCGCACAGCGTGGTCAGGCGACCGCGCGCCGTGCTGCAGCGCGACACCACGCCGCGACCGAACGACTTCAGCGATGGAAACGTTCCTGACATTGTTTTGACATTAACATCACGTTCCCCAAAGTCTGACAGAGGTGTGCCTGCCCTATGGTAGGTACGCTTGCCAACCGTCTCGCGAGAGCCGGGACGTCCTGTTTCTAAAGCTTTAGTTAGAGGATGCTTCCCGCGAAAGACGTGTGCGGGACGCCAATTTTCCCGTTTTATCGTATGGACCTACGGCTAAACCTTCCGGCAGAAGTCGGAGTTTAGTGAACGCGTTGGGCATCAGTTAGTGTCATATAATATAACGAAGTTAAAAGGAAAACATATCACATTGACCAACTTACATTAATTCCAGTTGGAATGTTTGGGAGAACATGTTATTCAACTACAAGTTGAAGTTTGTTTTAGGGATAAACTCATCCCAACTACGGAACCCTTAATTGTGCGTAGTCCGACACGCACTTCGCCGCTTTTTAAACTAGGTACATAGTTTCATTTTTTAGTCTAGTAGGTAGTTATTCGAAGTCGATAGTCAACAAAGTTAAAATTATTGACTTGCTAGCGGTTGACTAGGAACCACTGAAGAGTTACACTGTTCACCTCCTGGCTCCATCTTCAGACCCTCGGCCTCGTTACCGAGCCAAATCTTTTGGACTCCTCAAAACGAATCATATGAGCCCAAACTTGAGGGGTTTAATATAAGCCACTGATGAGATCCACTATCAAGTTCCACCTCCTGGCTCCATCATCAGATCAGTTCCAAGATACCAAATGATTGTATTGTCATTGGTCCTTGATCACGCGGATATCTATGGTCCTTGATACTTACACGTGTCTTCTTGAAGTTGGTGAAAATTCCGTTGAAAGATTCCGTTATTTTACAATACTCAATACTCAATTTTTTATTGCATTCCATATGTCCATATGGTTGTTGTTCCATATTTTATACTTAGATATCAGGTCAAGCTAATAAAAGTGTGTTATAATAGGAATGATGTTGAAGTGTAGTCTACATGTGTAGGTCCGTGAGCCTCAACAACTTACTGTTGAAGCTAGCGGCGACCTGGAGCGCCTGCTGGTAGTCCACGTCCAGGATCTCCATGAGCTTGCGCGTGCCAGCGCCGTACAGGCTCGCGTACACCAGCCGCTTCGTGCGCTCGCGCTCTTTGGCCATGATTTCAGCTTCTGGCTTCTTTAACCTGTAGGTAATGGACATGAAAATGCTCGAAAAAGTCGAAGACACTAAAATAGATCGCTTGCGCAGCTGCTTGTCAATTTGTGTTGTGATCTTTAATGCTCGGTTCCTATAAACAACAAAAACGAATCGTTTTGCTTACCAATGGTAGCATTTTTTATTACCAAACTGGGCATATAAATAGATTCATAAGTTAATTTTACCTGTGATAGCTACTTCTATAGGGGAGGGACTATTATGCAAAGCTATGAGGTCTTTGCTTCATTATACGTAAAGATACAGGAGCCTTAATGTTAACCAATAACGGTCCGTAAATTATAGGAATCAGCCTTAAGCCAGCCAAATAAAATCGGAACTGTTTTTAGGTGACTATGTCTGCGGTTTAAACAAAACTCGGATTCGGAGCGATTGTTTAGTTGGGATAGAAAGTTTAGAGCTAGAGGAGTATCACTCACCACTGTGCAGCTAGCACCTTGAACAAGTCGTCCGAACCCGCGAGCGCGCGCAGCAGGCCGGAGTCGCCCGCGACGTGCGCGAACACGCGGCACTCCACGTGCTGGAAGTCGGCCGCCAGGAACGAGTGGCCCGCGCGCGGGACGTAAACCGAACGGAACATCAGCTGTGACCCGTCTGCTACAGTAGGGATCACCAATTAGTTTCATTGAGGGTCCGTTTAAAAAAATAATATGACTGACGCGGTCCGTTTGGTGGACGAAAACAAAAAAAAGCTGATTATCTTTTTATAAAATAACTAGCTGTGTGCCCCGCGGTTCCACCCACTATGGTCTCGATCCCGTGGGAATATAGAGTTAAAACGTATCCTATGTCCTATTCCAGGTCATGGTCTACCCGTGTACCCATCCTCTCCTCTCTAGATTACGGAACACGAACGTCGCGGCGGCGCGGCGCCGGCGTCGAACGGTTTGCGTAGGTACCTATTGCATTTTTATACTCTTGATAACTTCGAAATTAAATGTCCGATTCGAATCAATTAATAAGTATTTTACTGCTACATAAATACCCTTGATGTTAAAACTATTTATTTGAATAAGAATTAATATTATGTTGATAAAACTCCTTCACAAATAAAGCATTAATTTCGAACAAAGATTACCATAAAAAAGGTTATAGTGAGTCAATCTTAAAAGATAGAAAAAAAGGACTTTTTTTTAGAACTTTTAAAGAGGAACAATTCCATCATACATGATATTTGCGTAACTTAAACCGTATACGCAGCGCACGCAACGGAAGCTATCAAAACGGAATATTTTTTAAAGCAAAATTTTTCATTTATGCTCCGCTCCCATTGGTCGAAGCGTGATGTTATATGTTATGATTAGAGGATTATTTTTGGAACAAAAAGTAGGCTATGTTCATGTCCTTGCCTTTCGTCGAAATCCGTTAAGTGGTTTAGGCGCGAAAAGGGAACATACAGACAGACAGACAGAGTTACTTTCGAATTTATAATACAGTATGTTAACTAACAAAGGGCGTTTCCGTTAACCTGCAATAGTATAGCGTGTATACATGCTAAAAAAAATATTACAAATTAAAAAAATAAATAAAAATAATTTATGTTTTGAAATGTTCACATACAGATTAAATTTAAACGTAAAAGAAACACCCTGTACACGCACACTTGTATTTCAACGTAGAAAAACAAGTGTGACAAGTGGGCGTGTACAGAGAGTTTATTTTCCGTAACAATTTAATATTTTTTGTGAATATTTTCTATACAAAAATTAAAAAAACTTTTTTTTTTAACGGTAATATTTTTTTTAGCATGTATAGACGCTATACTATTGCAGGTTAACGGGAACGCCCTTTGTTGTTAGATAACATACTGTTTATGTATGGACTCTCCAAAAAATATCGACATTTCGAGAACCCAACTGCCCGTGGGTGGCGTGAAAACAGTGCCGCATGGACTGCCGCCCCGCCCGCCGCCCGCTGCCTGCGCCCTTCGCGATCGCGACGCGCGCCCGTCTCCGTGGTCAGTAGGGGCCGTCATGAATTATTTTTGGAGCACCCCGGCTCCCTTTTGTCATAGGTGTTCGGTCATATTTTGTGAACGTCACTGTTTTTGCATGGCAACTACCTATACAGTTTGTAATATTTTAAAGGTTTTCGTTAGAGTTGAAGTTTACAGTTTTAATACCTACTTTAGATTTATACTCATATTCATATTCATATTTTATTTGCATTCCATATTGTATACTAATGACAGTAATGACATCATGACGTTTAGTCCTCATACGCATTAGCGGTTAACCGCGGGGGCGGCCAACCGCGCGGCTAGCCGCTTTTTCATTTTTTAATATGCAACCGCTTATGGTTGTACGCACTTAACCGCCATCAAACGCGGCGGTTGAGTGGGCGGTCAACCGCTAGTGCGTAAGGCCTCTTACGATTCCTCCCCCACTTGTGACACGATGTCAGAATTTTTAGACTCCCCCCCCCCCTTTCTCCTGTGGTGTAGATCATGATGTGACGTAATTTATGAATGGATTAAGAAGTTATTAGAATAAAGCTGGTAAGTGTGATAACCATCATCGCCTGCATCGGGGAACATGACAAGACTGAATGGAGCCTTCGGTATCGCCTGCAGGTTGGGGTTGTTGGAAGCGATGCGACCCGTCGCCGCCGCCATCTGCACCCTACAGGCAAATCATTTCATATGTAAGTACCTTACTTAGCTAATAGTAATATTGTTACAGTGAATGAAAAAATCCTGCCTCTAGATATGGGTCAGCGAACGCACGAGCGATCCCCGATACGACGATGTCATGGCCTGGCCAAGCTAGCTAAGTTTGAGGAGGAGATAAATTGCGATTCCTGTCGAAACGAGTTATTCGGCGTGGCACAAGAGGTGAACCTGGAACCGCTCAACATGTGTTGGAAAGCATCAACTTTGCTGTAGTGGAGGATGATAGTCCTAATGCAGTTATTTTAGGACAGATGAGTCTGTGTGTGCGACAGGTACCTACGTGTGGCCACTGCTGGTGGACCCGCGCGCTCGGACCTCGGACCTGTTAGGGGAGGCGCTGCTGACGCGTGCGCTGCGAAACACGCCGCTCAACCTCATAGCGAATGAGACGAACTTATTCTGTTGTTCTCCGAGTGAATTCTCAAGGAATGCATTGTTTATAATTAGTTATAGATGTTAGTATAGATTAAGTTAAGATAAGTGCATTTATCGCATTGTGGTATCCTGTAACGGTAGATGTAGTAAGTAGGTGAATAAATAAATAAATAATAATTAAAAGATCGCCTGACTCACCACGTTGGTCTAACAACTCCGTCTTTAACATGCTGCGCAATACCCGCGAGGAAGGTGGCGTGAGCCTTGTGCAAGTGCCGGTACTCCAGGATCAGCTTCGGCAGTGGGTGCTCAGAAGCGAGGCTGCGCAACTAAAACAATATACGACGTTCATATAATGGCAGCGCTGGTCGCTGGATCGGGAAGGTCCTTCAAGTCACACTTACCTACCTATGTAACCGTCGCTGATCGATTTTCTTTGGCTCGCGCGCGGTTGGTCACAATTTTAACCAAAGCCCTAGCTTAGTTACTGCGACAGATTCGGCATTAGAAGCCACACCAAACGCGTATTGTGACTGCAGCTAAGCCATTCTGCATTACGTTACATGTAAACGTGAGTCGCAATGGCAATCCAGCTGAACGTTGCTCAGCTGTTTTATACAACGGAGCTGTTTTGTAAAACAGCTGGCCGTTATGTAAAACAGCGGATTCGATAATACATCTACGTCATCCCTACCACTTGAAATATGGGATCAGCTAAGTAGCTGCCCTATGAGTATTTAAGCAATTTTATCATCGCAAGTTTCATAGACACCTGATACCAGTTAAAAGCTCACCATAGTTTCAGATGTGGACTTAGCACCTTTGCATATAGTCTCTCTGATCTTGACATTGCACTTGGTGTCAAGTTGCAGCTCATCGTATATTATCGCGCGCACTTGCACGGCTGAGTTCATCTGGAACACCTTCCCGGCTGCCTTGTAACATTGCTGCTCTACTAGCTTCATTCTAGTTAGCAGAACCTCTTCCATCGCATTTAATTTGACCATATCGATACATACGCCTCGACGCTCCATACCTACAATTTTGAAGGAACCGTTTTTAAAGTCGTTAAATATGTTAATTCTATAAATATATCATCTTTTACCCCTAGTATAAAACAAAATATCTACCGATTTTTCAACCTTCAAATGTATAATATCTATAATGAATGACACCTTACCTGCAATAATAGGTGGCAATTTCATTTCAATCTCAACGAAGACCTTCCACAGAGAGTCTGCAACAAGCATCGCATGCAGTTTGGCCCAGCATTCTTTCAAGAGGGCCATGTACCAGGCACATTTTTGCAGTGTGCATTCTGTCGCTATTGTGTACGGAGCAGTGAAGGACAACATTTTTTGAAGATCCGTGAAGTTCTCTGGGGTATTGTCGGGGTCCAGTAAACTGGCGCCGATCTTAAAATGATTAAATGTCGACTTGCAGAAGGAATGACTCAACAATTACGGGAATTATGACCTATGTAAACCGTACTTACCTAACTAAAACAAATGATTGCTAAGTTCGCGCCTAGAAAATGTGGATTTTAGTTAGTAACTACTCCATTGCCCTCTACTCCATTGCCCTCCTTCCAATCCAAGTCTATGAGGTGGATTCGTAAAATACTTTCTTGCTATAGATGCTTATGTATGTAACAGTAGATCCTTCATAGAACCTTCCATCAGCCACAGGTTTGTAGACTTTAGGAAGGCCTGAGTTTTCGTCATTAGTCACTAGTATTTCGTTATTATAAGCCATTTTCCCGAAGACTAATCATTAACATTGTAATCTAACCGTGAGTTAGACAGTTAACAAAACATGTTGAAATCTCTATTTCCTGTCAAAAATTGTATGGAACATTGACAGAAAATAGAGATTTCAACATGTTTTGTCGCAAATGTTTCGCCAGTGCAAACGCACGGTGAGGTTTACCTTGGCATCATACATGTTGATTGAATGAATTTCCATTTGTAAGTGGGTTGCCAGGTAAATGAGGACGCTCTGGCCCCCGTAACATACCACTTTGTTATTTTCTAACAAGTTTTTTAGTGTGTCCCTAAAACAAAAAAACATTCAAATCCTCCCGAAATGCGAGAAACCAGAATCTGAATGCAGAGATCGACCCCTAAATCGACCTCCGAATACTGATAATTGTAATCTATTTCGCATAGGCGTCCTTTATATAAGAGTACCTATGCTTAAATACTGTATTCTTATCGGCTCTGACTTTGTATTGAAAAAATTCCTACAACTTTACCATTCTCTGAAAGCCTCTCCCAGGCGGGGTGCAAAATTTTTCGAGCTCGCTACGCTCGCTCTTGCATCCTTTTCTGCATCATCCTTCTCAAACTTTTCTGCATACGTCGATAAAATTACTTCTATTGCTGTATGTTCGGTCAAAGAGAAAAAAAACCTTACTTTTTCGAAGCTGGATGCTAAAAATTTCGGTTAGAGTGTTTCTTTTCCGTATCAATTTACTATTTTTTTTGTAAATATTTTAGTACTTATAAAAAAATAAAATAAGTCATATTTTTTAGCATGTATACCATATACGCTATACCTACTACTTATACTATTGCAGGTTAACGGGAACGCCCTGCGTCAGATAACATACTGTACCTACCTACTCCCGTGAATTTTTTCACCTATCCAAAATCAACCATTTAGCTGGCAAAATGGTTTTCACAAACTCACAATATTTTTGAACGACCTTTCCAACGACACCCCAAATTAGGGACAGGCGAGAAAAAAATAAGTTCCAACTTTAAATATAGGGGAGGTAGGTACCCTAAAAACATTTTTTTCCTGATATTTTTTTACCACTTTGACGGCGTGATTTATTCTCATACCAAATTACAGCTTTCTAGTACTAAGAGTCTTTGAGCTAAGCTGCGGACAGACATACATACGGACATCGCGAAACTATAAGGGTTATTTGTTGACCACGGAACCCTAACACCTGTTTTAAATATATATATTTGGTACATTAATATTATTCATCATCTGCCTAGCCTTTTCCCAACTATGTTGGGGTCGGCTTCCAGGTACATTCATATTTGAAATACAAAAAGTAATCTACCTCTAGCCTATATTTTGGAGTTCTTAACTTACTTGAGCTTCTGGCCAGTACTCTTGAAACAGTAGAACTTGTCGTCATCATTGATGACGACGCCGTCAGGAGCGCACGTACCGTCACTGTGATGACTATTAAGTTGACAGGAACCATTGCTACAAAACACAATTTTACAAATTACATGACAATTAATTGTAAAGTCAATCATATATTTATGAGTATATCAGGATAACACCTGCTGAAAAGTCAATGATATACACCTAAAATGTGCACTGCTTGCGCTATTGACGCGTTTAGTGAAACAAAAGATTCATTTACAATACAGTTATACCCACGCAACAAATGACAACTGAAATTATTTGGGGATACGTATTATTTAGACCCAGAATGGACATACCTATAAATTAATACAACAACGATTTCATTATTCTTTATCTCACGAAGATTTACTCGGTTGTTTTCAATATTATCTTCGTCAATAGTCAGTATTTCATATATAACATCTTTTACAGGTATTTGAGATTTAATAGGAGCAACAAACTTTTTGATATTTTTTTCTTTAATGGCTTTTGCTTTATTTTCTAGAATTTCTGCACATTTCTTGGTTTCTTCACCATTTCGTTTAGGTTTACTGAACTTCATGACACCATCTTTATTAGCTAACTGTGCTTGGACTATTTTCTTGGTAGTCAATGTTTTGTCAATAACAATTTTCTCACTATGCGTTGTGTGTGTTTTGTTCAAATGTGCATTTTGATCAATATTTCCTACATCAAATTTATCTTTATCTCTAGTTGTATTTTGTTCAGTATCGTTCGTACTTCCAATATTACCTAAGTCTTCCTTAACAGGATGATGCGGTTCAACATTATTAAGCCAATTTTTAACAGCCTTTGTATACTTTTGTTTACGGAAATTATTATTTTTGTTCGGTAGCTTAACAGATTCCTTTACTTTTGGTTTATTTTCTCCTACATTACTGTTGGTTTTTTTTTTTTTTGTCTTAGGTTCCGTTATCTTTTTATTCTTACGTTTTTCACCTTTGGTCGTGTTATTTTTATTTCCACTAGCTATGTTTTTATTCGTTGAAATATTTTTGTTTGGAAACCCAATATCAAATATATTATCTACGCTAGTGTATCTATTTTCTTCTTCATTCGCAGTCATATTTTTAATAAACAATTCAGAATCAAGCATGTCATCCCAATTATTTTTGTCTACACTTTTATTTTCGTTTGTGCTGCCAGTGTGAGTTTCTTCCACAATTGGCGTGTCATCATCAGAGTCTTTGTTAAAAAAATTGTAGACTAGACTCTCATTAGTAGCGATGGGCGGATGAAGGAAATCCTCTTTATCATTATTGTTTGGTCCTGTGTTGATTAATTCTACAGACTTGGGTATTTCTGGTACAGTTTTGTCTGTTAAATTAAAATTAAATGAATTTTCTTCCAGATATATTTGTTCGCAAGGAGTAGGTAGAATCAATACCGGTGGCAGCGTGAACGGTGAATCAACTGATCGAACTGTGTCGTCAATAAAGCTAAAACAGTATTCAGTATATTAGCATTAGTAGTTTATACTTATTTATTTAAAAAAGGAGAATTTAAATTAAAAAATTCATAGATCTCATCCACCACATAACATAAAAACCCGACTGCAAAAACGTATAAGTAGTAACTTAAAAGAGAAAAACAGGCAATATAATCTGTAGAATTTTGGTATTACAGGCGGGGACCAAACAAAAGTTACACCATATTTCAGGTTATTGGCTTGTCCCCCGCCTGTAATAGGTATCAAAATTCTACAGATTATACATGGTGTAAGTACAGTTCGCTATTTTTTTTCCCGTGATTTCAGTGTTGGTCCCAACTCCCATGGCCATAGGTAGTGAAATTGTTGTTCATAAAATCATAATGATGAGAACAATGACCCCGAGGATGCCAACTAATTAAATTTCACCCTGCTGTATACAATACCTGTAATAGTAATACCTGTACTACTATTTGCACGCCATATGTACCTGGCAAACATGTCTCAACCTGTATTATGGCATCCTGCATACACGCTTCTATTCTTGTTGTGTATGCATGTTTGAGCAAATCTTCATAACTTATTAGTTGTCTGTTTACATAGTTCGAGACACTATTAACGAACGTGACATTTTTATAGTAGCGAGGCTGGATCCCCGGCTACCAACTTTGATAACCGATTACATAAAACCTTTTTCTGATACTCACGTTAACACCCTTTTATTTTGAGCGGGAAACTGGCGATGCTGAATACGCTGATAATCATTGTTATTTTGATTACGTGCTAAAAAGAAAGAGCAATACTTAGTTCCACTGCATAAAACAAGAAAATGATATTGAAGTTGTATAGATTTTAACAGATACACTGAACTGAATCACAATTATATAATATAATTGTGTTTGCGATGGTAGGTACCTATCAATGAAAATTGTATGCGTCAATAAATTGGAGTTATCAGGAAAAGGTACGTACTTATTTATCTCTGAATTAAGTATATCTACTTACTTAAATGTAAACCAATGTAATCTGACCAAATGCATGTTAAAAGCAGTAGCTATGTATTTTTTTTCATGTCCTATAGCTAAGCTTGTTAAGTAGTATGGTATTAGTATGGCCCACGGAACAGAAAAAACAGGTATGGACTGAATGCTTAATTCAATATTATTTTTTTACCTTTAACCCATTGCTTCATGAGTGCTGATAGTACTTTATTCCCAAAAGGAGACAAATGCTGCTCATATCTTTTGTGATTAAATCGCACATAATAATTTTCTTCCATTTATAATACTTACAATAGGTACTCAATGCTTACAATATTATTCGAGCAGGTGTTTGAAAAGGCGCGGCGCGGTTTTTTTTTCCGATTTCGGGAAAGATGTTGTTGAACTATGGTGATGTTGTATTCAGCCCATATAGTAAAGTGATTCAGCCATACATTAATTTTTAGTTATTACCCGACTGCCCCAGAAGGAGGGTAATATTTTTCGAGAGTATGTATGTATGTATGTATGTGTTTGTATGATGTATGTACTTATGTCTATTTCTTTGGCACGCTCTGTAGCCTAAACGGCTTGATGGATTTTAACATACGAAGTGTCGTTAGGTTCGTCTTAATTGTGGGAGTGACATAGGCTATATATTTTTAATACTTATATTTTTTAAACTGCAAATAAAAAAAAAGTAGGGGAAGGTTTTTTTTTACATAAATTACATCAATGTTGGTATCAAATAAAAGCTAGTAATGAGTTCATTTTTATTAAATATTTATTATAATCTATATGAATAAAACTAAAAAGCTTGAAATAAAACAATAAAAAACGAAAAACCCGACTGCAAAAATCTATTTAACCGAAAAGAGATACCTAAGCATTAGCATTGAACTTTGTTTTTTGTAAGGTATTACAGGCCAATAACCTGAAATATGATCTATCTTGGTTTTTAGTTTTTGATTAAAATAATGAAATGCATTGAATGACGATTTCATGAAATAGTTATTCAATACACTTACATGAACTTAAGGAGTTGTATTGATGATTCTAATGATTATAATTCTGTAAATCCATATTTGTTACGGTCGCAAATAATATTTAGATCAACATACAACCTGATAATGACCTGCAAATTGCAAAAAAACGTAAGAAAATTTGAATTTCGCGGGCTACCTTAGCGCATCCACCTTAAGAGCGGGTGACTAGCGGTGGTACCAAAGTGCTGCTAATAATCTCGTAAAAATCCGGTACAATGTGTGGTACAAAGCCTCTGATTACAGGAGAGAAGTATTTTTTGTAATAATAATATTACTCTGCGATATTTAGGCTTTAGCAAGTTTGTCAATGGCATTGGCAATACTCTTTAAAATGTCAATTGTCATTTGTCAATCGAATGATGACAATGATGTGACAGGTGTGTGTGACAGAAGTCACAATCACAATCATATTTCACAAATTATTCGTATCGTAAAACAAGGAAGGAAAATCCAGAATTAAAAAATCTATTATGTGACTACACCTGTTTTTCAGGACAAAAATAAGCAGTCATGGCTGTGAATTTTGAAAGCTGTGACAGCTTGCCTCCCGACGAGGAGCCCAAACTAAAGTACGATAGACTGGAGAACGATGTCCAAAATATCTTGTTGAAAGACGCAGTGAGTTGTATTTGTGTCCATACCAAGTTTATATGTCTAGGAACACAATGGGGGGTGATACATCTTTTGGACCATGAAGGGAACACAGTGCCGATATCGCAAGACGGGAAGAACAAAGAGCTGCAGGCTCATACAATAGCTGTGAACAGAATCTCGGTGGATCTGAATGGGGACTACATCGCCAGCTGCTCAGATGACGGCAAGGTGCTGGTGTACGGGCTGTACACGGACGACAACACTCACAACCTCACACTGGGCAGGGTGATCAAGTCTATCGCCTTGGATCCTTGTTATTTCAAGTCCGGCTCTGGGAGGAGATTTTTGACAGGTAAATTATTATAGCAATATTGATTTAACTATCAAGAAATCCATAATAATATTATAAATGTTAAAATTAAAATATCTCATTCTTCCTATCCCGGTAGTAAACTCCTGTTGTATAATTTCTACCTTACTTCAGGCAAAAGCTTTTTCTGTACAGCCCAGGAAAATAAGTAAAATTAAAGACAAATCTGCAAAATAAATCCTAGTTTTAAGGGTTTATTCCGGAAATCCCCACCAGTGGGGATTGTTACTTTTTTTTCCAGAAATCCCCACTAGTTTAATCAACTCAGCCTAGTGGGGATTTTTGGAAAAATAAGTAATCATCCCCACCAGGTCTTGCTGTTTCTAAACTGATGTTTGTTAATCAATTAATTAATCTAGTTAATCAATTAGTTAATTATTTTAGAATGATTGATTATAAAATTCAAAACTTCAGTCACCGGAAATCTGGTTTGTCATACCTACATGCAATATCCTACATCCAGAGATAATGCAGTCTGTACAGATTCATACGTCAATCATTAAAAGAAAAATAAGTTTTTCACTGACATAAGATTGTCATGTTTTCATGTTTTGTTAACAAAACAAATTAATCATAATGGGAGAAAGTTCTTCTCCTTCTATCATTGAATACATTCTTAAACAAAAAAGTAAAATACTTGTGCGTGCCGGTCATCAATATTCCCATAAAAAGAAATATAAAAACGGTGCTAACATATGGGTATGTGTAAAAAGAAAAAAAGAAAAGTGTAATGGATCTATTACTATTCAAGTGAGTTCATATTATTAACATATTCAAGATTATATGATAGACAAACAACAGACCTAAGTTTATTAAAAAAAAATACTATAGTATCTTTCCGAAAGTGACTTCATTGCTTGCATTGATACCAAATGTGGCTTTCATAATGACATTCTAACTGAAAGAGCTAGTGTCTGCTTACGGATGTGTATGCCTGAAGGCATGGCTGGCATGCCTGAAGGCATACACATCCAATAGCTTGATAATAAGAACGGTACTTAAAACTATAAAAAAAGCCATTTGGAAAAAAGGGCGAGAATTGAATCTGACGAAATCCAAAATTACCTTTACTCAACTGAAAACCTGTATCATTGTACGATGCTGCTGCCGAATTATATACTGTGGGAACATTCGGTAAATCTGGAATAGATATACTTAGTGTTCTTTAGTTTTTGTATTTTTAAAGCTATTTCATTTTTTTCGAAATCTGGTGTGCATTTATGTGGCCTTTCCTTGTGAATATTAGTATTCTGTAAGGAAAAAAAACACATACAATTAAAAAGATATATATGTATACATGTAATTTTTTGATTAAGTACCGTTCTTATTATCAAGCTATCGGATGTGTATGCCTTCAGGCATGCCAGCCATGCCTTCAGGCATACACATCCGTAAGCAGACACTAGCTCTTTCAGTTAGAATGTCATTATGAAAGCCACATTTGGTATCAATGCAAGCAATGAAGTCACTTTCGGAAAGATACTATAGTATTTTTTTTTAATAAACTTAGGTCTGTTGTTTGTCTATCATATAATCTTGAATATGTTAATAATATGAACTCACTTGAATAGTAATAGATCCATTACACTTTTCTTTTTTTCTTTTTACACATACCCATATGTTAGCACCGTTTTTATATTTCTTTTTATGGGAATATTGATGACCGGCACGCACAAGTATTTTACTTTTTTGTTTAAGAATGTATTCAATGATAGAAGGAGAAGAACTTTCTCCCATTATGATTAATTTGTTTTGTTAACAAAACATGAAAACATGACAATCTTATGTCAGTGAAAAACTTATTTTTCTTTTAATGATTGACGTATGAATCTGTACAGACTGCATTATCTCTGGATGTAGGATATTGCATGTAGGTATGACAAACCAGATTTCCGGTGACTGAAGTTTTGAATTTTATAATCAATCATTCTAAAATAATTAACTAATTGATTAACTAGATTAATTAATTGATTAACAAACATCAGTTTAGAAACAGGAAGACCTGGTGGGGATGATTACTTATTTTTCCAAAAATCCCCACTAGGCCGAGTTGATTAAACTAGTGGGGATTTCTGGAAAAAAAAGTAACAATCCCCACTGGTGGCCATTTATCGGTGGGGATTTCCGGAATAAACCGTTTTAAGATTTATCACTAGGATTATCTTTATTTAGGAATTAGGTAGGAATAATCAAAACCAAAATTAATTTGTTCAAACTAGCCTGAGAATCAACACTTTTCAAACAGAAACACTTTTCAGTTAGAAATAGATTTTGTATGCAAAATCATTTACCTTATGCAACACAGAATGTGAATCAAATTATTAGCCATAATTCGATACCTGTATTAAGAATTGAAGAAAGGGACAAACCCAAGATTTCCAGTGCGAGCGAATCAAGAGTCTATTAAAAAAAAATATGTCTTTACCCAGGTCATGGTCTACCTATGTGCTGTAGTGTGTTAGTTGTGTTAAGTGTTTATTTGAACAACAACTAGACTCTAGTTCAGTGGGACCAATGGGAATTAAACATAAAATTACTAAATCATTCCCTTTCGTCCCACTAACAAAGTCAGTGAGATGAGCGGGAATAAATTTAATATAATTTATTAAATTCCTGTTCGTCCCACCCAGTGTGTATGGTTTTATGCAAGTATGTCCATAATAATTGAATTTTGCTCAACAAATAGCAACTTCATCAATAATATTTAATTTTATGTCTTTCGATGTGGTTGGTGGCTAAAACATGGTGAAAAGGCTAAATACATTATGATGGTCACAAAAAACTCAAATGTCCGCCTTTGCCTGAGCTTACATAGTCCATAATGTTACAATATTTGTAATGTTTATGTAAACCAAAGGAGGCCAGAAGCTGCAGGACATGAGTCACTCTTGTGGTTCATTGCTAAACCTGTTATTACAATAGGTAGATAACATAATGTACACAAATAGTGTAATTGATTAAAAAAAATTACATGAATATTTACTTTGTAAAGTATTATATTATTTTTAATTATTGTAAATGTGAAGACTATGTGGATCTTTCTTTTCTTTTTTGTTATTTATGTTTCCTTAGTTTTAATTAATCATGGTCTGGCATTTTCAGTAATTTATGCAAGCCTAACCAAATGTCCTTTCTTTGTTTCTGACAAATGCGTGCACTGACTGGACAGGTCTACTCAATCTGTGTGGTTCTTTCCTCAAAAGACCATTTCAGACACCAATCTACATGGTCTTCACATAATCTGACTAAGATTATGTCTGGACTTTAAAAGAGACTGTGACCTCTGAGTTTGTTTCGGCCTTTCTTCTCAGAGTAGTCAGATAGGAAACGCCAACCTCATCTAGTTTTAAAAATGTGATTGACGTGAAAAAGTGTTTGTACAAACCTACTTACAGAAATAAAATCATTTATCATTTATTATAATTGTATACTTACAGATTTTTATCTCACAGCTAATTTAAAAACCGGCTAAGAGCGTGTCGGACCACGCACAATGAAGGGTCCGTAGTCGGGATGAATTTAGCCCTAGGACAAACTTAACATTGTAGTTAAAAAACATGTTCTCCCATATATTCCAACTGCAAATGTAAGTTTCTATGCACAGTATTCGGAAATTTACCATGTTATTTTAAGGCCATAGATTTCTTGTATGTTTTCTCTTCTCTCTCTGATCTCTCTCTCTCTTAACGGAGCATAAAAGAAAATTCTGAAATCCCACTTGTTACAACATACTTATTGTCGGAACAATTTAGCTTAGGTACAATAATAGATAAATTCCGCCTCGCTTTTTGCTCATAGTACCTAGTCCCACACAAAGCGGCTATAGTATTGTGGTGTCGGACGGAAACCTCAGTGTGATAGGTTCTGCACTTTACTAAATCGACAGTGTGTTTCAGTACAGAGCGCCTGTTTACTCAGACAACTAGACTGCTTGATTGTTAGGTTACCTACTAAGTATTCCTTTTTTTCTATTACAGGCGACAACAAATTAACATTATACGAAAAAACATTCCTGAACCGCCTTCGTAGCACAGTTCTGTGCGAGTGCGAAGGCTACGTGCAGGCCATGTCGTGGCACGAGCGCTTCGTGGCGTGGGCTAGCGAGGTGGGCGTGCGCGTGTACGACCTGGTGGCGCGCTGCTCGCTCGGCCTCATCCAGTGGGAGAAGGTTCCCAACCGATCCATAGAAGACTATCGCTGCAACCTCCTCTGGTGCGCCCCCAAAACGCTCATGATCGGGTGGGTCGACACCATCAGGATCTGCGTCATAAGAAAACGAAGTCAAATTGAACTTCAAACTCGAGATGTCACCGAGTATTTAGTCGATCCCGTGTACACTTTTCAGACTGACTACTTCATCAGTGGTTTAGGTCCCCTGGATGACCAGTTAGTAGTCCTGGGAGTACATAAGGAGTGCGACCCTGAAACCGGTAAGGCGCAAAGACCTGTGCTCACCGTTGCTGACTACAAAGACTGTGAATTCTGTGAAATATCAACAGATAGTCTCAACATTCGTGGTTATGAGGAATATTCATGTAACGACTATTATTTGGATATGCTCCTGGAGGAAAACAGATTTTTCATAGTGTCTCCAAAGGACATTGTAGTGGCTAGTCCTTACGATATCGATGATAGAGTTAAATGGCTCACAGAACAAGGTCGATTCGAAAAAGCAATTACCGTTCTCGAAGAAGTTGGAGGGAAGACGTCGAAACACTCGGTGGTGACCGTCGGCGTGCAGTACCTGGACCACTTGATGGCTGAGCACCTGCACGAGGAGGCGGCCATACTGTGCGCCAGGATTTGTAAGAATGATAAAGTGTTGTGGGAGACACAGATATTGAAATTTGCTGAAGTGAACCAATTGCGAGCCATCAGTCCGTATGTGCCTAAAACTCCTGAACAAGCATTGAGTTCTCACATATACGAGTTAATATTTTATGAGTATCTGAAGTTGGACTCTCAGGGATTCCTGAAACTAGTTCAAGAATGGAACCCCGCGTTATACAAGACTGGCGTCATCGTCAAGGAAGTCCTAGAACATCTGCTGAACACGGAGGTCGACAAAAATATCTACTTAGAAGCTTTGGCTCTTTTGTATTGCTACCAAAAGAAATACGACAAGGCATTGACAACGTACTTGACTCTCCAGCACAAAGACGTGTTCACTCTGATCACTAAACACAACATGCACAGCGTGATACACGACAAGATACTGGACCTGATGACGCTCGACAGTGATAAGGCAATATCAATACTTCTAGACAAGCCAAGAGTACCTGTAGAGGTGGTAGAAAAGCAACTTGCAAGCAATGATATGTTGCTGTTTAAATATTTAGATGCTTACAGCAAAATTGAACCAAATGGTAGGTATCATGGCAAATTAGTTCGACTTTATGCTAACTATGCAAGGGACAAACTTCTTCCATTTTTAAAATGCAGTGATAATTACCCAATCCAAGAAGCTTTGGATGTGTGCCAGAACAATGAGTTTTACCCTGAGATGGTGTTCCTATTGGGACGTATTGGCAACACGAGAGAAGCTCTGCAAATCATTATAGAGCAGCTGAAGGATATAAACCAAGCTATCAATTTCTGTCAAGAACACAATGATAAGGAATTGTGGATGGACCTCATCAAGCAGACAGTGGACAAGCCAGAGTATGTGACGTTACTGCTCAAGAGAATAGGAAACTACGTGGATCCGCGAATATTAATACAAAACATACAATCCGGATGTGAGATAAAGGATTTGAAGGACTCCTTAGCAAAGATGATGTGTGATTATCACCTTCAGCTGTCAGTGCAGGAAGCATGTAAAGTGATCACTTTGCGGAACTACTTCGAGTTGCATCAGAAGCTAATCATCAATCAGCAGAGAGGGATATCTGTTACGGATGACTTCATGTGTTGTGCATGCCAAGGTCGGATCATTATTAGGGACTTATCGAATGCCTCAGATTTGATGGTGTATAACTGTAGGCATTCATTCCATAAAGAGTGCCTTCCTGAGGGAGTTCAGTGCCAGACTTGTACAGTGTGCAGTGCCGTCAAAATGTGACCTGAATCACATAAGCTCAACTCTTAGATAGATGCTGTATATATTATGTATAATGAATAATGATTAAACAATATTTTTCCATTATGAACTTTTATAATTATGTTAATCAAACAAATTATTTAAAAATGTTAATCAATGTTCGGTGCTGTTATAATGAAGTGGCTTGTATTATTTTTCCTTGTATTAGATAAACCCCAGATACCAATAAAATAAAACTAAAATATGTGGTTTTTATAATTTCAATGAGATTTTTTAGATTTTACTTTGGTATTCCACTATCTTATATATAGATCATAGAAAAATAAAATTTTAAAATAGACATAATAAGGATTTAGTATATCTTTATTATGTCAATAAAAATAAAAAAATGATAAAGAAAGGGCAAAAGGACCAGACGATTTTTTGTTAGTAGGTACCTAAATATAGTTAGTCTGTAATAAATAACTTTTTAAACACTTTTAGATTTACAAGGTTATTATTAGGTACACACGACTACATTTTGATATCATTTATTTCATCATTCTGCTGCCCTTATCCCAATTTATTTGCGGTTGGCGCAACTTGTTCCTTTCTCTTTGTCGTCACCCCCTTTCTAGCCTCGACCTTCACACAGTCCATCCAGATGGATGGACTGTGTGAAGGTCCGTGTACAGATGATAAATACGCCTCACTCCTAGATAGGAGTGAGGCGTATTTATCATCTGTAACTTAAAATCACAGATCCTCAAGACTATTACTGCGGCTGTTACTGTTAAAACTTCGGATACAATTTTCGACTTTAACGAAAAGAAATAAAGAAGATATTCAATTGAGTTAAATACGTATTTATCATCCGTACAAAAATAACAGGCTGTTATTTTATAACAGATAGATACGATTTTCGACTTTAAACCAAAAGAAATAAAGAAGATATTCGATTGAAATACGTATTTATCGTCCGTACAAAAATAACAGGCTGTGATTTAATAACAGATATTTGGATCTGTTATTTTTTTGTCACAGTCACAGTGATAACAGATATCGTGTTTCACCTGTTACAACCCATCTCTACATGCATCATATATTTAGTCTTCCCCTACCTATTCATACAGCCATCGACATTCATAGGTACCCAAAACTTTCCTCATGATATTTTCCTCATTCCACTGCATCGGATCATGTGCCGATACCATGACAACCGATTTGCGCACAGCTTTCCAGTCACCGTCACCGCTGCCACTTTCAGACTTCCTCTTATGTACTACCTACAGTCGAACAAGCTATTTGGTATACTTACAGACAAAATAATATTCATTTTCCGCTACACTGCCAATATTCGTTTTGATTGTGTGTGTAATTTAACTTTTTTGAGCGTATGGCTTAGGAGAGTGACGTACAAGGATTGTTGACTACTAAAGTATTTGCAAGGTTATCTGCCTGTATACCAAATAGCTTGTTCGACTGTACTCATTTTCTATCCATTCGTGTAACACCAGTCACCACTCATCCCTCTTAGCATTCTCATCTCAGCTGCATGCAATTTCCATTCATTCATCCCTTTTGTGGCCCAACATTCTTCATACAAAACAGCAGGTCTAAGGCCTACCATTGTTTTATATATATATATCTTCCCCTTAGGTGAATGCGGGAGTCGCAAATTGTTCCCGTGATCTGCCGCCATTTCCTCTATGCAGTATTAATTCTGTGCTTAATCGCCCGATCTACTTCGCCATCAAAACGATGGCGAAGTAAATCGGGTGATTAACCGCACGTGTGTAGGTACTGAAAGTCGAAGCAGACTGGGAGAAGTGCGCCATCAAACGCTAATGGCTTCAGAACTGAAGAGACAGCCGAAATCGCAGAACATAATATGTTCAGTTTTGGTTCTGCTGATTTTCAAGCCAAAATTCTCCAGCTTCTGTTGCCATTTCTCCAATCTGGTCTGGATCTCAGGTTTATTTTCACCAACAAGAACAAAGTCTTTCGCAAACAGCATGCACCACAGGGCCTCTTCATGTATTAGTCCAGTCCCAGTCAAATAAGCCTAAAAAGACGGTTAAACTCGGAATGAGAGATACCTAAGTAATTGAATGACTATTTCATGAAATCATGACATTTGGCACTTTCATGAACTTAGAGAGTTGTATTGCTGATTTAAATGGTTATAATTCTATAAACCCATATTTGTTACGAGCGCTAATAATATTTAGATCAACAACTGCAAATTGCAAAAAACGTAAGAAAATTTGAATTTCGCGGGCTACCCTATCGCATTGCGTAGTGAATTCAACCTGGCTGAACAATGTTTGTTTACACCACAGAGTAATTAGTCTTGTTTACACAGATACTTTCAGAACCGACGTTACCGAAACTAAGTGGTACTGGTAAGCATGGAATTAGTATGTACTACAATTAGTACAAGAGTGGTCAAGTGAAAACTTCAACAAAATAATGAACGCAGTTGAATGACGTTCCATTTCACTTTCTTGATTAATGCTCAAAAAAGTCAAAACGTACTATAATTTGTAAAATATTCCCCATCAAGCACAAGCGTGAAATGAAACATAAATTTATTGTTTATTCCCATGTGGTGGAAAAATGGACGCGCACATGATTCTGTGAGGTTTTGAAAATGTTTTCCTTTAGTGTTCACGTTCGTTGAGCGGTAAAAACTGACAAATTTGTGACTAAGTGTTGGGTGAAAATGACAGAAATGCCTCCTTATCTCGCGGTCAAAGATGAGGAGAAAAACAGTGGTCAGGGTGACAGTGATACTTCTTCAGACGTAGACGACTGGGATTTACCTTTGAGTTTCGATAAACCAAGGCACCTTGAGCCTATAAAGGGCGCTGAGCGAGTGGAGCACACTTGGAGAGTCAAAGAGAAGGTAAGACTGTGACTTTCAATTGATAACTTGTGTGTACGTTACTGCGTAGCTGAGTGAAACGTAAGTGCGATGAAAACAAACGCACATGGTTGATTGAATGAATGCGTCGTTAGCTCAGCTTAGTTTGATAAAAAAAAAACAACTTTGTTTTTGTAGTAAATACGATTGTGAGTTTTCCGTGCCTGTTCCATTCATGATTATGTACCTAGTTTGCGAGCATTTCTGCTAATAGCTGCGTCATTAAAACTTAATGAAATGTACTAACAATTGGATGTAAACAATAATAATCAATAAAAAATAACAAAGAATAAAAAAACATAGTTGTTTTGATTTGACAACAACAAATCAACAGTCTCTAATAACTTCTCCTTGAAATATACTTGGCTGAGCTCCATAAATTATGTTTTGTTAAAGTTATTGCTAACAATATGGTACTTATATATTATTGTTTGATATTATCTAACTGTGCATTAGTAAAGGCGAAACATTCACAACAACACATGTTGAAATCTAGTTCCTGTCAAAACTTGTATATAACATTGACAAAAAATAGATATTTCAACATGTTTTGTTGTGAATATTTCACCAGTGCAAACATAGTTATGTTTGTTCTTGTTTGTGTTAATAAGGTAAGTTAACATTGTGGAATGCAAATAAATATATTGAGTAAAGCAATAAGTATAATTATTTGCGATGGATCTAAAGGTGAAAGTTCATCTTATAAACTTGGACATCTTACTCTTTGATAACATAAAATCACGCCTGTAATCTACTCTTTGATAATCTGACATTAAATGATACTTTGACATGTTAAATAAATGATGTGTGTCTAGATATTATTTGTAGGAAGTGTATAGAGAGCCGCATGTATTAAAACTATAAACCTACTGCCTTATTTTTAACTGACATATCTCTTCTCGTGGTTCTCTCATGTTTTCTAGATGGTTTATATAATTTGAAGCTTATCAATGACTTGATATCATTAGATATTATTAACTAGGTTGTAAATCAGTTTTTCAACTATTCCGGTTTACCTGTGTGTAAATAGAAAAAATATTTAGGACTTATTTAAGTTGTAAATTCTAATTTGTGTTAGCATAATAATTAAAGTTGCAAAAATAATAATCAACTATGGATTTCAATATCATTAATTTAGTCTAAATTATACATATACCTAGTGATAAATTAAATTTATTATTAGTGCTTGTATAAATCAAGTGCTTGTATAAATTTCCAAAATTTTATGAAAAAGTGCTATTAATTTGTGAAGAAACTTTTTCAGTAAAAATCTGTTTCAAAGAAGTTTGATATTGATTTCTTTAATTTTTTGCTGGATATTGAATTGAGAATGCCAAACCAGATCGAACATAAAGGGCAAAATATTTTTCGATCTGGTTTGAAATCCTGAAAAGACAATTGCTGTCCTAAATAGACAATCACTGACCAGGTGACCGGTATTGGGGGGCAAATTCAAATACGCTGGCGGGGCCTGGGGTTGAGCAGCCTTGGTATAAATTATTATGGATAATTATATTAACATTGTTATGTTATCATTGTACAATTTTCCTGCAATATTACAGTTGTAGTATTACTTAAATTAAATTAATAAAAAAACGGTCAGAGGGTCATAGGTATAGTAAATATTTAAAAAATAATTGTGTATTTGTTTAGTACAAGACACACTGCGTGGCCCTGGTGCTGTGCCTCAACGTTGGAGTGGATCCCCCCGACGTGGTGAAGACACAGCCATGTGCACGACTTGAATGCTGGATTGGTATGTAACTATTTCAATTTAATGATGATACATACCTTGTTTATACCTGTGAACCGGTGGTTTATACCGGTGGACTGTCAGCAATTTTTTTTTATTCTATGCCTGTATAGCACTTTTAACTTATATAGAAACTGAATTATCTTATGCATTACTTATTAATGACAAAAAAAAAGTGGAATAAATGATATGCCGTAATGATAAAATGTTAATCTATACATATATAGCAACCCCCCTATGTTTGATTTTTAATAAATCTCTCAGCGCTGGTATTTTCCCTAAACAATGGAAGCTGGCCAAGGTGGTACCGATTCATAAATCAGGCGCTGAAGAATTGGTAGAAAATTATCGTCCTATATCCATCCTTCCGACATTTGCCAAGGTTTTTGAAGCAATGGTATGCCCTTACATACAAAACTATTTCAGGAAATATCTGTCAGACCACCAGCATGGCTTTATTGCAGCAAGATCCACCTGCAGTAATCTAGTATCTTTCGTTGAGGTTATTGCAGCTTCACTTGACTCTAACCAGCAAGTCGACGCCATATACACCGATTTCAGCAAGGCTTTTGATAAAGTTTCCCATGAAGTGCTGATTCAAAAACTTGCTGCGTACGGCTTTGCTGGTTCACTTCTTAAGTGGCTGCACTCTTACCTGACGGATAGATCCTTTTATGTCGTGGCCAATGGCTATAAATCTGAAACCATGTTCATAACCTCCGGTGTTCCACAGGGTTCTCACCTGGGCCCTGTAATATTTATCATCTTTGTAAACGACCTTCCCTATTGCTTCTTTAACTCCACGCCATTCTTATTCGCCGATGATTTGAAAATAGTCCGCGTTGTGGATTCTCTAGCCGATTCAACATTGCTTCAGGATGACTTGAACAGACTCTTAAACTGGTGTATGGATAATAATATGCAACTTAATGTAGAAAAATGTTCCCAAATTACGTTTACTCGCAAGGCTAACTTTATTGATTTTAGTTACAGTATGAATGGTACGTACCTCAGTAAAGTTGATGTGATCAGAGATTTGGGAGTCCTCCTGGATCGTAAATTGACTTTTATTCCTCACATGGACAACATTGTTAAAAAAGCTTCAAAGGCACTCGGTTTTGTGTTACGTAATGCTAAATGTTTTCACAAGCCTAAAACTAAGATTTATCTTTTTAACTGTCTCGTTCGTACTGTTTTGGAATACTGCGCAGTTGTATGGCGACCCCACTATGCAACACACAGTCTTAGGTTAGAGAGGATCCAAAAAAGATTTTTACACCATCTTGCCTATTCTGTGGGATTAAGCAAAAAAATACGGAGCTATGACAAACGTCTTCAAAAATTTAGCATGACTTCACTCGAAAAACGAAGAGATAATATAGATCTAATTTTTCTTTTTAAAATACTTCAGAGTAAAATAGATTGCCCCCAGTTGTTAAGTAAGTTTAATTTTAACCTACCCCACAAGTATCCGCGGCACCCCATAAAGTTATTACGTCCCCCATTCCGCAAAACTGTGTCAGGTTCCAACTCTCCCATCCCCAGAATTTGCAGGCTTCTTAATAATTGTGACGAATCAATCGATATTTTTTCCACAACACTTCATAAATTCAAGCGCCAAGTCAAACAAAACCAACCACCATATTGACTTTTTATCTTGTCATGTTTGTATTTACTGTGTTTCTAAAGCTACCCACTGTTGTTGAAAGTGTTATTTCTGCACTATTAATGTAATTTTATTGCTGTTAAAACTTTTTTTTTTGCATGCTGTGTCTATCGCATCATATTGTACACTATGCTTGTATCCTATGGCTTGTATTATTAAGATAAACAGTGTAACAATTGTAGATAGGCCAATAAATAAATAAATAAATATAATAACGAACGAATAACACGCGCACGCGCGTGCGCGTCGTATAAAGATGTTTGTCTATTTATCTGGAATTCTGGATGTACCTATGTTCCTAATTGGCGCAAATACGGCTGAACGGATTTGGTTGAAAGGCACACCGATAGTTTAGGACTAGGATTAACACATAAGGTACCTACCTACGCCTATATTCCTCAACCATAAACTCGTAGTCACACAAACTACATCTATCACACACACATATACACACACACACACACCCCCTCACACACACACTCACACAAGCACGCACGCACACACCCTCACACACACTCGTATGTACTCAACTCTTATCACATGCACACCTATACACTTCACATAACAAATCTATATTAATATGAAAAATATTGATTTACCTCAGTACCGTTTACTTTAATGTACTAAATTATGTTTAAGGAACTGCTCGGCCGAACACTGTCTCAATACAGGTGATCCTAGTTTAAGAGACAGGGTTATATTAATTATTGTACAGTTTTTGCTACATTTGTATTGTTTTACATATTCTGTAACTTTTGTAGGTGAATAAAAAAATTTATTATTATTTTCGGTGGTGTTCTTTTTCTCAGCTCTTAGGCTGGTTTTAGCTACGTTTACGGGCCAAAGCCAAGTAAATGCAGCGTGTGGTGTGTATTTAAGATGAGGGTGTGTTTTCTTCGTCTAACTGCATGAATTTCCTAACTATTCTACAGGTGTTTAATATGGCAGCTTTCTGTAGGTTAATATAAACGGATTCTTCTAAATCTATTAGTTTCAGGCTACGGGGAAGATGGTTGGGGATAACACCGGTCGTGGAGAGAACTATAGGGATAACATACACTTTTTCTTGTCTCCAGATTCTTGTGACTTCTTCTTTAAGTTCAGCATATTTACTTATTTTTTCAGATATGGTTTTTTGTAGGTTATGGGTGTTAGGAACTGCAATGTCTATAAGGTAAGTGATTTTTCTAGTTTTATCCTGTAGCGTTATATCTGGTCTGTTATAGTGGATAGTCCTATCTGTAAGTATGGCGCGATCGTAGTACATTTTGTGTGTATCATTTTCTAATATAGTTTGTGGTGTGTACTTGTAGTAGGGAGTGTTAGAGTTTTGTATGAGATTGTGTTTGAGTGCTAGTTTTCGGTGAATGATGTTTGCAACCTGGTTGTGTCTGTGAGTGTAGTCTGTCTGTGTGAGGGTTGTGCATGCTCCGGTTATGTGTTGTATGGTTTCTGATTGAATGTGGCATCTGCGGCATTTATCGTTTGTGATGGTAGGGTCTTTAATTATAAATTTCCTATAGTTTTTGGTGTTGATGATTTGATCTTGTATAGCTATGATAAAGCCTTCTGTTTCAGGGAACAGGTTTCCTATTTTAAGCCACTTATTTGATGCTAATTTGTTTATGTGGGACTGCTCTAGGTCATGAGGGTGTCTACCGTGAAGGACTTTCTTTTTCCAGTTTTCAATTTTTAGGTTTTGTGGGTCAGTGTTGTTTGTGTCTTGTATATTTTGTTCGTTTAAGTTAAGCGGGGTGTAATTAAAATCGTTTAAGGTAATAACTTTGTGTATGTTACTAGTGTGAGATTTTGTGTAGAAAAATGTTTTTAGCCGAGTGATTTGTTTCTGCCAAAGGTGATGTATGTCGATTAGGCCTCTCCCTCCGTTTTGTCTTTTGATGGTGAGTCGTTCGATCGCAGATTTAGGATGTAGGTTGTTGTGTTTTGTGAGTGTAGTACGTGTGATTCTTTCTAACTGTTCGATGTCAGTTTTTGACCATTTTATTACTCCGAATGAGTAGGTCAATATTGGTATGGCAAAGGTATTCAAGGCTTTTATAAGATGTTTTCCAGATAGCTGTGTTTTGCAAATTGCATTAATTCTTCTCCTATATTCCGAATTTAGTGTCTGTTTAATTGCTGTGTGGTCAAGTCCCTTAAGTTGTTTGTATCCTAAATATTTGTATAGATCTGTTGGTTCCATAGCTGCTATTGTGTCGGTGTCACTAACTGCATAGTTGCCGGGTTTTACTTTTCCTTTTATAATATGCAATGTCCTGCACTTATCTAATCCAAATTGCATATTAATATCCTGACTAAATGTTGTCGTTACTTCTATAAGAGTTTTCATTTCTTTTTCAGTTCTAGCATATAACTTAATGTCATCCATATATATGAGATGCGAGATAATAATATCTCCGGTATTATTTTTAAAACTATATCCAGCCCGACACCGATTGAGTAAGTTAGATAAGGGGTTCAGAGCGAGACAGAACCAGAGAGGGCTCAGGGAATCCCCCTGGTAGATGCCCTTCCTAATATGTATCTGTCGAGTTATGAGAGTGCTTAGACGATTATTTATGTGAAGTGAGGTTTTCCTTATTAATTTATTATTATTATTACCTACTTTTAATCCCGGTAGTATAGGTACGTTCCCGTGGGATATGTTTCGACATCCACCCAGGTATAGCTGCGGGCAAAAGCTAGTTTATTTATAAATTAAGTTTTAAAAGTATTTACCCGACTAAGACCAAGACAAAAAGAGGGTTATGATTTTGACCGGTATGTATGTTCAGTCACGGACTTTAATTGATGAGCCACCTTCAAACTTTTCAATTTTGCAGTTTCATACAGTCACGAGATTACACGATTAAACACGAACTCAAATCGCACGGTCGTAAACAAGATGACAAATAAATTACTTTTAATCGGAAATAGTCCTATCCATAGACGTTGACTAATAAGTACTCCATGATAAAAAATAAATACAATGCTGCATTAAGTTTATGCAATCTATAATCTATTTGATACCGACCTACTTTGAATCATAGCTCATTATATCTCGATAATTCTGAAAACTAACTGAAGATAGTGACAGTTGAAATATCGATGTCAGAGACTTTACTTTCGAACTTGTCGAAATGACTTTAATATTTCTCCGTATGCTAACGTTACTATCACAGTAACCTAGCAACGATTGTTTATTGTAGGTTACTGTTGCTAGACCTGCAATTGCTTGACTTTGGGCAGTCACTCTGCTGTCAAGTTTATAGTTCTGGCTCTCAGGTTAGCCAACCGGTAAAGATATGAAATATAATTTTCTTCTTCTAATACGAAGACATTATGACTTTGCATGTCGGGTACCGAATAAACCCGATTTGCATTACACGGCTAAAATACGAACAGTGCCAGGTGGCTCATCAATTAAAGTCCGTGACTGTACGTATGTATGTATGTTCATCTGTCAAATAGTGATGAGTCGTTTAGAAGATACGAGTGAGGTAGATGAACATGCACACAAACCGGTCAAAATCATAACCCTCCTTTTTGCTTTGCCGTAGTCGGGTAAAAGAGGATGTAGAAAATGTGCTAGAAACTAGGCCATTAATTAAACATCTGTAACCACAACAAAGGTGAATCATATTTTTATTTTTATTGCATAGTACCTAAAAGTTTTAAGTGATGGTCGTTCGTTAGTAACTATAGAGACCAGCTGAAATGCGCCGCATGATTCACTATTGACGCCTTTTGCGGTTTGTTCGAGTGTCGGCAATGAATCACATCACACATGCTGACATGCCTAGTGATCACGATGCTCACCTATTTTGGTCCTACCAGCCAGTGGCACCGCACTGTGCATATTAACCGTGCGTTTGCACTGGCGAAACATTTGCGACGAAACATGTTGAAATCTCTATCTTCTGTCAATGTTCTATACAATTTTTGACAGGAACTAGAGATTTATACATGTTTTGTTCTAATGTTTCGCCAGTGCAAACGCACGGTAATAATGTTATGTGATGCAATGCACTACCAACTACTTAAATAAAAACTTTTTACAAAAAAAAAACAACCAACTTCCAAAAAAAACACTACAAAGTGAAAAATAACTTTAATTTCGGTAGTCGGTGTCTTTGGTTTTAAATTTTTGTTTTTTACCACCGACTTCCAAAGTTGTTTTTTTTTGTTGTGGTACCTACCTACCCCACACAAATTCGAATACTTACCACTACCTGCTATGTAAATAACAGTGAAAGAGTAAATTAAGATATCGTCTAGCAAGATAAACTAAGTGGGAAAAATACGTAATATTGAAGCTAACTCAAAAACTATGCAAGCAAAATTAATAAAATTTATATGGGACCACCTCGGAAGCATGACCATGGGGCGTGACGTCCACGATTCATAATTGGCGGAGTAATCGCGTAACATACACACGACGAATTGAGAACCTGCTCCTTTTCGAAGAAACGGTAAAAAAGTCGGTTCCCGTCTGCTTCGCGGCAATGTAAATTAAGCCTACAAGACGTATATGTATAAAACTAGCTGCGCCCCGCGGTTTCACCCGCCTCAGTCTCGCTCGATGCCGGTCAGGATAAAAAAGTACCCTATGTCCTAATCCAGGTCATGGTCTACCCTTTCATCCAAATCCGTTCATCCGTCTTAGCGTGAAAGCGTAACCAACAAGAAAACTCATTATTGCTTTTTTATAATATTAGTAGGTTATAGGTAGGTACCAATAGCTTCTGTATACAATACTAGCTTTTGCTCGGGGCTTTGCCCGCGTGGATGTCAGAAAAATCACTACAGGTATCAAGTACCCATCTGTGGGCCAATTTTCATCCAAATCCGTTCAGCCGTTATGCACTTATGCCGTTATGTTAGCCAATAATGACAGATTAATGACAGTAAGTAACATTATAACAGACATAACAGTGCTGCCATCGCAAGGACGATCTTCGATCAGTTTTTAATCCTTTTCTGCCGGAGTTCCGTGCTCTGGACCTAAATGATTCCCACGCTGACAACACTCGATCGCGTGTTGTGCGCTATAACGCGTGCCGTAGGTTCGCCCAGCTCTTGCGAAATTAATTATAAAGTCTTTATGACTTAATTTATTAACACTGGCGTGTGCCTAAATAAAGCTTCAATGGGCGCCCCCATTTTCCAGATCGCGGTGTTCGATATTTTTGTATGTTTTAGTAACAAGTTTAACTAAATATGAGTACCCTTTTTTATTTTTTTTTGAGTTTGGGAAATCATCAAATGACTTCTCCCGCTCTGGGCGGAGCGGAAGGGCGTGTCAGACTTTTACTGACCAAAACCCACCCGTGTTCCTTCAGTTGCCTGTTGCCAAGGTCCCGGTATCCCTTTCGGACTTTCCCGCAACCCTGGCATGAAATATGAGTACCCAAGGCCTGGTTTTATAAGTGGGTGTCTTCACTTTCTTCATAACTCCCAAATTAGCGCTACAGATTACGTTCATTTAATTACTTTAGATCGATGTTGGTTACTCTGTATTTAAGGGTCCGATCTGATTCCACAATATTTTTCTTCTGAGTATTTGTCAAGTAGTTAGGTCTCCTAAGGTTGGATCATATAACTTTCCATTCTAGTGGGCTTTCGCTTTCGTATCACGTTTGAATAAAAAAAAAAAAAATGTAGGTTAGTATTTTACCGAAGCGGTATTAAAACTGATTACGCTCTTGAGCTTTCAGGACATACATAATTAAAGAGATGATATATATTCACGTTATGCATCATATAGATAGATAAAACCAGCCAAGTTTCCGTTAAGTGATGACTCAGCTATGTGGAACGTTTTGAGGTCAAACGCCAGACAACACAGCAAACAGCTGATCGTTCCGCCGCTAATATTGCGTAGCGCGAACAAAACGTTATCATGAAATAGTTATATTTTTGGATATCGCAGGAAAAGCTTTATGTACTGGAATATTGAAGGTTTATCTCGATCGATTTAATAGTTAAGGTATTGAGAATTAATTGAATAAGACTTGAAATATTGTGAGCTGTAATACGTATTACGCGGTGTTTGGTTAACATTAGTTCTCTCGTACTCTGGGACTATTTTAATTAATGCTATTTCAAATGATAACCTTGGGGCATCTTAGTGATACGATGATACAATGTTATTTCAGACATCTGTAATATTATTTGAAGACTAGGTATAGCCCCTTGGATTATAATCTAAGTATAGCCCAATCAAAAACGACACAAAAAAAAGGTTTTACAAAATAAAAACAAACGACTTCCAAAAAAAACACCAAAAAGTGAAAAATAATTTTAATTTCGGAAGTCGGTGTCTTTGCTTTTCAATTTTCGTTTTTTGGCACCGACTTCCGAAATTAAAGTTATTTTTCACTTTGTACTCTTTTTAGTGTTTTTTTTTGGAAGTGTATTGTAGACAGACTGAAGCAAGTTGTCCATATTAGATCTAAGAGGCATTTGTCCTAGGTGCTAAGCATTGCTTGTTTGTTCTGCAGACCCTCAGTCCCTGTCTCCGAGCAAGGCGCTGGAGAGCATCGGCCACGCCCTCCAGTCGCAGTACGAGCGCTGGCAGCCGCGCGCGCGCTACAAGCAGAGCCTCGACCCAACCAGCGATGAGGTAACCTACATCTTTACAGTTAGGCCTTGCGAAGCTGTCTGGATTGGTTTGGTGTCGTAAAACTGCATATCAGGCAATAACCAATGGTCTTTTTGTTTTACCATTTACTATTGCGATCATATTATTTAGATGTAAAAAATAAAATAGACTACTCGACCAAATCTTGATCATCGGATCCGGTTAAATATACGTGAAGCCTAAGCTGAAGGAGAATGTCGCTCTTGGGAAATATAATTATGAGACAATTTGTGATGCGTCTGAACAAAATAAGTTTCAGTAGGAAGCCTACAAAAATGAGGGTGTCGTCGCTAGACGCGTGTAAATTAACGCAATAATTAGTTTAGGGCGGGACGAGCGACCTCCGGCTTACGCGCTCGACCTTGAGATAATTGTCGCGATACCATACACCTACCGCGCATACTCGACAAAGAAGGTCCAATTCGACATACCTCTGACTTGTCTATTGTACGACTTACGCGGAAGAAACAACACTAGAGTCTGGTCAACGAAAGTCGGGCCTGAAAACACGCGCCTAATTAAAAAAAAACAAGACTGTCTCTGAACATAGTGCGATAATTCGTGTTGATTGTTGAAATTTAATTTTATTTAAAATTTAAATAAAATAAAATTTCAAGTATCAACACGTGTTATCGCACTATGTACAGGGATAAACAGTCTTGTTTCTTTTAATTTCGCGCGGGTTCAGGACAGACTTTCGTTGGCCAGACTCTAGTAAGCTCCAGTGGATTCATTGATCAATAGACTCTGAAGCGAGACTTACCAAGCGCTTGTCATATTATTATGTCGATAACTATCGTTTATCTATGCATTCCATTATAGTTGTGTGCTGTTAGGAGTGGGTTTTCTCTGCTTCCCTATCAGGTGTACATATTCCGTGATACTCGATCATCACACTCATACATGAACATGACCATATATTTTGACTAAATTAATGTAATCATTACGCATAGTAATTATATTGATAGCATAATATACCGTTGTGAAAATATTAATACATATAGCTGATTATTTGTAGGTACGGGCGGGCATGAATTTTGCTAAAATAAGTAAACTTTATAACATTATCTTTCAAGCAAAGGCCAGAGTTCAAAGTGCAGCACTCATCATTTATCAGTTTGTTTCTCTGCAAGTAAGCCGATATAGTAACAAACAGGCTCTTTTACTTAAAATGTATAGACAATGTATACGGACCAAAATCATACTAATTGATATGAAAAGCATTTTGGCGTTCTATGCACAAAAGCAAATCTTCGGGAATATCTGAAAAAATTGATTAGATAATAGTAAGCCATAGGTCTCAGTTTCTTCCCGTTCTTCCGGTCCGGCTTGGTGATAAATGTTGTCACAGTCAAATAACTAATTTCAATTAGGCTATTGAAAGGCACTTTTGAATGTCAACATTAACAATAACATTAGAATTGATTCTAGGTTGTCCCTATGTGTGACGTATGTTATCCTTGTGTGCGGCCAATAATGTCTTTGTGTGTGAGCAGGTCAAGAAGCTGTGCTGCTCACTCCGCCGCAACGCCAAGGACGAGCGAGTGCTGTTTCACTACAATGGACATGGCGTGCCCAAGCCCACCACGCAGGGGGAGATCTGGGTCTTCAACAGGGTAAACTGGAATTTATGCTTCTTTTGCCGCTGCGCCATCAGTCTATGACAGGGTCTGGGTCGGGCTGTTAAGTACAATAATATGTACATACTATGGCCTTAATCAAAATACAAAAATAAATAACCAAAATCCCAGTTTGTTCTTATGCAAGAAACCTCAAAAAGTATAGAATAGAATATATTTATTTGCTTTAAAACATGGTACATTTAAGGTTTTATTTATAATGTTATGATCTTACATGTTTCGCCATGGACTGGCATACAAATATTTAAACATGTTAATTAAATGTATACATTTTATGCAACACTTTTTTTTTTAATTATCATTAATCATGTCTACTATGGAATGTAATTAAAACATGTCTACTTGTCTAGTACGGACCACTGCGCGAGCGATTCGCACTTGCCCGGGTTTCTCAAAGAAGTATCTGCAACTATTGCAAATCAGTGGTTATTTAAACATGAGTATTTAATAGTATCACTTATCTAAACTCATTCAATTTAATCAAAAACCCAATAAATATTATAGTAAATTAAATAGTGTCCGCGTGAAATTTCGACCCCCGCGTCGTATCACATCGCCGCGCCGCCGGCCCGCGCTATTACTTCTTTACTCGCGCGTTTGTGTTTACTCCTTTTTTGCTTTGCATTCTGTCTGATAATTTTTATATTTGCTCGGCTCCTAAGGGTTGTAGCGTGATGTTATGTTGTTTGCCTATAACCTTCCTCAAGAATTGAGGTATTTAATACAAAAAGATTTTTTCAAATCTGACTGGTAGTTCCGGGGATTACATTCCCCCCTACATACAAACAAACAAACTTTACCTCTTTATAATATTTTAGAATAGAAGCATATTTATGGAGCTTCGGGCCAACAGTCCGCCCGGGGGTATGCGCCACAGTACCTCCACCACAGATAACACTGTAAAATCATACAAAGCAGTGTACATGAAAAGAACAAAGGGTATTTTACAGCATTATTTTGATAAGGAAAGTGTTTCAATAAAACTTTATTTCACTGATGAAGGATTTTCAAAATAAGGTACTATTTTTGATGTCAAAATAAGAATTTTACGATATACTCGTAATTTATGTACACTCCTATTGTTACCCGGGTTGAATGTTGGTGCGCGGGGCGCTTTAATTATGATTTTATTTACTAGGTATTAAAAATCTCGTGTGATACTATAATAAACTTATACTCGTGTTTTAATAACCCCTGTTATGTAACAGTTTCATGAACTACTATTAAACTTGTATTTCCCCGCTAGGCATACACGCAGTACATCCCGCTGTCGATGTACGACCTGCAGACGTGGATGGGCGCGCCCTCGCTCTACGTGTACGACTGCTCCAACGCCGGCGTCATCATCGACAACTTCAAGCAGTTCGCGGAGCAGCACGAGCGCGAGTATGAGGTAATGTTCTACCTGTTCTTATCATCATTCTCTTGCCCTTATCTCAATTTACGTTTTGGTTCACGTTTTGGTAAATTAATATAACCACACCTTGCACACTGTTTTCTTCCTCAACTATTTATTTGAGAAAAAAATGTGGCCGTCACGAGACGCCCGGCGGATGTAAACATCGAAGTGTGGCGGAGGTCGGTCTTACATCCAAGGCGTACCAGTAGATTTTTCACATCAAAACATGCACAGTACTACAGACACAAATCCAAGTTATTGCTCAGTCAAGATTCAACAAAAACAGACATGTTAAAAAAATCTAGTTTAGTTCCTGCTTGTTAATAGGAAAAGCACCTCACTCCTCAGGCCCAAATGACCTCAAAGTCTGAAGAGGGCTCGGCGGTGCCGGCCGCGGTGTCGTACAAGAACTGCATCCAGCTGGCGGCGTGCGCGGCCGGCCAGGCGCTGCCCATGAACCCCGAGCTGCCGGCCGACCTGTTCACGGCCTGCCTCACCACGCCCGTCAAGATGGCCATGAAGTGGTTCGTGCTGCGCGAGAGGACGCGCGTCGCGCCCGCAGACGTGCACGATCTCATCGATAAGTACGTTCATGCCGATCGGCTACCTCAACTCAACTCGCCCGACGGCCGATCTAGCCTAGAAATATGACGTGGTTGATCGGCTTCATCGAAAATGTGTGCTAGAAAATTATAGAGGTTTTGTATTTATTTATTTTATTTAATAAGTACATCAACAGCTTAAACGTAAATGAGCTTAAGACACTACTTTGGGTGTAAAAAAATATAATGTATAAGTACACTATATATTATAATAGGCTTACATAACATTCAAAGAAATAGACATTGGACATAATCTGCTAACTCGATAATCTTGCTATGCAATAATTTATTGCATTCCACAATGTGTACTACTTCGGTGGTAACTTGAAATGTAATGAGATCAGTATAGCACAGCAAAGTAGAAGCAAGGTTTAAAAACAGTTTCCTTAACTAATTCTAATATTATTAGGGGATTCAGTCATGCTCGAGGGTAAAACGCCACATGCATGGAACAGAGGTGTGGTAGTGGTTCTTTAAAAAGGGCGACAAGCCCTGCTTAAGAATTATAGGCCCATCTCACTTCTGAGCTACAAGCTCTTTTCAAGAGTCATCACGAACCATCTCGCACGCAGGTTTGACGACTTCCAGTCTCCCGAACAAGCCGGATTCCGTAAAGGCTTTAGCACCGTAGACCACATGCATACGCTGCGGCAGGTTATACAGAAGACTGAAGAGTATAACCTGCCTCTCTGCTTAGAAGCCTTCGATTCGATCGAGACTTGAGCTGTACTGCAGTCTCTCCAACGGCGCCAGATTGACTATCGGTACATCGAGGTGTTTGTACGAAAACGCTGCGATGTCAGTCCCAGGCCAAACCTATGGCACTGAAACTAGGTCGCTCACAATGGGTCTCATTAGAAGGCTGAAAGTCACCCAAAGGGCAATGCAGAGGACTTACTTGGACTTTCCCTGCGTGATCGAATCAGAAATGAAGTGGTCCGTAGGAGAACCAAGGTGACCGACATAGCCCGAAGAATTGCCAAACTTAAGTGGCAGTGGGCACATTGCTCGCAGAACAGATGGCCGATGGGGCCGAAAGGTTCTGGAGTGGCGACCGCGTACCGTTGCCGTAGCGTTGGAACCGCCACAGAAGGTGCAACGATGACCTGGTGAAGGCCGCAGGAATCCGCTGGATGCGAGAAGCAGCGGTGCTTGGGAGAGACCTATGTCCAGTAGTAGACGTCTTTTGGCTGACATGATGATTGAATTATGATAGTTTATGAACTAATAATTATTTGATAATATACCAGTTATAGTTGATCGTTTAAATATTCGTTTACAAATTAACTTAACTAATTAACTTGGTAATAAAACAAGTTACTAAACTATTTGGGTTAGTTATCGCAACGGAAACCAAGAAAATGAGTAATTTAACAAAGCATATAGTATCAAGATATTGCTACTCCACCCAGGATCCCCGGACAGGTGACGGACCGGCGCACGATGCTGGGCGAGCTCAACTGGATCTTCACGGCCATCACAGACACCATCGCCTGGAGCTCGCTGCCGCCCGAGCTATTCCAGCAGCTGTTCCGCGCCGACCTGCTCACTGCCTCGCTGTGCAGGAACTTCCTGCTGGCCGACAGGATTATGAGGTACAGTCACATACGAAATATGTTCCACATATGGCTACGTTTTTCTGCTCATTTCACGATAGAATCTGCTGTACCGACTCGGCATTATATATTGCGTCAAGATGTACTCCACTCTGTAATAGGTATGGTCGGGTACAATGAATTGAACGTGTCGCGGTACTTTACTTAAATTACTTCGGAATTACTTTACGGGATCGCTGCAGCGCTTGAGTTGTTGCGTGCGACCGCTATGTGTGGAGGCTGGCCGTGCGACAGGACCATCCTACTCGCTATAAGGCTGAGTCCTGAGTGCCGGCGCACCGCGCAGGCGGATTGCGGGGCGGATTTTGAAAGTTGATGCGAGCGCGTGTGTCTAGTAGTTATGGCACTACCGTTGCCATAGCAACGAACCCAAAGACCTGAAATTGTAAGAACGTCCTGTCAGAATATTAATCAACGATTCATTCGTGTTTTTGAGTGCATTTTTCCAATAAGTATAAAGTGAAACTTGGTGCTTTCGAATGATACTCATTGTTATAGTGTATGGATAACATAGTAATTAATGAGGATTATGAATTTGATTTTTCGATCACTTACGTATACGTTCATACAAAGTTATCGGCATGTATAATAAGAAACGTCAAAATTATCCGCCAGTCCGCCAGTAAAAATCAAAATACGCGTATAGAATAGATGAGCGAATCGATGAGCGGGAAATGTGCGCGCCCGCTCGCACTCCGGGCAAGTTCGAACATCTCGAACTGTTTTATCCGCCTTTCATTCCGCCTGCGCGATGCGCCGTCACTCAGGACTCCGCCTAACACCTGTGGCAATTCGTATCATTAAAACGACGTATTATTAAATTAATAAAACGTTATTTTCTTTAAAATATTTTAATAGTAGATTGCTGCATCGAGCGCCAAGTGAGTTATTGATGCACGAGGGTTATGTTGGAGCCCGAGCGTATGCGAGGGCACTAAATTAACACGAGGGCATTAACTCACTTTAGCAAGGTGCGTAATCTACTTTTCTTTCAACTACCAATTTACTCAACTCAAGTCAGATCAAGTCAGGTCAATTCAGGTCAAGTCAGGTCATTTTAAACGGTATTTATCCATTTGTATTAACCAGTCAGGTCAAGTCAGGTCAACTCAACTCAGACAGAGCCGGAGAGACGAGCCTTAGTAACAGGGTCCCGTTTTACCCTTTTGGTAAGGAACCCTAAAAACAGTGCAGTAAAGTTGTATGAAATTTCATTGTTGCACTGTTTTGCAGTGCAACAATGAAATTTCATACAACTTTACTGCACTGTTTTGGTTCAAAGCAAAAAATCCGTCCTTTGGGATCGGTTTTGTAGTGATTAATGATAATATTACTATGTAGTTGAAAGAAAAAGGTTTTATCCCACTACAAGTAAGTTAAGTTTCTCTAAGTTGTAAGTTTCCATTTACAATTTAGTGAAAAACAGAAAATAAATACTTATTTACACAACTTTAAATGATTTAAATTATAAATATCTTGGACATATCTCGGAACCTCCCGATCCTTTGAGAGGCGTACGAGGTGCCGAAGCTAACAGAGGCCTATTAGACACTTTTAATTATTATGATGTAACTGTGCCACAGGTCGTACAACTGCACGCCGGTGTCGCTGCCCGCGCTGCCGTCGTTGGCGGCGCACCCGCTGTGGGCGGCGTGGGAGCACACGCTGGACCTGGCGCTGGCGCAGCTGCCGCGCCTGCTGCGGCCCGAGCCCGCCGACTACACGCACTCGCCCTTCTTCCGCGACCAGCTCACCGCCTTCCAAGTGTGGCTGGACCTCGGCAAGTGTGAGTACTGGCCGGCAGTGACGCCTTCCCTTGCAGGGTGCGGCTGACGAGCTGCTGAGTACGCTGCGCCTGCTGGGCCATGAGTGACGCCCTTCCCTTGCAGGGTGCGGCTGACGAGCTGCTGAGTACGCTGCGCCTGCTGGGCCATGAGTGACGCCCTTCCCTTGCAGGGTGCGGCTGACGAGCTGCTGAGCACGCTGCGCCTGCTGGGCCATGAGTGACGCCCTTCCCTTGCAGGGTGCGGCTGACGAGCTGCTGAGCACGCTGCGCCTGCTGGGCCATGAGTGACGCCCTTCCCTTGCAGGGTGCGGCTGACGAGCTGCTGAGCACGCTGCGCCTGCTGGGCCATGAGTGACGCCCTTCCCTTGCAGGGTGCGGCTGACGAGCTGCTGAGCACGCTGCGCCTGCTGGGCCATGAGTGACGCCCTTCCCTTGCAGGGTGCGGCTGACGAGCTGCTGAGCACGCTGCGCCTGCTGGGCCATGAGTGACGCCCTTCCCTTGCAGGGTGCGGCTGGCGCCCGCCGCCGGCGCAGCTGCCCATGGTGCTGCAGGTGCTGCTGAGCACGCTGCGCCTGCTGTGCCATGAGTGACGCCCTTCCCTTGCAGGGTGCGGCTGACGAGCTGCTGAGCACGCTGCGCCTGCTGGGCCATGAGTGACGCCCTTCCCTTGCAGGGTGCGGCTGGCGCCCGCCGCCGGCGCAGCTGCCCATGGTGCTGCAGGTGCTGCTGAGCACGCTGCGCCTGCTGGGCCATGAGTGACGCCCTTCCCTTGAAGGGTGCGGCTGGCGCCCGCCGCCGGCGCAGCTGCCCATGGTGCTGCAGGTGCTGCTGAGCACGCTGCGCCTGCTGGGCCATGAGTGACGCCCTTCCCTTGAAGGGTGCGGCTGGCGCCCGCCGCCGGCGCAGCTGCCCATGGTGCTGCAGGTGCTGCTGAGCACGCTGCGCCTGCTGGGCCATGAGTGACGCCCTTCCCTTGCAGGGTGCGGCTGGCGCCCGCCGCCGGCGCAGCTGCCCATGGTGCTGCAGGTGCTGCTGAGCACGCTGCGCCTGCTGTGCCATGAGTGACGCCCTTCCCTTGAAGGGTGCGGCTGGCGCCCGCCGCCGGCGCAGCTGCCCATGGTGCTGCAGGTGCTGCTGAGCACGCTGCGCCTGCTGTGCCATGAGTGACGCCCTTCCCTTGCAGGGTGCGGCTGGCGCCCGCCGCCGGCGCAGCTGCCCATGGTGCTGCAGGTGCTGCTGAGCACGCTGCGCCTGCTGTGCCATGAGTGACGCCCTTCCCTTGCAGGGTGCGGCTGGCGCCCGCCGCCGGCGCAGCTGCCCATGGTGCTGCAGGTGCTGCTGAGCACGCTGCGCCTGCTGGGCCATGAGTGACGCCCTTCCCTTGCAGGGTGCGGCTGGCGCCCGCCGCCGGCGCAGCTGCCCATGGTGCTGCAGGTGCTGCTGAGCACGCTGCGCCTGCTGTGCCATGAGTGACGCCCTTCCCTTGCAGGGTGCGGCTGGCGCCCGCCGCCGGCGCAGCTGCCCATGGTGCTGCAGGTGCTGCTGAGCACGCTGCGCCTGCTGTGCCATGAGTGACGCCCTTCCCTTGCAGGGTGCGGCTGGCGCCCGCCGCCGGCGCAGCTGCCCATGGTGCTGCAGGTGCTGCTGAGCACGCTGCGCCTGCTGGGCCATGAGTGACGCCCTTCCCTTGCAGGGTGCGGCTGGCGCCCGCCGCCGGCGCAGCTGCCCATGGTGCTGCAGGTGCTGCTGAGCACGCTGCGCCTGCTGTGCCATGAGTGACGCCCTTCCCTTGCAGGGTGCGGCTGGCGCCCGCCGCCGGCGCAGCTGCCCATGGTGCTGCAGGTGCTGCTGAGCACGCTGCGCCTGCTGGGCCATGAGTGACGCCCTTCCCTTGCAGGGTGCGGCTGGCGCCCGCCGCCGGCGCAGCTGCCCATGGTGCTGCAGGTGCTGCTGAGCACGCTGCGCCTGCTGGGCCATGAGTGACGCCCTTCCCTTGCAGGGTGCGGCTGGCGCCCGCCGCCGGCGCAGCTGCCCATGGTGCTGCAGGTGCTGCTGAGCACGCTGCGCCTGCTGTGCCATGAGTGACGCCCTTCCCTTGCAGGGTGCGGCTGGCGCCCGCCGCCGGCGCAGCTGCCCATGGTGCTGCAGGTGCTGCTGAGCACGCTGCGCCTGCTGTGCCATGAGTGACGCCCTTCCCTTGCAGGGTGCGGCTGGCGCCCGCCGCCGGCGCAGCTGCCCATGGTGCTGCAGGTGCTGCTGAGCACGCTGCGCCTGCTGGGCCATGAGTGACGCCCTTCCCTTGCAGGGTGCGGCTGGCGCCCGCCGCCGGCGCAGCTGCCCATGGTGCTGCAGGTGCTGCTGAGCACGCTGCGCCTGCTGTGCCATGAGTGACGCCCTTCCCTTGCAGGGTGCGGCTGGCGCCCGCCGCCGGCGCAGCTGCCCATGGTGCTGCAGGTGCTGCTGAGCACGCTGCGCCTGCTGGGCCATGAGTGACGCCCTTCCCTTGCAGGGTGCGGCTGGCGCCCGCCGCCGGCGCAGCTGCCCATGGTGCTGCAGGTGCTGCTGAGCACGCTGCGCCTGCTGTGCCATGAGTGACGCCCTTCCCTTGCAGGGTGCGGCTGGCGCCCGCCGCCGGCGCAGCTGCCCATGGTGCTGCAGGTGCTGCTGAGCACGCTGCGCCTGCTGGGCCATGAGTGACGCCCTTCCCTTGCAGGGTGCGGCTGGCGCCCGCCGCCGGCGCAGCTGCCCATGGTGCTGCAGGTGCTGCTGAGCACGCTGCGCCTGCTGTGCCATGAGTGACGCCCTTCCCTTGCAGGGTGCGGCTGGCGCCCGCCGCCGGCGCAGCTGCCCATGGTGCTGCAGGTGCTGCTGAGCACGCTGCGCCTGCTGGGCCATGAGTGACGCCCTTCCCTTGCAGGGTGCGGCTGGCGCCCGCCGCCGGCGCAGCTGCCCATGGTGCTGCAGGTGCTGCTGAGCACGCTGCGCCTGCTGGGCCATGAGTGACGCCCTTCCCTTGCAGGGTGCGGCTGGCGCCCGCCGCCGGCGCAGCTGCCCATGGTGCTGCAGGTGCTGCTGAGCACGCTGCGCCTGCTGTGCCATGAGTGACGCCCTTCCCTTGCAGGGTGCGGCTGGCGCCCGCCGCCGGCGCAGCTGCCCATGGTGCTGCAGGTGCTGCTGAGCACGCTGCGCCTGCTGTGCCATGAGTGACGCCCTTCCCTTGCAGGGTGCGGCTGGCGCCCGCCGCCGGCGCAGCTGCCCATGGTGCTGCAGGTGCTGCTGAGCACGCTGCGCCTGCTGGGCCATGAGTGACGCCCTTCCCTTGCAGGGTGCGGCTGGCGCCCGCCGCCGGCGCAGCTGCCCATGGTGCTGCAGGTGCTGCTGAGCACGCTGCGCCTGCTGGGCCATGAGTGACGCCCTTCCCTTGCAGGGTGCGGCTGGCGCCCGCCGCCGGCGCAGCTGCCCATGGTGCTGCAGGTGCTGCTGAGCACGCTGCGCCTGCTGTGCCATGAGTGACGCCCTTCCCTTGCAGGGTGCGGCTGGCGCCCGCCGCCGGCGCAGCTGCCCATGGTGCTGCAGGTGCTGCTGAGCACGCTGCGCCTGCTGTGCCATGAGTGACGCCCTTCCCTTGCAGGGTGCGGCTGGCGCCCGCCGCCGGCGCAGCTGCCCATGGTGCTGCAGGTGCTGCTGAGCACGCTGCGCCTGCTGTGCCATGAGTGACGCCCTTCCCTTGCAGGGTGCGGCTGGCGCCCGCCGCCGGCGCAGCTGCCCATGGTGCTGCAGGTGCTGCTGAGCACGCTGCACCGCGTGCGCGCGCTGCGCCTGCTGTGCCGGTTCCTGGCGCTGGGCGCGTGGGCCGCGCGCGCGGTGCTCAACGTGGGCATCTTCCCCTACATGCTGAAGCTGCTGCAGGCGTCCGCGCCCGACCTGCGCGCCTCTATGGTCTACATCTGGGCCAAGATCATCGCCGTCGACCCTGTAAGTAAACAGCGAAAAAAAAAACAGCTGTTCCATATATTTATAGTTGGCACCACACATTAAGTTATCGATCAATACTAGTAGTTACACTTAGCCCAAAACACACACAGAGTGGGAAATGAGGTTAAAGAATGTAAAACTAAATAAAAAAAATTTTTTTTAAAATCTTTTCGTAATAACTTTATTCAGATTATTACGAATATTGAAAAAAAAAAAAATCTAGTCGAGCCACCCGTTCTCAAGTGATGCGCTTACTAACGTTCCTTTTGATGTACCATAACTCTAATGTTATATGCTTTTCTTTCAACTAAATAGTAATGTTATCATTAATCACTACAAAACCGATCACAAAGGACGTATTTTTTGCTTAGAACCAAAACAATGCTGTAAAGTTGTATGAAATTTTATTACACTGTTTTTAGGGTTCCATAACCAAAGGGTAACGGGACCCTATTACTAAGGCTCGTCTGTCTGTCTAACTGACTCACTGACTCACTCACTCAGACAGACAGACAACGTATAATAAAAACAGCAGCAAATGAAATTGCTAATAGCCAGTGATCGGAATAGGTAGAGCTAATGTGCCTAAAGTTCAAAGGACTAATAGTAGATTGCTGCATCGAGCGCCAAGTGAGTTATTATTACTCACTTTAGCAAGGTGCGTAATCTACTTTTCTTTCAACTAACAATTTACTCAACTCAAGTCAGGTCAAGTCGGGTCAAGTCAGGTCAAGTCTGGTCAAGTCAGGTCATTTTAAACGTTATTTATCCATTTGTATTAACCAGTCAGGTCTAGTCAGGTCAACTCAGACAGCCGTAGAGAAGAGCCTTAGTAACAGGGTCCCGTTTTACCCTTTTGGTAAGGAACCCTAAAAACAGTGCAGTAAAGTTGTATGAAATTGATTGATTCATTGTTGCACTGCAAAACTGTGCAACAATGAAATTTCATACAACTTTACTGCACTGTTTTGGTTCTAAGCAAAAAATACGTCTTTTGGGATCGGTTTTGTAGTGATTAATGATAATATTAATTTACTATGTAGTTGAAAGAAAAATATTTTTTCGGGCTAATGTCGGGATTTCGGGACATCACTTAAGTACATTTAATATAAATGCTAAGGTGTGGAGTAAAATTAGATGTCATGAACTAAAATTCAAACTAATACCTCGACTTCAGTAACAAAAAAATACTGTATCTTTTTTTATTTTCTTTTGCTTATATCTTGAAAATGGTATGTCCTATCGCAAAAATAATGAAAATTTCGACCCCCTTTATAAGGCCCATAAACCCCTTATATTTAACATGTAGGTATTTTTTGCAAGGGGCTACTAACTATGCCGTACTCTATCAGTGGGGACTACCAATTTCCGTAATTTTTAAGAACGTTCCTCACGTCTCAATACAGGTTTATGAAAATTAGAGGTATTTTGCGGTAAAAATACCTGTAATTTTCTTACATTTTTGACAAGTTTTTGGTATTGAGATGATATTATGACTAGATTTTGAACGTGTTTAATTACGGGAATTGGCCTTCAGATGTACATTCGGGGAAACTACTTGTAAAGTCGATCGACTATCAAATTAAATTTACTTTATCTTCAAATTGCAACTGTCGTTATTTAACAGTCGTATGAATTAGCTATAGCACGGTTAATAATTAACGTATGGTCTGTTCCAAAAGTATCAGATGAAAGTGTACTATAGGGAATTATAACACATTCATTCATTCATTCCTTTATTAAGAAGGTTTCTATTTTATATTAATTCATAATTGAAAAATCATCGACAAAAATTGAAGTTATAAAATTAACGTCAATTATTGTCATAAGAAAAACATATTTAACGTGATTCCGAATTAGAATTTCGCGTTTAATTATTCAAATAATCACGTCTAGACACTTAATTTGTAAGTGGCACTACAGATTGACATCCACAGGTACTGTCTGATCCATTTGTTTACATTTTCATCAGACACTTCTGGAACAGACTATAGTGTCAACTAAACAAGCCAGTTCCCTGAGTGTACACACACACTCACACCTATTGCGCCGCACTTCATCTTACACTGACCTAGTGCCGTATTAATGCCACCATTTTAGCAAATGCAGTGTGAGAGAGAGAGACAGAGCTATACAAGGCCGATAGCACCATCCCGTTTTCGCAGTGGAATAATAATAGCATTAATACTTCATATTACTACCCCTGCTCTTGTTACAGAGCTGTCAAGTTGACTTGGTGAATGCGAAGGGACACAAATATTTCCTATCAGTTCTGCAAGATCCTTCTGTTGACGTAAGTACCAAAATTAGACTAACAAAATGGGACTAACAATATTTTTAAGGGTCCGTGCACGAAAGTTTTGTCCATTTCTAATCTAATTGTGAGCAACATAACAAATAATTTTAATATATTAGCGTGTGACTATAAAGTTTTCGTAGCGCAAAACCATTCGTGTCAGTCACAGTACCTGTTAATAGTTACTTGACTTTTGCGCTTTCGAAGATCAGTTTATTTCACCTTTGATTTACTTAGTGATGAAGACATTGTGATTTATAAAACTACAATTTTGTTTTTATTTTAAGCATAGCTGAACACTTATGTGAGACTTGGAAAGGTTTTGTTCTTAATATTAGGAACAAATAAATACTAGTCGATTTCGTGCACAGTACCTCATGTGAGATCGTAGTGTTAATTTATGATACGTATTGCAGAGTGAACACAGGACGTTAGCGGCGTATGTGCTGGCTGGCATTGTGGACAACTACCCAGCAGGGCAAGAAGCTGCGTTACAGGTATGGGATCATTTACTTAGAAGAATTAATTATCGTTTGATTTTTTTTAGTGTGCGAATCATTACCGAAATTTGAGAGAAAAAAAAGGAAAGTAAAGTGTTTAAATACATTCTTTGTCCGCATATCACGCACGGCGCCCTCTAGAGGACATACAGTCACGAACAAAAAACATTTTTTTGAACCGTATTTTTTTGGGTATCAAATGGACACATTTCAAATCCTAACTTTAATATTATAAATGCGAAAGTGAGTTTGTTTGTTACGCTTTGACGCTAAAACGGCTGAACGGATTTAGATGAAGTGTAACCCCGGGGAAGTCCACCACCATTACTTCAGCTATTATTCAAAGTTGAAAAATCCAGTAACCTTGATGATCTTTCGTGTCTAGGAGGAACATTTTTAGGCCAACGAAAAAAGAATGTCACCTAAGTCGGGGAAGTCCACCCAAGCATTTTTCGAAAACTTTTATTAGTCCTTGCCTGTTCTGGCCCTCCTCCTGGGCAAAAGCCTCCCAATGCTGCGCTCCAAAACAAAGATAGCCGACGTGTCTCAAAGAGCTGCGCAACTTAAATGGGACTGGGCAGGACACGTCTGCCGCATGCACAAACTGTGGGCCCAAATATTCCTTAAAATAAAAAAAAAACAAAACATAACTATGAAGTTAATAGTATACGTACATAATAAGTTAGGAAACCAATGGCTTGAAAGACTTACCGGCGCGGTGGGTGAGGCGGGGTGATGGGATGGTGCGGGTATAAGGAGAATCTAATCCTCTGGAATTTACTTCTGGACCGTCTATTAAAGGGGCTGGAAGAGCATGGAGATCACTGCCAGGCTTTCGCCGACAGTATGGTCATATTGGTCATGATCTTCGACGGCGACCCAGCAGGTTGAAAGACAGGCCAATGCCGCCCTCCAGTATATTCGGAAATGGGACATCCGAAATAACCTGAAGTTTGTACCACATAAAACCTCTGCAATGGTACTCACCAGGAAGCTAAAGTACGATGTCCCACTAATGGATTATTATTATTATTATGGATAGAGATTCGGCGCCATAGTAAAAAATGAGTAGGAAGACTTCCCCGACCAGGGTAACACATTTTTTTTCGCTGGCCTGACTTTGAGTTTTGGGCCCAACTTTGTATGAAACGTGAATGGTCTCCTTTGTCCGTCTGTGATGTCTAGCTTATACCTTTTTAGGTGACTTTTTTTTTTTAGTTTGTAAATTGTTCTGTACATCCGTAGCATGATAACTTATATAAAATAAATGTCCCTTTCTGAATTTGTGGTTATTTGGTCGTGCTTAGGGTTCGATGATCTCCGTCTGCCTGGAGCAGCTGAGCGACGGCTCGGCGCGCCTGGCGCAGTGGGCGTGCGTGTGCCTGGGCCGCCTGTGGCGCGGGTACGACGCGGCGCGCTGGGCCGGCGTGCGCGACCTGGCGCACGAGAAGCTGTACCCGCTGCTGCAGCACCGCCAGCCCGAGGTGCGCGGGGCGTGGGGGGGGGCACGATCGTCTGATACTTTTGAAACTGACATTAATATGTATGTGTGTGCAGGTTCGTGCGGCGTGCGCGTTCGCGCTGGGCACGTTCGTGGCGGCGGGTGGCGCGCGCACTGAGCACGCTAACGCGCTGGACCAGCAGGTGGGCGTGCAGCTGGCCGCGCGCCTGCAGCCCGACGCGAGCCCGCTCGTGCGACACGAGATACTCGCAGGTACGCACGATAACAACGCGCTGGACCAGCAGGTGGGCGTGCAGCTGGCCGCGCGCCTGCAGCCCGACGCGAGCCCGCTCGTGCGACACGAGATACTCGCAGGTACGCACGATAACAACGCGCTGGACCAGCAGGTGGGCGTGCAGCTGGCCGCGCGCCTGCAGCCCGACGCGAGCCCGCTCGTGCGACACGAGATACTCGCAGGTACGCACGATAACAACGCGCTGGACCAGCAGGTGGGCGTGCAGCTGGCCGCGCGCCTGCAGCCCGACGCGAGCCCGCTCGTGCGACACGAGATACTCGCAGGTACGCACGATAACAACGCGCTGGACCAGCAGGTGGGCGTGCAGCTGGCCGCGCGCCTGCAGCCCGACGCGAGCCCGCTCGTGCGACACGAGATACTCGCAGGTACGCACGATAACAACGCGCTGGACCAGCAGGTGGGCGTGCAGCTGGCCGCGCGCCTGCAGCCCGACGCGAGCCCGCTCGTGCGACACGAGATACTCGCAGGTACGCACGATAACAACGCGCTGGACCAGCAGGTGGGCGTGCAGCTGGCCGCGCGCCTGCAGCCCGACGCGAGCCCGCTCGTGCGACACGAGATACTCGCAGGTACGCACGATAACAACGCGCTGGACCAGCAGGTGGGCGTGCAGCTGGCCGCGCGCCTGCAGCCCGACGCGAGCCCGCTCGTGCGACACGAGATACTCGCAGGTACGCACGATAACAACGCGCTGGACCAGCAGGTGGGCGTGCAGCTGGCCGCGCGCCTGCAGCCCGACGCGAGCCCGCTCGTGCGACACGAGATACTCGCAGGTACGCACGATAACAACGCGCTGGACCAGCAGGTGGGCGTGCAGCTGGCCGCGCGCCTGCAGCCCGACGCGAGCCCGCTCGTGCGACACGAGATACTGTACATATTTCGTCATGACTCCCAATTAAATAAGATTTTGTTGTGTTTGCAGCCATACAATGGATGGTGTTAATATTTGAACAGCACTTCATCGCCGTGTACATACAAGAGAGAGTACGAAAAAGTGACAGGTGAGATCATTGTCACGACATTCTTCAGACTCGTACATACCAAAATTTACTGTTGTGGACGACCTACGTTATTCTAAATTGTATAAAAATACACAAAAAGATAAAGCCGAGCGGTCGCAGCCGAGCTTTGAGAAGCGGGTTCGGATAAGAATTTGGCCGCGATACACGCACGTATTTATGAAGGCTGACTTTTCTAACGTCAGAGATATTTTATCCGTGGAATGAAATTGACGTCTGATAGTTTTAGTATGGAAAAGCTGGTAGTCAAAAACACACCTGCCTACCCCTTTAGACAGTGCAAGCCTGTGACTATCACCAGATCATATCGCAGTGCTATCACTGCAGCCAGTCGGCGCCGGCTCGCGCCTGCTAGCGCTCGCGAGAATGGCATTTGTAAACACGTCTGTGTCGCTGGCAGCGCGGCGACACATACTGCGCGTGTGCCTGCGCACGCACTTGTGCATTATTATATCTCCCGCGTCGATGGCTATCGTCTACGCTGAGGTAGACCGCCATGACTTGAAGCGTTATAAAATAACGTTAAAATGGCTTTAAGTATAGTTCCAATAACGATCATTTCTACCATTCCAACCTGATTGTAACTAAATAAATATTTGAAAATTTCGTTCCGATAGATTTTCGTTACATTGCCGAGAAATTAGTTCGTAAATCGTACTTATCGTTCGTACTTGAACTATATACAACGTTATTACATAACGTTATCGTACCGCTATTTTGGGTAACGTTTCAAGTCTCTGATTATAATGAACGTCGTGTGTACTTGCAGGGAGACGAGTCGCGGCGGGCGCGTGGACCAGGGCTGGGACGCGCTGACGGACGCGCGCGCGCAGGGTGCGCACGCGCACGCGCTCGTGCGCAGTGCCGTGCTGTCGCTGCCTTCCATCGGTACACTGGTTTAGTGTATTGTTTTAGAGTATGGTTAATAATGTAGTTAATTAGGATTACGTAGACGTTCATACAAAGCTATCGCGGCATGTATAATGAGAAACGTCAAATCGGAACTCTTCTCCATACGAAACTATCTCTTGCAGGGGCAACTAGATTCAATTTTGTTTTTTACTTGTAATTTGTGATGTCCAAAACTGCCTTTTAATGGTCTAATTGAAATATACGTACGCGAGTATAAGTTAATGTGCACTCGCACATTAACTTACACTCGCATTGCAACTAACAACTAAGCTCATTCCCCAATTTAAACTTATACTTCAGGTCGCACTCATATATCAACTTAAACTCGCACTCTGACACACTCATGTGCATTTAATCCTTCTTACACGAATCCCGAATTTAAGCTTTTTAATGTTACTTTTTTTTTATCTTTTTAACATCTTGTTTTACAAGTCATCAAATTTACTAAACCGTTGTAACCTAGGTTTCGGCTCGGTGTACATGAAGCTGTGGAACATCCTGACGACGATGTCGCGCGAGCCGCACCCGCAGATCGCGCAGATGGCGAGCGACATCATCAACTATATCGCTAACCAGGTATGGGGGGGCGGGAACACTGCCATGGGGCAGTGTGCGGGGTTGGTCGTGGAGAAAAAGAACTCAAAAATAGTCATTTTGGAAATAAAATCGACGTTATTATGATTTGAACGCTTTTTTATAGAATTTAACATCACAGCCAGGTATTTTCACGGAGCACCGCGCGCTTGATAACGATTTACGAAGTGCGTTAGACTCGATTTGAAAGTAAGGTTTTATGAACGTACTAAAACATGTTCTTGTACTATTACAGAGGGGAAGCGTTCGTAAGCGTCTCCAGTGATATATACTCTAAGCTTATCACCATCTAATTGTATCAATACTTTTGGAGATAATTGAAAATGTCGCTAGAGTGTAATGTGTACGATCGTGTGTGGTACGTGTCGTGGACAGGTGGACAGCGTGGGCCGCGAGCTGGAGCTGGCCCGCGGCGGCAAGGAGCCGGCGTCGCTGCCGCCCTCGCCCGGCGCGCGCGCCGAGCCGCCCGCGCCGCACGACCACAGCAGGACACTACCAGCAGGTATATTACAAAATATCCTCCCGAACGAATTTTGGTCGCGACGCCCAATCTCAATAGAGACTAGCCAAGAAGCACGTAGATATCGTAGTGCACAACTGTGTGCGCAGACAGGGGCTCTCTCTGTTTCTTGTGTGTTACAACCCGATGGGACGGCCATCTGACGGTCGCGAGCGCGCGGCGCAGCGCCACGACTCGCCGCGCGGGTGGCGCGCCGCCAACTTCCTGACTCCGGACTGCTACTAACTACTACTACTACTACTACTACTATTTCCATCCTAATTTAAATTAAAATAAATTATTTCACTAAAAATAAACTAATTGTTTAACAAAACTAGTACAGGCAGATAATTTGAAAAAATACATCAACACTACATTACATTTTTCCTCCAATGCGAGACAAATAAATTCTTCAGGTACAAAAATACGACGATCATATCATAAATATTGACTGCACAGCAAATAAACCAGAGCGTACATACATAATAGTCACAGGTTCACTGTAGCAAAATAACTTACTAATTTTATCTGATTTCGTATTTGATTGTTGATCTGATTTGCGTTTAACCCTTGTTTAAATAACATTATTAAATTGAAAATTGATTTAAAGTTAGGATTCCGGTGTAAGTATTCAAAAATCTAATCAAAGCACTTAATTGTAAGTGGCGCTACAAATTGGCATCCACAGATACGTTTTCTGACCCATTTGTCTTCATTTTCATCTGACATTTTTGGATACATCACTCACTTGTTGGATGATATGAATGAAGAGGCCGAATGATGGGGTCGGCTTCCAGTCCAGCCGGATGCAGCAACTGACTATCAGTATTTTACATGGAGCGACCTCCTATCTGACCACCACAACCCAGATGCTGGGTAATACGATGCCCCTCGGTCAGACTTCCGGGCTACCCGTTACGACACTTGATAGATAGTCCAGACCTCTTTTGCCTTTTCTTTTGCGAATGTTGCAGCATCACGCTCATAGCTCATAACGTGTGCAGGTCGGCGCGGCAAGGGCCAGCCGCCCGCGCTCGGCGACGACTCGCTGGGCGGCCGCGACAGAGAGCTGCGCGACAGAGATAGCACGTCTTCTACTTCTAGTGAGCCTATTTTATGTACAGTCACGGACTTTAATTGACGAGCCACCTTCAAACTTTTCAATTTTGCAGTTTCATTCATTCACGAGATTACACGATTAAACACGAACTCAAATTGCACGCTCGTAAACAAGATGACAAATAAATTACTTTTAATCGGAAATAGTCTTATCCATAGAGGTTGACTAATAAGTTCTCAATGATAAAAAATTAAAAATAAATACAATGTTGCATTAAGTTTATCAAATGTATTTGATACCGACCTCCTTTGAATCATAGCTCATTAACTCGTTATTTCTGAAAACTTAACTGAAGACAGTGACAATTGAAATATTGATGTCAGAGACGTTATACTTTCGAACTTAACGCAATGACTATTAATATTTCTCCGTACGCTAACGTTACTATCGCAACAGTAACCTAACAACGATTGTTTATCGTTGCTAGGTTACTGTTGCTAGACCTGCAATTGCTTGACTTTGGGCAGTCACTCTGCTGTCAAGTTTATAGTTCTGGCTCTCAGGTTAGCCAACCGGTAAAGATATGAAATATAATTTTCTTCTTCTAATACGAAGACATATGACTGCGTGTCGGGAACCGAATAAACCTGATTTGCATTCCACGGCTAAAATACGAACAGTGCCAGGTGGCTCATCAATTAAAGTCCGTGACTGTACTTACATTTCAAATTACATAATCAATCTCACTTTGAGTTATATTACTAGCTGCTGCCCGCGGCTTCGCCCTTGTGGACTCTAATTCTAGGGTTCCGTACCTGAAGCTTAGTTTCTTCGTTAGTCGATAAGTACTTTACTCCACGTGCTCTTGGAAATATATTAAAAGAGGTTTTAAGTCGGAAGCCGATAGCAATCGAGAATGTACGCTACGCCACTGGTCCACTTAATGTAAAAAAAAAAAAATGTGCTCGCGACCTAGGCTATGATAGAACTCAATCGCCGCGACGAAAGGTACGTCAATAGCCGGGTCCAGCGAGCCGCGACGGCGGAGGCTTGCTCGGCATCGACTCGCTTCGCGTGGGTTTCACATATCCTCGACGCGTTCGAGCGATGGTCGAGGTAGTTTGTGACGGACGAAACTGCCGATCCTCGGTCTACTTTAAATGAATGTATTTTATTTTATTTTGAGCAGGTCAACCAGCGAAGAAGGCGATAGTGACGACGCAGTTCGTGGAGTGGGCGTCGTCGGCGTTCGCGCGGCCCGAGGGCGGCGACTCGTGGCGCGCGGACTGCGAGAGCCGGCCGCACCACGAGCGCGCCTGGCGCGCCGCGCGCAACCGGCGCCTGCGCAGGGACGCGGCCGGTGAGCGCGACACGCACATACATACTTTTTAAAACGACGTGTCACATTATCCGCGCCGCGCCCTGCTTTCATGATTTTTATACTTACAGCTTCTCAATTTTGGCCAAGTTGCCCCTCTGATTTAACGAATGCTTGTCCCGCAGGCCTGCTGCGCGCGCGCGTGTCGCGGCTGGAGACGCAAGCCTTCCACTCGCGCTGCCCGCTGCCGCCGGCCGTGGTGCTGTTCCATCCCTACGAGCAGCACGCCGCAGTCGCCTCCAAGGACAACTTCGGGTCAGTACCACGCGCCCTGTACTGTACAGTACAGTACTACGGCCTTCCACTTGCGCCTCCAAGGACAACTTCGGGTCAGTACCACGCGCCCTGTACTGTACAGTACAGTACTACGGCCTTCCACTTGCGCCTCCAAGGACAACTTCGGGTCAGTACCACGCGCCCTGTACTGTACAGTACAGTACTACGGCCTTCCACTTGCGCCTCCAAGGACAACTTCGGGTCAGTACCACGCGCCCTGTACTGTACAGTACAGTACTACGGCCTTCCACTTGCGCCTCCAAGGACAACTTTCGATCAGTACTGCACGTACCAGTGGCGAAAGCTCATAATACGAATTTCAAGGCAGTTCTGTTTACGCCATAAACTGCCTGGAAATAGGAGCACATAAAAGGCCCCCTCTGTCCCAACGATTAAAATCGCTTAAGAGTCCCTATCAATTTCGGCGCGCTACAAAATTAGGTAACTATCGGAGCGCAGTGTGTCTGTGTGCGTTCGAAGTATCACTGACAGTCGTAGTGTGCGCTGTCGTACGGTGCAGCGGGAACTAATAATCTTGATCGTAACCGCTAATGTTAGCATTCCATAGTTTTTACTTACTAGGTTCCGTAATACTGGATGGATTTTATTTTGTGATTTTGACGTGCTATGTTTAGGTACACTATAAAAATATGGTTACCTACTATGGCATTCACTATAGTAAAAGAAAACTATAAAGTTTGACTAGCGTATATAAGGTAAGTCTGAATCTAATTACACGTGCTATTGTATTCTTTTATTATTTAGATAACGGTGCGCTTCGAGACTCCTGTGTACCTTTATTTCCGTCGCTATATGACGAGATACAGCGAGCCAACTTGCCGTATTGTAAAGCTACTAAATTTGTTTGTATACGGTGAAAAAAACGAAACATTTTTTATTGTTAGCTCACCCTTATCTAAATATTTATATTTCCTACTTCGATCAATAATAGACTAGATTAAGGATCAGGAACAAAACTAAGTCGCTCAAGTGGCCACGTTTGCACACACGTAAACATCTACAATTCTTAGAAAAAAGTTGAATAGTAATAAATAAATATAAATAATAAAAGTTTATTCTGGTAAAAAGACCACCTTGACCTTTTTAATACCAAAAAAGGTACATTCAAGAAACAATTAATAACATCGGTATGTGATGAACTGCCTAATAAACCTAAATAAAAAAAAAAAAAAAAAAAAAAAATACCACTACCACTGTGACATATCCACACACCTTTCACCACTCCTCATGCACACTCCCACACACTCACTCACACTGTACACTTAGCAATGCTTAGATGGTGCTAGCATTTCACTACTCACTTTGTATGTTTGTTTCTGCTGCATATTGTATGGTTATTAAATTGTAAATCCGTAATTGGCTGTAAGACTAGTTTATATATTCTAAGTTATTATCTCAAAGAGCTGTGGATTTTGTAATAATAAATAAATAAATAAATAAAAAGGTAAACACTAAATACAAATTTGCTTAAATCTACGAAAAATCAAACAGTGTTATGTGCCTGAACTAGGTCATCCTGTGTTTCAGGCGAGGCAAAGCATAGTATTTCTAAATAATCACATACTTAAATATAAAAATCTAGTCATCTAATAGGTATGTAAAAAGGTGTAAATACACAAAAAATAAATATAAAATCTTAATTCTTACAAAACCTAACTTAGCTAAACTTAATTAGTACAAATACAATTTTTATTTAAGTACAACTAATATAGTATTAACAACTTCAGTTTATTATAAACCTTAATGCTTAAATATAAAGTTTAATTACCATTGCAAAATATATTTATTTAAGTCCTTTCATCGGAGAAAGTTTATAAGCAATAAATTTAAAATGTCGCTTGAAAATAAAAAGTCATCAGTACAAAAATATTTATTCTAAAATGAAACTTAAGTTCAAAGTAATTAGGTTCAAAACATTTTGTTTACAATTTCGTGCTTATTCTATTGTGGAACTAGAAATAGTTCTTGGTATTACATTTCAATGCTCAGAACACAGTAATTATTGAAAGACGTGGAGTTGCAGAATATATTTTTTTTTAGGTTCATTTTCTATGGTGGCAATTATTTTTGACCGATTCAAAAAAGTAGTAGATACTATTTTACATTCAAAATCAAAAGTCATTTATTCAAACTAGGCTGAGAATCACCACTTTTCGAACGTCAAAATTACATAAGTCCCCCCAAAACGCCCACCCTTCACCACTTCCTAGTGCTTTAGCTGGGAAGAAGAAGTGGCGCAACAAACTCCCCAGCAGCACAGCTGTCTGTTCAGTTAGAAAAATTTTGCATACATTGCAACATTGCCGCTATTGGGAGTCAAGAAACGTGTTTTCGGCGTATTCTTTATACAAAAGTATTTAAAATAGTAGTGTAATGTTTAATTACCTTTAAACAGATTCAGCTTGTTATAAAGCTGCACAGCGAAATGGGTCACTAGGAAATCTACAAATAAAAATACCATTACAAAATAACAACACTACTCCATGCATTCCCTGTTCAAGAACAGTCGATGTTCGATACAATAGTTGGTGCATCGTAACAAACATTGGCCAAACAATTATAATATTAGCTAATTGAATTAAATTTACAATTTAATTCTGTTTTTACTTTATGAAAAACACTTACTGATTTAAACTTACCGAAAAAAAAAATTCCTTCCAAAACCTTGGTGTTACGGTGGTTATTTACACAGTTTTTGAACGCGCACTGCGGCATTTTGACGTCTTAATGTTGGCTATGATTGGACCATACTAATTTGAAATAAGACCACAAACGTATTCGTGGTCTTATTTTTCGGGCCGTTTTTGAAGCGCTTATCGGGAATCTAGTCTATTATTGATCGAAGATTTCCTATGATTATGTTTTTCATCACAGGTTTCAACGGTGCGGTGGCGTGAAAATAGATACAAAATACATTTTAGTTTCTTTATTATAACAAAAATCTATACTTATAATAAAGTTCACTTTTTCGACCTATTTCTAAAAATTCAACTCAAATTTACTGGAAGTAAAATGCAAAACATTAATATGTATGAGTAACATTAACAAATCACAAAGTGTCACTCCATACATACATATACTCAGTCTGAAAGCTGGTTAGGTCTAGTAAAAAATTACGCGCGGCTCGCGAATTACGTAGGGAGCAGCGAAGGTCACGGGCGACACAGGTCCGTCGTCGAGAAGCCCTCGGGCGCGACCAATACTATAGTAGTCTTTGGGCGCGACTGATTGCCGCGAGCGCTACACCTCCGTCAGGGGGGTGTGGCATGTTTAACACTTATTTTTATTTTCAATAAATTCTTACGCGTAGACGACGATTATCACATGATTTTATTGCGTTTTTTCAGCGTGGATCATTTTTTTTTATAGTACTAATTTAATAAACTTAAAAAAAATAGAAGGCTTGCTAATATACTATATTATGCCAAGTATTTAAGATTTTACTCAGATTTATATTTGCTACCAAAAGCAATTGAAAAACCTGGTGTTTCACGCTTACGTAAAAACGTGTGTTAAGTGGTTAATTTTACTAATTTATATTGAGTAGATATCAAAATTTTAAATTGTGGAATTAAGCAAATTGAGAAATTTGCGCCGAAAAACTTGAATTTTCTGTTGTCCATGTCCATCAATTTTTCAAAATTGATGGACTTAATAACATGATTTATTGAAATGCACGAACAATTTGAAACTTATCACGAGTTTTGGAATACTCCTTGAATTCCAAAATTCGCGATAAGTTTCAAATTGTTTAAAATTAAAGGGGGTTAGGTAATGCTGTTAACAGACTGTACCTCTAATAGTTGGGTTTGTTCCTGCTACTGACGACAGACGTTGTCCTGTCGTGAATTATGGTAAAGTTCTTACTTAATCCCATAGAAAACACGACGTTCAGTTTTTACCAAATTAGAAAATTGTACAATAAATTGCCAAATCACACTAGCCATTCTCAAGTGATGCACTTACTAACGAAACATTATTTCATTAATTAATGTTCGCATAGCTCATCAAAATGTAGGGAACAGCTGATTTTTTTTCGCGATTTCACGTTTGCTCCCATAGTAAATTTTGTTCATAATGATGAATACAATGACCCCTTAAGAGATTTCGTGTGTGAAAGATACATCCATACTAATATTATAAATTCGAATGTAGCTCTGTCTGTATGTTATCTTTACACGCCTAAAATTTTTGTCAAGATTTAAAGATAGAAGGATATAAGATAGGAGATAGAAGGCACCCTGGGGAGAGACATCGGCTACTTTTTATCGACCTACAGCGTGGGCGAAACCGCGGGCGGAAGCTAGGCTTACATAGAATCTATTATTTGAAAATTTTGCATGTTAAACTCGTTATAAACATGCCATCTTATTTGTATACTTACATTATAAGCAAATAAATGATTAGTATTTGTACTATTGGCAGGATCTGGGACTGGGGCACGGCGGCCAAGCTGTGCGTGGGCTCGTGGCGGCGCGCGTGGGGCCGCATCACGGCGCTGGCCTACCTCAACGCGCACCAGCACGCGCTGCTGGCCGTGGCCTCGCACACCGGCAACCTCGCCATCTACAGGTACACTACACTACACGTGGGACTGGGGCACGGTACAAGCTGTGCGTGGGCTCGTGGCGGCGCGCGTGGGGCCGCATCACGGCGCTGGCCTACCTCAACGCGCACCAGCACGCGCTGCTGGCCGTGGCCTCGCACACCGGCAACCTCGCCATCTACAGGTACACTACACTACACGTGGGACTGGGGCACGGTACAAGCTGTGCGTGGGCTCGCAAGCAAGAGTTAGTTGGGAACTAATGCAACTCACATATTTACAGAAATAACATAGTTAGCGCTTTTAACCTAAAATTCTTTTTTAATCCTATGCGCACTTTTTCTGTACACTTGTCCAGGCCTTCGGGCAGCAGCATGGAGCCGGCGCTGGTGTCGGCGTGGCGCGCGCTCGACGTGCGCCCCGCCGCCGACTACCGGCCGCCGCCCGGCCAGGCCGTCTACAGTACGTACACACCGACGCGCAGTTGTACTACACACTATACACGCACACACGTGCGCCCCGCCGCCGACTACCGGCCGCCGCCCGGCCAGGCCGTCTACAGTACGTACACACCGACGCGCAGTTGTACTACACACTATACACGCACACACGTGCGCCCCGCCGCCGACTACCGGCCGCCGCCCGGCCAGGCCGTCTACAGTACGTACACACCGACGCGCAGTTGTACTACACACTATACACGCACACACGTGCGCCCCGCCGCCGACTACCGGCCGCCGCCCGGCCAGGCCGTCTACAGTACGTACACACCGACGCGCAGTTGTACTACACACTATACACGCACACACGTGCGCCCCGCCGCCGACTACCGGCCGCCGCCCGGCCAGGCCGTCTACAGTACGTACACACCGACGCGCAGTTGTACTACACACTATACACGCACACACGTGCGCCCCGCCGCCGACTACCGGCCGCCGCCCGGCCAGGCCGTCTACAGTACGTACACACCGACGCGCAGTTGTACTACACACTATACACGCACACACGTGCGCCCCGCCGCCGACTACCGGCCGCCGCCCGGCCAGGCCGTCTACAGTACGTACACACCGACGCGCAGTTGTACTACACACTATACACGCACACACGTGCGCCCCGCCGCCGACTACCGGCCGCCGCCCGGCCAGGCCGTCTACAGTACGTACACACCGACGCGCAGTTGTACTACACACTATACACGCACACACGTGCGCCCCGCCGCCGACTACCGGCCGCCGCCCGGCCAGGCCGTCTACAGTACGTACACACCGACGCGCAGTTGTACTACACACTATACACGCACACACGTGCGCCCCGCCGCCGACTACCGGCCGCCGCCCGGCCAGGCCGTCTACAGTACGTACACACCGACGCGCAGTTGTACTACACACTATACACGCACACACGTGCGCCCCGCCGCCGACTACCGGCCGCCGCCCGGCCAGGCCGTCTACAGTACGTACACACCGACGCGCAGTTGTACTACACACTATACACGCACACACGTGCGCCCCGCCGCCGACTACCGGCCGCCGCCCGGCCAGGCCGTCTACAGTACGTACACACCGACGCGCAGTTGTACTACACACTATACACGCACACACGTGCGCCCCGCCGCCGACTACCGGCCGCCGCCCGGCCAGGCCGTCTACAGTACGTACACACCGACGCGCAGTTGTACTACACACTATACACGCACACACGTGCGCCCCGCCGCCGACTACCGGCCGCCGCCCGGCCAGGCCGTCTACAGTACGTACACACCGACGCGCAGTTGTACTACACACTATACACGCACACACGTGCGCCCCGCCGCCGACTACCGGCCGCCGCCCGGCCAGGCCGTCTACAGTACGTACACACCGACGCGCAGTTGTACTACACACTATACACGCACACACGTGCGCCCCGCCGCCGACTACCGGCCGCCGCCCGGCCAGGCCGTCTACAGTACGTACACACCGACGCGCAGTTGTACTACACACTATACACGCACACACGTGCGCCCCGCCGCCGACTACCGGCCGCCGCCCGGCCAGGCCGTCTACAGTACGTACACACCGACGCGCAGTTGTACTACACACTATACACGCACACACGTGCGCCCCGCCGCCGACTACCGGCCGCCGCCCGGCCAGGCCGTCTACAGTACGTACACACCGACGCGCAGTTGTACTACACACTATACACGCACACACGTGCGCCCCGCCGCCGACTACCGGCCGCCGCCCGGCCAGGCCGTCTACAGTACGTACACACCGACGCGCAGTTGTACTACACACTATACACGCATTAGAGACGACGGCGTGGCGCGCGCTCGACGTGCGCCACGCCGCCGACACTGAATGTACGGAATCGCAAATATTTTATTAAACAACCGACAAATCTTTTCAACGTTGGTGGGGCTAGAATCATGTACTGGATTCACTCATTTGCGCGTCGATGTGATATGATACGCTCAACGTTGTAATCTAGAGCTTGAGTTTCTTAAGAAAGCGTTGCCATCACATAACGCCGCACAATGACAGGGAATACAGGGAGCGTTTTTGACACCGTGATTTGAAACTCCCACCGTCTTACTGCGTCCGCTATACTGACGGCACCGGTTTCTTAAACAACAATTACTATAATTGTTGTGGTACAGTAAACGTAGCACAACAGAGAGCAAGGTGGAGGTGTTGTGACTCGTCTGTGTTGTCGGTGTTTGATATAATCTGCTCAATGTAATGTTTCATACAACACTTTACATAAGCGTTTTACGAAGGTAATTACTAACAATTTCATGGCATTCGTGTGACTAAACCAACACTCGACTCCATTTATATGTAACTGCATGTCCACAAAATTCAATAGTTCGTCTTTTTATTTTCTTTTATTGCTGAATGGGCCCTCTTGACCCCGATCACACTTATTGGAAAGCGATGGATGAGGTCTATGATGGAACGATCGTGCCCAGAAGATGCCTGTTTACTCTTGCTTTGAAGGCGGACGGGAAAATCTAGCAAATATTGGCAATTGGACAAACATTCTTTCGGTTGTAGTTTCTTAGTTAGATTATTTCAACGTGCAAGCTTTACCACAGTAGACCAGTGTTGGCGCTGATTCTATGGCGCACCGACTACTTACTAAACTACAACCAGAACTACTTGTCTTTGACCCCAAAAAAATTTTTTTTTTTGTTTTTTTATCATTTTTATCGATACCCACCACGTCTACGGAGTTCGCTAGCTAATTTAATTAGACCTTGAGTATTTTCTGCCTGCGATGTAAACATAGTAATTAGTTACCGTCAAGCCGGTGCACGCAGAATCAGAGCCACAGTTTGTATAGTAAGCGGTATGTCGATTGTCATGTGTTGACGTTGGGTGTCGTGTTGGGAGCAGGTCTAGCGCAGCTGGTGTCGGAGCAGTTCGCGTCGGCCGACGACAAGCAGGCCGCCAGCAAGGGCAAGCAGGACGCCAGCCGTGAGTACATGCATCTCACTCATTCAACGCTACAAGGTTTTTTTGGCGAGTTGTCAATATCAGAACCGATGCCGCCATCTTGTTTTGTCAATACAATTTCACGAATATTTTCCGAATAGCCCCTGTCAATTTTATTCAGGCGCCAGAAGACCCTTGGAGCGCCTTTCACATCACTCTCATCGGAATAGGTAGTGCAATGTAAGGTCAACGAACTTGCACGTTATAATAGAATGAATGCGCCTGCGGGATTCCGACATTGATTGTCTCTGGATATGAGAAGTACATTTACGACATGAAGCATGCATTAACTATTCCGATCAGTGTTCATGGACATTTTCCACGACGAGACTAGAGATTGATCAGAATCAATTAAATTTTAGTTATCATTATAAACCACTGGCGGACTAAGAGGCGGGGCTGGCAGGTACGGTCCTCCCTGGAACCCGGTCGCGTAAATACAAAGGCGGATGCAACAGACACCCATACCATGGGGTCTCAACTCGAACAAATTATAATTAGTCTTGAAAAATCATAGATGGCAGCATAAGGAACAATTATGAAATTAACAATCACAAAAAAGCGTTATACGGCAAATTTTAGCTGAGGTAATATATAATAAATATAATAAAATAAATATAATAAAATCAAAACATCTTTGTTTAATGCTGATTTATGTATTTACACTCATAAATCTCGTATGTTCAACAAAAACTCAAATTAAGCCGTTTACTTCAACTCGAACCCTTAGAATGATAAAGTTAATCTGTTAATCATTTTTTTGAGAGCTCTTTGCAATAGATGGCGTTTTACTCAAGCGATGACAGGGTCACTTTAACCTTTTCACCGCCCACGTACACAGAACGCGATGCGCTCGCCAGCGCCAAGGTATAAATGTATAACGAAATAATAGTAATCAGTAGTGATGAGGGTATGTTCCTATCGATAAATGAAATTTATACGCCTACGTCAGGCTTTATTTGATTAATTTACGAATATAAAGAAAAACTGATTCAATATTTCCATATTTTTTTCCATAGTAAGAAAAACCAGTATAAATTATAAAAATTTAAGAGAAAAATGCATAACTCAATTAGAGCTATAAGAAATGTGGTACATCTATAATTGTTTCATTACGTCATCTGTTGACTTCATTTCAAGTCCTTGGCGCTCAGAGCACGTTATATTCAATTCTGATTAAGGATTTCTATTATCTTTCTTTCTTTGATTTTCGTCTATCCCGTGTTTTTTCTTACTTTTTGATGAATAACGTTATTATTTTTTTACGTCTCTTGACGATTCTCGGGACCCTGGGGTCCTGGACCTTTGGAAGGCGTACGAGGAGCCGAAGCCAAATCGCAGAGGTACGGGCCTCTGCAATTTGGCTTCGGCCCCTCGTACGACTTGGCAGGATATGGAAACAAAGATTTTGGATTATGGGTTTGAGTGGCTAAAGACAAAAAAAAATCTTTTCACAAGCAAAGCGGGAAAGAAGGATGCGTTCCCGCTTTCCCGTTTATTTTCTGCACTATGCCAAAGTGACCTTGATACTAGCTTATGACGTCACACAACGACTTCTATAGTAGTCCGTGGCGCTCGGGGTTACAACTAACTTTGTTGTAGAGATGGGAATATAATTATCGACACGGAATGGTAAACAATAACTAGAACTATTTAATTCCGGATCGGCACCCATCTGAAGGTCGAAATTGGTAAATTTTCCCTTTGTTATAAAGTAGTTTATAAGTTCATATTTTACTGACCTCAAATTGATTTCGATTTTAGATTTTTCCACGGACGAAATCAAACAGTGATAACTTTCGCGTCCCATCACTGGCCGACTTTGTATAAAGTCCTTGGCGTTCAGGGGACATTAAAAATGTAACGAGTTTTTGTTTCTGCCGCTTTTAAGACAGTTAAGGGCTTCTTTTGTGTGGAAAACTAGAAAACAGGGTTTTAGACAGTGCTATATTAAATAATAACAGGAAACAAAGCTTTTAAATAAAGTAAATTTATGTTTCTAAGATAGTTAAAATGAAGAGCTTCTAATGAAGTCGTGGCGCTGGTGGCACGAAAATCCAAAACTGATTTTTGAAGTCCGTGGCGGTGAAAAGGTTAAACTTGCGTTTAAGTCGTTTCATTAAGGAAAATCAAACAACTTTTTTTTTTAATCTAGTACTTTACGTAGAAATATAAGAATTGAACACCTAGGAAGAAAAACATCTAGGACTCTTGCGTAGTATCTAGGCAAGACTCCTAGATGGCGTTGTAAAACTACAGTCTCTGTCAATTAGTGAGTCGCTGATGCTACCATCTGTTAATAAAATGGAGTAAGAAAAATAGCCAGCTCAATTGCCAGACTTAGGGTGGTCTGCCAGGGTTGCGGGTTAGTCCGAAAGGGATACCGGGACCTTGGCAACAGGCAACTGAAGGAACACGGGTGGGTTTTAGTCAGTAAAAGTCTGACACGCCCTTCCGCTCCACCCAGAGCGGGAGAAGTCATTGGATGATTTCCCACCCTCAAAAAAAAAAAAAAAAGACTTAGGGTGGTGTCATTTCTTTGTATGGGATTGGGTATATGTACAGTCACGGACTTTAATTGATGAGCCACCTTCAAACTTTTCAATTTTGCAGTTTCATACATTCACGAGATTACACGATTAAACACGAACTCAAATCGCACGCTCGTAAACAAGATGACAAATAAATTACTTTTAATCGGAAATATCCATAGAGGTGGACTTTATTAGTTAACCTCTATGGATATTTCCGATTAAAAGTAAAAGTAATTTATTTGTCATCTTGTTTACTTTCATACATTCACGAGATTACACGATTAAACACGAACTGAAATCGCAAGCTCGTAAACAAGATGACAAATAAATTACTTTTAATCGGAAATATCCATAAAGGTTGACTAATAAGTTCTCAATGATAAAAATAAATACAATGTTGCATTAAGTTATCCAATCTATTTGATACCGACCTCCTTTAAATCATAGCTCATTAACTCGATAATTATTATGAAAACATAACTGAAGACAGTGACAGTTGAAATATCAAGATGACAAATAAATTACTTTTAATCGGAAATATCCATAGTCCATAGAGGTTGACTAATAAGTTCTCAATGATAAAAATCAATACAATGTTGCATTAAGTTTATCCAATCTATTTGATACCGACCTCCTTTGAATCATAGCTCATTAACTCGATAATTATGAAAACATAACTGAAGACAGTGACAGTTGAAATATCGATGTCAAAGAATTTCTCAGTACCCTAACCTAGCAACAATTGTTTATCGTTGCTCGGTTACTGTTGCTAGACCTGCAATTGGTTGACTTTGAGTAGTCACAGCTGTCAAGTTTGTAGTTCCGCTCTCAGGTTAGCCAACCGGTAAAGATATTAAATATAATTTTCTTCTTCTAATACGAAGACATATGACTTTGCGTGTCGGGAACCGAATAAACCCGATTTGCATTACACGGCTAAAATGCGAACAGTACCAGGTGGCTCATCAATTAAAGTCCGTGACTGTACGTAGTATTATAATATATGTGCCCATACTCTTTACTGCATTAACTTGCGGATGGCTTAGACATGCACAGGAGCTTGACGACGTAAATAACGTTATGTTGAAGGTCCATAATTGGTTTACTCTATAAATAATTTGCGTTATTTATATTTATTATTTTATTCATATCACAATTCGCATTGTGTTTGAATTTTGTAGTACATTAATTAATATTTTACAGCTAAAAACAATAAATTATGAATATCAAACAGAATTTCACTCAAAATAAAATCAATAACTTATATGATAAATTACTTTGCAATCAAGTTTGATAACTGCAGTGTCGATATAGCGAGTATTTATTGCAGTCGTTTCTGTTAAAACAATGTCTTTCGGAGCCAATCACATTGCAGACAGTTTTCAAATGTCTGTGGTGTAATCGTGTTTGTAATATTTTATTCATACGGACGCGGCTGCGTTACGTAACAGCTACTGTCAGTGTTGCACCCGCCTTGGTATTTACGCACCCCGGTCCTGTGGGGCTCCCAAATCTTCAAAAATACTACCCGCCTTGGTATTTACGCACCCCGGTCCTGTGGGCCTCCCAAATCTTCAAAAATACTACCCGCCTTGGTATTTACGCACCCCGGTCCTGTAGGGCTCCCAAATCTTCAAAAATACTTTTTATTCAAATCCCAAAGCAAAATATTTTTAGTAAGTTTAACCTACCCAGAGTCTCGAGGTAGCTTCGCTCACTCTAGCATCCTGTATTCGTTTTAATGCTCCAACTTTTCCGAATACGACGACAAAGTATCTCCTATGAATGGTCAAAAGAAAACTTAAAGTTTTCGAGGTAGTGTGTTATAATTTCGAGATCGCTTCACTCGCTTTTAAATTCTACCATTTTCTAGTTCTCTAAGTTTGGGGGCCTTTTAGTTTGCCCCCCGCGCGCCCCACGTGCTTTGTCCGCTACTGTTATAAAAATGCTTTACACGTCCACATTAAGTACCATTGCTCTAAAAAAGACGTCATATCATGTTTTTGGGAACTACAGCTGTTGTCTATACTATACAGGATTTAAGAGACAGCCGTCCGCAGTCAGATGCGATGTATTCAGCATAAGACGACCGGAACATGAAATTATTTCAGGAACGTTATCATATGGGAATCCAATAAACTTGATTTGTTTTATTACCTCACACGCAATGTATCGTTCCCGTGGCAAAACGCACGTAGTCGCACTCCCCGGGGCGGGGGGGGGCGCGCTCGCGCCACGTGATTTGTCCATGTAAATTCTGAGCTTCAGTCGTTCGCTATAGTATTATAACACCCATTGCAGATTTTTTGATTTTAGCTGTTTTATTTACATAGATGTAGTACTGCGTACTTAGAATGTAATTTTACATTGAATTATAACAATAGTAACTGAAAAAAACTGACCAATTGCGTGTCGGACCACGCACAATGAAGGGTTCCGTAAAAAATAACCATGTTATTTTGCGACCATAGACTTCTTATAGGTTTTCCTGTAATCTATGAGCAAATAAGAACCATTCGCTGTAGTTTTTTCTCAATTTTAGGCTCAGAAGTTTCGGAGATTTTAGGGGAATGGTCAATTTTCATTTATTTTCTTAAATATCATTTAAAGTATTTATTTTTAAATTACAAAAAAAAATGAGATCCTCACAACAAACCCTTGCATTTGATATACGTATCAAATGAATGGGTTTGTTGTGAGGATCTCATTTTTTTTGCAGTGTAAAAATAAAGTTTTTTTTTAAAGTGGGTTAAAAAAAAAGCTCGAAAACTATTAAGAATCGCGGAACATAAATGGGGTTTTTTCGGATACCCATGGGCATGAGGAATTTTTCATTTTTTATGACATAACTATTTGGACCACCCTGTATAACTTATAATAATTAATTAGTGTTAAAATTGTAGTGAATCAACCATTATAATAGTTATGAGTGTTATGACATTATGAATTACAATTTACAATGTTATCTGAACAGCGTGTATCAAAGACCCTCCGATCCGTGAGGGTTTTGTTAACAATCGTACTGAGAGTATATTTATGTGGAAATTTTCTGGAAAAAAGATAAAGATTTTTAATGAGGAATTTTACCGATTTATTAACATGGGGTGCGGGCGGCCGTCGTTTAGCGGGACAAGTCATAACTTCTAACCTCTGTTGAACATTTTCTAATTTATAATAAAACTTGTTATTGCAGTATATTCAGTGGCGTGCCTAGGGTTCAAAACCAGGGCAAGCCGACAGATTTTTAACGATTTAAAAAAACAGACAAGTGAGCGATTTACAGATGAAGAAGAGTTCTACATATTATTTCAGGCTTCAGTACGGAATTGTCGTAAGCGCCATCTATTAACGAATGCGCGTAACCACACCGCTTCGCAGGACCTTTTCACCATAATAACTTTGTCAACGCTTGTCACATAAAAATTATTCTATCAAAAGCCGCTAGATGGCCCCAAATTATCGATTTGTTGTTTTAACTAAATTTAAGTTTTAAGTCGATTGAAAATGTTAAATAAGATATTACATTGGGTATATAACATTTTATAATTAATCATAATGACAATAGCCAACTCTAATCTTTATTTCAAAACGCCTTTATTTCAAAGAATATCTTCGATACGAAAATTATTGTGTTTTGTGATCTTGATGAGATGTATTCTAATAAATGGTTTGTTTTTTAGTGGTTTACCAAAACTACAATTGCCATACAAACAACACTATAGGTACAAATTTTGATGTCTTTCATGGCACCAGCTAGGCTACCTAAGTTTGGTCATACTCTTAACTTTATACATACTAAACAATCGAATGCCAATTTCAATATATTCTTCGACTGACAAAAATACCTACCTAATTGTTTATATTTCCGAGTTATAGTAATTTGGGGTTGATTACGGTGAAGCAAAGAGTTAGTTACTGTCAGAAAACTCAATGTATTTACATTCCTTTTCGAACACAGTTTCCAAATTCACATTTTGATGATAAAAACACTACTAAGCATAAGGAATGACATAGCCGCAATAACTATCACATAATTTTAAATAATAAAACTAGGTAATTCATTACCTCAATTGAAAAATAAAATACTGATCTCAAAATATTATTTCAGTAGTCAGAGTAGAGTCATGTCATCACCGCTCACCCTTGAATTTGTATGTTATATATATATATATATTATAGTATTTATTATAGTAAATATATGTGTAAGTATATGTATCATAAGTTTATAGCTTATTTATGTACTGTTCTGCTTTATCTATAATGCAATATGATATATTATTATTATTATTTTTTCTCTTTGTTCCTCTCAATTAGAGCACCTGCCATCTAATCTCTTCACCACCCTTGGTTGACTGGTAGAGAATGCCTCAGGCATTAAGTCCGCCTTTGTTCCTTTTTTTAAGTGCGAAAAGTTTAAATAAATAAAATATTATTTCAAAACAATAACAAATTGAGTCGCTTCGCGGACTTGTAACTCACTTTACGCGGGTCAACATCGCGGCTAGTGCATTTGCGCGAACTTCAAACACACGATTCGTTCCATTCTTAAAAAAACTCAAAAGCCGGGCTTAAATATTAGAACATTTTGCAAAATAAGTACATTCTAATAGTATCGACAACGTACGCATTTTCAATGCAAAAAATGAGAGGTCTAGAAGCTGGCTTCTGCACCGTTGCCGCAAGCGTGTGTGAGCGAGAAAGATGCAATGTACTACAGAATTGACGTCTTCATTCATGGATGCGATCTCGCCTAACGCTATAGTGTTAGAGCGAGATCGCAACTGTGGCAGTTTGGCAACGGTGCATTGTTTGTACTTATAGCGCGCGGTTGGTGCAGCGTGAAGTTTTTATGTTATTATTCTTATCAATTCTTGCGACATGAAGGATTGACTTGGAAGTATAGAGTAGTTTTTTTTTTTTAATTGATTGGCTCAGTTTTGAAGGCAAGCCGGGCTTTTCAGCTTGTATGGCAGTACCGCCGCTGAGTATATTCCTATGTCCCCCTTTCTTATCGGACAGGGATTTTTTACATATTTCTTTAGAATGAAGTATTGTGTATTTATCTTATTTTTTATTTCTAATATATGTCTTACTAGTTGCCCGCCCCGGCTTCGCACGGGTAGCAATAAGTAGCACCTACCTACCTACCTAACCTACCCTACCCAACTACCCTACCTACCTACCATATCATACCCTACCTACCTACCCTGCCCTACCTACCTTCTACCTACCTTCTACCTACTCTACATATCTACCGAGATATCATCAAAACAGCCATTACATACAAAATATATGAGAAAATGAAAGAATTTTTCTGATGTTTTAATAGTTATTCTGCTATTCGGGGCGGAGAAAATCCAACAAATTAAAGATCATCAAAATCAGTCAAGCAGTTCTCGAGTTAAAAGTGTTGTAACAAGCCCGACTGTGTTATTTAAATATATACACTTATATATATTTATATAAGATATAAGATGTATGCTACAAAATAAAACACCGTTCGACTTCATCACGTCAACGCCGGCTGTCGCTGAAAACCAGCGCTAGCATAGGGTCGTAGAGCATTATGTTGTTTTCCGTGGATGTGACCCATATTGTCCCCCAACTTGTTCTTTTTCGTGTTTGTGATCGTTCTTTGCGTCATGTTTACCGCAAATAAACGTACTTTCTACCGCAACGTTTTTTTTACCGCGCACTGGTTTTGGGAACGGAATCTGCAAAATTATACATAACCATTTGATACGCTTCAGAGCCCCTAGATAAAGTGACATTCTATCAGCGATAACGATGATGGAAAAGGCAAAAATGTATAGGACTGACATAAGCTATCGAAAAGCTTATGTCAATCCTGTTGAAAGTCGTTGTTGAAATACGAAACGCTTTCGAGGCGATTGTCACTTGTCTAGGCCCTCAGTGCCGAATGGAACATCAATCAATGTTATCGAAGGAGTCCTCTAAACGCTGTTCACGAATTCCTGAAATTTTTATCAGTTTAAACCAAATAGACCGCTATTGTTCCGGCAGCTATCTGCTGTCGGGGACTAGGCATATCAGTAACCGGATGTGTCATTTTCGATTCGGAAGCCCGTCAAATGGTTGAAAAAGCTATGTTGTTCGGGGCTGACCTGGGCTGAGCCTGGGGCTGACGGCGTGTCGTGTTGCAGTGGGTCACGCCGTGGCGGGCGCGGCACCGTACGCGCCGACACCGCCGCCCACGCTGCTGCGCTGGTGCGCGCAGCGCAGGACCCTCGCGCTGGCGGGCCGCGCCGGCCGCGTGCGTCTGTGGGACGCCAGCACCGAGCTGCTGCTCACCGACATCGACACCGGTATGTATCCCGCCCACGCTGCTGCGCTGGTGCGCGCAGCGCAGGACCCTCGCGCTGGCGGGCCGCGCCGGCCGCGTGCGTCTGTGGGACGCCAGCACCGAGCTGCTGCTCACCGACATCGACACCGGTATGTATCCCGCCCACGCTGCTGCGCTGGTGCGCGCAGCGCAGGACCCTCGCGCTGGCGGGCCGCGCCGGCCGCGTGCGTCTGTGGGACGCCAGCACCGAGCTGCTGCTCACCGACATCGACACCGGTATGTATCCCGCCCACGCTGCTGCGCTGGTGCGCGCAGCGCAGGACCCTCGCGCTGGCGGGCCGCGCCGGCCGCGTGCGTCTGTGGGACGCCAGCACCGAGCTGCTGCTCACCGACATCGACACCGGTATGTATCCCGCCCACGCTGCTGCGCTGGTGCGCGCAGCGCAGGACCCTCGCGCTGGCGGGCCGCGCCGGCCGCGTGCGTCTGTGGGACGCCAGCACCGAGCTGCTGCTCACCGACATCGACACCGGTATGTATCCCGCCCACTACACCGACCCTCGCGCTGGCGGGCCGCAAATCCGGGACGTCATGCTCAGCAGTAGACCAACGAGGCAGTTAACATTTATGTCTGTAATTTATGTGATGTACGTAATTGTTACAGAGTATTCTATTTTATTGTAATGTCCTCGTACAGAATGCGAGGCAGCGGCGACATCGCTGTGGCGCGGCGCGGAGGGCTCGGCGGACGCGGGCGCGGCGTTGCTAGTGTTGGGCTTCGGCGACGGCAGCGTGCGCGCCTGGGACGAGCGCAGCCCGCGCGGCCCGCTGTGGCGCCTGGCGCACCACGCCGCGCCCGTGCTGGCGGCCGCGCACCGCGCCGACCGCGCCGTGCTGCTCACCGGCTGGTGAGTAGTGTTGGGTAACTCACGTGCGCGCCTGGGACGAGCGCGGCCCGCTGTGGTGCAACTACGACCAACAATAAAGTATTGAGTAAACTTATTGTAACGAAAATAAAAATCACTCTGGTTTTGACAGTGATGCAAAATCACAGGTTTAATAAATGTGAAAAGACTGTACAACTGACTGACTGCACAGTCAAGTAACCCGTGTCCCGGTTGCAGCATGAACGGCGAGGTGCGCATCTACGACACGCGCAAGATGGCCGTGCTGCACACCGTGCGCGCGCCCGCGCCGCTCGCGGCCGTCGACGTGCACCCGCTGTGCGACCTGGTCGCCTGGTGCGTACACTCTAGTCTTTTATATTTTTTTTATTTAACTATTTATGTAAGTACACACATAATAAACAGACAAGAATAAAAAAACGGAAAAAACATACAAAGGTGATGCTTATTTCTAAAGAAATTATGCTAATTACTTTTATATTTTTATGAAAGTTATTTGTCATAATCTGTCAATGTTGCATTTTTTTGTAATGGCAACGATTCTCGCAATTTCTCCCGCTTGGGGGCGCTGTTGTAGATGTAAACCTGTCAAATAATTTTCGTGGGACTGTTTCTGAGGATTTATTACAGATAATTTGAAAATGGTCGTTAACTACGGTAACTGGACCGTAAATGAGCTAAAAGCTGAATTAAGGAGTAGAAATGTGAAATGTGTTGGCAAGAAGGAGCACTGTACTGTCACTTCATTAACTGAAATTTCTATTCTGGGATAACCTTCAGGTTGCAATATCTCATCAAATGAGTCTTCGGTGTTTTTTGATGATTACGGAAGTACAACAATCTTGGAGTGCTATCGCTTGGAAAACGATGTCCTGTTGTTTTTGAACAGCAATGTGGCACGATACATAATGAAGGCATTGTGTAATAGTTCCTTACGTGTGAATTTATGAATCCCATCTTACACTAATCAATCTATAGTGTTTTGACAAGTCTACATTGACTGACGCTGCAACTGGTGTATTTTTTTAGAACTACTCAAATTATCTAGCCATTCGGTCTCACAGGTAAAGATAAAAACTTTTTGCAAAAAAAAACAACCGTATTCCAAAAAAAAACAGTTGTGGTACCTACCCTACCCCACACAAATTCGAATACCACTACCTGCTATGTAAATAACAGTGACGGAGTAACTTAAAACATCGTCCATATGGACTTAGTGGGAAAAATACGTAAAATTGAAGCCAACTCAAAAACTACGCAAGCAAAGTTAATAAAAGTAGAATGCCTCGTAATGCAGGGGACCCTGTACACACGGCTACACATGAAGCTATACATTTCCAGTTTTTGCTGATCCCACATTGTATAGGATTTCGGTACAATGCGAGGTCAGCTTATACTGGAAATGTATAGCTTGATGTGTAGCCGTGTGTACCATGGGGTCTCAACTCGAACAAATTATAATTAGTCTTGAAAAAAAATCATAGATGGCAGCATAAGTAACAATTTATGAAATTAACAATCACTAAAAAGCGTTATACGACAAATTTTGGCTGAGGTAATATTAGTAAAAATCAAAACATCTTTGTTTAATGCTGATTTATGTATTTACACTCATAAATCTCGGATTTTCAACAAAAAACTTAAATTAAGCCGTTTACTTTAATTCGAACCCTTAGAATGATAAAGTAGCAATCTGTAAATCATTTTGTTGAGAGCTCTTTGCAATAGATGGCGTTTTACTCAAGTGATGACACTTTAAACTTGCGTTTATGTCGTTTCATTAAAGAAAATCAAGCAATTTTTTTTTTTAATCTAGTACTTTACGTAGAAATATAAAAATTTAACACCTAGGAAGAAAAAACGTAAAAAAGGAAGAAAAACATGTAGGAGTCTTGCGTAGTATCAGGCAAGACTCCTAGATGGCGTTAAAAAAACTACAGTCTCTGGCAATTAGTGAGTCGCTGATGCTGCCATCTGTTAAAAAAATGGAGAATGAAAAATAGCCAGCTGAATAGCCAGACTTAGGGTGGTGTCATTTCTTTGTATGGGATTGGGTATCTGTACGTAGTATTATAATATCTGTGCCTGTACCAAGCCAAAAAGTCCGCTTTCACAACCAAACCTAGTGTATTTGGAGGAGAATTCAATGCTCTTCCTATATTGCTAACTATTGGATGCATGCATCCCCATTGGACTACATGGATTCCCGCAATTCGTATTTATTTACCATTTACCTACTTCATATTTTGAGGTTAAGTTCGAGAAAGTGACTGACTCGAAATGGTGAAGTTGGTGACAAATGAGGCGGTACCTAATATCGGTTGCTTTTTATTCTTGATTTGGCGCTTGTTTCCTGATGGATGATTATACAATACATCACATCAGTCAATAATAATTCTTGGTGTCAGTTTTTATATATAATGATAATGGATATCAATAATCATGTAGGTAGGTACTCGTAGTATGTGCAGCTGGTAGTCTGAATAAGTAATCAATTTAATACTGCGTTTACTGAGTCCTAATATCTTGAAATCTTAACATAACAGCAGGCTTTCCCAGAAGAGTTAGGCAGAGTTGTATTTACTATATAGTAAGTACACCCACTTCTCGAACTTCACATGTTAGTAAATAATAATAAAGTGATGATGTTGTTAGAACCTAATAAGGGACTTATATCAAAAATGAAAAATGCAGTTAAGATATATTCATATTTACATAACGTATATGACCTCGACCGCTACCAGGACAGATAAAAGAAATGTACAAATAAAAACATAGGTAGGACAATTGGGTGACACTCGGGAACGCCTTGCAACTGTTGCAACACGTAGCATGGACTGTCCACATCCAAAGCACACATCACTCCACATTGTGACCAAGTGTTAGTTCAGGTATCAGTGCGGAATCTCAGGGAGTTTTTATTGTATCAATGCGAAACATAATATTTGTAACATTATGAATAGGAACTACCAGGATTGATCTGAAAGCATAAAAACAGTTTTTTAATCCTTAAATTGAATGAATAGTCCCGGAAGTGGGTAGGTACTTTAGAAGCTAACTATAATATACATGCTTCTACTAGGTGAGGTAATACTTACAGGCGTCGCGTCGGTACAATCTATGATGTTAAAACACGATCATCTCCACGGATATATTTTCTATGTAATATATTCTAAATTGTTCTAACAGTACTAGTGAACAGTGTAGGATACATCGGCTACTCTGACTTGCTGGCCGATGTCTTACTCTAGATGGGGGCATCGCTAAGGATTATCACACAAAGATTACGTTATGGAAAAGCACCTGAACCCCCGTTTTTGTTAATAAGTATTATAAATTATTATTCAAATAGTTCAGATGAAACCAATATTGAAAGTAACGTCATCCATGACGGCGCCACAGAATAATTATTGCAATACGTCACAGTTCAAATGACATTTTACTTTTTTGAATAGGTCCTCTTTTCATTAAATACAAATGTATTCCAAAAAAAAAAAAAAAATTACTATGTAACGCGTGACCTTAAGATGTTTTTTGACACACATAAAAATATATTTTATCCTAATATTAAATGATTAAATGGCAAATTGGTACAATTGTCTTCTTCATTTTAATGTTCGTTGACAGGTAGGTACCTATATTTTTAACGTAGTAGCAACATTCGGAAATGAAATGCAACGTCAGTGACATAAGCGGAAAATACGTACCACAAAAGTAGAAAAAGACTTTTATTTTTGGTGTCCGAAAGCCGGGAATTGTTTTTATAACAAAATCGTATAACTGATTTAAAAAATTGGAGTAATTTTATGAACTACATTTGGTTGTGACACTCTAGCTCCTTTGTTAGTACGAAAGTGTGGCATTGTCCTTTATATTGGACCACCTCTGAAGCATGACCTTCCAAACAAAAAAAGAATCATCAAAATCAATTCATAATTGGCGGAGTAATGGCGTAACAAATATACCAGAAAAAAAAACAGACGAATTGAGAACCTCCTCCTTTTTGAAGTCGGTTAAAAATGGAGAAATGTCATTTTGCGGTATTGACATTACAACGAAATATAAAATGCTGAGTTGGTCAAGCAGATTATATCGAGCAGACAAAAATCGCTCTTAAAGTGGCGAACAAATTTTGGATGTGACTGCAAATACTATACAATACACATGCCACGTTAACTGGTTAATAATAACCCATACTCATGCTAATATTATAAATGTGAAAGTTACTCTGTCCATCTGTATGTCTGTCTGTTACCCATTCACGCCTAAACCACTGAACTGATCGTAGCCGAGGACCTGGAGGAGCACGCCATAGACTACATTTCATCCTGGATATTTGTGGTTTTAGATGTTTGTAGTCTGGGTTTGTGCCCGGCTGATGGCAATACTCGCCTCCTATTACATGGGACTTAAACATAACTGGCGAAATGTGAGTGTACTATAGGTACATACACCTCTACCTAGCCCTTGGGGAAGCAAGGAGTGAGGGTTTGGCATGTTGTACACTCTAAGTCGCGCGCAGCAGCTAATTACTAATAAAAAAAATCTCTATCAGTGGGTCGGTGAACCAGAGCATCAGCATCTATGACCTGAAGGGCGCTCCGCTGAACACCATCAAGTTCCACGAGGGATTCATGGGCGCGCGCATCGGACCAGTCTCCTGCCTCACCTTCCATCCGCTCAGGTAACCTCATCAGTCTTGATGACGCTCAGGCTTACAATATACAATCGAAAACGACCTTTTTTTAAGGTTTGATTACGAAAACCAATCTGAACAGAACAATTCTGATCTGCATAGCTGTTCATAACCGTTCGATATAAAAAGAGTCTTCTAAAGGCTGATCACAAATTCGAACCCCGAAAAGGAGGACCGGACAAAATGGTCCCCACGACCAATAACAACCAGACCTATGTCATTAGATAGGCATTTTAATATAGAGCAACAACTTCTAAGGCGGCTCTTTTGAAATCGCTGTGTGAAAAAAGTTGCGGCGATGTTTCGCAGGACGGACCTAGACTATGTTATCGGAACACTTGAATATTAATAATTTCTAGTGGTCTACTTTGAATATTTTCTGTGTAGTATGTGCGATGATAATACAATAATTTCAATATTAAGGTACCATCGAGCTGATCTGATGATGGACCTGGACGCTAGGTGATGGAACTCTTGAACAACTACTAGTACACCCATCGAGTGACCACCCATGAAATACCTATCTAATGGCATATGTGTGGTTGTTATTGGTGCTGAGACCAGCTTCCATATATTCTTGCCGATCCTCCTTTTGTTACTTTGAACCAAATAAACAACCGCTATTCATCCAACTGCTATGTGCTGTCGGGGGCAAATTAGTTATTGAAAATGTGTCATTTTTTCTGAATTTATGACGCAAGACATGACCGTTAATATCTGGGGGCACGGGAGTGCGCCCGCCAATATGAGCCAAGACGAGCGTAAGGAGGGCACTACCTACCTTTTCTCGATGCGCTTCGTCGTTTTTTTGAATCCTCATAATTTGGGTTTGGCTTATACCAGATACACAAAATTCTCGGGATATGATATCAATAGAGGATTTAATAAACGTAGAAGCTCTTATACTTTCGATTACCTACGATACCTTGGATACCTGAAATAGGACATAGGATACTTTTTATCCCGATATTCCCACGGGATCGAGACTTACGCGAGTGATACCGCGGGGCGCAGCTAGTTTTTTTAATAAACCGATAATTGCTTCATATTTTGCAATACCTTACAAGCGTTATGTCATCGCGCTTCTCTTTCTTTTCTATGCAATCCGACAGTGACCGCGGTTTATCTGTTGTCAGCGCCTTAAGTATTATCGTTCAGTTCCTTCTTTGTGCAGCTATTATGCCTTATTTTTCTGACTATAGTCCAAACAAAACCCTAACCTCACTGGTTTGCTTGTACTGCATAAGGAAGCTGGGCTGACGGCTCTCCCACTAACACACAGTAAACGGCTCATATTAACGAAGTTATTATGCTTTAAATATTAGCATAGATAGAACTATCCCATCACCCATGAGGAAGATGTAGTTACGCACATCCTTTTATGAGCCTAATGGAAATAAATGATTGAACCGTGGCAGATGTGCGATGGGCGTGGGCTCCAAGGACTCGACGGTGTCGGTGTACGTGGCCGAGGCGCGCCGGTGACCGTCGCTGTACTCGCTCGCGCTGCCGCTGCCCTTCCAGTGAGCACACGGCCACTGGTAAGCACTACATACGGTTTACTAATGATAAGCATAAAACATATAGTCATACCATAACGAAATTCAGCATAATGATCATTACGCATAATATTATTTGGCATAAAGATTTTGCCATAGTGTTTATTGCCATAAATACTGTTGGCGTAATAATACTGAAGCATAAAGGTTATAAACGCATTATGATATCACAGTTCTAACCGAACCTAACCTAACCTTTAGTACCTAACATTCAACATCAAAATAATTGGCTACATACACCCAATCATTTAACTTTTTATATTTATGGCTCATGATTAAATATTATGCCTTAAAAATGTATGCAACTCCAAATTATGCCAAAACAAATTAGACTAAATGACACCTTAACCAAAGTATTATTATTTCATAGTAATATTAAGGTAATTAAAGTTATGCGAAAACGTTATGCCAAACAATATTATTCCAAGAGGGGGACACCCAACACATACTACACCGTAATACTCCAGTCTTTTTTTACCCATCCCTTACACGATTATTTTTATGGTGTACATAATAAAGAGTATTCTATCTATCTATCCCTTACACGATTCATCCATATTTTCTTTGGTCTCCCTCGTTCTATCAATGCTTCGAAATTTAATTAATCACTCTCATGCAATTCATTGAATAAAACGGATCGTTTCGGGCCGCAGGTGCGACGCGGGCTCGGCGCGGGCGGCTGCCACACGACACATCTACGTAACTGTATACAAGGATCTATTCACTGGCATGGTCTACTTCTACACAGTTTACTCCTAAGCGAGGTCGTACCGTTTGTAATGCTTTCTGTCTAGTCTCTGATACATTATCCACTTAGGGCCGATTTTTCAATGGCCAGATAACTTTTATCTGAAGAATTAAACTGGTTTGACATATTTTCTGTACAAAAACTGTCATATTTATTCCTCAGCTAAAACTTATCTGACGATTGAAAAATTTGCGTGTAGAATGTCTAATCTAAAAGATACATTTAAATATGTGTATTGTTCGTCAGTATGTCATTGAATACTTATTTAGTGTATAGGTATTTTAGGGTGGTCCTACATGTCGATATAAATGGTAGTTTGATCGTACAATTATCATTTATGTTTACTTGTGGTAATATTCGTATGTACCCGACAGAATATAGAACTAGGGCGTTCGACTGCACACTATAAGTGTAAACAAAAATATACCAAAAAAATACTCAGAACTCTAGAGTTAATATTGACGAGATAAGGAACATTATAATTACAGTTTATTTTAATTAATAACGCGACGTTAAATTTTGTATTTTCAGCAATAGGAACATATTTGTATACATACGAATGTTCCTACATGTGCAGGTGTGAATTCGAACGCCTATGGTAAGAATATTTGGTGCTACATTATACCGATACTGTAATGTTAATTTATTGATATTGATGAAGACCGCAGCCTGCTTGGTGCGTAGATGCAGCCTGCTTGGTGCGTAGATGCGGCACTGCTCGTGTCGCGCCAGAGACTCCCTCGTGGACTGAGCACGTATCTGTGGGCTCGTGGACTGAGCACGTATCTGTGGGCTCGTGTCGCGCTGGTGGGCTGCGCACGTGTCTGTGCGCTTTTAACGCTATATTACTAAATAATTATAATTGGTTGTGCCTTCTGTCGGAGCGATAAGCTCAAAGTGGATACGAATATCTTATACAATTAATTACACGTTTGTATCCAGAGCTACCTCACGTTACGGAAATTGTCTTATGTATTTTATTTCTTACATCATAATTTTATTAAAAAATGTTTTTATCAGAACAGTGTATTCGCGCTACAATGGAGTATCATAAGTATACCACATTATAAAATGTGTCCCACAGACTTGTCAAATTATCTGATTGTACATATTATTAGTGTGTTGTTCATATTGGTGTGTCAAACATACACTGGACGCACGCCGCAGCGAACGCAACGCGTTGCAGACAATTTAGCCAAATAATACAACAATACCTACACATAATATTCATATTGTATTGTTAATCAAATTATTCACAAAATGTAACGCTTTAAGTAGGTATATAATTATCGTGTAAATAAAATAGGACAATATACCAGCTGTATGTACTATGTGCACTCGTGTGTTTTGACATGTGCGGACGGCAATCAAGGTGCAAAAAACTATCGATATCTGTACTGATGGAGGGCCTGCAGTTGTGCCCAGTGACTTGTACACACACGACTTGACATGACACTTGCCCGCAAGTTGCTTGCATGTTAGTTGCCTGCATAGTTATAACTGCCTTTTTTGTACACGGACGATATGTTATTGTTTGAAAAACTTTGTAAACGAGCACAACAAACTAAGCTTCATCAGAAAATCGAGCTGGCTATAGATCAGAAAGACGAAAGAGACGAGAGTCAAAGCTATTCTTGGTCATAAAATAATGTACTTGTAATGCAATATTTAATAGTTTATGTAAGTGTTAGACGTTTGTTTCGAGACATACGATTTTGTCACATGGATATTGTGGAACCTACGGACTACATGGCACATTCTCGCACAAGCGTCAATGATATTATAAGCACTCGTAATATAATTGACAAGCGCAGCGGTCCGTGCGCTCGCTGTGTCCGTGTTCCCATCGTATAGTGAAGCGGGCTCAACGCTCAAAACGCAACATTACTTACTCGATTAGCACCTCCCTTATTTTGGGACGCATTTGTAACATTTGCAAAAAAAATAATTGACAAAATGAGATCCTAAGACTATCTCTAAAATTGACTATTGTAATAATAATGTAAAATTATTTAAAATTGTCTAAGGGACCTCTGCGAGTCGGTTTCGGCCCCTCACACGCCTTCCAAAGGTCTGGGACCCCAGGGTCCCGAGATGTACAAACAAAAATGTAAAATTATGATTGTATTATTTTGTTTAGTTTCCCAGTTTGTGTTCAAACATGGCGGCCTGTACCTCGCATGCCACCCTAGGCCTCGCGCCCGTATGGTGGGCCCGCCACACGCCACGGTAACACGCCACTAAGTGTTCACGAGGTGCTACATACGACGTTGTCATACAAATAATATTAGTTGTTACTTATACACAAGTACTCCAGCGCCTACTTCGTATTTGTACATATTAGTAAGCTTCTTTTCTATAATAAGCCTGAGATATGTGTATATTTTTTTCGTTCCAAATGATTTAAATTGTCTTGTGATTTACAGAAAGTTCCTAAGACTCAATAAATACTAGCTGCCATTTTTTTAAATTATATAAGGTTTTGTTCACTACGTAATAAGTTAAAGATTTTGTGTTTGTTTGTAGAATAGATTTAATGTTCAATAATAATTATGCCCATGTGTAATTCAGGGGATTAAAATTTTTGTCATTTCACATTTCTACCGGAATGAAATGAGGGATACCGGTAGCTATAGGGGTAAGTGATATAATGAGCATTTAACTGTAATGATGAATAGTTTGTAATATGGGATGATTATGTTGATTTTCATTGAACAAAAGTTTGTTAATATTGGAGATGTATTACTGAATTCACTTATGAAATGTGTGGCCATAGAAAACTATAGTTAGTTGTAAGCGGTTGTCACCAGTTGTGATCAAACCTCAACTATGTCAATACAATGAACAAAATGGACATGTTGCCAATCGGTTGTTGAATATATTGAAACTTGCATTTCATGTATGAAGTGATCGATTTTTGCTTTTACGTATTACATATGTAATTTAAATGTACATTTTACATAATAATGATAATTGTTGTTGTTAAATAAAACATGTTTAAAATGTTGGTCTTTAATTTTACCTGCTTTGTTAGAAACAACAAATAAAGATAAGCAGAGAGTTACATTGATACAAATTGTGCAGCTTACTCCAGGCACCGTCTCAGTTATGCAGTAGGCCTGTAATATATTTTTTATGATATCTATATTTTAATGTGTTACAAAGTTCTTAGTAACCATTCTGCTAACAATAACATCAGTTAAGTCTTGATCTGTTGGTATACTATGCAATTTATATACATTATTCAGAGTCTTCTTGCACGTAAATTCTTTCAGGTCACTCATAGGTAACATTTCACCCTCAATTTGTGGTAATATCTCCTTACTTGCATCTGATTCTTCAGTAATTAGAAAACAAATCAACAGGTTCCTGTCCTTCTCTATGCCAAACTTGCTCAGACTCTGTGTGATGTTTTTTGAGATTGATAAATTATACAATATCTCAGAAAACACTGTTCTGGTGACCATTACATTGTGTTTCTGAGATAGCACAGCCCTATTTGCTGCGACTGCTACTTGTAAAGGCTCTATTATTAACTGGGGCTTGATAGCAGCACAGGTCCAAACACCTTGGACAATATTAGTTCTTATCACTTCCACATTCTCAACATTTTGGAATAAATACATCTTCAATGTTGTTTTCGTGTCTGGATCTAGTACAACCATATAGGGTTCCCGCGCCATGGTAGTAGCTGAAATAAACAAAATTGATGACAAACTGGGTGTCGAGTTAAATTATAGGTACATAATATTGTAACCGTGCGTTTGCACTGGCGAAACATTACAACAAAACATGTTTAAATCTCTAGTTTCTGTCAAAAATTGTATGGAACATTGACAGAAAATAGGGATTTTGACATGTTTTGTCGTGAATGTTTCACCAGTGCAAACGCACGGTAATAAACATATTCTTTGATACGAAGTCAGGCTTCATTCCGAACACAGAATTTAGACACCCTAAAGATTCCGAATTACGCCTCGCTCACATCAATACTTTAACCCCACACAGAAATAAATAATAAACCACAAAAATATTTATAGTTATTTGTCGCGCACCGCTGGGAATTAATGATAATTCGTTAGCGAGTATGTAGAAATGCGCCGTCCGGTCTTTCTTTTTCAATGATTTGATTTATTTGATAGTATTAGTATTCTAATACTATCAAAAATATAAAATAAATTTAGGTTACTTTTACTGATTTGTATCGCGGATGTGGATCGCTGAGTAGCGCAATCTATTTGAATCTATATAAAATATGTACTCTGTGCCACAGAGTCTGTGGCGCAATCGGCGCGGCGCATTGAGAATTTCAGATAGTAAAACATGGAAACACCGCGTTATTCTATAATATATACATTTGCTTAAACAAATATGAGTGAAATATCGATTTGTCTCTTTCTTTTACGATAATCGTATTCGATAAAAGAGAATAATAGTCTTGACGTACCTAGTCTAGTGACAGTTGTAGGTAAGGTAAGTGCCGTAGCAGCCTAAGATCAGATGGCTGCTCTGCTATGGACAGTAGGCTTGCAGAAAAAATATCGATATATCGAAATATCGATATTTTTTGTTCGATATATCGATATTTTTGGGCGATATTTATTATTTTGATATATTCGATGTATCGATATAAAATATCAAGTATCGAAAATGTATCAAAACCGATATATTTGCAATAGCAACACCTTCGTCGCCACTGACTAAAACCGCTGGAATTCTGAGCCGTAAAAAGCATACTTTTTTTTTCCTAGTTTGGTTAAAATAAATAAAAAACTTGAACATAAACAAAAAAAAAAATTGAAAATTCCACCGATATATGGATATATCGATATTTTTTTTTCGATATATCGAAATCGATATTAATATTTTTTATAAATATCGATACGATATATATCGATACTTTTTGACACTTCTTGCATCCCTAATGGACAGCAGGCGTAGCATGAGCACGCGTTTTGTCGACGGGAGAGTAGACAAAAATGACGTTTCCTTCCTATAGACAGTAGACAGAACGAGACGGCAGCTAAATAGAAAGAGTCAACTGCACTTTTTACGAAATTCACTCTTGTTTTATCATAGGATTTATCGGTTGTCAGTTTGATTTAGAAAGTAAGGATAGAAAACATTTTTTCCGAAATAGTCTACATATAAAAAGACCTAGACAAAGATCGTTAGAAATGATAGACAAAATGACAGATAAAATGTAGAAAGATTTCTACGGTGGATGTCAAAAATGAAGAAACGAACTGTCACTTTGTATAGAAAAAGCTATGTCTATTCTTCGTAGAGATAGAAAGCTACGCCTGCTGGAAATACTACCCTATATATTACTTTACTCTATGGGTAATACCTACAAGCTACACCTACAAAATATACACTGCATACCTACAACATACAACTCATATTGTCTCACAAAATGGCTGCCGTTGCTAGGAAACGGTACAATACTATCCCATTATGACATATTATTGTAAACGAACGAATAATAAAAGGTCTGTTATACTGAAATTAACTCAATAAATTATCAATACTTTAGCCATAAATTCATGATCGCGTTTCAATTTAGTATCATCGAATGTGCATGAAAACCGGCTACTAAACTAACCTGTGCAAAGACAATCGAGGTTATTTTCATTCTTTCTTGCACCACATTTCACAATACTTTTGACGTTGACGTTGACGAATACGTTGAATTACGGTTTTCCAATATTTACAAGCAGTTTGTAGGTAAAATCCTCGTAATTTTCAAATTACCAAAAAATATACCATTTGACAAAACTACCACGAAACGAAACTCGTCGCGCGCGTTACCGTGCGTTTGCACTTTGCACTGGCGAAACATTCAAGTCAAAACATGTTGAAATCTCTAATTATATTTCACTCATATTTTGTACGCAAATGTGTATAGGTACCTACAGAATAACGCGGCTTCCAAGTTTGAGATAGTAACGTAAAGTCTGACTCAGACTGTTGTCCCTTAGGGAGGAACCATAGATTTAAACAATATGATGCAAGTTCACAGAACATTAATACTGGGTGCAAGTTACACGCAGGCAGCGACTCTCTAGGCTCTAGGCGCCAGAGACGCGCGTTTTAGGCGCTCAATAAAATTGTATGAAGTTTTATATAAGTAACGAATTACATCACCCTCTGAGGGCGCGCGTCTTACACGCCCACAAGAAACAGACTCTAGTTCCTTGTAAATTATTTTTCCTTGTCGATTTCTCTGTGACACATGTCAAAGTACGCTGAGATGCGCGGTGCTGCGCACAGAGAATGTAATTTAGTGCTGCGCAGCGTGTCTCGCCGTAGGTGAGTATATGTTCCTTGGTGTGTACTGACATTTTGTGATTGTTGTTTGTTTTTTTCAATTTGGAGTATTTTGGAGTTTGACATTTTCACCTGAAAATGAAATTAGTCTACGAGATTATAAAACAAACTTTACTCTTCTTTATTATGGACTAGTTCTACCAAGCGTCTGAGGCCAAGGAACATATACTCACCTGTCTGAGGCGGTCGTTTTGTACGCTGCGTTTCGAGCGCTCAGCACGTCATACGCATTACGCATGTCGCACGCGCATACGACGAGAACCCTCCCGGGCGGCCTTAGCGTGCCCTCGACTCGAGTTCCTTTTTTCCTTGTCATTTATCTGCATCAGTAATAAACTTAATCGCTGTAGGTAAAATTAAATACAGTTATAGGTACCTACTGAGCATGTTGAGGGTTCAAAATGTGGAAATCTTGTTATTTTTGACGAGCGTCCAAGGCGCGCCTCGGACACTTGTTATAACTAGTCCATATTTTATAATTGTAGTCTGTGCACAAACCTTCTTGGAAGCCACCCACCGTGCACTGGCCTCTTCATTTCATCTTCAAACATCGTCCGTCTGCATCATCGGGTCGCGTCTCTGTGTCAAGGAACTTAATATACTCACCTACGGCGACTGTGTGAAGTTCACACTGTGAACCACAGAAAGATATAAATCACTACTCGACATTTGATTGACAAGACATCAAACAACACAACCAGCTAGTCAACCTAGCCCACAGATAACTATATACAGTCGGAGAACCTAGCCGTGCGTTTGCACTGGCGAAACATTTACCTCCGTGAATTTAGCCGAACGATTTCATTATTATGAACTTTTGTTAATGCTAATCGTTAGAGAATCGTTAGAGAGGGTTAGAGAGAAAAGAAAATTCGTTAGAGAGTAATTAGTTTTTATGTAAAAACAATTTTAATTTTTCGTGTGAAGTTGGCCCCCCTTCCCGCAAAAATGGACTTAGACGAAATTTTATTTTTTTAATCGTTTGCGAATCATTAGAGAGAGATTGAGAGTTACACAAAATCGTTAGAGAGTTAATATTTTATTTGATATTAAATAATTTCTGAGAGCGTGACATTAGCCCACCTCTGTGAATTTTGCCCCCGATATAATTATTCTCAACTTTTGGTAATGCTAATGGTTAGAGAATCGTTAGAGAGAGTTAGAGAGAAAAGAAAAATCGTTAGAGAGTAATTAGTTTTATTTATCAACGATTTTAATTACTTTTGTGACATTGGCCCCCATTCCCGCAAAAATGGACGTAGATGTAATTTTTTTTTTTTAATAGGTTGAGAATCGTTAGAGAGAGATAGAGAGTTAAAAAAAATCATTAGAGAGTTAATATTTTAATTGATATTAAATTATTGCTGAGAACGCGTTTTACCCTAGGACCTGAGCAGGTTAAAATTTAGAAACGTGCCGCCGCCTCGATAGGGGATAGGGGGGGGGAGAGGGGGGAAGGGTTAGTAGATCCCCCCACTCCCCCCTGCCGGAGATACAAAGTTTTTTTTAAATATGACAAATCTCTTATATGCTGGGGCCACACCAACGGATTATCGCGATAGACGTTAACCGTTGGTGTACTACACTACGACTTACCTCGAGAATTTGTCAACGGCATTTACATTGACGTTTGACGTTGGGTGATTGATAACTCTGGTGGCGGCATTTTAGGCAGGTCAAAGAGATTTACCGCGAGAATTATTGCATTGAATGAAGCGGCCACACTTACGTTTCTCTTTGTTCACCGTGAGCGCGACGCGAGTAGTACCGTGAGTAGTAGGTACTACTGATACATGACATGATGCAGAGGGACGTTATAGTTATGAGTGGTAAAGTTGTGTATTTGATTAACGATCATTTAACAGTGATACCTGATAAGAATACGAAATATTGTTGGTAGTTTCAATTTGATTCGGTACTTACAGTGCATCATTTATGCTCAAAACACACAAAAGGTGGGTGCTTGTCGGGAGCTGGTCGGGTCTTTTTTAACCCACCGACGGAAAAAGAGGAGTTTTATAAGTTTAACGTGTGTGTCTGTATGTTACATCGTAGCTGCCAAACGGCTGAACCGATTCTGATATTTTTTATTTTGTTTGAAAGGTGACTTGATAGAGTGTTCTTAGCTATGATTCAAGAAAATCAGTTCAGCCGTTTGAAGATTATCAGGTCTTTTCAGGTTGATGAATGGATGTGAGCATCTTCCACAGGTCAAATCGATTCGAAAGGACATGTCCAAAAATGGTTTTTTATTATTCAATAATTCTTACCAGGATAAGTTAAATATATTTGGATAGACATCCCAAAAAGTAGTAGCTCTAACTGTATCATGCATTTTTAAGGATTACCAATTTTGAGAAAAATCGTTTTTTAATTTATTTATTTATTTTATTCTTATGTACACACAGTAAAATACAAAATAGATATGACATAGTTAAAATATGAGTACAAAGGTACTGCTTATTTCTTAGGAAATAATTAATTTAGTGTTAGTTTACTCCTAAAACGAACAAACTTTTCTAATTATCAAGGCTAATAAAGTGAACACACCCCAGAAAATAACAAACTTTTCAAAATTGACACATGGTGTACTGTCATTACAGTCAATCAATATTTTGTTGTAAAGAATATGACAATGCAAACAAAAATTCTAATCTAGTTATTTACTTTATGTACCATATTCTGAAATAAGATAAAATAGGATATTTTCAGTCAAAAATGTGTAGCATAATTCTTTTAGACCTCTCTTTAGATTATAGCTACTAGGAATCTATAAGTGCAAGAAGTGCATGTTTCAGCATAGTCCACAGGCTTAGCAGGAGTAAATGATAATAGTACCTACCTACTGATCAAGAACATATTTTTAATTACGATGGAGAATTCCTGTTTTATGACTTAGAATCGAGATCGGAAGTGGATGAAAAGCCTTTCAACAATTATGATATTTAAAACTGAATAATATGCTTTGAATGCAAGTGTTACAGATTTTTTATGAAATAAAACTTTTTTTTTTAGTTTTAAATAATGATTTATTGATTTTCTTCATTTTCAATGTCTTCTCTTAATAAAATACTGTCGAGAAACTGAGCAGGTGGAGATATATAATTTTGATGCCGGCCCATCCAAGATACCAGACAATAATGTAATACACTCTATAACTATAGTGGTGTGAGTCCTCTGATCAAAGCTGTCTCATGTGATGACGAAATGCCTGGTATCTTCACTAACTTCTAGGTACAGTAAAAGTACCGTTCGGCTGAATATGTTGTCCATAATAGTGTTTAATCTAAAACGCGTTCTCAGAAATAATTTAATATCAATTAAAATATTAACTCTCTAATGATGTTTTTTAACTCTCTATCTCTCTCTAACGATTCTCAAATTATAAAAATAAAAAAATTATATCTACGTCCATTTTTGCGGGAATGGGGGCCAATGTCACAAAAGTAATTAAAATCGTTGATAAATAAAACTAATTACTCTCTAACGATTTTTCTTTTCTCTCTAACTCTCTCTAACGATTCTCTAACCATTAGCATTACCAAAAGTTGAGAATAATTATATCGGGGGCAAAATTCACAGAGGTGGGCTAATGTCACGCTCTCAGAAATTATTTAATATCAAATAAAATATTAACTCTCTAACGATTTTATGTAACTCTCAATCTCTCTCTAACGATTCGCAAACGATTAAAAAAATAAAATTACGTCTAAGTCCATTTTTGCGGGAAGGGGGGCCAACTTCACACGAAAAATTAAAATTGTTTTTACATAAAAACTAATTACTCTCTAACGAATTTTCTTTTCTCTCTAACCCTCTCTAACGATTCTCTAACGATTAGCATTAACAAAAGTTCATAATAATGAAATCGTTCGGCTAAATTCACCGAGGTGAAACATTTGCGACAAAACATGTTAAAATCTTTATCTTCTGTCAATGTTCCATAAAATTTTTGACAGGAACTAGAGATTTAAACATTCGAGACAAAACATGTTGGAATCTCTATTTTCTGTCAATGTTCCATACCATTTTTGACAGGAACTCAGACCAACAAAAAAGGAAAGACAGATCACGCCGTACGTCAAAAGTGAAGCCACCTTTTTATCTATGTGTGTGTAAAAAGAGTTGTCAGTTGTTAAAGTTTTTCCCTATAACTTGGGGAATAATATTTTGGGTAGGCTAATATTGTACGAGTAAGATATTGTTGAGTATGGTATTGTAGGTAACTCAATTTTTAGGAAGAATTCCGAAACAAAAACATTTTTTTTTACATTGCAAATTAAATAAAACACAAATTAAGTACAAAGTGCATTTATGAGATCACCTTTTATGCAAGAATTGCTTGTGTTAGGAGACTCCGCTCTTTCACTTAAAATTATCCATTAATTTTCAATTGAGTGTTAAAAAAATATATATATATGTGTATAAATAGGTTAGTAAATTAGCTACTATCCATTAATTTTTATTTTCAGTATTACATGGAAATCTAAAATATGAAATGCATAATAGAATAGAATAGAATAGAATATATTTATTTGCATTTAAACATGGTACAATAATGGTCTTAATATTATGGTTATGATCTACATGTCTCGCCATGGACTGGCATACAAATATTTTAAAGAAACCAAGTAACTTGGTTTCTTTATTATAAGGAACTTAGTCCAAGTTCCTTAGAATTATGCAACTAGCATCATTGCACACTCATTACACTTACTAGTAACAAAATTTACAATGTTTTAAAATCTAGGCAGTATTTATATAAATAACTATCAGTAAATCAGTAACAATATTTATCATTTACTTTTTTATCAAAGAATTCCTTTACACTATAAAAAGTATTACTTACGAGCCATTTAAATAATTTAGACTTAAAATATTTCAGAGGGAGTTCCCTAATATCTTTTGGTATATTGTTAAAATTTTTTACTGCTGACAAAAAAACAGACATATAATTACTCGAAGTAAAAATATGGAATGGGGAAATTTGAAATCATATTATGGCAACCCTCGCTCTTTAAATGTCACTGTTTTCGTTCGTTCATTCGTTCAGGTTTTTTGTTCCAAATAACCTAAAATTTATAGTTATCTATCTAAATTAAAAAACGATGTTATTTTAAGTACTTACAAGTGAAAAGTGATTCCGTGAGACTTTTTCTGTGATTTAGTATTGTTTTTACACGTTTTCACTACACAGGAAGGCATCATTATATTTGTTTTGGTGATGTTAGCTCACAGAACATTAATACTCAAGAGGTGTTAGCTAGACGACGACTCGTGACGTACTAGGAGCGATGAGCTTGGTTTTGGTGTAGGTGTGTGCGTGAGCCTGTGTGTTTACTTGCAGGAGCTTGGTTTTGTGGCTTCACTTTGGATGTACGGCGTGATCTGTCTTTCCTTTTTTGTTGGTCTGAGGACAGGAATTAGAGATTTCAACATTTTTTGTCTCGAATGTTTCGCAGTTTCGCTAGTGCAAACGCACGGTACAAGTCATTGAGTCGAGAGTTGTAAATGTTGTAATGTGTAACAATGTTAGGACTATTGTAATATCGTATACTTTTACAATCTTTGTAAATATGTGAGCACCATGTATCTGGTAATTAATTTATTCATTATTACTCCATTTATAATTCTTTTTAACTTTTGTGGTACAGTAATCTTATGGTAGGTGCATCGTCTTCACATATAATTATATAATTAATGTATACAAAATATTGTAAAACATTTTTAAAAGAGTAACGGTGGAGTTTCTTGCCCATTCTTCTCCATACGAAAACTACCTTTTGGAAGGGGCAACTAGAATCAATTCTATTTCTTTGTTTGACGTTCAAAAGTGCCATATATGTGACCTCGGTGAAGTTAGCCGCACGATTTCATTATTATGAACTTTTGTTAATGCTAATCGTTAGAGAATCGTTAGAGAGGGTTAGAGAGAAAAGAAAAATCGTTAGAGAGTAATTAGTTTTTATGTAAAAACAATTTTAATTTTTCGTGTGAAGTTGGCCCCCCTTCCCGCAAAAATGGACTTAGACGTAATTTTATTTTTTTAATCGTTTGCGAATCGTTAGAGAGAGATTGAGAGTTACACAAAATCGTTAGAGAGTTAATATTTTATTTGATATTAAATAATTTCTGAGAGCGTGACATTAGCCCACCTCTGTGAATTTTGCCCCCGATATAATTATTCTCAACTTTTGTTAATGCTAATGGTTAGAGAATCGTTAGAGAGAGTTAGAGAGAAAAGAAAAATCGTTAGAGAGTAATTAGTTTTATTTATCAACGATTTTAATTACTTTTGTGAAATTGGCCCCCATTCCCGCAAAAATAGACGTAGATGTTATTTTTTTATTTTTATAATTTGAGATTCGTTAGAGAGAGATAGAGAGTTAAAAAAAATCATTAGAGAGTTAATATTTTAATTGATATTAAATAATTTCTGAGAACGCGTTTTAGATTAAACAGGTTCGCTCTTATTATGGGCAACATATTCAGCCGAACGGTACTTTTACTGTACCTAGAAGTTAGTGAAGATACCAGGCATTTCGTCATCACATGACACCACTATAGTTATAGAGTGTATTACATTATTGTCTGGTATCTCTCACCTGCTCAGTTTCTCGACAGTATTTTATTAAGAGAAGACATTGAAAATGAAGAAAATCAATAAATCATTACTTAAAATTAAAAAAAAAGTTTTATTTCATAAAAAATCTGTAACACTTGCATTAAAAGCATATTATTCAGTTTTAAATATCACAATTGTTGAAAGGCTTTTCATCCACTTCCGATCTCGATTCTAAGTCATAAAACAGGAATTCTCCATCGTAATTAAAAAAATGTTCTTGATCAGTAGGTAGGTACTATTATCATTTTACTCCTGCTAAGCCTGGAGACTATGCTGAAACATGCACTTCTTGCACTTATAGATTCCTAGTAGCTATAATCTAAAGAGAGGTCTAAAAGAATTATGCTACACATTTTTGACTGAAAATATCCCATTTCATCTTATTTCAGAATATGGTACATAAAGTAAATAACTTGATTAGAATTTTTGTTTGCATTGTCATATTCTTTACAACAAAATATTGATTGACTGTAATGACAGTACCATGTGTCAATTTTGAAAAGTTTGTTATTTTCTGGGGTGTGTTCACTTTATTAGCCTAGATAATTAGAAAAGTTTGTTCGTTTTAGGAGTAAACTAACACTAAATTATTTCTTTTTTTTTTAGTTTGAGAATCGTTAGAGAGGGATAGAGAGTTTAAAAAAATCATTAGAGAGTAAATATTTTAATTGATATTAAATTATTGCTGAGAACGCGTTTTACCCTAGGACCTGAGCAGGTTAAAATTTAGAAACGTGCCGCCTCGATAGGGGGATAGGGGGGAGGATAGGGGGAAGGGTTAGTAGATCCCCCCACTCCCCCCTGCCGGAGATACAAAGTTTTTTTTAAATATGACAAATCTCTTATAAGCTGGGGCCACACCAACGGATTATCGCGATAGACGTTAACCGTTGGTGTACTACACTACGACTTACCTCGAGAATTTGTCAACGGCATTTACATTGGCGTTTGACGTTGGGTGATTGATAACTCTGGTGGCGGCATTTTAGGCAGATCAAAGAGATTTACCGCGAGAATTATTGCATTGAATGAAGCGGCCACACTTACGTTTCTCTTTGTGCACCGTGAGCGCGAGTAGTACCGTGAGTAGTAGGTACTACTGATACATGCCATGATGCAGAGGGACGTTATAGTTATGAGTGGTAAAGTTGTGTATTTGATTAACGATCATTTAACAGTGATACCTGATAAGAATACGAAATATTGTTGGTAGTTTCAATTTGATTCGGTACTTATAGTGCATCATTTGTGCTCAAAACACACAAAAGATGGGTGCTTGTCGGGAGCTGGTCGGGTCTTTTTTAACCCACTGACGGAAAAAGAGGAGTGTTATAAGTTTAACGTGTGTGTCTGTATGTTACATCGTAGCTGCCAAACGGCTGAACCGATTCTGATATTTTTTATTTTGTTTGAAAGGTGACTTGATAGAGTGTTCTTAGCTATGATTCATGAAAATCGGTTCAGCCGTTTGAAGATTATCAGCTCTTTTCAGGTTGATGAATGGATGTGAGCATCTTCCACAGGTCACATCGATTCGAAAGGTCATGTCCAAAAATGGTTTTTTATTATTCAATAATTCTCACCAGGATAAAGCCCAAAACACACACAGAGCGGGTGCGGGGCGGGAGCGGGTCGGGCGCGGGAGTACGGCGGGTATAATAATTTGTAATTCAAGGAATTATATGGATGTCAACACACAGAACGCGGGCGCGGGTCGGGCGCGGAGCGGGCCCCGCGCGGGAGCCGCGCCCACCGCCCGCCGACACAACAGCGCGGGGCGGGAGCGGATCGGGCGCGGGAGTACGGCGGGTGTCATAAATTGTAATTCAAGGAATTATATGGATGTCAACACACAGAACGCGGGCGCGGGTCGGGCGCGGAGCGGGAGCCGCGCCCGCTGATACAACAGTGCGGGACGGGAGCGGGTCGGGAGCGGTTGTGCTATTCTGTAAAAATATCTCCGTGAAAACTAAGTGTAGTAAAATATCAAAGTGAGCTTGGAGTGAACTGTCACTGCCTTAGCATCAGTAGGTATCGATGACAATGACTCACTCCACTATCACTTCACCTAAGTTTTCAAGGTAAGATGGTTACAGAATAGCAATGTGGGTGTAGCGGCGTTACATCCGTTGCAATACACGTATCGATGATATTCTCCATATTGATGTTTTTTTTTATTAATGTCAAGAACCTACAACTTTTTCCATTTTCGCGTTCTTCTCTTTAAAATAAGTAAAAAATATTAATTCTTCGTCCGTGTCAGAATCACCCAACATTTTCACACTGCAACCGCTGCCGTCTGTCAAAGTACAACCGCGCCCGACCCGCTGCCGTCCCGCGCCCGAACCGCTGCCGCCCCGCGCCCGCGCTCTGTGTGAACACGATGAACCGCGCGACTCACGCGATGAAAACGACCCGACCCCCTCCCGCCCCGCACCCGCTCTGTGTGTGTTTTGGGCTTAAGTTAAAAATATTTGGATAGACATCCCAAAAAGTAGTAGCTCTAACTGTATCATGCATTTTTCAGGATTACCAATTTTGAGAAAAATCGTTTTTTAATTTATTTATTTATTTTATTCTTATGTACACACAGTAAAATACAAAATAGATACGACATAGTTAAAATATGAGTACAAAGGTACTGCTTATTTCTTAGGAAATAAATAATTTAGTGTTAGTTTACTCCTAAAACGAACAAACTTTTCTAATTATCTAGGCTAATAAAGTGAACACACCCCAGAAAATAACAAACTTTTCAAAATTGACACATGGTACTGTCATTACAGTCAATCAATATTTTGTTGTAAAGAATATGACAATGCAAACAAAAATTCTAATCAAGTTATTTACTTTATGTACCATATTCTGAAATAAGATGAAATGGGATATTTTCAGTCAAAAATGTGTAGCATAATTCTTTTAGACCTCTCTTTAGATTATAGCTACTAGGAATCTATAAGTGCAAGAAGTGCATGTTTCAGCATAGTCTCCAGGCTTAGCAGGAGTAAAATGATAATAGTACCTACCTACTGATCAAGAACATTTTTTTAATTACGATGGAGAATTCCTGTTTTATGACTTAGAATCGAGATCGGAAGTGGATGAAAAGCCTTTCAACAATTGTGATATTTAAAACTGAATAATATGCTTTTAATGCAAGTGTTACAGATTTTTTATGAAATAAAACTTTTTTTTTAATTTTAAGTAATGATTTATTGATTTTCTTCATTTTCAATGTCTTCTCTTAATAAAATACTGTCGAGAAACTGAGCAGGTGAGAGATACCAGACAATAATGTAATACACTCTATAACTATAGTGGTGTGACTCCTCTGATCAAAGCTGTCTCATGTGATGGCGAAATGCCTGGTATCTTCACTAACTTCTAGGTACAGTAAAAGTACCGTTCGGCTGAATATGTTGCCCATAATAAGAGCGAACCTGTTTAATCTAAAACGCGTTCTCAGAAATTATTTAATATCAATTAAAATATTAACTCCCTAATGATTTTTTTTAACTCTCTATCTCTCTCTAACGAATCTCAAATTATAAAAATAAAAAAATAACATCTACGTCTATTTTTGCGGGAATGGGGGCCAATTTCACAAAAGTAATTAAAATCGTTGATAAATAAAACTAATTACTCTCTAACGATTTTTCTTTTCTCTCTAACTCTCTCTAACGATTCTCTAACCATTAGCATTAACAAAAGTTGAGAATAATTATATCGGGGGCAAAATTCACAGAGGTGGGCTAATGTCACGCTCTCAGAAATTATTTAATATCAAATAAAATATTAACTCTCTAACGATTTTGTGTAACTCTCAATCTCTCTCTAACGATTCGCAAACGATTAAAAAAATAAAATTACGTCTAAGTCCATTTTTGCGGGAAGGGGGGCCAACTTCACACGAAAAATTAAAATTGTTTTTACATAAAAACTAATTACTCTCTAACGATTTTTCTTTTCTCTCTAACCCTCTCTAACGATTCTCTAACGATTAGCATTAACAAAAGTTCATAATAATGAAATCGTTCGGCTAAATTCACGGAGGTATATATGTGCCTATTTGAAATAAATTATTTGACTTGACTTGACTTGAATGCTGACACTGACAGAGTACATCAGTCAACTCTACTCTACCCAGTTTAATAGTAGTCTATGGTTTATTGGTTTATTAGTGTTCTGTCACAGAGCACTAATAAACCATGCACACACAGAACCACAGACCTTCTGTGCTTGTTTTCAGGAAATACAAGAAACAACTGTTGCATTTTTAAATAATGATTGCCACAAAAAGAACATCAAAGAACGAATTAAAACCTTCATTGAACTATTCACCGATTTTAGTTTTATAGATTGTGAAATACATCAAGAAAAAGTAAAACAATGTTTTGTTAACACAACAACAAATATAATCATTCATAGTTGGTGCAGGTGCATTAACAGGATATTAGACTGAAAAATCACCTACGAAGGTGACGATGTCACAAAGAAAGCAGCTCAATTGTATTATAATAAGTATAAAACGAATAAATAATTTGGTAATAAGAAGTTTCATTTCATTATTCTGAACTTCATTGAAGACCCTAACCGTGCGTTTGCACTGGCGAAACATTCACATAAAAACATGTTGAAATCTCTGTTTTCTGTCAGTGTATCGCCTAGCGTTCGCATTGTCACGAAACTTGTTGCCGCGAAACATGTTTGACGTTTCATATCACTCTACATGTTTCGCCACATTTCTTTACAAACCAATTTCGTATCAAAATGTATCTGTATGAATCTAGTAACATGTTGTTAGATTTGTTTTGAAACTTTGGTCGGTTATTATAGTCCACACATTTTGTATTCCACAAACATGGAAAACCTTGCCAAAGCTCTATAAACTTCATCGTGTCTACTTTGGACCACTCTATGTTTCGATATAAACACGCGATGTTTACCACCATACTCGGATAACACTAAACATCAAGCAATAGACAAGTTGCGAGACATAATTTGACATAAACAAACAACAGTGCGAACGCAAACGTGACAAATCTTTATACAAAACATGTCTATTGTGTATGTTTCTAGACAGTGCGAACGCAGTTTACAACAAATCTTGAGATCTGTCTTAAGACTTACTCATGTTTCGTACAATGCGAACGCAAGTTCAACAATACAAGTAATGAGATTTGTTTCATATGACAAGTTTCGAAACATCTACATGTTAAATGTTTTCTGGTGCAAACGCATAGTAATACAGACTCGCTCTACAGATAGTCCTGATTTCTCAGTTAGTTACTTTTGTCTTCCATAGTGAAGCAAGAGTGCTTTCTAAATATGAGAAAAATACTAGGACAAAAAGTTGGGTGAGATATCTGTAAATTGAATAAAAATAGTAAAAATCCTCATAGTAAGTATGCATACCTAGCTATGTAGGTGTAGAACCTATGGCTGTGTGTGTGTGTGTGTCGTAGAACCTTAGTTCACCCACCAATCTCAAGGTGGCAGCACTTTCCATACATGCAAATTTTACCACAGAGTTGTTAGGTACCTACTCTTTCCCTATTTAGAGTTACTTGACTCTTTGTGTGCAACCCACAGAACAGAACAATACTTGAGTATTAATGTTCTGTGACATACTTACTCTGTGCTGTGCACAACCACCACAGAGTACCTACATTGACAACCACCGAACATTAGGTACCACGGAATCGAATCATAATTTTATTAAGTTGAGTGACGGACGGACGGAATTCGAATTGAAGTTATGTTTATCTTGTACGTTGATAAGATTATTCAAGAATCGCTCAAAATTATTTGCTCTCGTGATTACGATAGGTAGTAGTTGGTCTAGTTATCTGTTTCGGCTAGTGAATCCTAAATGAAAATGTTGATTCCAAGGCTGTTTAAATACAGTTCATTAATAAGAAATAGGTCGGTGCGTTTCTTAGCGACTCAATCGCAGCAGTTTACTGAGAATGTGAGTCCTGTGGTTTACGAGAAGTTACTGGGGACGGACAGAGGCATCGCACTATACGGACTGCACAGTCCTAAGGACCGCAATGCGCTGGGCTTCGACATGATCGAAGCCATGAGGGAAGTCAACCAGTTGATCAGGGAGGACACCAAGGTTTCTGTTGTCATACTGCACAGCATGGTGCCTGGTATATTCTGTGCTGGTTAGTATCATACAAGATTTTAAATTACCTTGTGTAAGTTAGTGAGTCCTGTCTTCAAGAAAATAACGGCTTACCTACAAGCCAATTAGTACCATCAAATTGATAATGTAATGTTTGTTACCAACTGTTTGTAGAATCGAAACGGTTATTTAAATAAATACAAAAGGTTTATAAAATATCAATTCATACATCTCATAGAATATGTGCAAATAAATATTATATTTATTGCCTCCGGGTCATCAGGTCTGTTTAATTCAAACCTCTGTCTAATGAATAACATTTTGCATTGGTTTATTTTAGGGGCCAATTTAAAAGAACGCTTCAAAATGGCAGATGATGAAGTAGCCAGATTTGTCAAAGGACTGAGAGCCACATTCATAGAAATAGAAGATCTGCCTATGCCAACCATAGCAGCTATTGAAGGTGTAGCAGTTGGGGGAGGCTTGGAGCTGGCCCTGGCTTGTGATATCAGGGTGGTGTCTGAAACAGCCAAGCTGGGTCTGGTGGAGACTGGCCGAGGCCTCATCCCTGGTGCTGGAGGCACACAGAGACTGCCCAGAGCAGTTAATATCAATATTGCTAAAGAACTGATATACACTTCAAGAATAGTCAGTGGCCAGGAAGCCAAGGATTTAGGTAGGTGATGTAGATTACCACATTGAAGATGAAACTTTGTTGTTTTAGAATTCCCTATTAAATATTATGTAATAAATTGCAGGCATAGTAAACCATGTGGTACCACAGAGCAGCTCAAATAATGCAGCACTAGAAAAGGCGCTAACCATAGCGCGTGAGATCATACTCAACGCACCAATTGCTCTCCGATGTGCCAAGCAAGCCATCAACGAAGGCATACAGCTCAGCATCAAAGATGGCTATGAAGTGGAACAGAAGTGCTATGAGATTAACATTCCAACTAAAGACCGGCAGGAAGGCATGATATCCTTTATGGAGAAAAGGAAACCCATCTATGAGGGTCACTGAAACTCAAATTATATTATTAGGTGTAGGCAAATACATATCAATAAGTGTTATGATAAGATTTTTTATGATGTTGTGTAAACCAGAGTACATATTTTTTATGGTTATATTTATTATGCAAGGCATTTTGAATCTTTTTATATTTACATAATTTTAAAATAAATTGTTGAAAATGATTATTAATTTGTTTCCCTAATCCTGTCCGTTTTGTAAAACAGTTAATGACATAGCAATTACTTCACACTCCTCAGATACATAGCAATTACCACTCAGTCCTCAGATACAATGACAGCAACAGGGCTAGTAAATACGTAAGAAATAGGTACCTACTCATTTCATATTATTGAAAACAAAAATAATCTTGATACACTTATCTACAAGGTTATCATAATATTATAATGCTGTTTCATGTACTTAGCAAAACGAATAAAAGCATTAAATAAAATACATACTATACAGAGTTACAAATATTAAGGCACTTTACTAGTTGATCTTTGGTGTCATCTGGTGACGTGACCTTGTGGCCAATGGTCCGCGAGTCATTGTAGATCTCATAGTCATTACCTCCTGGCGTTGTTTTATCTCCAAAGAAGTGGATTTCATCAAACTTCTGGTCTGCAACATGGTTGAGGCAGTAGGTCTTATCCCAGCCAGTAGGGAACACATCGACACTGATCTGTCCTCCAAGCGCAAATGTCAAGCCTGAGCTTTCAAATTCGCTTTGTAATGCATCCACAAATTGTTGTCTCACCGAGTGTACAGAGTCAAACTTTACAAACTCCTCTCTCTCTGCCTGGCTGCAGGACCGCCCCACCGGGCAGATGTTAATCATGCTTGACCGGAACTCAACGAAGTTGCCCCGCTTGGCAGGTAATTCAATCTTGGACATAAACCCAAGCGAGAAATTGATGACTCTTTGTAGCAACTTCTCTCCCAGATGACTGAGGATACTTTCTGAACTTATCAGCTTGCCACCTCGATACTGCACCACACCATTTTCACAGAACACATAGTCAAACTTGGCTGCCACTTCAGCCCCATCCATTTGTTCAGCTATTTTGACATAATCGGATCCACTGACGAGTCCTACGGCCACTTTAGATTTTACATTATCTAACAAGAAGTGCTTCAGCTCCTCTGTGATGACCTGGCGTGGCTTGGTGAGGGTGCCGTCCACATCGAATAGATACAAAATGGATTTCCGACTAGCCATTGTATTTTTTATAGAAAATTATTTGAATTTTGGAGGCAAAGTGGTCGTTAAGTAGGGCACCTGCAGCGGTCGTAGTGCCAACACTTCACTGAGACACGTCAAATAACTTCTTTGTTATCAGCCGGGCGGACAACATGGCGAGCGCGCCGGGTTCTGTTTACGCACTGTTATTGTGTGTGTTTGTAACTGCAACCGTGTTATCTGATAATACTGCTAAAAGTGGTAAATCGGGAAATGTTCTTATACTATTTGGTGAGTAACACTCATATCATGTTCTCAAGTTCATGATCATTGTTATTATTATCAATTTCAGTTTGACAGCTAGTAGGTACGTGTCCATGGTGTCCATTACAATAAAGTGATACCGATACAGATTCTATGCTCATTACTTAACGATTCTCAGTTATGTAACGATGAAACAAGCATGGTACTTGTGAGTCTGCATTTTTGCTATGATTCAGATGATTCTGCATTGTAATGATTGTAGTATTTTCAATATATTTGCGAATGCATCAGAGATGCCCGCGAAATTTTCTTACGTTTTTGCCATTTGTGTCGTCATTGAGTATTATCAGGGGGCGTTGTTGGTAAACATTTGTATTGATTATTGTCTCAGAAATTGTCAGAAAACAAGATGGTTAGGTTAGTTTATTGTTACCGGGTTTAAAAAAACTTTCCATAAATTTTTAATGGCACATAGAATTCCAAATATGCATTTTGTTTTTCTACATCTGGGCAACCTTTTTCATCACATCCAACAAATGTAAAAGCGGTGATAGACGTGCGAGCATATACGCGCCTGGTGGGCCCGGTCGCCCGTCTGTCTGTCTTCGCGCGAGCCGTTCACGTGTGTTTCCGACGGCGAGCCGAGTAAGGTCGCGAACATAAAGACCGCGTACTTTAAGTAAGCACGTCTATCACCCACTTTAAGTTACCGACCGGTAAAATTTTTCAACACGTTCAAAATGGTTTCAACAAACACTTGCATCATGACTAGACCAATGTTCATCGTCATCTGGAAACAAGATTTTCAGACGGGTCGCTAAGGATTGCCTCATTTTTAATTTTCTCAAGTCAGACGTGACGCGGAAAATTTCTGAAATTATGGTTTTTGGAATCAGAATAACCAAATCTATCGATTTTATATGGTATTGGGTATTGTCCGTAAAACGAGGCAAAAAAAATTTGGTCATAGGCTCTCGTACCACACAACTGACAGCACTGGGAGAATCACTTCTAGCGAGAGTAGCTACCATCGATTCACACCCCCTTGACGGTCCAATGCGCTCCGCGAGCTTTGTCCAAAAAGACCCCTATCTGTCAACACGCTCCTGGAGCGTGCGTCCGACTGGACGGTTGTTTCTATGATATTTTATTTTTTATCTGTATTTTTAATGCTCAAAGTGTCACAAATTGTACAGGAAAGAACGAGAGAGATGTTTATGCATTCAACATTCAACATCCGACAGCAAATCGTGGTGGAATGTTTTATAATTTTATTTAATTTAGTGTGGTCGTATTCCGTCGTATTCATAGTAAAAGTACTCTGTGGTCGTATTGCCGTACAAAGATGGCGGCCGCGAGTGTTTACATTTACATTTTATTGAACTAGATAATGTTAATGTAGTTTGTTAACCTGTGTCTTGTGTAATTCCAGTAATAAATAATATCCTACAGTGGAATGTAGCTTTAGAATTTAAAGATATGTAAAATTATTGTTGCCGTGATGGAAAGTGTTCGTAAACTTTTACTGTGATCTGAGACTGTGATAGTGAATATCAGCGGCGGGCCGTTTTGGTGAAGTGTGTGTGAAAAAAATAACAATTGAAATCCTGTTTGTGTTGTGTACCATTGCTAAATGATAGGGATGCAAGAAGTGTAAAAAAGTATCGATATATTATATCGTATCGACATTAAAAAAAAAAATCAATATCGGTTTCGATATATCGAAAAAAAAATATCGATATATCGGTGGAATTTTCAAAAAAAAAAAATACTTTATGTAGTTCAAGTTTTATAATCATTTAAATACCAAACTAGGACAGCGGCGACAACGGTGTTGCTATTGAAAACATATCGTTTTTGATACATTTTCGATACTTGATATTTTATATCGATATATCGAAATAATAAATATCGCCTGAAAATATCGATATATCGAACAAAAAATATCGATATATCGATATTTTTTCTGCAAGCCTACTAAATGAAGGATTAGCTGTCGTAAAACAAAAGCTTTGTCCTTGGGACGACACCGAAACTTCAACTATAAACAAGTCTTGTTTCTCCGCCGCGTCGGCGCCGGCTGTGCGCCGTGATGACTCATATGGTAAGATTATACAATCCAAACAAAAGTGTTGTTAACATTGTGTTTTTTTTTATTTATTAGTGTTAAATAGTGTATCGTTATGTAAAATAGGTGAAAACATTTTGAATTTGAATTTGAATTTTTTTCCTATGTATTTTTGTTTCACGGTATATTGAAAAAAACCCCCTTCGCTTCAGTTTACATTAAAATTAACAATATTTTACATTTTAAAACTGTATTTATCTAGCTTTATTAACATAGCTTATCTGATTCAGATTCCAACGACATATGTTATGTAAACATCTCCGATACAAAACTTAAAACGTATCATAGTTAAATAGGAAGAATAGGTTTGTAGTGTTTTGCACTGTGCCGGTCGGAACTGTGTAAGTGAGTAATTGAGTATAATATGTTAATTGTGGCTTCACTGTTAAGTGTGAATCAATCTATTGATAACATTCACAGACAACATTATGCATTAATAATAATTTACTGTGAATGAATGTAGGTAGGTAACCATACATTTTTTATGTGAAGTTACCTACTTAGCTTTTTTGTGGTGTTCATATGCCCGGACTTCCCCTACCATTCCTCGGTCAGGCGGGAGTCTCGGGAGTCAGTGTCATGAGAAGTATCGTGTTACACACTCGTCCTGCCCACTTCCCTGCTCACTTCGGCGAATGTAAATGAGGCATTAATAGGTAGGGATTTTTTATGTTGCAGCGGACGATGGAGGTTTCGAGCTAGGCTCGTACTTGAACAAGATATGCCAGACTCCGAACATCGACGCGCTAGCAAAGCGCGGCCTTCTCTTCAACAATGCCTTTACTTCGGTCAGCAGCTGCTCGCCAAGGTTTCTGTGCAATAAACTCCTAATTATTTCGTATCTAATCACCTTGTTCAAGAATCTTAGATTGATAGAAGTAAGCTCACATCCAAGCTGTAGGTACCTACTCAATAAAAAATCAATAATATGTTATCTTACTGGTCAAGTAATTTTAAAGATAATTATAACCTTTGCTAGATTTACCTTTATTCTAAGGAAAATAACTTCAATACCATTTTGAAGTGCGGCACGTTGAAAACTTTTTGGGTGAAAAAAAATCATGGAACTCGCGTCATCGTCACGCTTGAAGTGATTCATTTTGTTAGCGCCATCTACCGTCTATCGTTTGAATTACGTTGATGTTACGCATTGTTGCTTAATTTTCGCTACTATAGGCAGTCCCCAAAGACTGCCCCGCATGTTTTTTCTAGTCTTATTTGGAACACAACAGAAGAACATGAAGAAAAATTGCAATCGTAGTAGCGTCTTCCGGAACCGCTGCCACACTGCTTCCTGGTGGCAAAACCGCGTTCGCCATGTTTAAGATTCCCATCGATTTAGAGAGCAAAAAAAACGCCTGATTAACGAACACCTGGTGCCTTTATAAAGTATTATTGCCACCATTTTTCCAGTGTGAGAGAGAGACGGAGCTAGACAAGGTCGATAGCACCATACCGTTTTCGCAGTGGAATAATGATGGCGTTAATCATTCATACATAATACCTACTACCCCTGATGAACGCGGTTTCATGGAACAGTGACAAGGGGCGCGTACTTAAGAGGAAATAGGGTCGGGTCTTTTCTCCATACAAAAAGTTATAATTCGACGTTCGGCTCTCGTCTATTTCCTCCTCCAATATGGGACCAATTTGAAAGATATTTTATAAATTGAATAAGAAGGATACCTATTTACTGTGCCCCTGCGCACATCACCCAGCTGAAGGTTGTCGGTGTACCGATTATGCTCCTTTGGATCTTAACTCCGCTGAAGCTGCGATACGGAACCCGGGTCAGAGTCGTGTCTTCGCAGAGAGAAATGTCATCGAGGCGGAAATTCTAACAGCAAGTTGTGGCGTTGGCGAGACATACCGCGTAGACCACTAATTCCTCACAATTACCGTCAGCGTTTGCTTTGCGATGATTATTAACAAGTCACAGGGGCAGACACTGAAGGCTGCGTGTGTTGCCCTCAGGACAAACTGCTTCTCACACGAACAACTGTACGTCGCTCGCTCCCGCGTCACCGTCCTGATTCTCGAACGTAGTATACAGGGATCTTTATAAAAATGCGGCTGTTATTGGAGTAGGTATATTGTGGTGTTTTACGACTTCCACGGGAAGGAAGTCTCTGGTACAAGCTAGTATTCATAAAGAGCGCGACGATGCGTACCTAGGTAGGTACTCGCGCGACGATCGCTTTTGGTTGAGACGAAAACCCTCGTCAACACAACAGTAAGTATCTACATACCAATACCTTTACCTACCTATTCATAAGAGTGTAAATATGAATGAGAGTGAGACATCGTGTTTAGTAAGAGGCTCTTTATCTATAATGGTCGCTGCACACAGCGGGCGCGGCGCGGCGTGACCGGGCGGCGACGCGACGCTGAGCAGTTGTAATGTACTAGTTACTATGGACGACTTCACACAGAGCCCTGCCGTCACGCTCGAATACAACTCCGGCGCGGCGCGGCGGGGCGTGGCGCGGCGGGGCGTGGCGCGGCGCGGCGGGGCGTGGCGCGGCGTGGCGCGGCGCGGCGGGGCGTGGCGCGGCGCGGTGTGACCGGGCGCCGGCGCGGCGCTGGCGCGACGGGAGTGTTCACACTGCGGGCGCGATCACGTCCCGCCGCGCCCATTCACGCCGACCGTTTAGCCACGCGATTCATTCATCAAAAAGATGTTGAGCGATTCAGACGTGGAAACGCTCTTGCTCTTATTTGCGCTAGCTAAGAAAAACAACGTAAACGGAAATGGGGGCATGAAATAAATCAAAAATGTGCCGTCGCGCCGCGCCCCGCCGGCGTGGCGCGACGGTTCGCGTCGCGCTGAGCGCGGCGGCTCTGTGTGGCGTCGTCCATAGTTACTAGTACATTACAACTGCTCAGCGTCGCGTCGCCGCCCGGACACGCCGCGCCGCGCCCGCTGTGTGCATCGACCATAAACCGGCCGGGTACCACTGCACTTGAGCTGAAGTTAGTACATACACAATAACCGTGACGTCACGTGCCCGCCCGCAGCCGCGCGGCGCTGTTGACGGGTGCGCCGAGCCACCAGACCGGCATGTACGGCCTGCACCGCGCCGAGCACCACTTCAATTCCTTCGACGCCGTCGCCAGCATGCCCAATGTGCTCAGCAAACACGATGTTATGACTGGTAAGTGGGCAGAGCATGGTTGATTGCTTGATTTCTTTATCTGCCCGATAGAAATTCTCGCATGACATTAAAATCAACTTGTAAGGCTGCATAAATATGGTCAGTTCCACTTTCATATTCGTCTATGTCACCATGATCTCTTCAATAAAGAATTTTATATTTTCAGGTATTATTGGTAAGAAAGACGTGGGCCCCGCCGCGGTGTACAAGTTCGACTACGAGCAGACAGAGGAGAACAACCACGTGAACCAGCAATGCTATTCTCTAAGGATACAGCCTTGTGGTGCAGCGCTGCCGCAGCGGTGAAAAACAATTTAGTATTCACTAAGCTGCGTAAAGCTACACTAGCGCTCAAGGCTGTGACGGCCGTGAGTTAAAACTACCCAACGTAGGCCGACGGAGGGCAAATTTGACAGTTCTTCATACATTTTGGTATTCCCTAAAAAAAAACAGCGACGAGGACGCTTACAGCCTCGCCCACAGCCTCGCTTAGAACTGTCAAATCCAAAAGCTACAATAATTGTGCGTAATCGTGAGTGTCGTGACAAAAATAATAAACTGAACCTATTCTAATTAGATCTTTCGATTCTTATAAATATCTACTTATTTGAAAAAATGGCAGCTCGGTTAATTATAAAGCTACATTTATTAGAAGAAGCTAAGAAATCTGATGATTTGAAGAAAGCTCGACAGGCGAAACAAATAAGAAAGTTTAAAACAATATCCCGTGATACGGAGTTTATCCATATTTACAGGCTCTCTGAGGATTTAATTAATATATTATTAGATGACTTAACTCCGTTTATGCGTCCGCGAGTTCGTTCCAGTGGTTTAACCAAGAGGCTAAAGGTTTGTTTACTGCTATGTTTCTTGAGATAAATATGATCGGTACCTAACCACACACCAACGAAAGCTTATTGAATTCTTTATGTTCCAGATATTATGTACACTATCATTTTTGCTAATGGAAGTTACCAAAAAATCATTGGAAAGAACGTAGACACGTACATATCTCAGGCTTCTGCCTCTAGGGCAATACACGAAGTTGTTGATGCTCTTAATAATAAGAGCATCATTAGTAAATATATTAGATTTCCGCAAAACCACAATGATCGACATGTGCTCAAGTCAAGGCAAGTACCTACCTATCTAAATTACTTGCATTTTCTTGTTAGTCTACAAGCACTAAGTACATTTGTTTGAAATTTGAATGCTGATTACTTACAGGTTTTATGAGAAATTCAATATTCCAGGGGTGCTAGGATGTGTTGATGGCACCCTGATTTCCATGATACGTCCTAAGGAACATGAGGAGAGGTACTATTGCAGAAAAGGCTATCATGCCAGGAACGTTTTAATTGTAGGTAAACTGTTGGCCCTTTTTAATTAAAATAAAAGAATCCGGTTAATTCATAAACTTATTTCAGATTAATGATGCTGACCTGAACATCTTGCATGTGGATGTGACTTTTGGGGGTGCAACACATGACAGTTTTGTTTTTTCGAACACTAGAGTAAAGGAGCATTTGGAGAATTTAAATAATAATGGAGAAAAAGTGTACTTACTTGGTAGGTTATTATTTACAATACAATGATAATTGATAACACAAAAGTCAAGATTTCACTTAATTCCAGCTTCATTCATTGATTTCAGGTGATTCAGGATATCCTCAAAGGCCTTATTTAATGACTCCCTTTAGTAATCCAGAAACTGAGACTCCAGAGAGCTATTATAACAATTTACACAGCAGTGCACGGAACAGTGTGGAGAGGACCATAGGAGTACTGAAAGGACGGTTCAGATGTCTATTAGTTCACAGGGTATTACATTATGATCCTATAACGGTGGGAAAAATTGTGATAGCTTGCTGTGTTTTACACAACATGTGTAATCGAGCCGGGCTACCAGCTCCTAAGTTAGACCAATGTGACTTAGATGAAGAATCTAGGTTACTTGGAATCCTAACACATCAGGCTCCAACACATGATGATTTAGTGAGTGGGCAGATAAGTAGGCGAGATTTAGTTAACCAATTATGGCGAGCACGTCATATCTAAATTTCATATGCTTTCCTTTCTTTCCAGACAGACAACATGTTTAGATAGGATTATATTCACCATAATTGATTAGATAATCTTGACATTTACATTTTTAATATGAGTATAATTTGTGTATGTTAAGTATAAGCGCATAGTGTCATGTCATATATTTAAGGTGTGTTTAAGATAGGTATATTATTTTATGAAAAATTATTATACCTTAGGTAGGTATGTATTTATACCATTTTCTCTATTTTTACTAAATTATAAAATGTGCATGCAGTATGGGGGAGTGAGAAATTAAATAGATACCTACACAATAATGTATTTCTTTTTATTTCCCATTAAAACAAACAAACAATCAGTCAAATCAAAAGTCATTTATAACATTATCATAAACTTAATATCTAAACTTAGATTAAAATTCATCCATGTTTCGGGGATTCCCTCTTATGATGGATGCACATAAATCCTGCAGTGCTTGGGTCTGCCTTAACCATGACTCACTTATTCCTTTGAAAGTCTCTAACATCCTCTGCTGGTTCTCAATAAGGAGTCTTTCATTTTCCAAACGCCTCTCTTCAACGGCGACAAAACGTTCAGTCAGGCTCGCCATTTGTGACTGCCTTTGAGAAGGTGGTGAGCGCTGGATCAGACGGCGTCGTGCTGTTCGACGCGTACGAGGTGCTATGAACAGAAAAATGCAACAAATTAAGAAACTAGAAGTATAGGCCACTATGTAAGTAGGTATAACAGCAACACATAACTCTCTCTGGAGGAATAGATATTATAATGTAGACAATGTAGTATACATGTTGATTGAATAAGGGCTGCTGTAGAAAAACCAACAGGAAATCCCAACAAATTGGCAGAATCAAAAGTCACCGACAAGTGAGACAACTACATGGTGCTTTTTACACTAAATTATAATAAAGTTAACCTTACATGAAGAGGCGATTGGGGCATTACTCCTATGAGGCACTGCAGGTGATGATCTAGCCTCAAACTGTAATTTGAAAAAAAAAGTTATCTAAATGTCCATTATAACATAAGTATTGTAAGACTTTCATTTAAAACCTCACCACTTGTTCCGTGTTAGGCTGGTTTTGGATTGGTATATTGTCCCTATACCATGATGGGCCTGGTTGTACATCCTGCAAATATATTTATATTTTAATCAGCGTCATCAGCCTTATTTTGAATTTAACATCACAATGTATAGATAATAATATATATTTTATAGAATTAACTTACTGTTAGTGAAGTTGTGGTTGGTTCAGTCTGTTCTACAGGGAGCACATGACTCTACAAAATTAAATTTGAAAAATTATAATTTCCCATTAAACAGTTTTCATAATGATGTAAGTAATTTAAAACTAGTAATACCTGAAGTATACTCTCTGATACTGGTGTTTCATTTACCTCCTCTGTAATATCATGGATACTCTGCAAAAAAAATTTGACTTATTAATACTTTGGGAAGTAAAATAGGCACTTATGTGTAGAATAATATTTCAATAAACATACCAAGAGCACATCATCTGATACTTCAGCATTTGGCACATCAGGAGCCAAATTAAAACTTGGCCCACGTTCACTAGCAGGCTAAAAATTAAATTATTGAAAATTAGATTGATACATTACTTACTAAATATTTTACTTCAATAAATAAAATTAAAACAAGCATAACTAAAAAAAGCATTAATACATGAAGGTCAATTTCCAGCTCCCTATCACCAGTAAAAAAGCTTTCGCCACCCATTATTGCAACTATTCTTTCTTCAATTGCAGAGAGAACCCCTTCCTCTAGTTCACCACCACCTGTTCGTTGCCTAGCCATCCGTATTTGACTAGCTTTTTTCCTAACTGCTGACTTCTTATCCTTCCAATACTAAAAACAAATATCCAATGACTAAATATCTCGATTTCGCATAATCATAACATAATAATTATTGCCAATGTATTACTTATTATGTACTGGATATTTAACTTTGTTCCTGACAGTCAAAGTATGAAGATTAATATATGCAAGCTGACGAAGCACACCAGTAATGCAACACGTTATATTATTCATTACATGCAGTTAACAAACCTTTGACCATTGTTTCCAACTTTTAATGCAGCCACTTCCATCACTGTTTAGCTTGGTAGCTACTTCCTGCCATGCTGCTTGTGTGCGGTCTCGAGCATGTGATGTCCGAGGGTGCCCTGTGGCAAGCCAACGTCGCTCTTCCAAACTCTCGATTAGCATCTCTACTTGAACACGGGATGGGACCGTACTTCTTGGCATGGTTAACCGCTTAGAAACTGACACAGCACTATATAATTGGTCACAGAACTAAGCACTCGCTAATACAATAATTATTAAACAATCGTATGCACCTCAAAGTTTTGAAACTATAAATTCAAGTAGTTTTTGTAGCGTCGCGTCGGTGTCGTTCGTTTGTGATTGTTTGTTGTGTAGGTAGGTACTTGAAACTACTTGACTTGTGTTTATTTTTTTATTCGTCGTCGCGCGTTGCTCGAAATAGGCAAAGATATCGTCATTCAACCTTAAAATGTATAATAATTTGCAATTAACTCTCAAAATTATGATATTTGTATATAGTTTTACTCTATTCCTTAAAATAATTATAGATAGTCCTTTAATATATAAATTAAACCCATAAAACTCTCAGTCGAGAATTATCGATTATAATTTAAAGCATTTGTTTCAAGCCCTTAATTCGTCGACGAAACAGCGACGGGAGGGAACAGCCTAGGGTTCGTCGACGACCACAACTACGTTAGTGAATACAGTTTGAATCAGTGCTACGCGCTCGGTCGATCTCAAGGCTGTCTCGACGACGAGCTCGTCGTAGCTTACAGCCATGAAATTGTCTTTTAGAGAATAGCACTGCAGGTCGGCCGGAACATCACGCACATCAAGCTGCTCACCAGGGAGTTCCTCGCTAAAGCTAACCAGGATAGCAAGTAAGATCTCATCAACTATGTATAGAAAATACATTGTTGCCCATGGCATGGGTTCACTCATAACTTTGAAATAAGGGATTTAAAAAATGTACACCAATTTTATAAAGGGAAAAGATTTGTATTTTTAACCGATTCTAAAAAGGAGTAAGTTTTATGTTCGTAGTAGCGTACCTACTACGTACCTATGTTTGGTTTTTTATTTTATTTAAGTATGTCCATCAATATTTTCGTCAATTATGGACAGATTTGGGGAATTCTTTTTCATTTCGTTTATGAAGCAAGCGGTGTTCCCATATTTTTTTTTTGTTAGCTGCAATAATACGTATTTTTCCCACTTAACATAATAACGTGGATGATGTTATAATAAGTTCCTTAAGAAAGAAAGATAAATATTTTATTTAGGACTCGCACAGGATATACAAAAAGTTAATAAAAATAAAAGTTATAAGTAAAACTAAAACCCAACTACGATAAAAAAGTACCTAGGTATAAACAAGACATCACAGACTGACGAATTAAAAATCTGGAGTCACACACATAAGTAATCTGTTCGATTTATATTTACTTATTTAAAACACGTGTGACTCCGGGTTATAACTTTTTCAAATTGTTTTTTAAATAACGTAGCATTACTCTCGATTTGTGTAGGTATGATCTAAGTTTATAAGATAGATATTACGAGTAAATCATTTTCATTTTTATTCCACGCTAAGAAAATCCGACGTTGTCATACCAATTTTACATAAAGGAGTGTTTTACGTAAATAATCGTGACATTGTCGAATTATTTTTTCTTTACTTCGCTCGCTCGTGAAAATTCCACTCGTCGAAAATCACCTACTTTCCGCACTTACTTATATAATATATTTTTTTTCTTTTTTCATGGAAATATCCTAAATCCATACTAGTCGTAGAAAGTGAGTTTCACGCTTAAACGGCTGAACGGATTTTTATGAAATTTGGCACATGGGTAGACCATGACCTGCAATAGGATCGAGACTTACGCGGGTGAAACCGCGGGGCGCAGCGCAGACAGTAATTTGTAAAATTATGCGGGCGAAGCCGCTGGCGGAAGCTAGTGAGTCATAAGTCACTCATATTCCCATAATTGAACTTTAAATACAACACTCCACCACAACTAGGTAAAAAAACGATTACAAAAAAGAGAAATCAGAAATGTATAATTCTCCTCATAACTTTCAGGCCATTTCTCCTGTACGTGAGTTTCCACGACCCGCACCGGTGTGGGCACACGGAGCCGCAGTTCGGTCCGTTCTGCGAGCGGTTCGGTTCCGGCGAGGAGGGCATGGGGCTCATCCCCGACTGGCATCCGATATATTACCAGTGGGAGCAAGTGCAACTGCCTTACTTTGTTCAGGTAGGTACTTAAATACAGAGATAAAAAGATCAAAAATTATCGGAATGTGTAGGTATTGAGTAAGTAATGATTCTTTTCTAATGCCCCAGGACACAGAAGCAGCAAGAAGAGACATCGCAGCACAATATACGACAATGTCGCGACTCGATCAAGGTAAGCACCTCGGTACATGCTATAATGGATCTTTATGAACCTACTGGCAATCTAAACTAAAAATGTTTCACAGGTGTAGGGCTGGTGCTCAAAGAGCTACAAGATGCTGGACACTTGGACGACACCCTGGTCATATACACGTCAGACAACGGCATTCCATTTCTGTCTGGCCGCACGAACTTCTACGACTCTGGTCTCCGCGAGCCCATGATCATCGCCTCTCCGAAGCCTCACACGAGGAAGAACGAAGCATCCTTCGCCATGGTCAGCCTACTGGACGTCATGCCCACCGTGATGGACTGGTTCAACATCCCATTTGAACAGGACAGCAATGATATACTGCAGCCGGATAAACCAAAAAGTTTGCTTCCTATTTTAGAAAAAGGTTAGTACCTAAGTGTCATAGACTACAGTGGTTTGTACCTAAGTGTGATAGGCTACAGTAGTTGCATGGTTTGTACCTAAGTGGCATAGACTACAGTGGTGGCATGGTTTGTACCTAAGTGGCATAGACTACAGCGGTTTGTACCTAAGTGTCATAGACTACAGTGGTTAGTACCTAAGTGTCATAGACTACAGTGGTGGCATGGTTTGTACCTAAGTGGCATAGACTACAGTAGTTGCATGGTTTGTACCTAAGTGGCATAGACTACAGTGGTGGCATGGTTTGTACCTAAGTGGCATAGACTACAGTGGTTTGTACCTAAGTGGCATAGACTACAGTGGTGGCATGGTTTGTACCTAAGTGTCATAGACTACAGTGGTTGCATGGTTTGTACCTAAGTGGCATCTATAGACTAAAGTGGTTGCATGGGTTGCGTCACATACAATTAAAGATGGCATTTCGTGTAATACCTATTTATTTTCTAGAACCACCATATTCCGAAGATGAAGCAATATTTGCGTCACAGACTCACCATGAGATCACGATGTACTACCCAATGCGAGCAGTGCGCACGCGGCGTTACAAACTGATACACAACCTCAACTTTGGAATGCCTTTCCCAATAGACCAGGATCTATACGTGTCTCCTACCTTCCAGGTAAGTCTGCTCATACAGCCTAGTAGGTCCATATAATAATAATAATGAAGCCGTTTATTTCCAAACTTTGGGTAGGTTCATTATTTACTTTTTAAGAACTTTTGTTAAGGAGCTTGGCTTCGGTTAGGGTGGAGCCAATGAGTGGGTACTGTCGTTGAAATAAAAACACTGATTATGTCGAAGGCTGAACTGACAATGCATATTTATTTTCCAAAACCACTACTTATATAATATTTACAATTAATTAACTTGGCGCTAGAGTCTTACTATCTACAAATTCAATCGACCAATAGCGATGCGCCGTATGGCGAGAAGCGCGCGGGGTGCGGGGCGCTGAGCTGCTCGCGACGCTATTCGCCGTGAAGGCATAAATAGGAGTCGCGTGCCGAGTGCGGTCCTTTTCGTCGGTCGCCGTCGTCGAGTGAAGACTGGTTGTCAGCATCGCGTCTGCGTGTCGTCAGTGTGCTCCTGCTTGCTTGCTCTGCTTGCTTGCGCTTACAAAACCGCTTCTTTCGAAGCGAACCAGCGAACGTGTGCGGTGTTGAGATGATGCTTCAGCCGCGCCGGTGTTTGCTATCTTATTTCTTTGTGTACACGTACTCGTCTTTTTCAAGATGATTGTTTCGATGTTTCTTGCGGATTGTCGAAACATGGTAAGGTTACGGTATTCGTCTTTTTCAAGATGATCGCTTTCACTGTTTCTTGCGGATTGTCAAAAACGTGGTAAGGGCTACCTTACCACGTTTTTGACAATCCGCACCACAGTTACCACATACCACCGAACCAGCTATGGTTCGGTGGTATGTGGTAACTGTGGTTGTAACTGTTTTCCTGGTGACTGAGTGACAGGTGCTGTGTGTAACAGGTACTATGTCACTACAACTTGTTAGCAGAAAGTATTTGGCTAATCATAATATGTCCCGCAGCTGGGTGTGCCTTTTGGCCAAAGATTAAACCACTTGAGAGCTGATAGACCGATTTCGTCTAGGCACACGACTCACCACTGCGGGCCGGGGGACGAAGACACATCTCTAAGTAGTCTGTGCGAAGACATTACAGCGGTTGTGATTGGCCGATGCAACAATGTGCGAAAGTCCCAAACATAGTGAGGCACAAGTCAGTTTTGCAACAATAATATCGATACCGATAAAATCGACGTCGATTCGACGATTTCTTAATTGAACAATAATTAATTTGAATTTCACTTATGAGAATTTATTGTTCTATCCGAAAGGAAATGACATTGATATTACTTATTTTTAATCTGCTGTGAAATGCCTTCAACAAACAACGCTATATTTATTTGGAATAAAATTTTCTATGTGAACTGCATTAATCCACTTTTCTTAAGGTTACGGAATAGTTTGCAATCTAAAATGTAAACATTAAGTACTTAATGTTACATTTTTACCATTAGGAAACATCGTAATTTTTATCGTCAATAATATACCTAGTTGCTTTAGTCTGCGTCAGGATGACTGGACCAAGGAAGATTTTGGAAGTTTGGGCAATACCAAGTTTTAGTACCAATTTCGTACTATTTGGTACCAGACATCAAATAATTGGTACCTCGCTAAAGAGCGAAAACTATTACGAGGAAAGTGGCCAGCCATTCTGACTTCAGAATGGCTGGACCAAGCAGGTTTCACCTATTTGTAGGCGTTATAAGTAGTTCATCTTTTCGTTAAAATTTAGTACCTCATTGGTACCTCAACATATGTTTTTCCTAGATTTTTCGATAAGCCAAAAGAAAGTTAGACCTAGAAGAAATTTTGCATGTAATCTGGAGCACGTTGATTTCACCTAGTTGTAGGCGTTATAATTAGTTTATCTTTTCATTAACATTTAGTACCTACCTCGTTGGAACCTCCACATATGTTTTTCTTAGATTTTTTCGATAACCCAAAAATAAGTTACACCTACAAGAAGCTTTGTATTTTTTTTTATATAGGTAGTGATTTTTTTTAATATATAAAAAAGAATACAAAGCTTCTTGTAGGTGTAACTTATTTTTGGGTTATCGAAAAAATCCAAGAAAAACATATGTGGAGGTTCCAACGAGGTACCTACTAAATTTTAATGAAAAGATAAACTAATTATAACGCCTACAACTAGGTGAAATCAACGTGCTCCAGATTACATGCAAAATTTCTTCTAGGTCTAACTTTTTTTTGGCTTATCGAAAAAATCTAGGAAAAACATATGTTGAGGTACCAATGAGGTACTAAATTTTAACGAAAAGATGAACTACTTATAACGCCTACAAATAGGTGAAACCTGCTTGGTCCAGCCATTCTGAAGTCAGAATGGCTGGCCACTTTCCTCGTAATAGTTTTCGCTCTTTAGCGAGGTACCAATTATTTGATGTCTGGTACCAAATAGGTACTAAAACTTGGTATTGCCCAAACTTCTAAAATCTTCCTTGGTCCAGTCATCCTGACGCAGACTTGCTTTATTATGAAGTTATCACAACACTCTCCAGTATAAGTGCAGATAGAAAGGGACAGACGTATGCCAATACCCTAGTGAGAGAAAGGGACTTTTCAAAAAGACATCAACGCGGTGTACTTTTTTTGTCACCCTTTATGTACCTATCAACCAGTTTATCATTACAGTTTTTGTATATCCTTTACCTTTGTTTTTATTGTTATATCTGTTTCACATTTTATCCCTTAGTTTGACTCCTAGCATGCTTCTTTCCATCACCCTTTAACATTTCGCTAGTTCCGCTCTATGATTGGCGGCGACCGACCAAGTTTCGCACTCACTAAGTTCATGAAAGTGCCAAATGTCATGATTTCATGAAATAGTCATTCAATACACTTTCATGAGCTTAGAGAGTTGTATTGCTGATTTTGATGTTTATAATTCAGTAAATCCATATTTGTTACGAGCGCTAATAATATTTAGATCAACATACAACCTGATACTGACCTGCAAATTGCAAAAAGCGTAAGAAAATTTGAATTTCGCGGGCCACCCTAGCGCATCCCCCTTAAGTCTTTATTCTTGCTTATTTCCAACAGAGACCAGTATTTTTTCCATGCACAGGCTGTTCTTTTGTTGATTTCCTTAGATATTGCGTCATTCGGGGAGATAATTTGCCCTAGGTAAATGTAGTGTAGTCACTTGTTCTAATCTACTTCCATAAATTTCTATGTCCATATACCGACATATTATTATATTAAAGTTACTTATTTATTGAAATTGGGACCCTTGGTACAATCAATATGGTTATGATTCACAGGATGTGCTGAACCGCACGCGCAACAAGCAGCCACTGCCGTGGTACAAGACTCTGACGCAGTACTACTACCGGCCGCAGTGGGAGTTCTACGACATCCGCGCCGACCCCACTGAGAGCAGAAACTTGCATGGTATGACTGTCGTCTTGATTTCTTTTAATTAAAAGAGCTAGCTCGATATTCGAATGTCCTTTACCGTTCATCTCCCCTTACCACAACTTCAACCGAACACATTTGTTTCAGGCAAGCCGTCTCTGCAGCAAGTGGAAGCGGAGCTGCAGACGCGGCTGCTGCGCTGGCAGAGCGACACTGCGGACCCGTGGCAGTGCGCGCCCGGCGCCGTGCTGGAGCAGCGGCAGTGTCGCAGCCTCGACAACCTGCTGCAGCTGCACGACTACTACCAGCACCAGTAACAACCTGCACGCTAACGGGCGACATCGTTTGGAAAGGAGTACAGAATCTCATTTTACACGTCTAATAGGTCATCCATCATAAATTGTTGGTTATTAATTATTTTATTTCTTATTTTCCGGCAACATAGGCCCATAGATAAAATACACAAAATAATCTTACAAAATAATAAACTAATACTTAATAAAAACAACACTAAAATCTATTTACTACGTTGGGTCGGCGACGTATAGCGCTGGCGCTGAGTCGTGGTGTCATGTAGCTTTCCGCGAAAACGTCGATACAGGACCGGCCAAAATTCATGAGTCTACATGTGATGAGTCGGAACCCGCGCCATAAAAGATTTGAAGTTAATCTTATGGCGTGACTCCAAGTTCTCGACTTTCAAGGTGAACTTTGTGTTCATCCGGAGGTACTTCACGACCTCCTCTACCTTCGTGGTATGATGTACCCGTGACAAGTACGGCTGCGTCGTTGGAATAGCGGGACGTAGCAACACGTCGCGACCAGTCAATGCGGTACCGCATTTATTGTGACAAGCAGGCTTCTTCTTCTTTTTCTCCACGCGAATGGAGCCTTCTTCATCGGCCTATCCTTGGCTTGTTACCTGCGGTAACGAGCTTTGAACTGCTTCGGAGGGCCTTTGTGCACCCCTCGTATTGTTCGGTTGCCGCTAATGACTGGCGGGAGCTGTAATAACGGCAGCCGAGTAAGCACGTCCCGGTTTTGACGTGCTCATATTGGTCGGCGTCCCAACGCTGGGGGACGCGATGAGGGCGGGGCGCGGCTGGGCATCGCTGCGGCGACGGTGGCCGGCAACGAGTCCAATTTTGCGGACTCAAAACTCAGCTGCGATGCATTGAACGCCGTGACGAGTGTTAACATCGGTAGCTGGCTCGTGTGACCTACATACCATTGATTGTGGAATGCGATGCTTCCAACTTCAACTGCATCTCGACCAAACACGTTGTCCGGGCGCTGGTTATGCTTTTCAGTTTATTGTAAATTAGCTTGTGCAAGGCTTCGCAGGCGATTTACGAGGTCCGACACAAACATGGCCCATTTTTACGCTAAGTATCAAAAACTTTTTCACTTTTTTATTCAAAAATCCATCTAGCCGTTTGGAAGATACGAGGTAATAAAGAAATTTACATGCAACATACGCGCGAAAAACATAACCCTTCCTTGGCAGTCCGTGTAAAAAGTGAAAAGTAACTTTTATTGAAGTCGGTGGCGAAAGAGGAAAATTGAAAAGCAAAGACACCGACTTCCGAAATTAAAGTTATTTTTCACTTTTTTTAGTGTTTTTTTCGGAAGTCGGTTGTTTTTTTTTTGTAATTTGTTGTCACATTCACATTTCCCACCATCATCGCGGGCGTAAGATCTTTGAACTCTGACTGAACAAGTGAGTTTTGAAGATTGGTACTTCAGGCCAATTTCAAGAAAAACTGTTATGTAACTGCATTTTTAGCTTTTTCTCATTTATAATCTGGTTTCGCCCTGAAGTCGCCATCCCGAAAACTAAGCTTACGAGATTTAAGTTGGTTTATGATAAATATGATAATATAATTGAGGTTAATAGCTCAACCATTGTTAAATGAATTAAACTCAACCACCCACATTTCTGTTTTTATTTGAACCCATAATTGTTATAGTACAAATTAATAATACCAATAAATTTAAGAATAACATAAAACAATAACGCAATAAGTACAGGCACTCTTATCACATAACATAGCTCTGGGGGCCTACCACCACCGCTTACAGCACCATTATTTTAATATTACTTCAGTGTAGGAAAGAGATGAAGCTCTACAGGATGTATAGCTCCATCTCTTTCCACCACTGAAGTAAGCGATGGTGGTAGGCCCTCTGGTGTACTGTACAACTTCTCTGGCCTTTAGATACTTTCCTACCTAGTTTTTTATTATCTCATTTGAACACACAATTATTATTAACTACAATTTATTAATCAGTCAAATAATATTAGGTATAATTCGTTACGAGCGGCCCGCGCTCCTACTTCCCACGGTTTTTACGATTTGACTAAGAGTGGAGAGATGTTTATTATAAAAAGATTAAATATACATAATACAGTATGTAAGGGTAAACATCGTTGTCACTCAAACCATGGGTATAAATTGACTTAAATATAAAAATAAATGACCCAGTAACAACAATACAAATTTTCATTAAAAGATTTTAAAAAGTTCATATCCGACACCCTCCACAAACTCATGGATACACGCTCGAGAGACGTCAGGAGGCACTGTGGCGGTCGCCGCCCGTCTTCTACCTACACAAAGCATGAATAAATACACAATTAAACATAACCTGACCCAGGCTAAAATACCTAAGTAGGTTCCTACCTTAGGTATTGTGACGAGTCTACATGTAAATTTGATTTGCGTTTCGTTCTTGAAGATCAACTGGCAGCTGCTGCTTGCCCTGAGCGACCCTGAGCGTGGGCCGGCACGGTGAACTGGCCGTAAGTAGCTACGCATCCTTAGTGTGGCGGCCAAGATAGTGACCTGAATTATCACTCTTATCACCCGCGATAGCGTAAAGTGCACTGTTCATTAGTGTAAGACATAATCACATAACTACAATTATTTTTTACGCACGAGAAACGAGCGGGCGGCGCTACACGACCCCGCGAAACGGCATTACGTGCACTCGCTCGCTAGCGAAACAGCTGACTGACGAGGGGTCGCGCGCTCGGGGCCGGTCAGGTAACGTCCGTAAAAAATGTTTTTTTCCATTGATTTTACGTTCTATAAATGAAACCAAACCACTGGTTTCAAGGATAACGGTGTTTACCCTAACACCCTGTATGCATAAACCCAATGATATTAGACTTAAGCAAAAGAAGTAGATAGGCCCAATATTCGATCTTCAAAAACGGCACAATACCACCCTATTAGATGACACGTGAAAGTAGGATGGCATGTCGTAATTATCAGAAGCGAAAAAGAGACAAGACGATATGTTACTTGGCTAATTAGCCAAGTTTTGACGTGCCACTTGCGGAGCGCGTATATCTACCACGTTTTACTTAGAAATGTTCATATAACTGCCAAATTTCATGAAATAGTCATTCAATACACTTCATCATCTGCGGTCTGCCTAGCCTTTTCCCAACTATGTTGGGGTCGGCTTCCAGTCTAACCGGATGCAGCTGAATACTAGTATTTTACATGGAGCGACTGCCTATCTGACCTCCACAACCCAATAACTGGGTAATATGATACCCCTTGGTAAGACTGGTTGTCAGACTTTCGAGCTTCTGACGACCCGTAACGACTGTCAAAGATCCACAAATGACAGCCGGGACCAACGGCTTAACGTGCTTTCCGAGGCACAGAGGAGTCAAAACTCCTCTGTGCCTTGTATGTAAAGATGGTCACCCATCCACGGACCAACCCCGGCAAGCGTAGCTTAACCTGATGGATCGACCCTTGCGGCTGCTATTACTTAGCCACGAGCTCCTCTCCATCTTGTCACACTTATTGATTATAATTCTGTAAAGCCATATTTATTACGGTCGCGAATCATATTTTAATCAACAATACAACCTGCAAATTGCAAAAAATTTATGAAAATTTGAATTTCACGGGCTACCTTTGCGCATCCCCCTTAAGAGGAAATAGGGTCGGTCCCCTCTCCATACAAACGCTCTCGCCTGTTTTCTCTCTGGTTTATGACCTTAGAGCAATTATTTTTTACAGTAAAATAAATATCAACTAGTTCTATGCCCCTATGTTTTCCGTTTTGATGATACATTATCTGTTGAAACACTAGAACCATCAGAGAATGCTCAAAATTGCCTGTTTAGATCGCTGTGATCAGAGGCCTATTGTACTTTGACAAATATAATGAAAAAAGAAAAACATAGGGGAACAGTAAATATCCTTCTTAATTATTAATTAATTAATCATATACATAATATTATAAAATATCTTTAAAATCGGTCCAATATTGGAGGAGGACATAGACGAGAGGCGAACCTCGAATTATGATTTTTTGTATGGAGAAAAGACGGACCCTATTTCCTCTTAAGCTTAATATTTCGCAAACGGATCTCTGAATCGAAAAATGGTTTTGACATGCCCACAATATTTTTGAACGACTTTTCCAACGACACCCCACAACATGGGATAGAAAATATTCCTCCTCAATTTACGGGTAGGGGAGGTACCCGTACTAAGAGTCTCTAAGCTAAGCCGCGGACAGCCAGACAGACGGACATAGCGAAACTATAAGTGCTCGGCCTGAGTGCACGCTCGTCCGGCGCGCGGCGGGACGGGGCGTGTTGCGACGTTCGTGTAAAACACATGTAAAGTAAACCCTCGTGACAAAAGCGTGCGCGCCATGTCGTTCGAAAATATTTTTTTTTCAATTTTTTGATTATATTACAGTCAAAAGTTGCCACGGTCATCTTAGTGTACTCCTAGAATTTATCTTCATTTAATATCAAAGTTTCATACAACGTAGAAAACTTCCCACAGCCTTCTTTGTTTAATTATCTTACCTGACCTTGTCTCGAATTATTAAAATATTTTAACCACACATTTTCCTCTAAATACATATCAATTATTATCGTACGGCTCAAACGAACGCTAAGCGTGCACTAAGGTCATTCCGTGAAAGCTCTTTCGCCGCTTGCACGAAACGCTAGACGCTCTTTGATTCAGGCCGTACACTAAGGCGATTAACACACGGCCGGCACCGCGCCCCGCCGCGGTAGGCGGTCTCATGTCGCATTGGCCTCTATTGATGCCTAACACACGTACAACGCCTGACCGCGCGGTCGAGCCGGTAGTCCGCGGCGGTGGGCGGAGCCGTCTGTTAATCGCCTAAGGGTTCCTTGTCGACTATGGAACCCTAAAAAGGTTGATTGACAAATAATGCCTTATGAATGACATTATGGATTATTATTTACCATGATTCATTTACATAATTATTATACTCTATGATTTGCAGTTTAGTGCTAGTAGTCTTCATAAAGTCGGTCAATTTGCGCCATCTGCATTGCCAGTTTCTTGTCTAATGTGTGGACATTCAGCAACTCCCTTTCTGTCTTCAATGCCTGTAAGAATATGATGAGATATCATCTTCTGATAAAAAATATTAAAAAAAAAAAGATTTTTTCCTGGTGGATACAGTACTTGAGTGATTTTTGGCTATAATTTTCAATTTTATTCAAACTAAATAATTAGATAGATAGATAGATAGAATACTCTTTATTATGTACACCATAAAAAAATACAGATACAAATGTAGAAAATTTAACATAGGGAAACACATTACACACATTATTTACATTTAATTTTTATAATAATTAACAAGTATAAAAGTGTTGCTTACCACAGCCATGATCTTGTCAAGTCTTTCATTCCTTAGGTAGATGGTTTTGAAGTATATTAAGAGATAAACATATAACATGAGAACTACTGCTGCCAGGATGGCTTTCATCTTCGAGGTAGAAACGTTGATCATCTTGCCCTGAGACATTGTTCAATAAATAAACATCATTTGATTTTACATTCAGCAACAATATGAAGGTGAAAATATAATGACATAACATAACATCACGCCTGTATTCCCTGACGGGCTGGGTAGAGCTGTACAGATTGATTCAAACTTAATGGCGGCTCGGAAGTTAGCTTTTAGCTGCGCAGTACCCCACCCCTCACCCCCGCTGTCACATGAAATTGTTACTGCGCAGCGACTCGCCTCATGTTCCGAGCCGCCATTAAGTTTGAATCGAACTGTAGCCATAGTACACCCACATTCCGCAAGATAATTATGTATAAGTTCCATGTAATAGGGGCTGAGCCTATTGCCATCAACCAGGCATAAATTCCAGACTCCAGGCTACTACTGAGAAATTCCAGATGGCTACTAAGTGTGAAGTATTGTAGACAACATTGATGGGATGTTTATTAGTGTTAGTACCTACTGTAGACAACATGACAATAGCATTTCTAAGAACTGAAAATAATACAAACATTGACTTAACCGGGTTCTTGATTTTAATGTTTCTAGAATAATATCCAATCTGTATGTATAGTTACTCACCCGTTTTACGACGACATCCGGCACTTCCGCCCCGAAGTAAGACATTCAGAATAAATTTAGGGTGTTTTTTAAAACTGCTACAAACACCCAAAACACGACTGCTCCTTTGTACAGTGCAAAAAACGTTAGGTCAGAGAATAACTGAAGCTTTATCCCTCCTGTTTCTTGATGTAGGTTTCGATACAAATATTGTATTGTTTTATTCGTTTGGTAAGTACACAGAATACTATTTACTTACTCCAGCTCCAGCGATAATAAAAAGGTGCTGTAAAGTATTTTGTTATTTTTGCTACCACTTCAGTAAATAAGTTATCAGATCAGCATTCAGTCAGCAGCACAGCACAGAACATTAATACACAGAGCACTATATAATGATTAATACTCAAGAGGTCAGCAGTGCAGTTTAAAAAATGTAGGTACTCTGTGAGTGCAGCTCTTGAGTATTAATGTTCTGTGGAGTGCAGCGAGTGCAGCACAGTAGGTACCTATCATTAGTGCTTTGTGGTAGTGTGGTATCCCTTTATAGTTACTTTACTCTTTGGTGTGGTACCTATATGCAGTAATTTATGATGTACCTATGTCATCACCTCCGTGAATTTAGCCGAACGATTTCATTATTAAGAACTTTTGTTACTGCTAATCGTTAGAGAATCGTTAGAGAGGGTTAGAGAGAAAAGAAAAATCGTTAGAGAGTAATTAGTTTTTATGTAAAAACAATTTTAATTTTTCGTGTGAAGTTGGCCCCCCTTCCCGCAAAAATGGACTTAGACGTAATTTTATTTTTTTAATCGTTTGCGAATCATTAGAGAGAGATTGAGAGTTACAGAAAATCGTTAGAGAGTTAATATTTTATTGGATATTAAATAATTTCTGAGAGCGTGACATTAGCCCACCTCTGTGAATTTTGCCCCCGATATAATTATTCTCAACTTTTGTTAATGCTAATGGTTAGAGAATCGTTAGAGAGAGTTAGAGAGAAAAGAAAAATCGTTAGAGAGTAATTAGTTTTATTTATCAACGATTTTAATTACTTTTGTGAAATTGGCCCCCATTCCCGCAAAAATGGACGTAGATGTAATTTTTTTATTTTTATAATTTGAGAATCGTTAGAGAGAGATAGAGAGTTAAAAAATAACATAAGAGAGTTAATATTTTAATTGATATTAAATTATTTCTGAGAACGCGTTTTAGATTAAACAGGCTCGCTCTTATTATGGGCAACATATTCAGCCGAACGGTACTTTTACTGTACCTAGAAGGTAGTGATACCAGGCATTTCGTCATCACTTGAGACAGCTTTGATCAGAGGACTCACACCACTATAGTTATAGAGTGTATTATTACATTATTGTCTGGTATCTTGGAAGCCGGCATCAAAATTATATATCTCCACCTGCTCAGTTTCTCGACAGTATTTTATTAAGAGAAGACATTGAAAATGAAGAAAATCAATTTCAAAAAAGTTTTATTTCATAAAAAATCTGTAACACTTGCATTCAAAGCATATTATAAGCATAAAATAGGAATTCTCCATAGGAATTCATCGTAAATCTGCATTGTGACAGCGGGACCGCACTCTGTATCTCAAAGCAGGGTACAGGCTCAGTTTCGCATAGTCACAACAATTTTTTTTGGGAATACCTTCAAACCTACATAATTTGTAATAATACTGTAAACTGATATTATGTAAAAAAATAAAATTAAAAAAAAACCATAGAGTGTTAGTACATTAAAACTTATGAAACTAGTGTTAGTAGTTAAAATAGAAACATTAAAATTAAATACTTAATTCCTAATATGGGTATTAACCCAGTGCTGGACGTAACGCGTGTCTAGCCTATTCGCAATGACAGACAGGATGCTGTTGGTGCTGGCGCGCAGCCTGCCGAGCGCCGCAGCGCATCGCTTGCGGAGCACGGCGTGGAAGCCATCAACATGAGCGTCCGCGAACATGCCCGACGCACTGCACCAGCGCGGCAGCCCCAACAGCGCCCTGAACGCATTGTTATATTGGACGCGCAGTGCGCTGAAAGATTTTTGCGTATAATGAGCCCACAGGGAGCACGTGTATAGTGATGAACAGTGCGCTCTGAACAGTGTTATTTTCACTTGAGTATTACAACGTTTAAATCTGTGGGCTATCATATTAGCTCTGATCGACAGCAACCTGCGCTCCCTGTCCATGTCCTCATCGTCGCGTAGGCGATCAGTGACTATGTGCCCAAGATATTTAAAACAGGAAACAACTTTCATGGGTGTTCTATTCAAAGTCACGGGAGGAACTTGATCTGGTATAAGCGTTAAGTAGATTCATTGTGTGTCCGAGTGTTGAAGGACAATGATTAGTTTTTCTTTATATTAAAATTGTTCTCATGCAAGTGAAATGTAATTTCTTTATGAGAAATAAATGTCTTTAACCAGAATTAAAAAAATGTTCTTGATCAGTAGGTAGGTACTATTATCATTTTACTCCTGCTAAGCCTGTGGACTATGCTGAGGCTGAAACATGCACTTCTTGCACTTATAGATTCCTAGTAGCTTTAATCTAAAGAGAGGTATAAAAGAATTATGCTACACATTTTTGACTGAAAATATCCCATTTCATCTTATTTTAGAATATGGTACATAGAGTAAATAACTTGATTAGAATTTTTGTTTGCATTGTCATATTCTTTACAACAAAATATTGATTGACTGTAATGACAGTACCATGTGTCAATTTTGAAAAGTTTGTTATTTTCTGGGGTGTGTTCACTTTATTAGCCTAGATAATTAGAAAAGTTTGTTCGTTTTAGGAGTAAACTAACACTAAATTAATTATTTCCTAAGAAATAAGCAGTACCTTTGTACTCATATTTTAACTATGTCGTATCTATTTTGTATTTTACTGTGTGTACATAAGAATAAAATAAATACATAAATTAAAAAACGATTTTTCTCAAAATTGGTAATCCTTAAAAATGCATGATACAGTTAGAGCTACTACTTTTTGGGATGTCTATCCAAATATATTTAACTTATCCTGGTTAGAATTATTGAATAATAAAAAACCATTTTTGGACATGTCCTTTCGAATCGATGTGAACTGTGGAAGATGCTCACATCCATTCATCAACCTGAAAAGAGCTGATTATCTTCAAACGGCTGAACCGATTTTCTTGAATCATAGGTAAGAACACTCTATCAAGTCACCTTTCAAACAAAATAAAAAATATCGGAATCGGTTCAGCCGTTGGGACCTACGATGTAACATACAGACACACACGTTAAACTTATAACACTCCTCTTTTTCCGTCGGTGGGTTAAAAAAGACCCGACAAGCACCCACCTTTTGTGTGTTTTGAGCATAAATGATGCACTATAAGTACCGAATCAAATTGAAACTACCAACAATATTTCGTATTCTTATCAGGTATCACTGTTAAATGATCGTTAATCAAATACACAACTTTACCACTCATAACTATAACGTCCCTCTGCATCATGTCATGTATGTGTCATATCAGTAGTACCTACTATTCACGGTACTGCTCGCGCTCACGGTGCACAAAAAGAAACGTAAGTGTGGCTGCTTCATTCAATGCAATAATTCTCGCGGTAAATCTCTTTGATCTGCCTAAAATGCCGCCACCAGAGTTTTCAATCACCCAACACATTCTCGAGGTAAGTCGTAGTGTACACCAACGGTTAACGTCTATCGCGATAATCCGTTGGTGTGGCCCCAGCATATAAGAGATTTGTCATATTTAAAAAAAACTTTGTATCTCCGGCAGGGGGTAGTGGGGGGTTCCCTTCCCCCCTCTCCTCCCCCCCCTATCCACTATCGAGGCGGCACGTTTCTAAATTTTAACCTGCTCAGGTCCTAGGGTAAAACGCGTTCTCAGCAATAATTTAATATCAATTAAAATATTAACTATCTAATGATTTTTTTAACTCTCTAGCCCTCTCTAACGATACTCAATCTATAAAAAAAAAAAATTACGTCTACGTCCATTTTTGCGGGAATGGAGGCCAATGTCACAAAAGTAATTAAAATCGTTGATAAATAAAACTAATTACTCTCTAACGATTTTTCTTTTCTCTCTAACTCTCTCTAACGATTCTCTAACCATTAGCATTAACAAAAGTTGAGAATAATTATATCGGGGGCAAAATTCACAGAGGTGGGCTAATGTCACGCTCTCAGAAATTATTTAATATCAAATAAAATATTAACTCTCTAACGATTTTCTGTAACTCTCAATTTCTCTCTAACGATTCGCAAACGATTAAAAAAATAAAATTACGTCTAAGTCCATTTTTGCGGGAAGGGGGGCCAACTTCACACGAAAAATTAAAATTGTTTTTACATAAAAACTAATTACTCTCTAACGATTTTTCTTTTCTCTCTAACCCTCTCTAACGATTCTCTAACGATTAGCACTAACAAAAGTTCATAATAATGAAATCGTGCGGCTACCTTCACCGAGGTTATGTCATCGTCATGTGTCTGTCATGCATGTAAAGTGGGTGATAGACGTGCGTACTTAAAGTACGCGGTTTTTATGTTTATGACCTTACTCGGCTGGCCGTCGGTGACACACTTGAAGCTTGCTCATCTCAAAATTGCGGCTCGCAGCTCGCGGCAATGATAGACGACGAGCCAAGGCGGGCTACGAGGAAAATTTCAAACCTGTTGGATCACCGACGAACTCAGCGGTTTTAAAGTCCGCGTACTTAGCGTGACACGGGCGAGTAAGCTCGCCGAGTCATAAGTACGCATACTTGCTCGTACGTTTATCACCCCGTCGAGTCCCCACTAGGGCCACGCGGCTCTGTAATGCTCTGTCAGCAGTGTCAGCTCTGTGGCTCCGTGAGGCCCTAGGTGATGTGTTTTGTGGAGGCCAAGCCGCGCAGCCGAGGCTGTGCAGTGGTGCTAGATTAAGGCCTACGCAGACCAGGACGGCATGGCAAGGGATTTAATTTTTTACCAATGGACATTCAAACGTATTGATATAGAAATACGACATAAATTGCTATGTTTTAAAATGATGCCATGAAACATTGGGAAAAAAATCCAGATTATAACTAGGTACATTAGGCTGGCCGCACGGTTTCCTGATTCGGAAATCTGAATCCTTGCTTTACATACAAAGGACATTGACCATCCATATATGGGAGTTGGACCAAGTTCTGTCCAGAATGGGCACATAGTGCATCATGTTCCTTGGGTTTATACTAGTCTGTAAACCAAAGCTCAATAAAATCTATCCGAGGAGTTTTGAGAAAAACGATTTTTTTTTGAGTATTTTTTATTGATGAATACCAACCAACCGGTGGCACATTTGATTAAATAATGACAGTAATTATGTTAAAAAACATATTATTATTTCATTTGTATGCATATCATTTACATGTTAAATATTTTTTACTGACCATCAATTTATGGGAGCTGGGCCAAGTGCTGCCCAGAATGGCCACATAGTGCATTATGTTCCTTGGGCTTGTACTAGTCTGTACACCAAAGCTCAATAAAATCTATCCGAGGAGGTTTGAGAAATACGAATTTTTGTTGAGTATTTTTTATTGATGAATACCAACCAACCGGTGGCGCATTTGATTAAATAATGACAGTATTTATGTTAAAAAACACATTATTATTTCATTTGTATGCATATCATTTACATGTTAAATATTTTTTACTGGCCATCCATATCCAAGTGCTGCCCAGAATTGACACATAGTGCATTATGTTCCTTGGGCTTGTACTAGTCTGTACACCAAAGCTCAATAAAATCTATCCGCGGAGTTTTGAGAAAAACTATTTTTTGTTGAGTATTTTTATTGATGAACACCAACCAACCAATGGCGCATTTTTATTAAATAATGACAGTAATTATGTTAAACAACACAATTCTTATTCCATTTTTATGCATATCATTTACATTGTAGTGTAAAGCACTTGTCAATGCATATTCAACGAGTCCAAACACGATGGTGCTGTCTTGTTTGGTTGAGGAGTTCCTATGGGTACTTTCCGGCTCCATCACCAGACTCTGGATACTACCTTGGACTATACTAAGTACTTGTCAAGACAAAGCCAACGAGTTCAAACACGATGGTGCTATCTTGTTTGGTTGAGGAGTTCCGATGGCCACCTTCCGGCTCCATTATCAGACCCTGGACACTGCCTAGTATAAGGCACTTGTCTATGCATATTCATCATCATCATCATCAGCCTATAGCAGTCCACTGCTGGACATAGGCCTCTCCAATTGCTCGCCATTCAGCTCGATTCTCGGCAGCTCTCATCCAGTTGCTACCAGCCACCCTGCGAAGATCGTCGCTCCACCTAGCCTGAGGGCGTCCTACCTTACGTTTTCCGATTCGCGGTCTCCACTCAAGAACACGTCTACCCCAGCGGTCATCGGTTCTACGGCTAATATGGCCGGCCCATTGCCACTTAAGCTTGCTTATTCTGTGAGCTATGTCGACAACTTTGGTTCTCTGCCGGATTACCTCATTCCGGATTCTATCTCTCAGAGATACTCCAAGCATAGCACGTTCCATAGCTCGCTGAGCGACCTTGAATTTATGGACCAGCCGTACCGTGAGTGTCCACGTTTCGGCTCCATAGGTCATCACAGGCAGGACGCACTGATTGAAGACTTTAGTCTTTAGGCTCTGCGGGATACGCGACGAGAAGACTCGACGAAGCTTCCCAAAAGCTGCCCAGCCCAGCTGAATTCTTCTGTTAGCCTCCTTCCCAAAGTTGTTCGTACCAAACTGCAGAGTTTGACCGAGGTAAACGTATTCACGAACAACTTCGAGAGCATCGCCATTAACAGCAATCGGTCCCGGACTAACGTGGTCGTTGACCATAACTTGGGTTTTGTCCAAGTTCATCCGGAGACCAATGCGTACAGAAGAATCAACCAGGCCGTCCAGCATCTGCTGTAAGTCATGCAGCGACTCAGCCATTATGACGATGTCATCTGCAAATCTCAAGTGTGAGATGTACTCGCCGTTGATGTTAATGCCGCGTCCTTCCCAGTTCAGCGTCTTAAACACATCCTCTAAAGCGTTAGAGAACAATTTCGGGGAAATAACGTCCCCTTGCCTCACACCTCGACGCAGGGGGATATGTTCAGTTTGCTGGTTCTGAGTTTGGACGGTCATTGTCGCGTTTTCATAAAGACATCTCAGCACTTGGATGTATCGCCAGTCAACTTGGCATCGCTGCATAGACTCCAAAACAGACCAGGTCTCGATAGAGTCAAAAGCCTTCTCATAGTCCACAAAAGCAAGACATAGGGGCCGATTATACTCTTCGGACTTCTGTATAATTTGCCGCACTGTGTGGATGTGGTCTATGGTGCTGTAACCTCCTCGAAACCCGGCCTGCTCCGGCGGCTGAAACTCGTCGAGTCTTCGCGCTAGACGATTCGAAGAGTTGAAGAGCTCCCGAAGCTCTTTCAGTACAGGACTTCCTGAGGAAGTCCTGAGGAAGTCCTGTACTGAAAGAGCTTCGGGAGCTCTTCAACTCTGTCCTGTTCTCTGGGAGAACTCCAGAAGCGTGGCGAAAGAGCGTGGTCGTTCTCTTCTTTAAAAAGGGTGATAAGACCCTTTTAAAGAATTACAGACCCATTTCGCTCCTAAGCCACGTATATAAGTTGTTTTCTCTCTATGCATATTCAACGAGTCCAAACCCGACGGTTCCGTCTTGTTTGGTTGAGGAGTTCCTATCGGTACCTTCCGGCTCCATCATCAGACCCTGGATGCAACCTTGGGCTATACTAGGTACTTATCAAGACAAAATCAACGAGTTCAAACACGATGGTGCTATCTTGTTTGGTTGAGGAGTTCCTATGGCCACCTTCCGGCTCCATCATCAGACCCTGGACACTGCCTAGTGTAAAGCACTTTTCAATGCATATTCAACGAGTCCAACCTCGATGGTGCTGTCTTGTTTGGTTGAGGAGTTCCTATGGATACCTGCCGGCTCCGTATAAAGGCAATAACTTTTTAATAGATATTTTTTTAAATTTTTGTATATTTTTATTGATGCAAGGAACCATTTGGAAGCACTCCCATGGCTGGGCAGCATTTGGTCCAAATTGGTCAATATCCTTTTCAACTAGGCACACGTTCCGAACGGACAAAAATCCTGAGTACCTGACGTACGTTCGAATCAGGCGTAGGTACGTATGCGGCCAGCTTAGATTATAAAATGTATCTAAGGCGGCCGGCCTTAAAGTGGTTCATTTACATTTTCAGGGATTTTCCCAGGAAAATTACCTTCAGTATTATGAAATCCTAATCCTTACTAATATTATAAATGCGAAAGTGAGTTTGTTTGTTTGTTACGCTTTCACGCTAAAATGGCTTTGGATGTTTGGCACAGGGGTAGACCATGACCAGGAATAGGACATAGGATACTTTTTATCCCGATATTCCCACGGGATCGAGACTTACGCGGGTTTCAGCGACTTGGATCACTATTGGTAAACTTACTTGGTTGGAGCGCGCCACATCTGGCAACTCTGCCTGGTGTGTGCATTTAGCAGACTACTTAGAGATACTACGCATTTAGTGTGCATTAATTAGTCTCTTGAGTATTAATGTTCTGTGGCATTTAGTTCTCTAAGTAGTCTGTGGTATGCATTCGTTAGTTCTCTAGGTAGTCTGTGCATTCATCTCATCATCTGTCAGCAAATTCTTACGAATTTTGTTTTGGTACAACGGAATTATCTATTTTTTTGTTAAATTAAACATTAAGTGGAAAGGTGAATGAAAAAAAAACACATTAGGTATAATTACCCGCTTTACAGAATTATTAGTAAGTATAACCTAAAACTTATTTGCAGGTAAACAATGACTACAAACTACGCTAAATATTCTCAATTAATAAAGGCATCGACGAACTATGCGCGTCGTATGCAGCGCCTATCCAATAGGATCTTCGGCGACGTCGCAATACCCACCAATTCGAAGTCCATGAAAGTCGTCAAAATGTTTTCTGAACGGCCCGTTCATACTAACGAGGAGATCATTCACTATTACCCGAGACATGTTGAGACTCACAGTTTGATGCTGAAGCTGAGAGAGTACGGTTTGTTCCGAGACGAGCATCAGGACTTCAAGGATGAAATGAAGAGGCTGCGGGAGCTCCGGGGCAAAGTCAAAGTGTGGAGGAGGAAACTCGACCAGAAGCCTGAGTAAAGTACTTACAGATTTCTGACAATGAGAGCTATGCCACAAGCTTGTTTGTATGTTGCAACTCATCTCATCCATCCATCTGATGTAATGGATGTTACAGTCATGTTTGTTACAATATTAGAAAGGCCATTACACTTTTAAGTTGCTTCCGTAAAATTTATGTAAGTAACAAAAGACTGCGTAAGATGTAAGAAGAAATTACGATAAGTTACTTACAAAAAGTTTACATTAGCAAATTTAAAAGTTGATTACATAAGTTACTTAGTGAGGAAAACTTACAAATGTAATGGTGGCCAAATGCTATGTTAGTGTAGTTATTTAGTAAGTTATACTGAAATTATTGTTTGTAAATAAAACACTTTTATTTAATTAAACAACTATGTTAATGACAAACTAAATGTGAGTGACTTTTTTAGAATAGCGCAGTTTATTGTAAGGAACTTCATTACCCTTAGAGGATGTAACATAAATGAAAAACAATATGTACAGCACAGAGGGCAGCAGCATTGTCACAATGAAGTACCAGAATGGATGATGGAATGTTCTCTGAGTGCGCGCAAGTCTTATTTGGTGATAAGTATGGTTGCGGGTCAAGGCAAAGGCATCAAAATAACGTACCATCCATTTGTACACCCTGTAACAAGTTATTTGACTAATTAATCATTGGCTGTGTAATACACTTAAACAAAACAAAGTGAATGACTATTTCTCATTGACATAAGCATGACAAGAATGACCATCTTCCCGCTTAAATACCCTGTGGTTAACACTATTAACTACTGGGAATGATGCGTAATGATGCGTTCTACTGGTTAACAGTGTTGACGAACGCGACATTTTTTTCCCAATAGTTAATACCCTCGTCTCGCGTATAGTTAAAACCTACCTTAAAAGCGGTTATTCTGAAAGTGTGCAACGTCGCAAATAGATGTCAAATAACTCAAATATCTCGCTGTTTTGATTAATTTGGCAATATTACTGTATGGAAATATGAAATATGGCTAGACAACTGTTTAAAATATTGATTATGAATTACAATTATAATAAATGTCTCTTAATCTGTGAGGAGACACAAAACCAATAAACACCTTAGCAACATATAAAATATCGCCAAAACTTCAGTCAAATTACAAAAAAAATGAGGGTTGCCTGTTTTGGATATTTAGCCCTCTAACTTAGCATTTAGCATAGTATTTCGTGTTAGTTACCCGTGAGGGCGCAGCAGCTTGTTCCGGGTCTTGGTGGCGTTGGCGAGGCTGTCCAGGTCGTAGTATGGGGTCCTCACGATGACCAGCGCTAGGTCGAACCACGGGTGCATCACCAGGTGCCGCGCGGGACGCGTGCTGTGCATGCCCCAATTGCCTGGTCGCAAATATACTAAGATAACACGCCAATCGGGATATTGGTCAGAGTCTCGTCTTAGGCGCTTGCTGTATTCTAAGTAGTCCCGGCGAATTTATAAAGGTAATCGCCGATGTCATTCAAAATCAAAAGTTATATTTAGGGTAGGAAAATCAGCACTTTTTGAACGTCAAAAATTACATAACCCAGGCCTTCATAACACCCACCCATCACCACTTCCTAGTGCTCTAGCTGGGAAGAAGTGGCACTACAAGTACAAACTCCCAATCTGGTCATCTAGAAGAACTTGATTCGGCAGGGATCGCGGAAGTAGGTACTCCATGACGGGGGCGGGGGGAGCAAGCTTCTTTGGTCACATTCACATCCATAGCACGCAGCCCAAACTGTCTTGATTGCGTCTGCTTCTGCCTCATAAAAAATATTATGCTCTGGTCTCTCCGACGATTTTACTTACCTACCAAAAACTTTTTCATTAAAAAAAAAATGAAGCTCCATGAAGGATAGCACGGAGAAACTTATTACCACGTACCTAGTCACATTGGACCGGGCGTTTAATTTTAGGGGGGCATGTGGCCCCCTCTGCCCCCGACTTCCGCGGTCCTTGTGATTGGGGTTGCGTTAAGAAACGTGCTGACTCACTAGAAATAATTTGAGGCGAAAAAAAATCAGCTGTTCCCTACATTTATATTCTAATAGCTCGTCAAAATGTTCCCTACATTTTGACGAGTTATGCGAACATAAAAACACCGCTGATTTTTTTTCGCGATTTCATTATTGGTCCCATAGTGAAATTTGTTCATAATGATGAGTAGGTACATACAATGATTAAGAGATTTCTTGTATGAAACCCTTCATTTTGATACCCCCTCGATAAGTTTGGGAGATTTTTTTTGAATACATCAGATTTTAGCGTTGTGTCTGTATTAAATTAGCCATTATTTTCACCGTAAAAAGCAATTTCCTATGAGATGAGAGCCGCCAGCTCCAAACTCCGTCTTGCTCTCACTCAGGCCGCGAGTAGTAGGTATGGTGCGAGTGAGATAAAATTTGAGGTAGTGTAGAGCAGTCGGACGCGATTTCTGCTAAAGGAGATTACTGAACATTAATGATAAATGATTTTATTTCTGTAAGTAGGTTTGTACAAACACTTTTACACGTCAATCATATTTTTTAAAACTAGATGAGGCCGGCGTTTCCTATCTGACTACTCTGAGAAGAAAGGCCGAAACAAACTCAGAGGTCACAGTCTCTTTTAAAGTCCAGACATAATCTTGGTCAGATTATGTGAAGACCATGTAGATTGGTGTCTGAAATGGTCTTTTGAGGAAAGAACCACACAGATTGAGTGGACCTGTCCAGTCAGTGCACGCATTTGTCAGTAACCGTGCAGCTCAACTCCGAATTTAAGGAGCTCAACGATTTGACGAACAATACCAAAGAAAGGACATTGGGTTAGGCCTCATAAATTACTCAAACTGCCAGACTATGATTAATTAAAATTAAGAAAAAATAAATAATAAAAAAGAAAAGAAAGATCCACATAATCTTCACATTCACAATAATTAAAAATAATATAATACTTTACAAAGTAAATATTCATGTCAATGTAAAATATAAATATAAAAATCCGGAAATAATCTTGGTCAGATCATTAGAGGACCATGTAGATTTGTGTCTGAAATGGTCTTTTGAGGAAAGAACCATACAGATTTGAGTGGACCTGTCCAGTCAGTGCACGCATTTGTCAGTAATCGTGTAGCTCAACTCAGAACTTAAGGAGTTCAACGACTCGACGAACAATACCAAAGAAAGGACATTTGGGTAGGCCGTCAATAGTACTCAAACTGCCAGATAAATAAAAAATATGATCCACATAGTCCTCAAATTCACAATAATTAAAATAATAATAATATTATACTTCACAAAGTAAATATTCATGTCACTGTGTAGGTACCTATATAATAAAAATAAAAAGTTACCAAAAATAACAAAACTCGTAAGTAATTTAAAACCAAAAATAAAAAAAATAAATGTACAAATTGGAGCAGCTCAATCCCAAGCCTTTTTGTCCTCAATGTAATCTTTAATGGTATAAAACGCTTTTTGGCACAACTTACGTTTAATTAATGTTTTGAATTTATAAAGGCTTAGATCTTGTACGTGGCTTGGAAGCTTATTGTAAAAGCGTATACATTGACATCTGAACGAGCCACCTATTTTCTTGAGCCTTGTTGTAGGTACAACAAATTTGTGTTTGTTCCTCAATTCTCAATTCAATTCTCAATTCTTTATTGCGTACCATAATGTATACAGTTGGTGGGAAAAACAGTTACATCAGTCTCAATTATTATGGACCCTGTCGGGCACAGCATAGATAAAAGTAGGAGAGAGGAGGAAGAACGCTTGGCGTTTAATAAGTCAAACTATGAGTTTCCTAGTATTTATATTATGGATATCACTGTATTTTTTAAACAATTTTATATTTTTATGTGCGTATAAAAGATTTTCAAAAATATACTGTGAAGGCACAGTCATTACATTTATCTCCTTAAATTTCTCTCTGAGAGAGTGTCTCGGACTTAGTTTATAAATTGATCGAACAATTAACAGGGTTAACATTTAATAGGGTTCATATCCAGTTTGTTAATCAAGCATTAATCATCCAATCGCGCCAGGTCAGGTTGGAGAGCATCCATGTTATCATCCGATAATATTGCAGAAAATATTTTATCTTCAAATCATCAGCAAAACAAAGTACCTACCTAAATTTGAATTATGAAAACACGAGTCGATGTCGCTTACATATTATACGAGGCATGCCTTTTAAGTTCTGCCGTTTCCATATTTTCCGGCAATTTTGAATTTGAAACTGTTCTATATTCGAATGTGTTTAAATTTGGAATCTCAAAACAGTCGAAAGTATTAGGCTATTGTTTAGTCACAGCGTTGATTGGAATCTGTCAGGTTACGTACGAAAATGAATCTTTCTAAGGAAAATGTTCGTGCAATAATTTTCTACAACTTTAGAAGAGGCCTGACACGGCTTCAGTGTTTTGAAGAGCTAACATCTGTGTTCAGTGATGAAGCCCCATGTCTGCGGACTGTCGAACGCAGGTATTTAGAATTCCAGCGTGGACATACTAGTGTTAGTGACAAATCTCGCGAAGGACGCCCAAAATCCGCCTTCATTGAAGATAACATCATTGCTGTGAGACAACTAATTCTCGAAGATCGTCATGTGACGTATCGAGAGATAGAGGCTCTATTAGGCATCTCAGGGACAACCATTCAGAAGATCTTGCATGAAGCGCTTGGTGTGAGAAAGCTAGTTTGCCGTTGGATACCGCATCTGCTTTCCGACGATCACAAAGGCGGCCCGCGAGTGTAAGAAAACTCTGCAAAGGTTCAACCGAGGACAGTCAAATCACGTCTACGATATCATCAGTGGTGACGAATCTTGGATCTATGCCTACGATCCTGATTCCAAACAACAATCTACAATCTGGGTCTTTCAAGACGAGCCAAAGCCGACTAAAGTTGTTCGTTCTCGAAGCACTTCAAAGAAGATGGTGGCCACGTTCGTTGGAAAAACCGGCCATGTTGCGACTATTGCACTTATTGAAGATCGCAGAACGGTTAACGCAGAGTGTAATACCACAGTTTGTTTACCACAAGTCATCGCCGAACTTCGAAATTCTAACTCAAAGCGACGCATCATCCTGCACCACGACAACCCAAGCTCACACAGCGCTCGTCAAACGATTGAGTATTTGAAGCAGGAAAAAGTAGAAATTCTTGACCATCCTCCATACAGTCCTGACCTAAGCCCTAACGATTTCTTTACATTTCCTAAAATTAAGAAAAGTCTTCGTGGTCAAAGGTTCCAGTCCGGTGAAGAAGCAGTGATCTCGTCTGCTCTGATAGGTACCGTTGTTAAAAAGCTTGTTTTAAGGATTATGTTGGACATTGACCTTGAAATTTTTTCTCCTGTGTACTAGTGCGTAGGGGGATGACTTGCCCTCTCCCCTCTCCTCCTTTCCATCTCCCTCTACATTTCATTTATCAACATTAATTACCTACTATGAGATATACGTCATTAAAAAATCGTTAAAAAGAAATTGTATCTCCGGCGGGGGGGAGTGGGGGGATTTACTTATCGAGGCAGCACGTTTCTGAACTTTAACCCTTGATTCTATAAAATAGTATAGAAAGTAACATTAGGAAACACAAATATTTGATCTGCCTTGGGCTGAGTCAGACAATTTCTCGTAGGTAACTCTACTCAACCCCTTTCTGGCGCTCAGAAACATTTTTCACTATGTAGATACCTAGAGTAAGAAAGATAACACGCTCGTTCTCTGTCCAAATACGTGAAGGTTATGAAAACAAAAATACATGCGTTTTGAATGTGTTTCGATTTTAGAAAAACGCTGGGACCGGTTTCAGCATTAAGTTGGAGGAACACAATTACTTAATCTCGCTTCTGTCAATATCTTTTATGCTAGTGATGTGATGCGCTCAGTATGCTCACCAGCGGCCAGGCGCTCGCAGCTGCCGCCGGCGGCCGGGCGCTCGACCGTGACGTTGGCGAGGGGCGCGGTGGCGAGGCACTGCGCGCGCGCCAGCACCCACTCGCGGTTGTACAGCACGCCGTCGCAGTGTCGCCAGCCGCTCGCAGTCGCCACGCATATTGACATCTTGTTCCGTCCCTTCAGCCCGTGCATCGCGTCCAACAGATCGTCTGTCTTGGCGAATGCGCCGCTCGCTATAACTACGACACAAACGAGGTTGAGCCACATTATTTGGGGCCTCGTATACATATTCCACTCTTAGGGGCCTCGAAAATTTCACTGAATGACAGACGCCCAAGCACAGACTAACACAAGAAACATAATGTACTCACCTGATGCGCCATGTTAGATTTGTTTCGAATTTTTTGTGCGGCCAGTGCGCCCGTTGTTGTAAAAAGTTAAGTTGCAGTACCTTGATATTGCGCCGCGCTTGAAGTCTCAATACGATGATTGAAAATTCATTCAATCATGATAATGATACTTACAAATATTAAGGAAAATAATGTATGTCGATGTTATTTTATAGGCAGGCGCAGTCGCAGACCAAGATTTTGGGTGGGTCACCATTGGTGCCGAGGAATATTTTTAGGGAAATGGTTACCTACCTACCTAATTGAAAAGTAGGTATTCTAAAAATTTTATCACCTTCTAATGATGCACACTTTTTTGAATAACTGAACCTCTTTATAACTTTTCTCACAGTTGGCCGCAGTAACAAAGCTATGGTACCGACCAAGGCTAGGGCAGGTTAAAATAGTGACAAACTGCGCGCGAGCTAAAGCTATACTTATATTTTTTTACATTTAACTTAATGATGCTGCCAAATTGGTCCCAGCTTTTTGATAAAAGGACAGAAGATTATGTAGGGTGATAAGAGCGAGCGAAGCTAACTCGATAGTTTTAATACCGCGTCTCGGATCGGATAGCGATAGGTTAGAATTTGATTTACATTTTCAAACCCACGGCTTCGCCTGCGTGGATGTCGGTTATTATAATATACCTTCCTCGAGAACCACTCTATGCATTGGTGAAAACAGCATGAAAATCGGTGCAGTAGTTTTTGAGTTTATCGCGAACAGACAGACACACAGACGCGGCAGAGGACTTTGTTTTATAATATTATTTAGTTATCCGACATCCACGCGGGCATCAGGTAGTGAATAATAAATAACTTCCTCAAGTACAAATTTTGTTTTGGACATTTTCATTCTCCTGTTATTTATTTACGGCCAAAGTTAACACCATATAACACCTCTCACAGTACTTTTGACACGCCTATAAAATCTTCGTCAACAGATCATTCGCAAACAAATCGATTATTTCGGATTACATATATAAGTGATCTTTCAGAGCTGTTTTGCTTACGTACAGGCATCGATAACCACTAGACAAATAAAAGACGTACGATGCCAAGTAGTGGAGACTAAGTCCCATCCGGGATGCACGTTACTTAGCTGTGGCGTACAATAAAATCGAAGCAACAAATTACTTTCTTACCTGAATACATAAATTATCACTCCCAACATTCTCATATTAAAAAGTGTGAATAGTAAGTAAACAGTAGCACAACACTGCGCCCATTACAAATCCTATGGCATCAAAAATGAGTAGGATAAATTGGCTAAAATGAAAATAAAACTCGTTATTGAACTAGTACTATTATCTCGTTCGGCTCATCGAGTCTACATCATCTTCGAGCGCAAGTCCTTACGAATGTTTCCTTCGGCCCAAAGCCCAAAGCCACATAGAGTGGAAACTCTATGTCTAACTTGGCTTTGGGCTGTTTATTTATGATTCCCACATGGCTACGTTGCCAGAGAAGTTGTTACTAATAAAACATGCGAAAAAATAGCCATCATTTATTTGATTACAAAATCTTTTGTCAGGAAATAAATTGCTACATAAAATATATAAACAAGAAATGCCTCAACTGTTTAACGACTCGCTGTGGCGCGCGCGGCGCGTCTCGCCCGTATGACGTCACGCCGCGTGACGTCACGCCACGTGACGTCAGGCCGCGCCAGGCGCGCCGCGCCGCTAACTACTGACAAACTCATTTTGTGAAAACATGTACTTACTAAAAATCCTTAACATTAACTTTTACATTATTCAGTTCAAAATCTAAATTTATATACGAAATTAAACTATTTAAGCCACAGACAACCTAGACGAAAACATGTATCGGTAGAATTGAATAAATAAACAAAAAGATTTTATTGTTCCGCAATACATTGGTTGTATAAAATGAATTAGTAGCGAGTGCATGTTGTAAGCTCTGAGCGTGTTGTGTGCGCCGCGGGTCGGGCTCCACTCAACACTATACACCAATAATACCATCAGAATATCATAACACGATGCGGCCAACTGAACCCGTTGAAGCCGGTCGTGTTTGTCGCGCGAGAACTGTCCACTTATACTCGAGGCGGTTTTGTCCTAAATTAAACCACTATTTGAAAGTCGCGAGATCCCGTAAGCGAAGCTATTTGTAGAAAACTTGCCAGCTTTAAATATATTTTTCGTATTTCTATTTCGTATTTAATTGTTACGCTACTATCACATCTCACAAAGTTTTTTTTTGTAAAAAAATTGAATGAGATACACAGTTATAATATTATAACGTCGACATGTTCGTGAGCGACACACGCAGGCGGCACTCCCGCGCACCGCTTACTGTCGCAGTGTCGCTGCTATACGAGTGCAGATAAACAAACATTGATCGTGAATTATGTAGTGCGGACAGGTAAGGAAGTAGCGTCTATTTAACTTTAATTCACCATGATCTCATGACAAGATTGTACAAGTACACACAGCGTTTCGGCAATAAAGCGCTCCGATTACAAAGGAGCCTTAAGTTTCCCGCACACGTCGTATCATCGCAGTAACTACACCGAGACCGACTCATTCTTCAACAGTGACGTCATCGAGTAAGCGATACGCTGGAGCCCGCACGCTGCTTGTTCCCGGCGGTACGAGCGACCAGCGACCAGGGGCCGTATTATGAAGTATTAATGCCATCATTATTCCACTGCAAATAAAAGGTTAGTGCTATCGTCCTTGTATAGCTCCGTCCCTCACTCACACTAGAAAAATGGTGGCATTGATACGTCATAATACGGCCCCAGGTCGTCGTAGAGCTGTGGTCGCAGGTGCAGTGCGTCCGCGACCAGCATGTTATACATTATATAAACACCGACCAAGTAGTTACAGTACATTGTGGTGAGGTTGAACTTCGCTAATTTGGATATACAGTTATATACAATTGTGAGGCTAGGGAACCTATACTTTATAGTGTATTGTTATTATTCTTATGAATATAATCTAGTGAGAACTCTACTACGTATGTGAGCTTTTGTGACCCGTTAAAGTATATAGGGTAATGATTCTTATTCTTATTTATTACAATTTCAAATAACACAGGATTAATCTAAGTTTCGTTATCGTCGTTCAAATTAGCGAAATTCAAAATCGTTGGTATCTTGCGTCGGAAGCATAAAAATACCAAAAAGTATTCAATTTCATCGAATCCTTCAATTCATTAATATATTAGGAGTCAGGTATTCATTGTCGCCGATGAGTTCGTTCCAGTCGTAGCTGCCCCCGCACTAGGTGGAGTCATTGAAGTCGACGGCCACGCGGTGCGCCAGGTCCAGGGGCCCGGCGTAAGGCTCGGGGGCCCCGCGTAGGGCTCGGGGGCCCCGCGTAGGGCTCGGGGCCCGGCGTAGGGCTCGGGGACCCACGCGGCCGCGGCCAGGCGCTCGGCCTGCGCGCGCTCGTAGCTGCCCCCGCACTAGGTGTAGTCGTTGAAGTCGTCGATGGCCACGCGATGCGCCAGGTCCGGGGGCCCGGCGTAGGGCTCGGGGGCCCGCGCGGCCGCGGCCAGGCGCTCGGCCTGCGCGCGCACGCGCAGCCGCTTGATGAGGCGCAGGCGCTCCAGCGAGTTGGACGCGTAGGGCGCGCCGCCCAGCTTCAGCGACTGCGAGATATGCGACGCCAGCTGCGCGGGACACAACATAACATCAGCACGCTAATTGCGTAGTGCGCGATCGGTCAGAATTGGAATCGGTTTGAAACAAATGTCTAATCCATTGCTTCATAAGTTCAAAAAACAATTCTGCTCAACAATGTAACTTATGACGGAATGGATTACACACCGTTTCATACCGATTCCAATTCTGATTGATCGCGTATTACGCAAGTAGGGCGGAGGCCTGTATTACGCAAGTAGGGCGCAGGCCTGTATTACGCAAGTAGGGCGCAGGCCTGTATTACGCAAGTAGGGCGCAGGCCTGTATTACGCAAGTAGGGCGCAGGCCTGTATTACGCAAGTAGGGCGCAGGCCTGTATTACGCAAGTAGGGCGCAGGCCTGTATTACGCAAGTAGGGCGCAGGCCTGTATTACGCAAGTAGGGCGCAGGCCTGTATTACGCAAGTAGGGCGCAGGCCTGTATTACGCAAGTAGGGCGCAGGCCTGTATTACGCAAGTAGGGCGCAGGCCTGTATTACGCAAGTAGGGCGCAGGCCTGTATTACGCAAGTAGGGCGCAGGCCTGTATTACGCAAGTAGGGCGCAGGCCTGTATTACGCAAGTAGGGCGCAGGCCTGTATTACGCAAGTAGGGCGCAGGCCTGTATTTCCCGAAGAGAAGGCTGAGGTGTACGTGTACCTAATAGTACACCCACATTTCGCCAGTTATCTGTTATAGATCAACATAACCCCTCAAACATGAATACATTAGATTTGGCTTGTTTGTTTTGACGAATTGTAATTATTGTTTAAGTTAATCTGTTGTTCTCAAGGAAGCGAATTTATATTCGTTATTGAGAATAAATTCTTTAAACCTAATCTATAGGGGGCGAGCCTATTGCCATCGACTGGGGACAAATCCAGACTCCGGGCTGCTACTGAGAAATTCCAAATGGAAAAACTAGGAGCACCGCTAGTGGGCGCACAACAAGGAGCACCGCTAGTGGGCGCGCAACAAGGAGCACCGCTAGTGGGCGCGCAACAAGGAGCACCGCTAGTGGGCGCGCAACAAGGAGCACCGCTAGTGGGCGCGCAACAAGGAGCACCGCTAGTGGGCGCGCAACAAGGAGCACCGCTAGTGGGCGCGCAACAAGGAGCACCGCTAGTGGGCGCGCGACAAGGAGCACCGCTAGTGGGCGCGCAACAAGGAGCACCGCTAGTGGGCGCGCAACAAGGAGCACCGCTAGTGGGCGCGCAACAAGGAGCACCGCTAGTGGGCGCGCAACAAGGAGCACCGCTAGTGGGCGCGCAACAAGGAGCACCGCTAGTGGGCGCGCAACAAGGAGCACCGCTAGTGGGCGCGCAACAAGGAGCACCGCTAGTGGGCGCGCAACAAGGAGCACCGCTAGTGGGCGCGCAACAAGGAGTACCGCTAGTGGGCGCGCAACAAGGAGCACCGCTAGTGGGCGCGCAACAAGGAGCACGGCTAGTGGGCGCGCAACAAGGAGCACCGCTAGTGGGCGCGCAACAAGGAGCACCGCTAGTGGGCGCGCAACAAGGAGCACCGCTAGTGGGCGCGCAACAAGGAGCACCGCTAGAGACGCGCAACTCACCGCACAGTGCAGCGCCATCTGTCGCGCCAGCAGCGCCACGTTGGTGTCGGACACGCAGTGCGTGTCGAGGTGCGCCAAGAACTTGCTGCGGATGCGCTCGTCCTTGGTCTTGACGAACACGCGGTTCATGCCGTGCTCGTACGGCTCCACCACCACGATGCAGAAGTTCAGCTGCCCCTGCGAGTGCAACGATAGCGATCAGTCTGTCTGTAGCGACGCACGCTCCGGATAGTGGTACCTGTCGACCCTGCCACTGAACCTTTTCCTGTCCCACTGACCACCTCAGATTCACGGCGATTGTTTAACTTTAGCTCTGTTTCGCGGATAATGAATCTGATAGGGTATTAGATTCTAATTCAAAGGTCATCGTGAAATACCATACCGCGAACATTTCACGTTCACCGTCCCATCAACATATTATGTCATCTAAGTAAGGTCATAATCCCAGCTTATAATAGTCCCACGGCAGGACAAACGCCTCGTCTCACACACAGAAGGCACGCCAGCATTGCTCACCGCTTGCTGAAGAAGGGTCGGCGATTTCAGACTTATATTAACTGTAAGTCCACGTTTCCTTACGATGCTTTGCTTTCATCAATGTCAGTAATGTCCAATTTAAAAAACTCAGAAAATATGAATTATGAGGGGAATACACGTCTCTAAATTCGTCATTTATCCGAAATCAAAGAGATTGTAAAGTAGTGTCAGTTTACCTTGATGGTGTGTATGTTGAAATCGGCGCCGGAGTCGTTGTACACGATCGACACGTAGTCGTTGCCGATGTACTTGCGCTTCTCGTTGCACGTGGGGTCCTTGGCCGACGAGGGCATCGCCGTCGCCACGTGGAACAGTACCTGCCACAGTCACACTGCGTTACATTTCAACTAATAATTTTTGTTATAAAGACATGCTTTTGAGCGTTTGTCTTTGGTAAAAAGCTTCACCAAAGTCGATTTCTATTAGATACAAATTCCATGCTGCCATGATAGTACTTACTAATACTATACTGCCATGTCATTACTCCAAATAGTAAATAATAAAATAAAAAGCACACGTGCTTAATATACTGCATTGTGCACCTAACAGCAGTTCAATAAGAGCCACTTTATGAGCAAGTGCGTGGAAAACAACTATTATGTACTCTCTTAATGTAAAATTCGAATTATAAACTACAAAACGAGTTTTTTTTTATGGTTTTCCTTTCTTTTCATTTATCATGTTTGTTATATTTCATCTCGTACAGAGTGTTATTTTTTCTGATTTGCGCAGATTCGATTCCAGAGTGTGGCAAGCGAATTTTTGAGAATCTTTGATTGCAGATTTGTATTTTTTTTAATAAAGGAATATTTTCCTTTGAGTAAAATTTAAGGGGTGTAAGGGGTCCCAACTAACATCATTCAGGATTCAAGCCAACCTCACCTGCACGTGGTGCACCCTGCTAACAAACAAACGAGGCTATGGCGAACCGCCAACACGCACTGGACCAGTGTGGCGCCACCCTATGGATAGAGGAATAAGAAACAGGCCCCAAGTGCCCGGCGACTCCAGTGGTTGTGCTGGCGTGGGGACGGGTGCGAGCGCGGCCCTGGAGTCAGGGGAGCTAAGAATCTCCGGGCGAGATCGATCAACCGTCAAACGACCACGGCAAATTACATAAAGGACTCCGATACACTCAATATTCTCACTTACAATGTTCGGACGCTGATGAAAGATGAACGTTTAATTGAGCTTAAGAACGCTCTAAAAGACATCAGCTGGGACATTTTGGGTCTTTCAGAAGTCAGGAGAGAGGGCGAACACACAGAGGAAAGAGACGATGCTGTTTTCTTTCACTTCGGTGAAACCAGTGGACAACACGGAGTGAGGTTCATGGTGGCAAAGAAGTGGAAGGATAATATCATCAAATTCGTGGGCTACTCTGAACGTGTAGCTGTGCTCAAGTTCCGACTAACAACCAATAAAACGCTAACTCTCGTACAAGTATATGCACCGACATCTACACATTCCGACGAAGAAGTAGAAGACTTTTACGATCTTGTTAATAGAGCTTGCGACGAAAATAGGGGCACTTGGAACATGGTAATTGGTGACTTTAATGCAAAGGTGGGACGAAGGCAAGAACTGGATAGTGGGGATGTGGTCGGTTGTTTTAGATTAGGAGACCGCAACGAGCGAGGTGCTCGTCTCACCCAATTCGCCTTTGGACAGAACATGCACATAGCCAATAGTTTCTTCTCGAAGAAACCACAACGACGATGGACTTGGATGTCACCTGATGGCTCTACGCGCAATGAAATCGACTACGTTTTATCATCTGACAGTCATATTATTAAAAATATTAGCGTCATTCATAGAGTCAAATACAGCTCAGACCATAGACCAATCCGTGCAAAAATCAGACTAGACTTTAAAATTCACCGAGCCAAATTGTTTAAGAAACAAATCAAAAGACTTTCTAAAGAAACACTTATAAACAATTCCGAAAATTACAACCTAGAATTATCTAATTATTTTGAACTACTGAAAGTTGATGAAAGAGACGCAGAAGAACAATATAATGCAATAGTGACCGGAATAAGCAGTTCTTGTAGAGCCATAAAAAACAAACCTAGAAATAGAAATAAACTAACAGCTCATACTAATAATTTGATAGAAAAACGAACTAATAAAGTAATACGAACAACAGAATACAGAACAATAGATAAAGAAGTTAAAAGGAGTATTAGAAAAGATTTGAGAAATATTAATACACATTTGGTTAAAACAGCCTTAGAAAATCATACATCCCTGAGAGTTTTAAAACAAGGAGTTACAAAAGGAAAAAGCTGGATTAACAGTTTGGTAGATAATGATGGCATAAAACATTACAGTAGAGAGAAAATCATGGAAATAGCAACCCGTTTCTATAGATTATTATATTCTGATCACTCACCATCCGATGTCAATACCGAATACAATCCTTCAGATTCCATTCGAATGGAATCTGAATGCATTTCCCCAATAAACGGTTATGAAGTGCACAAAGCACTTACTACAATGCGCTATGATAAAAGTCCTGGGGAAGATGGAATTACTACTGAAGCGCTCAAAATCGGCTCTACCACTTACGAACCTGTTTAACACCATACTACAATCGGGAAAAGTTCCAAAAACAATGTGCCATTCAAATATAATTCTTCTGCATAAAAAAGGCGACAAAAGTGATATCGGCAATTACCGTCCAATCAGATTAACATCTCACATTTACAAAACTTTTATTAAGGTAATACATAATCGCATAGACGGGAAACTGGATAAACATCAGTCACCAGAACAAGCCGGATTTCGCCCTAGCTTCTCAACAACTGACCACCTACAGACCTTGAACCAGCTACTAGACAAATATTCAGAATATAATAAACCACTATACTTAGCCTTCGTAGATTATACGAAGGCCTTCGACAGCATCAAACACTCCGAAATATTCAAATCATTAGAAAACCAAGAAGTGGAACAGCAATATATATACCTCTTAAGAAATATATATCACAACAGCACCGCAGACATCAAACTGAATACTACAGGACGTGCGTTTAAGATACAAAAGGGTGTTAAGCAGGTGACCCGCTCTCTCCAAAATAATTCACAGGCACTATCGAGGAGATATTTAGAACACTGGCAGCCTCATGGATAACCAAGGGCATTGAAGTCGGTAGCAGGAGGTTGACTAACCTCCGATTTGCCGACGACATAGTCCTTTTTGCCACCACAGCTCTGGAACTACAGACTATGATTCAAGACCTAAGCACGGCAAGCCTCAGGGTTGGACTCGCGATGAATCGGTCTAAAACCAAAGCCATGACCAACAGCACTAAGCGTAGGGTCGAGGTAGATGGGCAGGAAATACATTATGTCGATGAGTATATCTACTTGGGCCAGTTAGTTTCTTTCGAGAACAGGCAAGAAAAGGAAATCGATCGCCGTATCGAAAATGCCTGGAAAAGCTACTGGTCCATGAAGACGCTAATGAAGGGCGATCTACCGATCTCCCTGAAGCGAAAACTCATCGATATGTGTATTCTGCCCGTCCTAACCTACGGTGCCCAGACCTGGTCGCTCACCGAGTCGCAAAAGTTCCGCCTTGGGGTTTGCCAAAGAGCAATGGAGCGCAGCATTCTGGGCGTAAACCGAACTGACAGAATACGAAACACCACGTTGCGCTCCAAAACGGGGATCCTAGACGTAGGCAAAAAGGCTGCCAAGCTAAAATGGGATTGGGCGGGTCATGTCAGCCGCATGCAGCGACCGCTGGGCAACAGTCGCCACACGGTGGGTGCCTGAGGATGGACGGCGCCGCCGAGGCCGGCCCAGGAAGAGATGGAGGGACGATCTAGACGCGTACCACAAGGGTTGGATCGAGGTGGCCCTAGAAAAGGATGTTTGGAAGGATTTGGGGGAGGCCTTTGCTCAGCAGTGGGACAGTATAGGCTAACATAAAAAAAAGAGTAAAATTTGCTATCTCCAGTATTTAAAGTACTTTTCCTCTAGATGAGGTTAAAAAAAACCCACCCTGTTATGTTCTGTGCATTCATACGTCTGAATTTGGTGGTAAAACTTTTCTGATTCTTTTAACTTTGATCTTTTATTTAGTAGGTTCAATCCCAATGTTTGAGAGTAGATAAAGTAGGTAGTGTATGAAACTGCACATAACTATATAGGTATTATGCAATAGTTTCATAAACTAAAATTATTCCAGAATCTCTTTTTTTATTGTATTAGGTTCTCATTTGGTAATGAGAACCTAATACAATAAAAAAAACAATAAAAAAAATCTACCTCAAGTGGGTCTAAATCGAAAACTTGACGGCAGGAAACTAGATGCAATTACGGAAACTATATTTTTAGGAATTACTTTAGTAACCGTGGAGTTTCTTGCCGGCTCTTCTCGAGAGGAAACAACCAATTGGAACCGTGCACCTACCTTTTGTCGTTTCCTAAGTGCCCATGTAGGTTTATGTGAAATAAAATATTTTGATAATAGGTGCGGCTGGTCGAGAAGCTACAGCTGTATGTTCCACGTGGCTGTGTTACCTGCATGATGTCGTCGTTCCACACGTAGGTGTAGTGGCCGTCCTTGCCGCCCTTCTCCAGGTTGAGGAACAGGTGCGGCTGGTCGTCGTCGCCGCCCTCCAGCGACACCAGCGTGCCCAGCTGCGTCAGGAACTCCGCGTACCTGCACGCAAGTGTTCCCCGATACATTAATACCTCTAATGAGGCGCATGTGCAAAAATATACATGTATATAATAAACAATATTAAAATCAGTGGACAAATGGAGAAGTTTCACGCTTTTGAAGTTATTCTACTATCCTTGTCACGCAAAACGACTATTGTACTGAATGGCACAAAGTTACTGTGTTGTGACGTCAGATGCTAGCAGTGCTGTCTCTGCCTAACACAGAGTTTAAAATACAATATTGCCAATATTCTTAGATAAATATTTATACAATGTTTTTTTCTAGGATTCTAGATATCTTATTTAAAAAATCTAGTCCAATACCTTATTCGCCAGTTATGGTACAACTCCTATGAAATGTTTAGTTCACACTGCAACGTGACGCGACGCGACGCTGCGTGCACTTTTTAACATAGCGACGTAATATCGAATTTATTTTCTACATGAAAAGGTTTAATTTCAGTGCGAGTGTGAACGCGTCACGTCGCGGTGTGAATTGTCCTTAAGAGGTGAGCCTTTCGCCTTCTTCCGTCCTCCTCAGTTGAATCATTCATTTTTAATAGTGGATGGGCACAAATCCAGTTCAGACTACAAGGTGCTACTAAAAAAATCGTAAAAGAAATACAAATGAACGTTTTGCCCGACTCGATGCAACCCACACACATACACGGTCTGCATACAACAATCATAGTGCGGTTAACGTGGTAGCGTACCTCACACTGCCGTATTCGTTCTTCAATATGAACACTTCGTTATCTTGTTGTCCGGGCCCAACGTACAACACTCCGATCTGTAAACACATCATGCGTACAGTCACGGACTTTAATTGATGAGCCACCTTCAAACTTTTCAATTTTGCAGTTCATACATTCACGAGATTACACGATTAAACACGAACTCAAATCGCAATAATAAACTTTTAATCGGAAATATCCATATAGGTTGACTTTATTAGTCAACCTCTATGGATATTTCCGATTAAAAGTAATTTATTTGTCATCTTGTTTACTTTCATACATTCACGAGATTACACGATTAAACACGAACTCAAATCGCAAGCTCGTAAACAAGATGACAAATAAATTACTTTTAATCGGAAATATCCATAGAGGTTGACTAATAAGTTCTCAATGATAAAAATAAATACAATGTTGCATTAAGTTTATCCAATCTATTTGATACCGACCTCCTTTGAATCATAGCTCATTAACTCGATAATTATGAAAACATAACTGAAGACAGTGACAGTTGAAATATCAAGATGACAAATAAATTACTTTTAATCGGAAATAGTCTTATCCATAGAGGTTGACTAATAAGTTCTTAATGATAAAAATAAATACAATGTTGCATTAAGTTTATCCAATCTATTTGATACTGACCTCCTTTGAATCATAGCTCATTAACTCAATAATTCTGAAAACTTAACTGAAGACAGTGACAGTTGAAATATCGATGTCAGAGAATTTCTCCGTACGCTAACGTTACTATCGCAACAGTAACCTAGCAACAATTGTTTATCGTTGCTAGGTTACTGTTGCTAGACCTGCAATTGGTTGACTTTGAAGTTCAAAGAAGAAGTTGAAGTTTGAAGTTGTCAAGTTTGAAGTTCTGGCTCTCAGGTTAGCCAACCGGTAACGATATGAAATATAATTTTCTTCTTCTAATACGAAGACTTTGCGTGTCGGGAACCGAATAAACCCGATCTGCATTACACGGCTAAAATACGAACAGTGCCAGGTGGCTCATCAATTAAAGTCCGTGACTGTACAATATAACGGTATGGAAGGCATCTAATTCTTTACCGATATTATAGTGGTAACATTAATAATAGACATAGACAAATATATTTCCAGGCCCACATGTGACAATTTGACTTTCCAGGTTCACAGTGGTGACAATTTGACATTGACAGCGCCTTTATGTCGTAGCAGTAAGGGCCATTGGCCATTATGTCGTAGTAGTAAGGGCCATTATGTCGTAGCAGTAAGGGCCATTTTCGTAGTGCCATTATTACCAACGATGTGCGGTTGACTGTGCGGTGCCGTCGAGGCCGGTTGGCTGTACGAAGAAAGAGCTGGCGAGGTTAATTGTCGTTTCACGGAGGCTGGTCATTGGCGACGCGCTATGCGTACGTAGCAACAGTTGCGGCAGATCGCAGAGCAGAGCATGGAATCGCCGCCGGCACGGTCTAGAGATTGCATTTCTTATAAAATGCGAGGCGTCGAAAGCGCGTTGAGTGCACAGTTTTTGTTACGGACTGTTTTAAAAGCCGCCAGTTTCTTTACGCATCAGTGACACGCTTGGTTTGTATGATTTTTTTTAACAATGCCGCCTCTAACAGCGGCCGCCGCGTCGGCTCCGTGCTCTGTTGGGGGATATTTGCCTAACAATAGGACAGTATGAGTTAAAAAAGGTGTTTACTTTATATGTTTCTAGCGGCGGCACGAGGTCGAGGTTCTTGATGGTCCGCTCGTGTTGCACGCCGGACACGCGCAGCGGACGCTCCGCCAGCGGGTTCAGGATCGTCGGCGTCTCACCTGTACAGGACTTGTAAGTTATACAGCTCGTTTTTACCCGACTACGGCGAAGCAAAAAGGAGGGTTATGATTTTGACCGGTATGTATGTATCTGTTTCCTTTCCTCATATCTTCTAAACGACTCATCACAATTTGACAAATGAGGTATCGTTGAAAGCGTCTAGATTGTCCGCTGGCTATGTGACGCCACATTAAATTGAAAATAGGGCCCTATAGGTTACTAAAAGTCATGAACCAAAAAAAAATATTATCGTCCAATTACCTGGCTAATTTAACCAGATGACTGTGATATAGATATTAAGATAGGTAATTAGTGTTCAGAAGGCTCATCGCATGAACATTATCATGCGCAGGTACCTAGTACGGCTGGCGTGATGGGGTAGGTGCTCATGTTGTGGTACAGTACCTGGTACGGGCGGCGTGATGGGGTAGGTGCTCATGTTGTGGTACAGTACCTGGTACGGGCGGCGTGATGGGGTAGGTGCTCATGTTGTGGTACAGTACCTGGTACTGGCGGCGTGATGGGGTAGGTGCTCATGTTGTGGTACAGTACCTGGTACGGGCGGCGTGATGGGGTAGGTGCTCATGTTGTGGTACAGTACCTGGTACGGGCGGCGTGATGGGGTAGGTGCTCATGTTGTGGTACAGTACCTGGTACGGGCGGCGTGATGGGGTAGGTGCTCATGTTGTGGTACAGTACCTAGTACGGCTGGCGTGATGGGGTAGGTGCTCTTGTTGTGGTACAGTACCTGGTACGGGCGGCGTGATGGGGTAGGTGCTCATGTTGTGGTACAGTACCTGGTACGGGCGGCGTGATGGGGTAGGTGCTCATGTTGTGGTACAGTACCTAGTACGGCTGGCGTGATGGGGTAGGTGCTCATGTTGTGGTACAGTACCTGGTACGGGCGGCGTGATGGGGTAGGTGCTCATGTTGTGGTACAGTACCTGGTACGGGCGGCGTGATGGGGTAGGTGCTCATGTTGTGGTACAGTACCTGGTACGGGCGGCGTGATGGGGTAGGTGCTCATGTTGTGGTACAGTACCTGGTACGGGCGGCGTGATGGGGTAGGTGCTCATGTTGTGGTACAGTACCTGGTACGGGCGGCGTGATGGGGTAGGTGCTCATGTTGTGGTACAGTACCTGGTACGGGCGGCGTGATGGGGTAGGTGCTCATGTTGTGGTACAGTACCTGGTACGGGCGGCGTGATGGGGTAGGTGCTCATGTTGTGGTACAGTACCTAGTACGGCTGGCGTGATGGGGTAGGTGCTCTTGTTGTGGTACAGTACCTGGTACGGGCGGCGTGATGGGGTAGGTGCTCATGTTGTGGTACAGTACCTGGTACGGGCGGCGTGATGGAGTAGGTGCTCATGTTGTGGTACAGTACCTGGTACGGGCGGCGTGATGGGGTAGGTGCTCATGTTGTGGTACAGTACCTAGTATGGCTGGCGTGATGGGGTAGGTGCTCATGTTGTGGTACAGTACCTGGTACGGGCGGCGTGATGGGGTAGGTGCTCATGTTGTGGTACAGTACCTAGTACGGCTGGCGTGATGGGGTAGGTGCTCATGTTGTGGTACAGTACCTGGTACGGGCGGCGTGATGGAGTAGGTGCTCATGTTGTGGTACAGTACCTGGTACGGGCGGCGTGATGGGGTAGGTGCTCATGTTGTGGTACAGTACCTAGTATGGCTGGCGTGATGGGGTAGGTGCTCATGTTGTGGTACAGTACCTGGTACGGGCGGCGTGATGGGGTAGGTGCTCATGTTGTGGTACAGCTGCAGGAACACGAAGCCGGGCGTCACGCCGCCGCCCGCGCCCGCGCCCACCGCGCTCGGCGCGCGCCCCACCGCGCTGCGCGGGACACAACACGAAGTCAAAATAAAAATATTTTTTTTGAAATAGCAGGTTTCTTTAATTTATTAGGATTTAAAGGAAATAACTTAGTTGCAAAGCAAATAATAGCAATAAATTAAAAGAAATTTAAAACTACACAGATGCAATTTACAAATGCAATATTTACTCATGTGTAAATTCAGAATCACTGACAATAGAGACAGTCATAGAGATACTAAAGTTGCAACGGAAACTAAACTGTGTGTGTGGGGAATTAAGGTAATTTTTCCGAAATTTCGTAAGTTTAGGCTCGCTCGCACCACAAATCACTGAATGCGTTTTGCGGTAAAAATATTTAAAACATCATTCTGTCTCTGTGATGTTCCAACACTGGACAGAAACAGAACGATGTTTTAAATAAATACGGTAATCGCTAAATGCGGTCTGCGGCTGTCGCAAGCGCCAGCACGTGTCGCACCTGTGGCGGCGCGTCGGGCTCATGACGGAGATGGTGTTGGAGCGCTTGGAGCGCGCCAGCGGCGGCAGGTCGTCGCGGCCTGGAAGATGCCCGCCCGGCCCGCCCAGCCCGCCCAGCCCGCCCAGCCCGCCCAGCCCGCCCAGCCCGCCCGGCCCGCCCGTCCCGCCCGGCGCGAGCGCGCGCGGCCCGCGGCCCTCCGGCACCGTGCCGTCGCTGGCCGTCTGCGCACGGGGGCCGAACAAGGTCCGTTACACATACGACTAACTTCTAGTCTAATATTGTAAAGTTACTTCAATATTAAGATTTGGTTTATAACAAACTAGCCGCGGTTTCACCCGCATAAGTCTACCCGTAGGAATATCGGGATAAAAAGTATCTTATGTCGAATCCGTTTAGCCGTTTTAGCGTGAAAGAGTAACAAACAAACTCACTTTCGCATTTATAATAATTAATAATACTTACGAGGGCTGCACTAAAAGTATCGGGAATGGAATATTTCCACTGTTCCTGTCATATTCAAATCTTTTTAATTGAAAACTCTTTGGTTTTAAAAATCTTCTTGGTGTAAAAAAGTTGTTTTCCCGATGGATACCGCATTCGCTCTGTGAAGAGCAAAAAGCGGGTCGCGTTACTTGGTGCGTCAGAACTCTCGATTGAATGCTGTATACAATCCGAATCCTGGATATACGCGTACGAACCCGAAACAAAAAACCAGTCACGAGTTTGGGTGTTCGAAAATGAGTTAAAGCCAACAAAAATTGTTCGTTCACGGAGTGTTGCAAAAAAAATGGTGCCCACGTTTGTCTCTAAAACCGGCCATGTTACGACTATTCCTCTTGAGGGACAAAGAACGGTTAATGCAGAATGGTATGCTAGCATTTGTTTGCCACAGGTCGTTTCTGAACTCCGTAAAGAGAACTGCAACCGCCGCATCATCCTCCATCACGACAATGCGAGTTCTCACACCGCGCACAGAACAAAAGAGAGCAAGAAAACATAGAATTATTAGACCATCCGCCGTACAGCCCCGACCTAAGCCCTAATGATTTCTATACTTTCCCTAAAATAAAGAATAAATTGCGTGGACACAGATTTTCATCACCTGAAGAAGCTGTGGACGCCTACAAAACGGCCATTTTGGAGACCCCAACTTCCGAATGGAATGGTTGCTTCAATGATTGGTTCCATCGTATGGAAAAATGTCTCAAATTTCGCGGAGAATACTTCGAAAAGCAATAAATACATTTTTAAATAGTAATGTTGTGTCACTTCCTTGATTCCCGAAATTTTCAGTGCCGCCCTCGTATATATAATATTTATTAATGTAGGTAGCCCGCGAAATACAAATTTTCCGGGAAATTGGAATTTTCTTACGTTTTTTGGGTCAGTGGGTCATCTTTTGCAATATGATTCTAATGATTATCACTTTCCCCAGAAATTGCAAAAAACCAAAGAACATTCGAACTTCCCGGCTAGCTCAACCTTCTCTATCGCGCTGTAGATGTCATAAAGGAAAGAGACGTAATAAAGTAAACAGTGCATACCTTCTGCTGCTGGTGGTGGTGGTTGTGCTGCGGCGCGGGCTGCTCGGGCGCGTCGGCCGTGCCTGCACACGTGCGCGGTCTTAGAGCTGCACAGCACGCACACGTCACACACACACTGAGAGCTGCACAGCACGCACACGTCACACACACACTGAGAGCTGCACAGCACGCACACGACACACACACACTGAGAGCTGCACAGCACGCACACGTCACACACACACTGAGAGCTGCACAGGACGCACACGTCACACACACACTGAAAGCTGCACAGGACGCACACGTCACACACACACTGAGAGCTGCACAGCACGCACACGCCACACACACACTGAGAGCTGCACAGCACGCACACGCCACACACACACTGAGAGCTGCACAGCACGCACACGCCACACACACACTGAGAGCTGCACAGCACGCACACGACACACACACACTGAGAGCTGCACAGCACGCACACGTCACACACACACTGAGAGCTGCACAGGACGCACACGTCACACACACACTGAAAGCTGCACAGGACGCACACGTCACACACACACTCGCCATACTGCGCTCACCGTGCGACACTACTGTGCGACGGTTCACATCAACTACTGTGACGTGATGGTATCGATATCTAAACACGACAAGACAAGAAACAGTCGCCTGTTCGCTAACTAATGTAATTTGAGCCTGTACATCAAAGAGATGCTCTCTTCGTGGAGCTGTCGCTACTGGAGTAGTTACTTGGTGCAACGGACAGGCTTGCTGTACACATGACACCGGCGCACTATGGCGCGAGCGCAACTCGTTCACTCCGCCTCTAATGCTCTCTACACACCATACTTCCTCACGCACTGCTGCCATAGACACGCACCTTCTACAAACGTTCATCATAGACAAACCGACCGCATTTTGTCAGTTTTCCATTTATATAAATGTTCGTAGAAAGTGATCTCGTGTACATTTCAATGTTGTTATTTCCACTGCTAAGTTTCTATATAGTCCAGGGCCAAACCTGTTCAAATCATTATTCACCCTCCAAACCGACTATTTCCCTACCCCCACCGCTGTTCCGGAACTTTCAGTGTCTCCATTTTTTTTCATTTACTGATAATTTATACTAAATTTTCCGACCAACCACATACTGCTAAGATTTTTTTTTTCTGAAATATGATTGGCCCTGGACTTATACAGGGTGTTAGGGTAAAAATCGTTATCTTTGCAACCAGTGGTTTGGTTTAATTTATACATCGTAAATCAATGGAAAATTACAACTTTTTTTGTGTGATTTCGCAATTATTTCGTTTCATTATCGTCCTGGGAGCCATTACCCATGACTCCCTGAGAGCCCTGCCGAGCACAGGCCTCCTCCTCCGAGGCGCGAGTGGGCTGCAGTCTACTGACGTCGATCAGCGGATTAATCTAGTGTGGTGCCTTCGAGGTGATCAATATCAACATCGACGACAATCTACTTGCACCTTTTAATTCTGTGATTTTATTTTCTCACATGTACACCTACTATGAAATGTATGAACATCAGATTTTATGTACTATGTTTCTGGCACATAAATAACTTTAAGAGAATACTAATATTTAAGAATATTCATCAGAAATGAAATGTTCGTATAGTATAAACCTGTGTTCTAGCCGAAAGCGAGTGTCGTGCGAATATGCGATCGTGTACAAACGCGGCTAGATTGATCGCGCGAGTACGTCATCTATTCATATTATAAATTAAAGTCACTTTTTATGTCTGTCTGTGTGACCGCATTGTTCTTCTAAACTGCGTAAAAGATTTGAATGCCGTTTTTAACAACATTTTGTTAATTTATTCCGGAAGGTTTAAAACAACCTCGAGTTCTCGTCAAATCGTATAAATCATACACATCGCATACTCGCGACAGTAGTTCGGCCAGGCGCACGTACCGGGGTCGGAGTTGTACGTCATGAGCTGCGCGTGCGCGGCGTGCGGCGACGTGCCCGACATCTCCTCGGGGATGGCCTCGCACGACACGCGCATGTCGCTCTTCTTCGCCGCCTTCTTCGTCGCGTGCATCGACAGCGATGTACTGCTGCTACTGTACCGAGTAATTATACGTTTTACTTACGACCTAATCAAAAATCATTTACCCAAATAAGGCTGAGAATCGACAGTTTATGAACGTCAAAATAACATAAGCCGGTCCCGAACGCTCGCCCTTCACCACTCCCAAGTTGAGTGTTCTTAGTGGCGCAACAAACTCAGCAGCCCAGCTATCTGTTCAGTTAGAAGAACTTGCTTCTATGAAATATGTAGTATGGAAAGTTATGAACATTACAAAACTAAGAAACACAAAACATTACATTCAATTATTCGCCACATGTCACAGTTGCCAGTTGCACCGCATGTGGTTATTGCATGGCATTTCATCTAAGGTCCCACTTGGCGTATGGAGCATGCGCGTAACGTGATTGCATTTCTAAAGGGTAATATTGTTGTAGCAACATGTCGCCGGTAACATTGCAGTATCGGTGGCAATGTGCTAATGGTCCGTATTCTCGATATTAACAATGTTATCTCAATTTTGTTTCAAATGTAAAATGGCCGCTCTATACTGACGTGGGCTCGCAGCTAGGCAGCAGGATCATCTCGTCAGGGTCCACGCTGAGGTCCCCGGGCCCGAGGGACAGGCGCGCGCGCGGCGCGTGCGGGGCGTGTGCGGGCGCGTGCGGGGCTTGCGCGGGCGCGTGCGCGGCGTGCGCGGGCGCGTGCGGGGCGTGCGCGGGCGCGTGCTGCGTGCGAGGCCCTTCCCGCGCCGCCACGCCGGCCTTCCACGATGACGACATCTCGGGCGACGAGTTGGAGCGCCGCACCGGGTGGCGGGACTTGCCCTGTGACGAGGTGTAGTCGATGACCAAACGTAACACTGGACAGGGTGTAAGAAGACCCGACGCATAGCCGTCGTCTACGCATTCTGTACATCGAACTCAGTAACGTAGTAGAAAAATAATTGCTGGGAAATTACTTTTACTTATTGTGTGAAAATTCGCTGTTTATGGACAAAACATTGTGCTTACTATCCCTGTACTGTTGCATGCACCCAGCAGGGTGAATTTAAAGTTAGGTTATAACATGATAACAACAAAAAAAACAATACAATATTTATATTTAAAACATGATTTCGTAAAGTAAGAGAACGTCCAAAAACAGTTGGACCTTTGACCTTCAATATCTTCGTGACCAGAAGGTTCCCAGGTATGGTTCAGTACAAAAAAAGTGATTACAATGAAGAGAAGAACACGTGACTCTTGGCTTCGTTAAGCGTCTTTTTACACCCGTATAAATAGCGAGACAAGATAGCCAAACAAGGTCTACGCTGCATATTGACTTGGTGCTTACGCCCTCAGTGGAAGTTAAAAGTGCATTCTATAAAACGTAACGCAGGTAGTGCTCACCTCAGGTACAATGAGTAGCATGTCATCATCGTCGGTGGTCGAGGACGAGCTCTGTCGCTGCGGGGAGCCCGGGATGTTGATGGGCTGCGTGCTCATCCTACTGCCAGCCGCACTACTGCACAAACAATAACGTTATGTTAAGTGCGTCGTTGAGGAGCTCGTGGCTAAGTAATAACAGCCGCACGGGTCGATCCGTCAGGTTAAGCTACGCTTGCCGGGGTTGGTCCGTGGATGGGTAACCATCTTTACATATCTCGACACCTCCGTGCCTCGGAAAGCACGTTAAGCCGTTGGTCCCGGCTGTCATTCGTTGATCTTTCACAGTCGTTACGGGTCGTCAGAAGCCCGAAAGTCTGACAACCAGTCTTACTAAGGGGTATCGTATTGCCCAGTTACTGGGTTGTGGAGGTCAGATTGTTGGGAAAAGGCTGGGAAAAGGCTAGGCAGATGATGCAGATGATAAGGGCGTCGTTGTCAGATATAGCATAATTTACATTACAGCGTCAACGTGGTTTAAATTTCAAATATATTGTTTCACATAAACCAACATGGGTACTTATGAAACGACAGAAGCTAGGTTCAATTGGTCGTTTCCTATGGAGAAGAGCCGGCAAGAAAACAAAAAGCAGTGTAGGAAAATACTTGATTTCGAGAAAGAAGATAGTGATACTGCACGCAAGAACTATGAGATAAGTGAAATTAGATTAAAAACATCACAAGAACAAAATCAAGAACATTTACAGAATCGATAAAATACACAGGACTTTGATAAACCTAGAATAATAATTCTTGGAGATGTACAAGTTTGAGGACTCTCACAAGTATTAATAAATAGAAGGACGGCTAAATGGAATGATGGCTACACGGTCTCGGCCATGGTCAAACCAGGTGCAACATGCTCCGAAATTCTGTGTAAGAACTTAGAATTATATAACTCGGTAACCGAACAAGATACTGTTATACTGTCGGTACGGACAAATGATAATAATCCATTGTCATCTCCAGACAGAAGTATGTATAGCTCTACATAACCTACGAACGTGTCAACAAACTTATATCTATAAAAATCTATTTAAAAGATAACCAGGCTTGTAACTCTGTAACTCACTTCTGCGGCTGCACAATGCTGTGTGAGTGCACGTGTTGAGTCTTCCTGTCGTTGCCGACGATAGTGTCGGAGCTAGATTTGTGCAGATCCTGCGCGTGCGCCGGCTGCGGCCGCGTCGCAGACGACGACGAGCCGCTGCGGGAGCGCGGCTCGGAGTCTGAACCCTGCCAGTTAGCATTATCATGTTAATACAGGGTGTAAGGGATATACAAGCGTTCTTCCATGAATTCAGCATGTTCTAGGCAAACCAGCATTGCAATATTGCGTCAGTTATAAAATAAAATAAATACTGCTGTTTCATACAATATTAGTACCTACAAGGTCAAAATGTATGGAACACCTGATTTTTGTAGCGTGTATAAGACAAGTATTGTAGTACGCAGAGATAGTACTTATGGTAAGAATCAAATCCTGCATTGGAATGATATCGGATAAGAGTAAAACAAAAGGTCATTCATTACATTAAAAAAAAATCACACTGTGATACAACTGTCACACATTAATTTTCGAGGCCCACTGTCATAGAATGAAATATCAAACTCATAGCATTTACTATTTACAGGCACTTTTGAATTGTCAAGGAGTCCGTCGGTCAGAAACATGATGCTAGTTGCCCATTTGAAAGCGTAGAAGGTAAGAAACTTCGCTCCGCGCCGTGCTCACCGCGCCTGCGCGAGTGTCGCCCGGCACTGCGCGAGTGTCGCCCGGCACTGCGCGAGTGTCGCCCGGCGCTGCGCATGCGCCGCCCGGCGACAGTAGCGCCGCCACGTCCTGCAGAGGCGATTCCAGCAGGTAGTCCCAGTTCATCTGCAACCAGCGCATGAGCCCGGTTACGAACGGTGCTGTTATGAGGCAAAAACAAACAAATGCTCTCTCTCAGAAAAATTTGGCTCGAAGCCCTGCCATCTGATACTTTTTTAACAGACCATATCAGTAAATCGAGTGGCTCCGTTAACAAAAGAAGCCGACAACGTACCTGTGGACGACACACACACGTCTCGATGTGGCAATGTTGCGGGGCGCGTGTGGTCCCACCATAAGTGTTTTTTGTTGTTGGCAATTTTATGTATCTGTGAGATGATTTTTGTAAAAAAAGGTCGGTTACGAGTCTCAATATAAAAAGTACAAGAAGCAGTCATAGTATTTTATTTGTGTGGAACCCAGACTACCATTTTCATCGCCTCCGTCTGTAATAAATGGTCTTCGAGCACGGATGTGATAGTCATGTCTTCAACTTGTGAGTTGAAAAAAATGGCGGACCGGTCACAAACGCCGAAAATGCAGACGCGTCGTATGCGCAAAGAACAAATGGAATGTCTTAAATTGGATAATGCACCTATGAAGATTGACGAACGGACTCTTCCCCATGGCAGCGATTGTACCATAATGCCACGGGAACTTAAGTATTCGATGACGCCGGCGCCGGCGCCATTAAAACTGTCACCGCGCGCCAACGTACCACAATCTACGTGCTCTTCGAAAATTACAGTGCGTTCTGAGAAATCAACAGCTTCTTCTATAGCGCGGCGTAAACAGCTTGAACTGCAGGCTGCTGAAGCAAAAGCGAAGATCCAATTGGAATTAATTGACAAAAAGTTAGAAGCCGACCTTGCCCTTGTCGACGCCGATGATGAAAACTACGCCGACATCGAGGAAATTCATAATGATGACCAAGGTACGAACTGTTCTGTACCCCTGCTGGATCAACAGAAAAATGAAGATGTGGAGAAGTGGCTGGACCATGACCGTACTCCTGCTCAGCCTCCTCAGGACAGCATTCAACAGCTGGCACACACGTTAAAAGACTTGATGAAACAGACAGCTACGCAGCATGAGGATCGTCTGCTCAGCCGGCTCGCTACACCACGCGAACTGCCTATTTTTAGTGGTGACTGCATAGAGTGGCTACATTTTAAAAATGCATATGAAGACTCAACCCGTGTATGTCGTTTCAGTGACTCTGAAAACTTGTGCAGACTCCGTCGAGCACTACGAGGCGAAGCAAAAGAAGCTGTAACTGACCTGCTGATTGGCAATACACCACCGTTGGCAGTACTGAATGCACTGGAACTTAGATTTGGTCGAGCTGAAACCATTGTGTACAATATAACGACTCAGCTGAAAAAGTTACCATCATTACATAATTATTATCAGCATGAAATAAGTAAGTTTGCTGTGAAGGTCAACAATTGTGTGGCAACAATACGAGCCCTAGACCAACATGACTACCTAAGAAGCCCTGAGCTTGTTGCAGCTGTTGTATCAAAATTGCCGAGCACGCTGATAGGTAAATGGACAGATTTTGCTTATAATCATCTAAGAGAAGGCACATCGAAGCTGGAATTGCTAGCTACATTTTTGAAAACTGAAGCAGAGATGATATCAATCGTTGGATGCACTCTGCCACGAGAAATAAAGAAAGTGAATGACACAGGCACCGCTCGAACAACTGATGACAAGACTCGACACCGCTCTGTGTTGACTTCTGTTGCTGCTGAACACACGAAATGTTTGTTTTGTGAGAAGGAGGTTCACCCCCTACCAGAATGTCGTATATTCAAACGTGCGATGAGAAGAGACAGGTGGAGATTCGTCAAAAAACACAAACTATGCTATTGTTGTTTATCAACTAAACAACACGGTAGCAAAGTGTGCCCTGCGCCTGTGTGTGATGTCAACAGCTGTGGTTTGGCTCATCACCGCCTTCTGCACTGGACGAAAGCTGCAACGACGTCACAACCAGCTGATGCACCGCAGGTAACCCGAGATAGCTCGGAACAAGATTTACCTACTACTACTGACGCTGACGCATCGATTACGCATGTCGCACGCGACGACAACGTCATTCACGCACCTACAACGACGAGCTCGACGACGGACGACTTCGCGCTGCTCAAAGTAATTCCTGTAAAAGTACGCGGACCTAACGGTGTAGTGAGTACATACGCTTTATTAGACGAGGGAGCTGCAGTGTCAATAATCGACTCCGAACTGTCGGACAATTTAGGCTTAAAAAGTGAAAATTCGTGCCCTATAAAGTTTACTGACGCGTTCGGCTTAGAACTTTATCAACCGGAAGTGCCAAAAGTGAAACTACAAATTTCTGGTCAGGACAATGCCTTCTATGACATTAATTTAAGAAAATGTGCTAATTTAAAGTTAAGTGCCCAAAATATGTCACTTATTAAAAAAGTGGAATGTGCCCACTTAGATCACATAAAGCCATTAATAATTAATGCACAAAGTGTAGTGCCACGTATCTTATTAGGACAAGACAATTATTTTATAATAGCTCCGCTCGAGATTGTAGACGGGGGGAGAAACTCACTGTATGGATCACGCTGCAGGCTGGGATGGACCATTCATGGTTACCATAAAGGTCGTACTCACTCTCCGGTAAGTGAACTTAATGTCTTCCATCTCGCTCGCTCTTCTGATAGTGATAACATGCATGTAATTAGGGAACTTAATGACCTGATAAAAAATTCATTTAATCTCGAATCCGTTGGAATATCGACTTTATCTCGTGAGAATAAAGATCATGTTAGATGTATTGATATTGTTGATAAAACTGCACGTCAAGTAGGTACTCAGTGGGAAGTAGGCCTACCGTTTAAAAAAGACTATTTCGATATGCCCGACTCGTACAGTAATGCCCTATCACGTCAACAAATGTTGTTACGCAAATTTCATAAAGATAGTGACTACGCGAGTAGGTATAAACAGGAAATTACTAAGTTGTTTGACAGTGGTTACGCACGAGAACTACAGAACGATGAATTACTCTCCGCTAATCACGTTTGGTATCTACCGCACTTCGGGGTGCAAAATGTAAACAAACCAGGAAAACTGAGGCTAGTATGGGATGCTGCCGCGAAGGTTAATAATGTTTGTTTAAATGATTATTTATTGACTGGACCTGATTTGTACAATTCTTTGTTCGGAATTATGCTTAGATTTCGTGAAAATCAGTTCGTAATCGTAGGCGACATACGCGATATGTTTTTACGAATCAAGATACGGTCGGAAGACCAACATGTATTTAGATTCTTATGGCAAGAGTCTACAGGTAGTGCGATTAAGCATTGTGTTATGCAAAGCCTTATCTTTGGTGGAACGATGTCACCTTTTATTGCACAGCATATAAAGAATAAGAACGCGCTGAAATACAAAAACATTAATTCGGAAGCCGCTGACGTAATAATAAAAGATCATTACATGGATGATTGTTTACACTCAACTAGCGACGAGAGTAACGCGATTAAATTAGTGAACGATATAACGTCCATTCATAGGAAGGGTGGTTTCGAGATTAGAGGTTGGTCGAGTAATAGCAAACGAGTTTTAGATTCTATACCTACGGATGCGTTAGCACACAGCGCTATACAGTTTAAAGATGGTGTAAACAACACAACTGAGCGCACTTTAGGGTTAACATGGCATCACGCGGATGACTCGTTCGGTTTTAGGATTAACTTGAACCGCATACCTAAAGATATTTTAGACGGAACCGTACCACCTACAAAAGCAAAAATGCTTAGCATTATTATGTCAGTTTATGATATTCACGGATTTTTATCACCGTTTTTGATAAAAAGTAAAATCATTTTACAAGACGTACATAGATCCAGTGTCGACTGGAAGTGTCAGATTCAACATGCCGAGCAGATCAAGTGGGTTAAATGGCTTGGTGAATTAAAACAATTAGAATTGCTACGAATACCGCGTTGGTTTTTTAATGCAGGTACGTGGACTCAGTGCTACTCATCTACTGTAGGTACACAAGACGTCAACACGATTGTAGATACACAGATGCATATATTTTGTGACGCTTCCATTAAAGCTTATGCCGCGGTTATTTATTGGCGTTTGACACGGCTAGACGGGAAGGTACTCGTATGTTTTGTGGCCGCAAAAAGCAGAGTGACCCCACTCCGCCCTATATCGATACCTAGGTTAGAATTACAAGGCGCACTAATAGCTTCACGTCTTGCTGATGCTGTTCAGCGAGAACATTCAAGTTTAAAGACCGATAAGCGCTTCTTTTGGACTGATTCACAGACAGTCCTCCAGTGGATTCGTAGTGACCCTCGGAACTATAAACCCTTCGTTGCCCATCGTCTGGGAGAAATTGACGAATTGACTAAGGTAACGGAATGGCGGTACGTACCGACCAAACTAAATGTAGCTGATATAGCTACCAAAGAAGAAGCGCCACCACTTACGTACGACAATGTTTGGTTTCAAGGACCTGGATTCTTACGGCAGCCAGAGAATACATGGCCTAAGGATTTCAAGTCTCCCAAGTCATCAGATGACGCGGTATGTGAGATTAGGAGCATTAACGTGATGACGTCACAGGTTATTCAACATTCGTTACCTAATGAAGACGATTTTTCGTCTTGGACGCGACTCGTTCGAGTTACTGCTCGAATATTATTATTTATAAAACGCTGTCGACGTATTGACACTCAACTTAATGTTGAACTATTGTGTGAAGCGGAAAAGCTTTTAATTAAAAAGTGTCAACAAGATTCGTTCGCGCAAGACATTGAACTACTTAAACAAAATAAGCCCTTATTGTCTTCTAGTCGCTTGTTATGTCTGACGCCCTATATTGACTCGGAAGGTATTTTGCGAGTTCAAGGTCGAATTGATAAAGTTCAAGATGTTGTACAGTCAACTATGAGACCTGCCATACTTGATGGTCAGCATAGGTTGACACGACTGTTGGTGGATTACTACCACAGGAAAGCGCTTCATGGAGCGCACGAACTGGTCGTAAATGAACTACGGCAACGATACTGGATCATAAAAATACGGCCGACCGTACGCGCCGTAGCTTCGCGTTGTTTATTCTGCCGGTACCGTCGCGCAGCGCCGCAGCCTCAGCGCATGGCTGACCTTCCCGCCGCACGCTTGCAACACCACCGCAGACCCTTTACATTTACGGGAGTCGACTTCTTCGGCCCCATGGAGGTTACAATAGGTCGAAGGAGAGAAAAGCGATACGGTGTAATTTTTACTTGTTTGACGATACGCGCAATTCATTTAGAGTTAACCGATAACTTAACTACTGATTCGGCCATTATGGCGCTTAGGCGGATGATATCTCGTCGCGGTACGCCCAGTGTTATTTACTCTGATAACGGGACAAACCTGAGGGGTGCCGATAATGAATTAAAACGTAGTTTATTAGAGCTCAATCGGAGTAAACTTCAGGAAGACGGCACTGTAAGAGGTATAGAGTGGAGATTTATTCCTCCTGGTGCGCCTGAGATGGGAGGCGCCTGGGAACGCATGATACGGACGGTGAAGACAGCTTTGAAGGTCGTACTTAAGGAACGCGCTCCACGTGCGGAGACGTTAGCTACATTGTTTGCGGAAGTAGAAGCATTGGTAAATAGTCGTCCTATAACTTATGTATCTTGCGAGCCTGACTTTCCTGAAGCCCTAACACCTAATCATTTTTTAATAGGTACATCGTCTAACGGTCCCGCTTTCGGTATTTATAATAATGACGACCTATGTTTACGTAAGCAATGGCGCATAGCGCAACGTTTAACTGATGCGTTCTGGGGGCGGTGGATAAAGGAATATTTACCTACTTTGCTACCTAGATATAAGTGGAATAAAGAGCAGAGAGCGTTGCGAAATGGAGACTATGTTCTTTTAATTGAACAAAATTTAGAGCGAGGTTCTTGGCGCCACGGGGTGGTGTGTGCGACTCATGGTGGCGATGATGGTCGCATCAGAGTGGTCGATGTGCGCACACGTACTGGTGTGACTCGGCGTCCGGTGACGCGTGTCGCCCTACTCGTTCCAGCAGAATGTTAGTGCTGAACTGAATTTATTGTTTGTTAAATTTATTAATTTCGTTTCTTGATCTGTATTCAGCTACTAGATAATTGTATTTTTTGCTTATGTCAGCTCAGCACTAGGGGGCGGATTGTGGACGACACACACACGTCTCGATGTGGCAATGTTGCGGGGCGCGTGTGGTCCCACCATAAGTGTTTTTTGTTGTTGGCAATTTTATGTATCTGTGAGATGATTTTTGTAAAAAAAGGTCGGTTACGAGTCTCAATATAAAAAGTACAAGAAGCAGTCATAGTATTTTATTTGTGTGGAACCCAGACTACCATTTTCATCGCCTCCGTCTGTAATAGTACCTAAAACGTGCCAACTTGTAGTCCGACTTACAAATTGACCTCAATTTTCATCGATGTTTTTTCAATCAATTTAATAATGTTGTAAAAACAATAATTGGTGGAAAAGTGGTGAGATACAGTTGATTGAAATCTTCTAATACATATGAATGTGTTAGTTATTTCCTTTAGTAACTGATTACTTTAGTGATTTTTTCGGATGTACACCAACTCTGTTCAGGTTAAATTCTTTCATCAGATACTTTTAGAATAGACATTATTGTTGCTGTTGTTGCACTTGTTCTGTCATGCGGCTAGTGCATGGAAGAAGAATACACGCAGCAACTCCAAATTAATTCGGATAAGAACAGCATAATGTGTCAGGTCAACAGAAGAGGTGGATGTTAGAGCAAGGATGTTGTATGGTGTGTGTCAGGTCAACAGCACCGGTGCGTGTTAGAGCAAGGATGTTGTATGGTGTGTGTCAGGTCAACAGCACCGGTGCGTGTTAGAGCAAGGATGTTGTATGGTGTGTGTCAGGTCAACAGCACCGGTGCGTGTTAGAGCAAGGATGTTGTATGGTGTGTGTCAGGTCAACAGCACCGGTGCGTGTTAGAGCAAGGATGTTGTATGGTGTGTGTCAGGTCAACAGCACCGGTGCGTGTTAGAGCAAGGATGTTGTATGGTGTGTGTCAGGTCAACAGCACCGGTGCGTGTTAGAGCAAGGATGTTGTATGGTGTGTGTCAGGTCAACAGCACCGGTGCGTGTTAGAGCAAGGATGTTGTATGGTGTGTGTCAGGTCAACAGCACCGGTGCGTGTTAGAGTAAGGATGTTGTATGGTGTGTGTCAGGTCAACAGCACCGGTGCGTGTTAGAGCAAGGATGTTGTATGGTGTGTGTCAGGTCAACAGCACCGGTGCGTGTTAGAGCAAGGATGTTGTATGGTGTGTGTCAGGTCAACAGCATCGGTGCGTGTTAGAGCAAGGATGTTGTATGGTGTGTGTCAGGTCAACAGCACCGGTGCTTTTTATTCACTGAAAACAGTGAATAAAAAGCACTTTTAGTCACTGTTTTGGTGTTTGAATTTAGAACACCAATATATTCGAACTCCATCTCAATGCTATACAAACTCCTATTATTTTGATTTTCGAACAGGAGTTTAGCATTAGAATAATAGTATATTATGCAATTAGTGAATAAAGGACGGATTTAAAGCGAGGGCCATAGGTGAATCACGAGCAAGTGAAGGATTCTAACGACTGAATCACGACCGTAGGGAGTGATTCAAGTGTTAGAATCCTGAACGACGCGAGCGATTCATGGCCCTCGATATAAATCCGTTTGATTCAAGAGTTGCATACTATACTTTATACCATGGCTACGAGAAAAAGAACATGCAACTTTGAGTATGTTGTTATGTCAATTTTATGCCTTGTTTTTATAGTACCTACACCGTAGCATAGAATACATACTCCATAAGGTCGATGACTTCTTTTTCTTCGACAACTCATTAAAATAAGTTAGGAAAACAGACTCTGAAAATGTGGTCAGCTTGATTTTCATTTTTCCATTTACTCAAACAAACAAACTCACACTCAAACTCATCGTAGGCTTTGATGTAAACCAGCCGTGATTTGTTGGGTAGCAAGCTTTCTACTGTATCGGCCGCCCTCTCTTTCATAAACTCAGGTGTTAACACATCTTCATCACTTGAATACATTTTCAATCGATTTATTAAGTAACACTAAACTTTATGTTCGTACAACTTACAATATTTTAAATAGCGCCAATTTACTAATGACAGCAAAGAACACAAAATAGTTTTTATTCTAATGCTGTTCGAAAATCAAATAGGAGTTTGTATAGCATTGAGATGGAGTTCGAATATATTGGTGTGTTCTAAATTCAAACACCAAAACAGTGATTAAAAGTGCTTTTTATTCACTGTTTTCAGTGAATAAAATAAGCTTTTTAGAGGGGGAATGGTATAATAGTATATTATGCAATTAGTGAATAAAGGACGGATTTAAAGCGAGGGCCATAGGTGAATCACGAGCAAGAGAAGGATTCTAACGACTGAATCACGACCGTAGGGAGTGATTCATGATGATTGAATCACGACCGTAGGGAGTGATTCAAGTGTTAGAATCCTGAACGACGCGAGCGATTCATGGCCCTCGATATAAATCCGTTTTATTCAAGAGTTGCATACTATATTTTATACCATGACTACGAGAAACAACTAAAACAACGAGAGAACATGCAACTTCGAGTATGTTGTTATGTCAATTTTATGCCTTGTTTTTATAGTACCTACACCGCAGCATAGAATACATACTCCATAAGGTCGATGACTCCTTTTTCTTCGACAACTCATTAAAATAAGTTAGGAAAACAGACTGAAAATGTGGTCAGCTTGATTTTCATTTTTCCATTTACTCAAACAAACAAACTCACACTCAAACTCATCGTAGGCTTTGATGTAAACCAGCCGTGATTTGTTGGTTATCAAGCCTTCTACTATATCGGCCGCCCTCTCTTTCATAAACTCAGGTGTTAACGCATCTTCATCGCTTGAAAACATTTTCAATCGATTTATTATTAAGTAACTTACAATATTTAAAATAGCGCCCATTTACTAATGACAGCAAAGAACACAAAACTGTTTTAATTTTAATGCTAAACTCCTGTTCGAAAATCAAATCAAATAGGAGTTTGTATATCATTGAGATGGAGTTCGAACAAATTGGTGTTCTAAATTAAAAAACCAAAACAGTGATTAAAAGTGCTTTTTATTCACTGTTTTCAGTGAATAAAATAAGCTTTTTAGAGGGGGCATGGTATAAAAACTATTTTGTGTTCTTTGCTGTCATTAGTAAATTGGAGCTATTTTAAATATTGTAAGTTGTACGAACAAAAAGTTTAGTGTTACTTAATAAATCGATTGAAAATGTATTCAAGTGATGAAGATGTGTTAACACCTGAGTTTATGAAAGAGAGGGCGGCCGATATAGTAGAAAGCTTGCTACCCAAAAAATCATGGCTGGTTTACATCAAAGCCTACGATGAGTTTTGCAAATGGAAAAATGAAAATCAAGCTGAGCACATTTTCAGAGTCTGTTTTCGTAACTTATTTTAATGAGTTGTTGAAGAAAAAGAAGTCATCGACATTATGGAGTATGTATTCTATGCTTCAGTGTAGTTACTATAAAAACAAGGCATAACATTAACATAACAACATACTCGAAGTTGCATGTTCTTTTTCTCGTAGTCATGGTATAAAGTATAGTATGCAACTCTTGAATAAAACGGATTTATATCGAGGGCCAAGAATCGCTCGCGTCGTTCAGGATTCTAATACTTGAAACAGTCCCTACGGTCGTGATTCAGTCGTTAAAATCCTTCACTTGCTCGTGATTCACCTATGGCCCTCGCTTTAAATCCGTCCTTTATTCACTAATTGCATAATATACTACTATTGTTTTTCTGTCTCATGTCCCATTGTATTGTGTCTTTTTACTCTTGCAATCTGCAATCTGTGCAATACTCAGTTGTGCGTCGGCGAGCCACTGCTGCACGGTATCGGCTGTCACGTGCTGCGCCGTGACGCGCCCGGCGCGGGCCAGTGTGCGGGCAGCACCGACCTGTCACCTTGCAGCAGTGAGGACACATATTGTTTCCGTGTAAACTTTAATGTTTTACTAACATATTTTACTATGAGGCCTCATTTACACGGAAACATTACTTGAATTAAATGAATAAATAAATAATCATGTGTTGCTATCGTATTGCTGTTATTCGAAGAATTGTGACATCCACCAACCCGCACTGAGCCCGCGTGGTGGTGTATGGCCCACTCTCACTCACAGTGAGGTGGCCTGTGTCCCGGCAGTGGGAACATTATAGGCTGATTTTGATGTTGAACGCGGGGAAGACCTAGATGAGACTCGCATAAACCAGGGAGGCATGGCACTACAGGGAGGAGGCCTATACTTAGCATTGGGTGGAACAAGACACAATGATGATGAATTAGATTACAAAATACAGGCAGGCTGAGGCCGCGCGTACCTGGTTCTGCATGCGCATGACCCAGCACACGTCGCCCGTGGGCGAGCGCACGTGCACCTCGGCCCAGTGCGCGCACCAGCACGGGCACTGCCCCGCCGCCGCCAGCTCGCCCACGCGCGACCACGACGTCTCGTCGGTGTCCTGCGAAAGACGAAACAAACTTAAACTCAACTCGAAACATTTATTTCAATTAAATAAATTACACTACAATTAAAAACAGTCACTTTTGAATTGTCAAGGAAGTCGGTCAGTCAGAAAGATAAAGCTAGTTGCCCACTGCAAAGCGTAGTAGGTTCCTATGGAGAAGAACGGGCAAGAAACTCCATGGAGACTTTTTTAAATTAAAATATTGTTCCAAAATATTGGTAAATCATCCATGTAGAAATTATACATGTGTGAGAACGATGTAGGAAGACGTGCATATTAAAAGCTCTCAGAGCAAAAGTTAATAAAAAGAAAAACATAAAAAAAGTAATTAAAATATAAAAAGAGGCCACTTTTTAAATGGTAGCTTTTAAAGTTAAAAGAACTTTCCATTCCGTTACACCACACACTGAACGAATAAATGAATGAATAATTAAACGTCTACACTTTCTACCGACGTGATACCTTTGTTATGACACATTCGCGACAAATTGAGCTAAATCAAGTTGAAAAGAAAAGACAACATTAATATTTGCTAAGTTGAATGTTCGGACAAGTAGCAAGAGAATATGCAACTTACCACTTCTTTGGAGATCCTCTCGAAGTGCTGTGAGAACTGGTTGAGCACCGCGACTAGCGGGTCGTTCGTCTTGTTGTTCTCCGACGAGTTTTGTCTGAAACCGTTGTATATACACGTTACTATGTGACGTAGCGGTAAGGACTACTGCTATGTATATTTGTGGACGTGCTATATGGTGGCAATAATTACTAAAATATTAGCATTCAACAATATGGAGCTAATAAAATATGATGTTACTGCAACATTGTCATAATGTAAATTCATTCTCTAAGACTTACACAGATATTTATTTTGCAAGGACTATAAAAACATGCTACTAAGTACTTAAAATGATTTTAGCGCATAGTTTCCGCTACCTATTTAAATAGTACATTATGCATGATTGAAAAAAATCCTAAAACCGCAACAGAAAATGAGGTTCAGAACATTCAGTTGATAAAACAGCACGCTACTGGCAAGTCTAGATAAACTCAAAGATAACAAGGCAGCGAAGAGATGCGTGTGCGGTGGAGGTGGCAGGTGCGGTGGGTGGTCCTCGTGGCACCTGGAGGCGTGTCCGCTGGGCAGCAGCGACTCGGACATGCTGAGCGACGAGCACGACGTCTCCGTGGAGCGCGAGTGCTGCAGCGAGTACTTGCTGTAGCTGCACACACGCACGGGTCACGGCAGGGCAGGGCTACTCACTGACACGTGCCGTGCGCTACCGTACGTGATCTCGGCAGGGCAGGGCTACTCACTAACAAGTGCCGTGCGCTGTCGTACGTGATCTCGGCAGGGCAGGGCTACTCACTAACAAGTGCCGTGCGCTGTCGTACGTGATTACGGCAGGGCAGGGCTACTCACTGACACGTGCCGTGCGCTACCGTACGTGATCTCGGCAGGGCAGGGCTACTCACTAACAAGTGCCATGCGCTGTCGTACGTGATCACGGCAGGGCAGGGCTACTCACTGACACGTGCCGTGCGCTACCGTACGTGATCTCGGCAGGGCAGGGCTACTCACTAACAAGTGCCGTGCGCTGTCGTACGTGATCACGGCAGGGCAGGGCTACTCACTAACAAGTGCCGTGCGCTGTCGTACGTGATCACGGCAGGGCAGGGCTACTCACTGACACGTGCCGTGTGCTACCGTACATAATCCTCATCACACTATCTATACTTCAATTCAGAATCTTACATGCCATTGCCACGTATTCATCTAATTTATCGTTATGTAGTCTATGTTTATTTTTGAGTGATCATTTTTACATTGCAATACAATTTAAACTGTGTCGTGTATGACATTGAGCTTGTGGTTCCGAACCCTGATAATGATCGGGGATTCTGAATTCAAGTTTACATGATTGAGGGCCGGGAAGGTGACATCTAAGCGAATTCGTTCCGCGAACAACAGTCATGAGTATTGAGTACTCTACTACAATTTGGGAAACAATTTTGAAAGCCTTGTAAGTACAAGCACTGCTACGAAAAATCAGTTTTGATGCATAAGGCGATTAACACACGGCACCGCGCACCGCCGCGGACTGTACCGGCTCGACCGCGCGGTCGGGCGGTGTACGTGTGTAGGCATCCTACCGCGGCGGGTCGCGGTGCCGTTTGTTAATCGCCTTAAGTATTTTTTTCGCAAAGAGACTATTGTAAAACGAAAAGACATCATCATTCTCAGATATAAAGAGTTATCATTCGAGCAACCCCCCGTTAGTAAGAAGAGCGAAGCGTTAGTCACAGCACTGTATCGGTACTGTAGTCTGTAGTCACTTGTACGAGTTGCCACACGTCAAGTTGTCAAGCAGACCGCTTGAATGTATTGTTGATTCCCAACGACGAACGACGGCTTAGGGTCAGCTCAGACCGCGACGTGCGCGCACTTTTGAACAAATTATCGAACTGATTTTCTTTACGAAAAGGTATAATTTCAGTGCGAGGTTTGACACGTGTCAAAGTACGCTGAGATGCGCGGTGCTGCGCAGCGCGTGTTCCTTATTGTGTAGTAACTAAATTCAAAAATGTATCGGATCGGCGAACTGACCCTTATTCCGATAAGTGAGACGGACCCTCGAAAACCATGAAAACGATTTCATGGTTTTCGAGGGTGCTAAAGCCGATAGTGAGGTAACAATGTAAATCCAAGATGGCAGCTGCGAAAATTTACAAATTTTTCATCATGATTATTGTTTAAAAAATTTTCGAGGGTCCTAAAGCCGATAGTGAAGTCAAAATGAAATCAAAGATGACGGCTGCGAAACTTTTCAAAGTTTTCGAGGGTGCTAAAGCCGATAGTGAGGTCAAAATGTAAATCCAAGATGGCAGCTGCGAAAATTTTCAAATTTTTCATAGTTTTCGAGGGAGCTAAAGTCGATAGTTAGGTCAAAATGTAAATCCAGGACGGTGAATGTGAAAATTTTGTTTTTGTTTTAAATGATACGTGTGAATTAAGGAACTTCGTTCTTGACGGTGTTCGTCCGACCGCACACATTTTTTTAAAGTGAAAACTTCTTTGGGCGCGTTGAGCAATTTTTGGTAGAGGAAGATCTTATGGTTTCGCTTCACCGACATGCTAATGTTAACAGTACCTGTAATGTAGCTATGAGTATGACGTGTTGCGCCTGTATATGCTATAAAATATAATGTTAATAATTTTGAGGTAATTTGAAGTTGGATTTAAATTCCAATTAGATATTTATTACAACAATTATTGCTCTAAATAGAACGGATCAAAGTAGGTTAGTCTGACTATAGAGATAGCCAACGCGCCAACTCTACGCACATATGTACGGCCGCTTCCGTATGGGTGAGTATACAAACAATTACAAAGAAGTTACCTAAACTTGACTTCCCACGCTCTTACCGGGGAGCGACGTCTTGACGCATGTCATTTTTAGTAGGAAGGTGACTAGAAGCATAATCAGCCTATAATGTTCCCACTGCTGGGACACAGCCTCCTCTCTGTGAGAGGGATTGGAGAGAGTGGATTCCCACGATGTAATCCAGGGCCAGTGCGGGTTGGTAGATGTCACATGTCTTCGATTTTTTGGTTCTAGGACATGCCGGTTTCCTCACGATGTTTTCCTTCACCGTTTTGAGAGCAGTGGCGATGATATAATTTACACAAAGTAAAGCGCCTGTCAGGGTTGGAACCTACGACCTAAAACTCGTAAGTCGAGGCCGTTACCGCCGGGCCAACACTGCTCTACTACTACGAATAGAGGCGAATTCACGAAAAAAAAAAACTGGTAATTTTTTTTCGCCATTTTTTAGTCACCAGCTTTCCAAATATGACCTGTGTAAAACGTTATGTGGAAATAGATATTTCGAAACGAATTTTAAGTTGAAAACTAAGGAAGGTAACGCCCTTTATTAATATCAGAGTTTTTAATATCGCAAATTATCTTAAACTTTGACAATCAACAATACATTCAACAGTCATCACCGTCACTCACTCGCAGCACGACAGCACGCGGTTGTTACGTGACATCGCGTGTCAGAAACAGTTCGGTCTTGTAGATCGCCGTCTCTGTCACACATACATGTGGGTCTCTCTTACACACACGTGTGTCGCTTTCTAAAGCTCGACGTGCATATTTCCGGCCGCACATCGCGGTACAGAGCACTTACCGCTTGACTTCGGGCGGGTTGGCCTGCGCGGGCGCCGGCGTCACTTGTATCTGATTGCTTGTCGCGTGCGCTTGGCTCTCACTCACTCCGTCGTTCACTTGTACCTGTGGAAGAATAATTACTTTGTTAAGGTTTACATAAGTTAAAAAAAAAAAAATGCAGTTGATTGGCATAAGACAAAAATAGTCTTTTTATTATAACAGTTGTATAGCGCATGATTTATACAGAGCAGGCCCGTGTGTCCAATGGCTTCATTTATATATAACACAAAACGTCTAAATACACGTATCCACATACAAAAATGTTAAATACGTGTCTAATGTGGTTTTAAAATTTATACGCAAATGAAAAACCTTCCACCGATTGCTTTATTTTCAGAAACTGACATTATGTTTGTTTGGTACTCAAACGGAACCGGAATGTAATCGCATTCGTACCTGTACAGTGACGGGCGCGGTGTTAACGATAGCGCTGTCGTTGGTATCGCTGGCGACCGACACGCCGTTGTTGTTGGTGTTGTTGTTGCTGGGCACCGTCAGCGGCGGCAGCGGCGACGACACGCTGTCCGCGTGCTGCTTGCACAGGACTGCACATCTGTTAGAAATACCACATTGTTGTACAAATGAGTCAAATAATAGGATAACACGAGTTAAAAACAATCGCGCGTTAGTTAAAAATTGTCATTTTCTTATACAGTCGACACTCGTCACTCAATTAGAAAATAGCAACTCTTTTGATCAATCCGTTTTATAACGTTATCCTGGGGGCCTATTACGAACTTTTAAAAAACCTGGCAAGTTCCAGGCAATTCATATCCCTGCATGGTTAAATTTCGTATTATGACATTCATAATTCTGACCGACTTCTCTGCCGAAATTCTCTGCCGTTTCATGCAGAAACACAATGACATAATTTATCGGTAAGTTACGATATTTAAATCACGTATTTTATGAAAAATAATAAATAAAAATAATTCTAGTTACTAAAAGTAGGTGAAAATATGAACGCAATGTATATTGTACTACTTATATAATTAATTCATTTAATAATTTTGTGTGTTTGCAAATTGTAACGCGAGATTAAGTTTCCGAACGTGAAATTCAGCTGGGAATTTGACAACTTCATGGACGTTTATTGTTGTCATTGTTGCACAAAGAAATTATTTTTATTTAATTTTAAGTATCTACTAGATTCGAAGTATAAACAAAAATATGGCTAGGGATGGATATGGTGTTGGATGAATATACTTACACCACACAACCGTGTGGTGGTTTTCAAGTGTTTCATCTTAATAGATGATAATATTATAATAGAGGCAGTTGTTGACATGTGGAATATGAGCTCGGCTATCATTGCATTGTGCCGATTGTCGGAACGGCCAATGGCCTGGCTGATGGCCGAAAGCCTCGGCCAGCAGCTCTGGAGGCTCTCGTTAGGCAGTTGGATCAAGGGCCTGATTCAGAAGGCAGATAAGGCTCACATTGTGAGGAGGTTCCTGTCTCTGCAAGTCTGCAACCCTTACCACTGGTAGCTTGGACCCTGCTCCCGATTGCGGCGGACCTATTTTTATATTTTCAAATGATGTTTTTAATGACTTTTACAAAATATTTAAAAATGTATAAATAAGTGTGAACATAAATAAACGAGATATTAAAAGGCAGTTGTAATTATTATACATAGTTCAGTGGATGAGAGTTTTCGCCCTCGTCGGCGCCTAACTTATGTTCTGTTGGAAAAGTTGTGGGAGTTTTACAATTTTATCGTTTTTTCGATGTTTTTATCAGTCAGAAGTGCTACTTTCTAGAGTTTCCAGAAACTCAAACGGTACATATTCGTCACACCTGATATTTTTTTATGTTAACTGGATAGCGCTCGAATAATTTCAACAAATAAATCTAAAACAATTCACAATTCATTCAATAAAAGCTGCTTCAGAGGAGCTTATATTGAATGGATTGAGAGGTTACATAATAACAGTTTTAATATGTCAAGAAATGTCAAACGAACGTTCGTAGTACGGTATTGCTAGGCAATATTCGGTCAGAAGGCGGCCAGGGTGTCACGTGACCGCTGACTGGCTGGTTTTGACGATTCATAATACGAAATTGCAAGGCAGTTCTCTTTACGCCGTAAACTGCCTGGAAATAAGAGTTCATAATAGGGCCCCTGTTTGGTTTTAATTCTCATTCCCATTTTACGTGGCAAGGTTGAACCTTAGGGTTAGTTCACACCGAGACGTGACGCGCCACGTATAATTTAAATTAGATGTTTTCTTAAAAACTAACCTAACCTACACGCAGCGGTGAGCTTTTCGCGGTATACATTTTAACATACTCCCTTGTCCATAATCTAAACATTAAATGAAAAAAAAAAACACTGTTTTAAATTAATGCAAAGTTAGCCTACAATTCGGCGTAAGTTCCTCCCCGGTCTAAGTGTGATGTTCACGTTTATAATATTACAACTATAGCCTTACTAAGTGGTCCTGTGACTGTACCACCGCCTCTTATAGCAGTATTATTTTAATATTACTTCACAGTACTATTGCTCAGTGTCTGGCCCCCCGCGGCCCTGCGCACTAACCGGTCGCACAGCCCTTGCTTGATGGAGTTCTGCAGACAGCCCGACGTGGTGATGGTGATGAGCTTGTGGCCCACCAGCCACGTCATCGACTGCCCGCCGCTGAACAGGAACTCCGCCGTGTCGCTCCTGAAACGAGCACAGGAATACGCTAGTTGTAGTTGACACTGAGAAAAATACCACATGAATGTTGTGAACTACCGCTTAGTGTGTGCGTTACCAATAGACGTACGAGAGGACGGGTCTTTTGGACGAACAACACTCGAGTGTGTTCCTCTTGCACATAGTAGTGTTCAGTCATATTTTGTGTACGTATATAACAAATGAGGAAATGGAAATTATCTACCTATTATACAACAGTCAACAATGAACACTCGGAACATTATTAATTGGTTTCTCAAAAACGCTCAACTAGCCTAATATGAGAACACACATCTACCTTAGCTATAAGCTCTGCCCCAATGGTAAGCTAGTTGATATGAGGGCAAGTTAGTAGAAAGTGGTAACGCGTTTTAGGAGCTGTCTTTAGTATGTCTTGGCGCTCAAATTGACGATTTGGTATCCTAATTGAATAGTCCATCTGTGCGGCTTGACGCTGCAGGGTGTGGAGGTATAGCGCGCCAGCAGGTCGAGGCAGGTCTCGGTGAGCTCCACGTGGAAGTACTCACCTGTGCGGCTTGACGCTGCAGGGTGTGGAGGTATAGCGCGCCAGCAGGTCGAGGCAGGTCTCGGTGAGCTCCACGTGGAAGTACTCACCTGTGCGGCTTGACGCTGCAGGGTGTGGAGGTATAGCGCGCCAGCAGGTCGAGGCAGGTCTCGGTGAGCTCCACGTGGAAGTACTCACCTGTGCGGCTTGACGCTGCAGGGTGTGGAGGTATAGCGCGCCAGCAGGTCGAGGCAGGTCTCGGTGAGCTCCACGTGGAAGTACTCACCTGTGCGGCTTGACGCTGCAGGGTGTGGAGGTATAGCGCGCCAGCAGGTCGAGGCAGGTCTCGGTGAGCTCCACGTGGAAGTACTCACCTGTGCGGCTTGACGCTGCAGGGTGTGGAGGTATAGCGCGCCAGCAGGTCGAGGCAGGTCTCGGTGAGCTCCACGTGGAAGTACTCACCTGTGCGGCTTGACGCTGCAGGGTGTGGAGGTATAGCGCGCCAGCAGGTCGAGGCAGGTCTCGGTGAGCTCCACGTGGAAGTACTCACCTGTGCGGCTTGACGCTGCAGGGTGTGGAGGTATAGCGCGCCAGCAGGTCGAGGCAGGTCTCGGTGAGCTCCACGTGGAAGTACTCACCTGTGCGGCTTGACGCTGCAGGGTGTGGAGGTATAGCGCGCCAGCAGGTCGAGGCAGGTCTCGGTGAGCTCCACGTGGAAGGCGGCGGAGGCCGAGGCGGAGGCCGACGTGCCTCCCGAGCGCCCCCCCAGCGGCGCGCGGGACACTGCTTTTGAACCCTACGGACAACACAGCTGTTAAAGAACACAGCTAGATTCGGCTGCAGAAAATAATGGAAGATGTAGCTATATGTACTTATGGTAGGGGAGCCCAAGCAGGGATTTCGGGAGTTACTCGAGCGCGGCAGAATAACATACAGGGGGCAACCTTGTACCCTGTGAAGTACTCCCACCATACCTGAGCCCTGTACAGTCACGGACTTTAATTGATGAGCCACCTTCAAACTTTTCAATTTTGCAGTTTCATACATTCACGAGATTACACGATTAAACACGAACTCAAATCGCACGCTCGTAAACAAGATGACAAATAAATTACTTTTAATCGGAAATAGTCTTATCCATAGAGGTTGACTAATAAGTTCTCTATGATAAAAATAAATACAATGTTGTATTAAGTTTATCCAATCTATTTGATACCGACCTCCTTTGAATCATAGCTCATTAACTCGTAATTCTGAAAACAAAACTGAAGACACTGACTGTTCAAATATAGATGTCAGGGACCAGAGATGTTACTTTCGAACTTGTCAAAATGACTATTATTATTTCTCCGAACGCTAACGTTACTATCGCAACAGTAACCTAGCAACGATTGTTTATCTTTGCTAGGTTACTGTTGCTAGACCTGCAATTGGTTGACTTTGGGAGTCACTCTGCTGTCTCCTGCTGTACTCCAACTGAATGAAACAAAATTTAAATCTTGTATAAAACGCACACTATGCCGCCAAGCATATTATAAATTGGGGGATTACATCACTGACAAAAATGCTTGGCTCAGCGCTGGTCCAGCTCCACAGGGCGCAACAACTAATTGATTAGCATACGAAAATATTGTTGGAGCTGCTGAAGATTGTAAAAACTATCTTTACATTGTATAAATTCAATCTCCTAGTATTGTATAACTGCATAGCACATGTGTGTGAGCACTATGTACTTACCTAAGTACGTTAAAGCTACCATTTACTAGGTACGTCTTTTATTGACTTGAATGTGCCCTGGCGGCTGAAAGCATGTCATGCTCACTTTAATGTCTCGCTGGTGGTAGCGTGTGTGTTGGATCATTAAGTTCCCTTGAAAATGGTTGAGCTGAATGGTGCTGATCCATGCGTCATGTTCGTGAACGGGCGCCATCAGTAGGGACTGGTCATCTATTAGCTGCCACGGCTTATTTAGATTTATTTTAATTTTTGAATTGTTTTGTATCGTTTTATCTTTTATTTACGGACTCTTTTAACCTGCACGTTTTTCTACATTGTACTCACATGTATGATTCCAACATGAATGATGTAAACAACATATTGTAACAATATTCTGATTTAAAAGAGTGTCCGTGGAGTTTCCTGCCTGTTCTTCTCCATAGGAACCTACTACGCTTTGGAATGGGCAACTAGCTTCATATTTTCTGACTGACCGACCCTTTGACAATTCAAAAGTGCCTGTAATTGGTTTATTTGAAATAAATGCTTTGAGTTTGAGTTTGTCAAGTTTGTAGTTCTGGCTCTCAGGTTAGTCAACCGGTAAAGATATGAAATATAATTTTCTTCTTCTAATACGAAGACATATGACTTTGCGTCTCGGGAACCGAATAAACCCGATTTGCATTACACGGCTAAAATACGAACAGTGCCAGGTGGCTCATCAATTAAAGTCCGTGACTGTACATAGGAGCAAACGCCTAGGGCAGCCGATCAGATTAGTAAAAAAAAATCGATCGTTAGAAAAACACGAGCGCGTCAGATTAAGGTAAGGTAAATTAGTTACATGTAGAAAAGTGTGCATTTCAATAATCTGACAATTTAAGCGTGACATAAGGAAATGGGAGAGTCACAAAGTTGCAAAAAAAAAACGTCACCTGGACATTCTTGAACGCGGTATTTTTATTTTTTATTTTGAAGGAAATAGTCACGAATCACGGAAATAATATAATCTGCCGATTTGTACAAGCCGAAGTAGCTAAAATCATTAAAACGGCAGTTTCAAATTGAAAACCATTTTATTACCTAAAGGTAAAATAATACAACATGGTAAACATTAAACCACATGTATATTTGTAAAACAAACAATATAAAAAAACTTCAAAGTTAAATTATTACATTTATAACCTTAACAGATTTGCAATTTTACGGTTATATGTGTATCCAAACGTTTCATTGTTTGTTTCTTTTTTGGGCCTACCTGTTATGGAATTTGAACAGATTTCGGTTGGACAAATAAGGATGGGAAATTAGAAATTACTTGGTTCGTTGGTAATCAACTACCAGAAGCCTATGAGGATGTCGTCATTACACCTGATATTCATCAGATTAAGGAAATTCCTCCACATAATTGTCAGATTATGGGACAGTACGACAAGGACATCAAGATGAAGCTTCTGTATAATAATCTGACGCGCTCGAGTATTTCAAGGTCACGATTTTTTTTGCCTTTTTAAAAATCGCTCATGGCTTTTGGTCGCGTCCAAATCATCAGTCTTCTGAATAGGAGCTACTGGAGGGTTCACTTAAAATTCCATCTGACGCGGCCGTAATTTTTTTTTTCCCTTTTTTCTACCCCTTCGTAAGGCCACCCCCACCATGCAAACCGGCAGATTAATATGTTTCCTCTATCAGAAAGACGTGGGGCGTATACGCTTTTAATATCTGACGCGCTCGAGTATGTCTGTGTGACTGTTTTTTTTTACATTTTTGAAAATCTGTACACGCTCCCCCCACCAGTGAAAGGGTATAGTTCCCATAAACTTTTTTTCTTTTTAGCATCTAACCTTCACAATCCAATAGGTCCAATAGGTCGTCCCCACGACGCTCAAGTAAATCCCCATTAAACATCATAGCCTCCCCTACTATAGATAACAGGAAAACTTATAAGAAGTCTATGGTCTTAAAACAACATGGTAAACTAACTAATATTGTGCGTACAAACTAACATTTGCAGTTGGAACGTATGGGAGAACATGTTTTTCAACTACAATGTTAAACTTATAAAATTCATCCCAAATACAGAACCCTTAATTGTGCGTGGTCTGACACGCACAATTAAGTTCCACTTACTTATTTTCTCATAGAAGGTGATAAAAACCAGAGTGTCCACCTCAGGAGCAAGCAACACTATTTGAAACTCAAGTACTTTGTACATACTTTGAATCCCTCGCTAAGATTCCTTCGCTCCGTTCTGGATTCAAAGTAACACTCTCGCCTTTAAAATAGTTGGGCAAACAATTTATTTATTTATTTATTTTATTATTTATGTACACACAGTAAAATACAAAAAGATACGACATAATTAAAATATGAGTACAAAGGTACTGCAACCAACAACAATCTAATATTATGGTATCAAACTTTATTAAGTTTCCAGCAAGACTGCAATCTTCCATGTTACACAAAAACATGTTGCTGGAACAATGTTGTGCAACTTTTGTTTCCCTTGAACACGGGGCTGCCTAGCAACAGAAAACCAGTTGCTAGAAGGCGCAATCCCATCTCAGCGACAATCAGTGACAAAAATGTAGGTAAATTAGAGGTATTTTTTACTAAGACTGAGAATAGAATGTGATTACTCGTCAGGCGTCGAAAGAGGTTTAGCTGCAAGTGACTCACCAGACTCGAGCTGCGCTGCCTGTTGGAGGAGTCCTCGTTGGCGCTCTGGAAGTGGTTGCTCTTGTACTGCAGCTGCTCCTCGAATGGCATGATGATGTAGTTGTGCAAGCCCTGCGACCAAGCGAGCAGTCAGTTGGCGGTGGTTCATGGCCGGCGGAAATGGGACCGAATAGGTTCGTAATCAGAAAGTTCGATGATGTTCTTAACATTTATTGAGATTTTTTTGCTTTATCTAAGTTAAGTGTTATTCACATAAACTTTGCGGAATAAACTTTCTTAATGATGGTGAAAACCCTATTAAAATCCATTGTGCAGTTACAAGAACTAAGCCGCCACACAGACATACACCAACAGCGACTTTGTTCGATGCTCGTATGTAATATGTAATATGCATAGATGCAAAAGTGTGCGTTGGTTTGTTATTCCATGACGGAGCAACGGATCGAGCAGATTGTTTGCATAGGCGTAGTCAGTAGGCGGGAGTGGCATCTGAGGCTACTTTTGACTTCGGAAAAATTCACGGTTCCTGTGGGATAGACCACGGGAGCGAAGCGCAGGTTAAAGCTAGTGTTATTTTTACCCGACTACGGCGGAATATTATGATTTTGACCCGTATGTATGTTCATCTGTTCCCTCATAACTTCTAAACTACTCATCATAATTTGACAAATGAGGTATCGTTAAAAAACAGCTGTTCCCTACATTATGTTCGCATAACGCGTCAAAACTGTAGGGAACAGCTGATTCTTTTTCGCGATTTAAAGTTGTTCGTAATGAGGAGTCAAGTCGTGTTTAAGTATTGGTCACTAATTACTAGTCACCGCACAGTCATATACTACAGCCGTGATTTTTTTTCACATATCCAAATCCAATAATTTCGCTGGCACTTGACTCTAACAAAAATTAGCACTTCAAAAAGCTTAATATTTCGCAAAAGGATATCTGAATAAAAAAAAATTTGAACGAACTTTCCAACGACACCCAACATCAAGGAATAGACGAGAAAAAAAATATCCCCACTTTACGGGTAGGACAGGATTTTTTATTTTTTTTTCATTATTTTGTTTCACCACTTTGTTGGCGTGATTAATATGTATACCCATGCTAAATTACAGCTTTCTAGTACTAAGAGTCTGAGCTAAACCGCGGATAGACAGACAGACGGACATGGCAAAACTATAAGGATTCCTTGTTGACTGTGGAACCCTAAAAATCCAGACTCCGGAGTCACACAAATATTCTCTTCGATTTATGCCCGTGTTACTCGACGAGTGCCTCCGGTTTATATTTTGTCTGTCTCTAATGTCTTGTTTATACCTTTTTGTCGTAGTTGGGTTTTATTTTTTGTTTTTTACTAGCTTCCGCACGCGGCTTCGCCCGCGTGGTATGTCGATAAAAAGTAGCCTTCCCCTTCCCCAGGATGCCATCTATCTCTTTGCCAAATTTTATCGAAATCCGTTCAGTAGTTTAGGCGTGAAAAGATAACATACAGACAGACAGACAGACAGACAGAATTACTTTCGAATTTATAATATTAGTATGGATATGAATAAGCATCACTTTGTTGTGACAGATATAATATGAAGGTACAGAAATGCCAAATGCAACTTACGTGTATAATAAACCGCACGAAGTTCCGCCTGTAGGAGAGGCGGCACTTGAGGAACCAGGCGGCGATGACGTGGTGCGCCAGCGACACCACGTAGTGGTTGTAGCGCGACGGGTTGGTGTAGGGCAGCAGGATCGCGAACACCGACATGTACTGGTCCTCCACGAACGACGCGAACACCTTCGGCAGCCGCGTCAGGGCTGCGCAGTATGGGTGTGAGGACACAGCGCGACGGAACCGAAACTAAATAATAACTCCTACACGAGCCATCTATGTCAGTCTCGAGCATGTCATTCTTCTACTGAATCCATAGCAGTAGAAGAATTACAAATCAGAAATAGAGCATCAGTACAGTACCGTTAAGAAAGCACATGGAATTACGCGCGTGCAACACAGAAATAAGTGAAACTCCGCGTGCCTGAACTGTTACTGCAGTAAATAAGTCGTATCAACATTCATATACTGGCGACCACACCGCGATGATTGCTGGTACTCACTGGACAGGAACTCGAGCATGGGGCTCGCGATGGCCTTAGTGTCGGAGATCTTGGACAGGTCCAGCAGCACCTCCGGCAGCATCTTCACCATGGTCTCGCGCGTCTCCAGCGTGAAGATCGTCAGCGCGTTGATGTACGGCTGCGGCGTCCGGAGCACTGTGGGAGAGACATGATGGTACATTTAAAGCTTGCGATAGTAATGAATGGGTGTGGCGATCGGTAAGGCTGAGTCTTGAGTGACGGCGCACCGCGCGGGCGGATAAAACAAATGTTCGAGATGTTCGAACTTGCCCGGAGTGCGAGCGGGCTCGCGCATTTCCCGCTCATCGATTCGCTCATCTATTCTATACGCGTATTTTGATTTTTACTGGCGGAGTGGCGGATAGTTTTGACGTTTCTCATTATACATGCCGATAACTTTGTATTTTTATTTTATTTTATTTCTTAAGAAAACTTACAGCTTGGATACAGATAGTTAACAATTAGTGAGAGAAGGCCAATTAAAAGTTTTCACTGACAATATTGGGGTAGCACTAGAAACAGCAGACAGGCAAGCGAAAGTAAGAATAAGTAAGCATTCGGAGAGAATTAAGAGAAGATTTATAAGTTAGAGAATTCTAAGTTTAGGAACACTGGTGGAGAATAAATCAAGATCGTCAACACTCTGACACATCGAGTTGTATGCCCTGCTAGCTCTTATCATATAAGAATTTTGTCGGTATATGCACCGCACAGAGGGAACATACAGAAGTTGATGATTCCTTAAGGTTGATGCGCAGTATCAGGTTGTATGTTGATTTAAATATTATTAGCGCTCATGAGCTTAGAGAGTTGTATTGCTTCGCGGGCCACCCTAGCGCATCCCCCTTAAGGTGAAGGATGGAACAAGTAGCCAAATTTTGCTCACCAATTTCGAACTTTGTATTTCGAACATTTCACCGTATGAACGTATACGTAAGAGAGCGAAAAATCAAATTCATAATCCTCATTAATTAATATGTTATCCATACACTATAACAATGAGTATCATTCGAAAGCACCAAGTTTTTACTTTATATTGGAAAAATGCACTCAGAAACACGAATGAATCGTTGATTAACATTCTGACAGGACGTTATTACAATGTCATGTCTGGGTGGGTTCGTTGCTATGGTAACGGTAGTGCCATAGCAACAAACAACTGCGGTGCGCCGTCACTCAGGACGCCCACTAGACACACGCGCTCGCATCAACTTTCAAAATCCGCTCCGCAATCTGCCTGCGCGGTGCGCCGGCACTCAGGACGCCCACTAGACACACGCGCTCGCATCAACTTTCAAAATCCGCTCCGCAATCTGCCTGCGCGGTGCGCCGGCACTCAGGACGCCCACTAGACACACGCGCTCGCATCAACTTTCAAAATCCGCTCCGCAATCTGCCTGCGCGGTGCGCCGGCACTCAGGACGCCCACTAGACACACGCGCTCGCATCAACTTTCAAAATCCGCTCCGCAATCTGCCTGCGCGGTGCGCCGGCACTCAGGACGCCCACTAGACACACGCGCTCGCATCAACTTTCAAAATCCGCTCCGCAATCTGCCTGCGCGGTGCGCCGGCACTCAGGACGCCCACTAGACACACGCGCTCGCATCAACTTTCAAAATCCGCTCCGCAATCTGCCTGCGCGGTGCGCCGGCACTCAGGACGCCCACTAGACACACGCGCTCGCATCAACTTTCAAAATCCGCTCCGCAATCTGCCTGCGCGGTGCGCCGGCACTCAGGACGCCCACTAGACACACGCGCTCGCATCAACTTTCAAAATCCGCTCCGCAATCTGCCTGCGCGGTGCGCCGGCACTCAGGACGCCCACTAGACACACGCGCTCGCATCAACTTTCAAAATCCGCTCCGCAATCTGCCTGCGCGGTGCGCCGGCACTCAGGACGCCCACTAGACACACGCGCTCGCATCAACTTTCAAAATCCGCTCCGCAATCTGCCTGCGCGGTGCGCCGGCACTCAGGACGCCCACTAGACACACGCGCTCGCATCAACTTTCAAAATCCGCTCCGCAATCTGCCTGCGCGGTGCGCCGGCACTCAGGACGCCCACTAGACACACGCGCTCGCATCAACTTTCAAAATCCGCTCCGCAATCTGCCTGCGCGGTGCGCCGGCACTCAGGACGCCCACTAGACACACGCGCTCGCATCAACTTTCAAAATCCGCTCCGCAATCTGCCTGCGCGGTGCGCCGGCACTCAGGACTCAGCCTCAGGGATGTCTATGCTCAGGTTGAGCAGGGCAGGCAAAAGGCTAACGTGAAGACGCCTGTCTTAACTCGGGCCTTAAAACTCACGTTTTTGTGGGGTTTGGTATCAAATATTCCAATAAGTGAGAAAACTGTATAATTATGTTGTAGTCAACTACTCACCCATGCCGTACTTGAGCAGACAGCGCACGATCCTCTGCTGCGTCTGCGGCTCGAGGTAGCTGTGGTAGGGCGCCAGCGAGGCCAGCCCGGGTAGCGCCGTGCTGTGGAACTCGGATACTAATAGCTTTTGACCGTTTCCCACTCGGAGGCACTCGGGGAAGTTGAGGCTGCGGTCTGATATCTGTAACACATTTAATGAATGCCATCAGTTTTGCCTTAAAAGTATTCATCCCATTTCCTGTCAGGTCCGAACGTAAAGACGGGTCCACACCAGCGGCAGTGCCGCGCACTAATCGTGCACGCTAGGCGCCTCGAATGGCTATGGACGCGTCACATTATACGCGCGCGCATCTTGCGAACGATGCGTGTGCAAGGGTCCACTGCTGCGCAATTGAAGCTCACGTGCATGAACCGTAAAGTGAAGGAAAAAAGATGAAAGCGAATCGTATTTGTGTTCACGAGAAGACATTAAAGTTGCATGCGAACTACTCGCTAACCGCTCGCGATCATGTCTAAAGGTATAAGGTCTCCTCAGCGCCAGCGCGCGCGCCTGCAGCAGCAGCGGCAGCGCCCGCAGCACGCGCGCCAGCACGGCCCAGTCCTTCTGGCGCGTCCGAACGTAACATATGTCTCTCACCAGGAGGCGCTAGTTACCATGGAGCAGAGCGTGGAGGCCAGCATGTCGAGGTCCTGCGCGCGGCGCCCCAGCGCCAGCGCGCGCGCCTGCAGCAGCAGCGGCAGCGCCCGCAGCACGCGCGCCAGCACGGCCCAGTCCTTCTGGCGCGTCCGAACGTAACATATGTCTCTCACCAGGAGGCGCTAGTTACCATGGAGCAGAGCGTGGAGGCCAGCATGTCGAGGTCCTGCGCGCGGCGCCCCAGCGCCAGCGCGCGCGCCTGCAGCAGCAGCGGCAGCGCCCGCAGCACGCGCGCCAGCACGGCCCAGTCCTTCTGGCGCGTCCGAACGTAACATATGTCTCTCACCAGGAGGCGCTAGTTACCATGGAGCAGAGCGTGGAGGCCAGCATGTCGAGGTCCTGCGCGCGGCGCCCCAGCGCCAGCGCGCGCGCCTGCAGCAGCAGCGGCAGCGCCCGCAGCACGCGCGCCAGCACGGCCCAGTCCTTCTCGCGCGTCAGTGCCGCCGCCAGCAGTCGCGCCGCGCGCCCCACAGGCAGCAAGCACGCGCCCTGCCACATCATACACGACCGATTATGTCAGACAACATATCAACCGGGCTAATCTGACGAGCGCGAGGACGATCTCTTTCTCGATTTGGCAACTATTCTGTCGTCAGACCTAACATGACCGTAATGCTTCTTGTACATGACGCCGGAGCTGCACCGGCGGCGCCGAATCGCAAGATGAAGAAAATTCATAATATCTCAGAATGAGTGTAAAATCTACGCAGCGCCGGGGCGGCGCATGGGCGATATTAATTAGTATACACAAACATGCGGTGCGGCTCCGTCGTCGTGTACAAGAAACACAATTAATTTTTATCATAAGGCATATCGGCTTAAGGGGCCGGGGAGTATTTATTCATGTGTTGCGTAGCTAGAAGACGGGCGGCGACCGTTACACAGTTAATACCGACTACGTCTCTCGGGCGCGTATCCATGCATTTGCGGACAGTGTCAGATAAGAACTTTTTAAAATCTTTTCGGATCGCCGCGGGCCTGCGGCAGTTCGCGGGGCTTGTCCGCGCGCGCGTGTCAGTACCTGCGGCAGGTCGCGGGGCTTGTCCGCGCGCGCGTGTCATTACCTGCGGCAGGTCGCGGGGCTTGTCCGCGCGCGTGTGTCAGTACCTGCGGCAGGTCGCGGGGCTTGTCCGCGCGCGCGTGTCAGTACCTGCGGCAGGTCGCGGGGCTTGTCCGCGCGCGCGTGTCAGTACCTGCGGCAGGTCGCGGGGCTTGTCCGCGCGCGCGTGTCAGTACCTGCGGCAGGTCGCGGGGCTTGTCCGCGCGCGCGTGTCAGTACCTGCGGCAGGTCGCGGGGCTTGTCCGCGCGCGCGTGTCAGTACCTGCGGCAGGTCGCGGGGCTTGTCCGCGGGCGCGTGTCAGTACCTGCGGCAGGTCGCGGGGCTTGTCCGCGGGCGCGTGTCCGCGCGGCGCGGGCGGCTCGGCCAGCAGGAAGGGCGAGCACAGCGGCCGCGCGCGCGCGCCGCCCGCCAGCGGGGTGCCCGCGCTGTCGTAGCAGAAGCCCACGCAGTTGAACTGGTTCGCGCGCAGACCGAACAGCATCTCAAATATCTGAGGGGACAAGGACTTACAGAATAAACGAGGTGAAGCGGTACAGTGGTACCCGACCGATGAGACTCGTCGTGAATCTTCGTTCGCACAGAAAATAAATTATGTCCCCGAAAGAATGCTTAAAACCTACAATCAAGCTTAGGTCACTACTAACTACTTTAAGGTTCATAATACACTGCAGCCGTTAGTTCCGTCTCACTCGCAAGTATGGCGGCTGCCTAACGTACCTCGCGGCGCGCGCTAACGTGGCGGCGGCTGCCGACCGATAGCGGTACAGGAAAAAGACGCGTAAGGGGCGGCGCCTGGAGCGTGACGATTGGTCAATAGCATTTCCCGCGCTTTGAATATTACTTTGAATATATTCTGCGCAGGTACATCGGTAAGCCATATCAGTTAGTAGTACCCAACTGATATGGCTTACCGATGTACCTGCGCGTAAATGGAGTGTGATCATTATGGTCTATTTAGAGTGTTGACCGAGGAGCCATTTCGTCATGCTTTACGAATCGAAAATTTTTATATTAGTCAATATCTTAACAAAGTAGTGTTCTGAATGCTACTCGCACACCTTTATCCGTATGTCAGGATGGTGCATGAAGAGCGCGTGTCGCCGGTAGTGGTTGTCCAGATGGTCCAGCAGCACCAGGAAGCAGCGCGCGGCGTGCGCGGCCGGCGCGCCCAGCAGCTTGGCGTGCAGCAGCTCCAGCAGCCCGCGCGCGGCCAGCACCAGGTCCGACACGTCCGCGTCGGCCGGGATCGGCACCTCCGTCACGTACATCTCGAAGGGACGGTTCAGGATCTGCGAGCGGAAACAACGAATGACATCTATTAGGCAGCAGTTGGTGAAACACTAAATACAAATCATTAAAGTAAAGTAAAGTAAAGTAATCATTTATTTGCATAGATTGCAGGTACAGTAAATAAGATGTGAACAATTATGGGTGATCCTTGTACAATCTACCTTATATTAGGCATGCAACATTATAATAACACGAGTGAATTAAAATAAAATGAAATAGTAAAGATGAAATTATAGATTATTTTTAAGATATAACAGTTGAAACAATATTCGGCATGGTACATACATTACAATAAAACATTACTTTAAATATCTTCAATACAATAGGAATAATATTTTTTATAATAATTGAAACAATGCCAAAATTAGGTATGTCAGCTTAATTAAATTATTCATTTTATAAGTCAGGATCTTTAAGAAAGTCATTCACAGAATAGTAGCATTTTACAATTAATAATGCAGTCAGTTTCTTTTTGAAGTTTTGAATTGTCTCATTTTTAATTATGTCGGGTACTTTATTATATATTATTGGGCCCATACTAATAACACTTTTTTTCTGTAACGCAGTATTACAACTCTCAACATGAAGTAGATTTTTATATTGACTTCTTAAAGGTCTCTTTCTATCTTTTGACAGTGCAGTGAAAAGGTTCATGTTACACTTAACGAAAATTGCGACTTCTAAAATGTACATAGCCGGGAAAGTTAATAGTTTGAGGGACTTAAACACAGGAACGCAACTATCCGTCACTTTCATATTAAGTATTGCCCTTAAGCATCGTTTTTGGGCTTTGAACACCTGTTCTCGTAAAAAACGTGGAATGTTTTAACAACGACAGTGTGTGCCTAATGGCTGCGCCAAAAATTTCCATCATTAATCTCGCGTCAGTCTAAGAAGCCCAAATTGACACTCATCAAAATACTTTGTGTAGTGATGGGGAAAAAAAAATCAGTTGCCGCGCGCACCAGCTCGGTGAGCGCGCGCGCTGCCGCGGCCCGCAGCGCGCACTATGTGAGGTGGCCATACCTTCTCCAGCAGGTCGATGAGGTCGGTGCAGGCGTTCGAGGCTGCCGCGCGCGCCAGCTCGGTGAGCGCGCGCGCTGCCGCGGCCCGCAGCGCGCACTATGTGAGGTGGCCATACCTTCTCCAGCAGGTCGATGAGGTCGGTGCAGGCGTTCGAGGCTGCCGCGCGCGCCAGCTCGGTGAGCGCGCGCGCTGCCGCGGCCCGCAGCGCGCACTATGTGAGGTGGCCATACCTTCTCCAGCAGGTCGATGAGGTCGGTGCAGGCGTTCGAGGCTGCCGCGCGCGCCAGCTCGGTGAGCGCGCGCGCTGCCGCGGCCCGCAGCGCGCACTATGTGAGGTGGCCATACCTTCTCCAGCAGGTCGATGAGGTCGGTGCAGGCGTCCGAGGCTGCCGCGCGCGCCAGCTCGGTGAGCGCGCGCGCTGCCGCGGCCCGCAGCGCGCACTATGTGAGGTGGCCATACCTTCTCCAGCAGGTCGATGAGGTCGGTGCAGGCGTCCGAGGCTGCCGCGCGCGCCAGCTCGGTGAGCGCGCGCGCTGCCGCGGCCCGCAGCGCGCACTATGTGAGGTGGCCATACCTTCTCCAGCAGGTCGATGAGGTCGGTGCAGGCGTCCGAGGCTGCCGCGCGCGCCAGCTCGGTGAGCGCGCGCGCTGCCGCGGCCCGCAGCGCGCACTATGTGAGGTGGCCATACCTTCTCCAGCAGGTCGATGAGGTCGGTGCAGGCTATGTGAGGTGGCCATACCTTCTCCAGCAGGTCGATGAGGTCGGTGCAAGCGTCCGAGGCTGCCGCGCGCGCCAGCTCGGTGAGCGCGCGCGCTGCCGCGGCCCGCAGCGCGCACTATGTGAGGTGGCCATACCTTCTCCAGCAGGTCGATGAGGTCGGTGCAGGCGTCCGAGGCTGCCGCGCGCGCCAGCTCGGTGAGCGCGCGCGCTGCCGCGGCCCGCAGCGCGCACTATGTGAGGTGGCCATACCTTCTCCAGCAGGTCGATGAGGTCGGTGCAGGCGTCCGAGGCTGCCGCGCGCGCCAGCTCGGTGAGCGCGCGCGCTGCCGCGGCCCGCAGGGCGCACTATGTGAGGTGGCCATACCTTCTCCAGCAGGTCGATGAGGTCGGTGCAGGCGTCCGAGGCTGCCGCGCGCGCCAGCTCAGTGAGCGCGCGCGCTGCCGCGGCCCGCAGCGCGCACTATGTGAGGTGGCCATACCTTCTCCAGCAGGTCGATGAGGTCGGTGCAGGCGTCCGAGGCTGCCGCGCGCGCCAGCTCGGTGAGCGCGCGCGCTGCCGCGGCCCGCAGCGCGCACTCCGCGTCCAGCGCGCACGCGCTCAGCACCGGGATGCCCACGAGCTCGATCAACTCCTCGCCGTATAGGTACCTGGCAGAGTAGATTTTTCACAATTAGCAGTTATGGTCGAGAGATGGGAAATTTCCAAAAAACTTATCTTTAAAACAACCCATTTTGGATAGCAAGTTAATGTGGTAAACATTTTGAATATTAGCTCCAGTATCACTCTTTTCAAGGAATGCATCCAATAGGGAATATGCATGTGATTCAAATATGGGTCAAATGTTTTTTTTTATAAACTATATTACTTCAGAATTATGCCACCAGCAATATTTTTGAATAAAATTTCTTTTTGAGCGAGAAATTAATTTATTTCAAGTCCCAAATAACTGTGGGTAATTCAAATACTTGAAAAGCTAAGAGCGGATGTGACGTAAGAATCCGGGATAATAATCGAAATGTCTATGTCAAGTCAATCAACAAGTGTCAAGTCAATGTCAAAGGCTCCTACAAAAAGGAGTGTTTGACGTTGACTTGACAGTTGCTTGTTTGTTTTCACGGTCTGTGACGTCACCACACCAAGCGCGCCAAATGGAGGGCGTTTAAATAGCCCGGATCGGTTGAATATTTTAAAAAAATATTTAAAGTACTTTAAATTAGATTTTTTGCCGTCGAATTTCTTTTTACTATTACTTGACGATGTAAACTATCGAATAAAATTATTAAACAAATACATGCATATTCCCTATTGTCAATCACCCTGTATATAGCCTTGCACATAAGAGAGAAAACATAAAATCATCGTTAACACTTTCATGAGTCCCTCTCGCAGTACTTCTGACACGCTATTAAAATCTTCGTCTCATTTCCACGGTTTCCGTGGACGTCGATACTAAAAGTGCGGTCGTAATAGAAACCCAGACCTGTTCCGCTTGATGAAGGCTGCGATGGCCTGCAGCGTGTGCAGGCGCACGGCGCGGCGCGGCTCGTGGCGCACGTAGCGCTCGGCCAGCGCCAGCGCGGCCGGCAGCCAGCCCGCGCGCAGCGGGCTCAGCGCCGCCGCGCGCGCCGACACCAGGCGCATGGCCGACGCCTCCTGCAACAGCGCCGTGAGATCGTCCGCAGCCCGGCTACCCTCCGTGAGATCGTCGGCAGCCCGGCTACCCTCCGTGAGATCGTCGGCAGCCCGGCTACCCTCCGTGAGATCGTCGGCAGCCCGGCTACCCTCCGTGAGATCGTCGGCAGCCCGGCTACCCTCCGTGAGATCGTCGGCAGCCCGGCTACCCTCCGTGAGATCGTCGGCAGCCCGGCTACCCTCCGTGAGATCGTCGGCAGCCCGGCTACCCTCCGTGAGATCGTCGGCAGCCCGGCTACCCTCCGTGAGATCGTCGGCAGCCCGGCTACCCTCCGTGAGATCGTCGGTAGCCCGGCTACCCTCCGTGAGATCGTCGGCAGCCCGGCTACCCTCCGTGAGATCGTCGGCAGCCCGGCTACCCTCCGTGAGATCGTCGGCGACACCGAGCCGTTGCTGGCTTTGCCCGAGGAGCCGCGATGGATCGGATGATCGTTTTTCCCACGCGTACGCAAAACACGCACGTGCAGTTGCGGGCATCGGCCCGTTATACAAAACCATACGAAACAAACATGAGATACATCGCGGACGCCCACCGCGCGGCCTGAGGACTGTTCTCCCACGGGCTGAGAGAATCTATGCGGTATGCTAACATAACTTAACACTCCACTGTGTGTTCGAAAGTGTCTGATGAAAGTGTAAACAAACCCCGTTCAAATTGTCATCTTTATCCTTACTGATATTATTTATTTATTTAAGTAGTTTATGGAGGACTTACAGCTTATAAAAACACTAAAAGAGGAATACATAGTCGCCAGAGAGCCAATAACAAGTCCTCACGTTTAGACTTATAGTAACATTAGCATTATAAACATACAAAAGGCAACACGCTAATTATAAATGAAAGTTACAAATTTACACAGTAGGAAATAAATAATATATAATCATTTGCTTGCAATGAGTCTTCAGCTTAACATAACCACTGCTACTTGAAAAATTAAGCTTAAGCACCTTCTGGCTGAGTTCACACTAGTTGTGAAAGGATCCAGATCATACTGCTTGCATATCTCATTAAAACTTCTGCTAGCGCGCACAATATAGCTGTTTTGCCTATAATTAGATGATGAATGAGGCACACGTATTCCTATACGTGTGCCTTGATACTTGATACGCGTGGATTAAAGCGCAATGTTTTGTTGGGTACATTTAAATAAAATTTTGAAAGTAGTTCTGGACTATTAATATTATTGTGGAGGATTTTCAGCAAATACAAGCAGCAGTCTGCCATTTTACGCCGATCTACCAGTGGCAACAGGTGGCACCTCTTACAGAGCCGATGATACTCGGCTGAGTAATACGGAATCTTTTGATGACACAAAGATATTTGATGAAACGTTTCTGTATATTTTCAATGCGGTCGATGTATTTATAATACCGTGGATTCCTTAACTGAGACGCATACTCGAGCTGACTTCATCATCATCATTCTCCTGCCCTTATCCCAATTTATTTGGGGTCGGCGCAACATGTCCCTTTCTTCCATACTTCTCTATTAGCCGTCATCCCCTTTCTAACCATATCATCTTTCACACAGTCCATCCATCGTTTCTTAGGTCTTCTCCTACTCTTATAGCCATCGACATTCATACCCAAAACTTTCCTCACAACATTTTCCTCATTCCTTCGCATCACGTGCCCATACCATGACAACCGATTTCCGCACAATTTTTCAGTCACCGGTGCCACTTTCAGACTTCCTCTTATGTACTCATTTCTTATTCTATCCATTCGTGTAACACCACACATCCCTCTTAACATTCTCATCTCAGCTGCATGCAATTGCCTTTCATTCATCCCTTTTGTGGCCCAACATTCTGATCCATACAAGACAGCAGGTCTAACTATTGTTTTATATATCTTCCCCTTAAGTTTAAGGGGAATGCGGGAGTCGCAGATTGTTCCCGTGACCTGCCGCCATTTCATCCATCCAGTGTTAATTCTGTGCTTAACCGCCCGATCTACTTCGCCGATTTACTCGATCTGACTTCTTACATGCAAAATAATATTTTGAGCGTTTAAGCATCTGTAAAGCATTTGGACAGACGCATTATAAATCCAAGAAGTTTCGATGCTTTTTTGACAATGGCGTCATTGTGTGAGTCAAAAACTAACTTATTATCTTGAGAAACGGCCAAGTCACGGATGGTATTGCACCTCGGCAAGATTTGGCCCGTCAAAGTATAAGTGGTGAATAGGACCGCACGCTTCCTAGTATAGGTGATTACGGAACACTTTGATGGGTTGAGATCTAGCTTATTAATCCGACAATACTCTTCAAGCCGACCTAAGTCAGCCTGAAATGCCAGCATGTCATCAGCCGATTCAATAGTGGCAAAGATTATCATGTCATCGGCAAAACATAATAGTTTGGATGCATGGAGGCACAGATCAATGTCGTTCACATAGACTACAAATAAGAGAGGACCAAGCAGCGAACCCTGGGGCACCCCACTGGGCACTCTCACCCAGCTAGACGTGTAGTTATTGATTGCTACCGCCTGTGACCTGTTATCAATGTAAGAAGAGAACCACCTTAGCAGGTCTCCACGAATACCTATGCGTCTCAGCTTCATTATCAGGGAATCGTGGTCGATCCGATCAAAAGCCTTACTATAGTCCGTATAAACCACATCCACCTGCTAACCATTGTCCATAGCATCCGTAATAAAATCATTAAATAGTATCAAGTTAGAAGTCGTAGACCGTCCCTTCAAAAATCCATGTTGAAAGGTGCTCAATGAGTTAGCAAGGGCGGGGTACAACTGGTTATAGATAATCCTCTCAAATATTTTAGCAATAATGCACAGTTTAGATGTATATATTATAAATGCGAAAGCATGTAATACTGTCTGTCTGTCGCGCTTTCACGCCAAAACTACTGAACCGATTTAAATGAAATTTTATACACAGTGTCTAGAGCCTGAGAAAGGCTACTACTTATCGACATACCACGCGGGCGAAGCCGCGGGCGGAAGCTAGTTGTGATACCTATAAAATAAAAATTTCGGGTTTATGTATTTAAATAATCAAATCAAAGCACTCAATTTGTAAGTAGCACTACAAGTTGGCATCCACAGTGGAACACAACGTTACACTGTGGATGCCAACTTGTAGGGCTTCAAAACAATACTTAAGTCGAGTAACAGCGATAAGTGTTTTAAGCACATCACTAACGTGCACGCGCAACACTAGTTCACTGACATTAGTCGGCCGTTTCACCAGCTACTAGCTATCGATTACAACCATGTGCTCGATTACAATCATGCCTCTAAAGTTCTATATGCCACGTGTCACATACATAACCTCGTTATTGTGCCACGCTGTTATTGCACCTTTCTGCCTGTAAGCCGCTGCAATGTTCTGGGCTCCCACCTATCCACCACCCTGCCGTCCTGCTTCCCACACCGTTCTTTGGTCACTAATAGGGCTAGCACATCGAACGCGGCTGCTGCTTTCGACTAGCAGGTTTCTACGTCCAGGCTGAGGCCAGGACCACTCCCTACTGCAAGCTGCTCCAAGCTGCACGCGTATCTGCCTACGGCCTGCTGAGCCTGTGCAGGCCACCACGCCTACCACGTGCTGCTAAGGACGGTACTCTTACCTATCCGAGAGTGAGAGTGCTCAAATCAGAGTCTGATCTTTACCTACGACCTAGCCGTGTACTACCTACTTCTAGAATTATATGTACGTATATGAAGTTAACTTGGTAGTTTCCTGTATCTCTATACTCTATCCTTATAGTTGACGGCTTGCGCAGCTTTAGCCGTTACAACATGTACGTTTTCTGAACCATTTGTTTAAATAGTCATCAGATACTTTGGGCACAGAACTCGGATCGTTCCTCACCGGCCGGTCGTGCCCGCAGCAGTCCACCAGGTCCAGCAGCGCGTCCACGTCGCCGTAGTACTGGCCCGCGTCGTGCAGCTGCTCGATGCACGTGATGAGCGCGTGCACGCGGCTGTGGATCAACTCGTTCGGCGGGTCGTAGTTCTCTGACAAACATACATACATCAACACGTAGAGTACATGCTTACCGCTTAAAAGTCCGCAGATATAAAAGCACTAGCTGTGCCCCGCGGTTTCACCCGCGTAGGTCTCGATCCCGTGGGAATATAGGGATAAAAACGTATCCTATGTCCTATTCCAGGTCATGGTCTCCCGTGTGCCCATCCTCTCCTCTCTAGAGTAGGGAACGTCGCGGCGCCAGCGTCGAACGGTTCGCGTATTGTATTTTTATACTCGTGATAACTTCGAAATTAAATGTCCGATTCGAATGAATTAAAAAGTATTTTACTTCTAAATAAATACCCTTGATGTTAAAACTATTTATTTGAATAAGAATTATTATTATCTATAAAGACCGTCGGTAAACATGTGATCGGCCTATAGTTTTTGGGTTCCGCGGTGCTACCAGATTTGTGGAGCAGGTGGGTAATTCCTGTTGTTAGGAACTGGGGTAGCGAACCAGACTCCAGTGCAGTCTGGTACTGAACTGCCAAGCGAGCGTGCGACCTTGTAAACCATTTGAATAAGAATTATTATTATGTTGATAAAACTCCTTCGCAAATAATGCCTTAATTTCGAACAAATTTGATTACCATAAAAAAAGGTTATTCACTATAACCTTTTTTTATGGTAATCAAATTTTCAGTCAATCTTAACAGATAGACATGCTGTCGCGGACTTTTTTTTAGAACCTTTTAAGAGGAACAATTCCATCATACATGATATTTACGTAACATAAACCGTTTACGCAACGCACGCAACGAAAGCTCTCAAAAAGGAATTATTTTTCCTGTTTTTGCAACATATTCAAACAAACAAACAAACAAACTCTTCAGCTTTATAATATAAGTATAGAAGATAAAATAAATCCGTTGATAACGTGATCTCAAATCCAAAACATTTTATTGCACATAAACACTTTTGAAACATCAAAAGGTGCACGGTTCCAATTGTGATCCACGGTTCCAATGGTTACTCTTTTAATTACCTTTTACAATGTTTTCAAATAACACTGTTAATAGGTATAGATATTAGGACAGTGTACAGATCAGAAGCGATAACTTATAGATCGTCGAGTAAGATTGTTGTTGGTTACTGCAGCAGCACGTCCCAGGCGGGCTCGCACAGCTCCAGGGGCACCCTGGACACCACGCTCTGCACGCTCACCAGCACCTCGTACGTAAGATGTTTGTTAGCTTACTGTCCTGCAGCAGCACGGCGCGCAGGATGCTGAGCAGCACGTCCCAGGCGGGCTCGCACAGCTCCAGGGGCACCCTGGACACCACGCTCTGCACGCTCACCACTACCTCGTACGTCACCACCGGCTGGTTGCCTTCGAGGGCCTGCCGACACCCGGAATACAATATTAGTAAACTTATGTAAAAAAGAACAGAACAGAAGACATCAGATCGCAAAAAACAGCGTCCGTTTTGTATAGACCTCGTAATTAGTTGATGTGCAATTGACATTCAACCTAAGGGTGATAACAATGACTCCAGCCTCTTGACTGCTCATGCGGGCGACTCGGGCTCACGACACATCAGTTTAATTGAACTGATATTAGATGACGATATGAGTGGCCATTTTAGTTTTGACCAGTAGTTGGAACACTGCACACGCGGTTATTTTGATCTTAAAAAACATAATAATAAACAATTATGAGTTATTGTTCGGTTAATTGGTGTGGAAAATTGTCTAGAACATCCAACTATAACAAAGATAGCATTAATTTTCATCGGTAAGTAGAATATATTTGTAATTTAATAATATTATAAATTTATTGCAGGGCTCAAGATAAACTGGTTGATACGTAAAGGGTCACAAAAAAAGTACACAGCGTTGATGTCTTTTTGAAAAGTCCCTTTCTCTCACTAGGGTATTGCAATACGTCTGTCCCTTTCTATCTGCACTTATACTGGAGTGTTGTGATAGCTTCATAATAAAGCAACTATATTATTGACGATAAAAATTACGATGTTTCCTAATGGTAAAAAACTAAAAAAGTAACATTAAGTACTTAATGTTTACATTTTAGATTTCAAAATATTCGGTAACCTAAAGAAAAGTGTATTAATGCAGTTCACAGAGAAAATTTTATTCCAAACGTCGATTTTATCGATATCGATATTATTGTTGCAAAACTGACTTGTGCCTCACTATGTTTGGGACTTTCGTCCTGAAATTGTTGCATCGGCCAATCACAACCGCTGTAATGTCTTCGTCCCCCGGCCCGCAGTGGTGAGTCGTGTGCCTAGACGAAATCGGTCTATCAGCTCTCAAGAGGTTTAATACTCTTTGGGTGATAAGGTTGAATGTCCATTGCACATCACGACAAGGGCTATTAATTAAAAAGGCTTGCCAACTAAATACATACACAGCATTAACCTTTTATTAACCTTTGACATAATATTATAGATCTCGCATGTATCTAAATTATAGGAAAGCACGCCCACTATTTATTATTACACATTATTATTATGTGACAGTAGATAGTTCCAACCTTTGTAAAAATTCAATTAATTTGCTGTCAAAAGTGGTACAGCAATTACGAGATTGAATATATGTACCCATCTACCGATCTATACCTATTCATTCCGTTTAACCTGGTAAGTATATAAACATGTTTTTATTTAACCATAAACACTTTTATTCTGTTTTAAAAAAACTTGGTTGCAAATACATATAACAAGAAATAGGATTTTATGTGCTTAATTGTATCATGGATTGGTCGTATCACTCTATTGTGTGGCCTCTTACAATGCAGCAATATGGGTGATGTTAGAGTCACGCTGAGCGTCGCCGAGTGTCGGCGCTCACGGCCCAATATGTATGATTATCGCACGGCACGGCCGTCAGCGCTGAGCAGGATGATGATATATATTCATACATATTGGGCCGTCAGCGCTGAGCAGGATGATGATATATATTCATACATATTGGGCCGTCAGCGCTGAGCAGGATGATGATATATATTCATACATATTGGGCCGTCAGCGCTGAGCAGGATGATGATATATATTCATACATATTGGGCCGTCAGCGCCGACACTCAGCGACGCTCAGCGTGACTCCAAAATCAGCCTATGATTGTTCGGTATATTATTAAGTGACTTCACTTTAATTCTGTTTTGTTATGTTGACATTGTTTTGTTTGTATTAATGTTTTAATTTTTGTAATAATTTGCACGCCGTTAGGTAGACTGTAGCCGATCACATTAATTTATCTATAACATCTTATACCTGTACCTACATGCATTGCAAATAAATTTCTGATTCTGAATATATTATAGGCGTAGCGGTCACCTTGAGGAAGGCGGGCAGCACGGCGAGGAAGGAGACGCGCAGCGTGGGCACGCGGCGCGGGCCCCACAGCGCCATGTTGATGTAGAACACGGCGCCGCGCAGCAGGCCCGCGCCCTCGTCGCCCGCGCCCGCACCCGCACCCGCACCCGCACCCGCGCCCGCACCCGCGCCCTCGTTCGCGCCCGCGCCTCCCCGCAGCAGCTCTACCATCTCCTGCAGCGCCGCGTGGCCCATGTCCGCGCCCACCACGTTGCGCATCAGCTGCGAATGTTACAGACATAGCATGATCGGGAACTTGGCGGACGACTCGGAGATATAGCCGGCCATATTTGACAGCGGAGAATAGAAAAGAACTGCATCGAGGAGTTACCGATGCTATCGGTAACTCCAAATCAATTCAATCCAAATTCAATTTTTTTTTGTCGAACTTTGATAAACGAAAAATATTGTAGTTATTAATCAAATTAATGGTCTGTCTTGCCGTCGACGGCGTACAAATATTGTAATTATAATACGGACTGAAGGACGGAGAGCATACCTTCCAACTGTTCTGGCAGTAGTGCTCCAGATTGACGGTCCGGCAGAGCGCGCTGACGAAGGTGCGCAGCGCGGCGCGCGGCAGCAGCGAGTACGACACCACGGCCTCCAGCAGCGACAGGCAGCACTGCACCACGGACACGTCGGCGCAGTACACGCACAGGTGGCACGCGTTACTGGAACACAGCGCACGGACCATGAGCGTTTCAACCCCTCATCGAACGCAGATCAACGCGAGATACAGTGGAAAGGGCATAGAACCATCTGAGTGAGCATGACATATTCCCAGCCGCCAGGGAACATTCAAGTCAAAGACATATTAGCCGGTAAATGGTAGCTCTATAGTACATTGTACGCATTGTACGGAAAACCTATACAATGCGAGATCAGCATAAACTGGAAATGTATGGCTTGATGTGTAGCCGTGTGTACACACTCTGTTTCGGCTCCCTCGATAGTGCAGTGCATGTTTGCTGACGCCAGCGTAGATGACTTCTACGTAAAAAAGTTGCGTCTGTGGTGCGACGAGTACGGGGGAGCTAGAATAGCGTCCTAAAGATGATTGGCGAGAGAACCGATACCAGGGCCGCAGCTACCGTACAACTCGATTCCTATCGGCTTCCCTTCTGGAATTCGAAACAAAACCACTCTATCGTCATTGAAAAATCACACAGTCAGTAGTGTTTAAAATGCCTTTTAAGTAATCACACTATAGGTATTTAATACACCATATAATTAAAACTATGCAAAACGCCTACATTCAATGTTTTGTCTTTGTTGTCTCCCAACAGCAAAAAAATATTCTCTAAAATAACTCGGCGGCGCGGCTGGCTTATCGCTCCTTCAAAAATCAAGGCGTCATGACGTCACTTCGGTCACGTGACACCCCGGTTTTATACGCTTCGAGCAAGCCGGTCAAATACGAGTTATTGTACCTAAAGCGATCTAAACTTGCGTTCGCGTGAACGAGATGCCGCGATATCGGTTCGGTAGTTTTCGTTGAATTTCGTAATGCGTTCGGCTCGGAGTTCGGACAGGACGCTATTGTGTGGTTGCTGTTTGACGTAATCGCATTATAATTTGTTTACACTTGCAGTTAATTTGCATTTTGTTCGTATTATTTATTGAATACATTAGTTTATCAGTTCGAGAATCGTAGTAGTAGTATTAGTTTGTTGGTATAAAACAGTGATTAAAGTGTTTTGACTTTAGTGAAAGTGTACGTTGTAATTATGTATTTGGGGTAAGTAGATAGTTAATAAGTTGAAATTTCTTAATAGATTTGAAAAGTTATTAGTACTATCAGTAGGATTAGGATGGCGGCAATAATTCGTCAAGGACTTCCTAATTAACTACGACATTGTAGTTAATTAGAAAGTCCTTGACGAAAAACAGATATAAGTATAAATTACAAACGACGTGATAGTTTTTTCAAACATTCTAATGTTTCCCTTTACGATAAATATGAAAAGCTGACTGGCAGTTGTAAATAAAATAAAATGTATTGTTTCCGTTGTATACTTTTCTCAGATTCTAGTAGTTTATGTAATAAAGGGGTTTTTACATTCATAATCTGACGATTTTTCGCTAATTCGTTTGAAGCTCTACACCCGCGCGGCCAATTCCCTCTAGTGGCCGTGAGCGAAAACTTTGAATTGTTAAATGCCACTCCCTAAAAATTTCTCGTTAAACGCGCCCTCTGTTTAATTATTTGTGAATTTTTTTAATGGAGATATCTCGTTCTTGTACTGACAAAATGCATTGCTTTTCTGATATTTTCGTTAGATGGCGTTGCGCTATTAGGAGCTTAGTATAGATCTGCGGTAGTGCGGTTGAAATCACTTGTTGAACTGTATGAGTGTGCGTGGTTTGTGAAAGCGGGCTTTTTGAATGTGACTTTATAAATAAGTTTGAGAAAAGTACATCAAAATAGGAATTTAATGAAACGGTTTATTGACACCGTTCTTTTGTTAGGTAAACAAAACAAGAAGTAGGTTTTCGCGGCCACAAGGAAGGTCCGAAGTGACATCATAACAAGTATTATTAACCGACTTCTTCAAAAAGGAGGAGGTTCTCAATTCGTCAGTATAGTTTTTTTTTTTTTTTTTCTTTTTTTTTTTGCTCCGGGTTCCCACCCCCGAAAAATCACCCTTCGCCACTGACCGATACTGTCTTGCTCAGTAGGTTCACTGAACTCCATATGTGGCGATACTGTGCAGTGGTAGACGGTGTGTCTAGTTCCTGCACTTTCATTACTAAAATTAGTTATAAGCAAAATTCTTGTTACTAACAAACTTGCCTTGCCTATGGACTTTTATGTCTGAAATAAATGTTTTTTTTTTAAATAAATGATTAATTGGAGGATGTCTACTGTTCATTTTGTTTCGGTCGCTACTAGATCATCTCGCGATATCCGAGTTTCTGAATAAATCACACATCAAACAACATCCTATTTAACATCAAAACAATTATTAACAAATAAGTAAGTACTTATGTATGGGGAAATGAACAATAACTTGATAACATGGCAACCAAACTAAAATTAGCTGCTATGTGGGAATGGAACAAGTATCCTGTTTATTTAAAACAAGAATTGTTATGGTAGGATATTATTGAATAATTATTAAATATTGAAGATGAAGGTATTATTGTAAATAAACAGGTCACCATGTACTGTGTGGAGTGAGTGTTGACAATAAACAGCTCAGCATGTACTATGTGGAGTGAGTGTTCACAATAAACAGCTCAGTATGTACTGTGTGGAGTGACTGTTCACAATAAACAGCTCAGCATGTACTGTGTGGAGTGTGTGCTCACGATAAACAGCTCAGTATGTACAGTGTGGAGTGAGTGTTCCAATTAACAGCTCAGCATATACTGTGTGGAGTGAGTGTTCACAATAAACAGCTCAGCATGTGCTGTGTGGAGTGACTGTTCACAATAAATAGCTCAGCATGTACTGTGTGGAGTGACTGTTCACAATAAACAGCTCAGCATTCACAGTGTGGAGTGAGTGTTCACAATAAACAGCTCAGCATGTACTGTGTGGAGTGTGTGCACACGATAAACAGCTCAGTATGTACAGTGTGGAGTGAGTGTTCCAATTAACAGCTCAGCATGTACTGTGTGAAGTGAGTGTTCACAATACTGATCACGTCTCAGGTGTTTACTATCCCTCTCAATTATATGTATAGAAGACCGTCTTCCTCGTGCTAGATTGCAATAGTAATTATTCTTATTTAAAGAAAACAATCAGATGAATGATGACAGAAAAAAAAATCGATTCCAAAATTATTGAGGTTGGAATTGTGGATCAATAATAATTAAAAGTAAAAGACATTGTATTGAAGTGAATTGGTTTTTGTCATAATCATGAACACAGCCAGAAGAAGTTCATAGCTATAAATGATTTTCGTAGAGGATCACAAAACAGCAGATTCAGGGTCACTTGAATAATCTGAGCTGTAATGCACCGTAGAGATGGGTTGTAACAGGTTAAACACGATATCTGTTAACAATAATCAACAACAAAATTCTTTATTTCTTTTGGTTTAAAGTCGAAAATCGTATCTATCTGTTATTAAATAACAGCCTGTTCTTTTTGTACGAACGATAAATACGTTATTAAGTATCAATTGAATATCTTCTTTATTTCTTTTCGTTTAGAGTCGAAAATCGTATCCGAAGTTTAATACAACCGTGAATATAACGGTACTATTGAAACTTATTAATACTTACTTAACAATTCCATGAACAATCTGCTCATCTAAGTATGTGGCATTGAACTTGACGACGTTGATGATGAGCTGCAGGAACTCCACCAGCTGCGCCGGCGGCTGGATCTGCGGCAGCCACTCCAGCAGGAACGGACCGATCTGGAACCAACACGGGGCATTGTTCCAATTACTATGTAAGAGAAATTAAACAATGTTGCACATTGCGATATGATTCACTTTAGGATACATGCAGTTATAAAATACTAGCTTCTGCCCGCGACTTCGTCGGCGTGAAATTTCGGTCCCCGACCCACCGCGACGCATCCCATCGCCCGCCCGCGCTATTACTTCGTTTTCGCTTTGCGATCTGTCTGACTTTTTCTCTTTTTGCTCGACTCCTAAGGGTCGAAGCATGGTGTTACATAGCCTGTAACTTTCCTCGAGAATTGGCCTATCCAATGCAAAAAGATTTTTTCAATCCGTCTGTAAGTTCCAGAGTTTACCCTACATACAAACAAAACAACTTTTATAATATTATTATTATTTCATTTATTTTCTTTCTTATTTATTTACATTTGTTAAAGACAGATCCATAAGGCTGTATCACCGAGTGTGATGGTTTGCATATGTAGTGCCCAAGCTTCCGTACACCATTTCAAGTATAATAATGTGTTTAATCACAGGAATAATGTGTTTGGCTCAGTAGCCAAACACATTATTCCTGTGATTAAACTATCACAAATTACTTGGGGCCAGTGCCCCAAGTAATTTGTGATAGTATCATCTTCATAAAAGACGAATAAAATAATAGGGCAAGTAAAACAATAGGGCCAAGGCAAAATATGCACTAGAGATGTATAATATTTCACCCATTCCTCTTGATAGACAAATTGGTGAAATATTGCATACTGATTATTTTACATGCTTCACTGTTTTTGATTTGTTTCAAAATCAAAATCAAAATATTTTATTTCATATAAGCCTACAATGGGCACTTATGAAACGTCAGAAGCTAGGTGCACGGTTCCAATTAGTCGTTTCCTATGGAGGTTATTTAGGCTGAAGTGCAACATAGAGATGTTGAGTTGATAATCAAACTACTGACTAACCTCCTCTTCAAAGCAGTTAATATTCTTCCCGCTGTTGGTCAGCGTGTGCAGTAACTTGAAGCGTAGCTGTGTGTCCTCGGGCGGGTGGCGGGCATGTGTGTCTCGCAGGTAGTGGAATAGGATAGTGCGCATGATCTGCAGGTAGTCCGCCTGCCCCTCGGCCAGGCACCGTAGGAACCACAGTGCAGCATGGCGAGCCTCCACATTACTTTCTTCTAGCAGATCTCTTGTTAATGACCAAAGCTTTTCAACTCCACCCTAGAGACAGTCAAGTTTTTATATATGTTGTTACAGTGATGCATTATGGTTTTGTTAATGTAATGTTGTAAACTTGGACAGAGGATGTGTTAGAAAACAAAACAAAAGACTTGTTAAATCTTTTTCTAATACTTATGGAGTAGGTTTTGGTCAGAATGGTTCTGGTTTAGGAGTGGAGAGTTTTAGAATAGGTGGTTTACCAGGATTTTTGCTCAGTAGTTTGCGAAGTTAAGATAGTACACAACAGCACAAGTTACAGGGGGGGCTTGTGGCTAACTTTAACAGTAGCACTGGCTGCGATTGATCAGGTTAAGCTACGCTTGCCGCAGTTGGTCCGTGGATGGGTGACCATCTTAACATACCGAGCCCCTTCCATACCTTGGAAAACACGTTAAGCCATAGGTCCCGGGTGTCATTCTTGAATCTTTAACAGTCGTTACAAATCGTCAGAAGCCTAAAAGTCTGACAACCAGTCTTACCAAGGGGTATTATATTGTGGAGGATATATAGGCAGTCTCTCCATGTAAAATATGGGTATCAGCTGAAACCAGTTAGACTGTAAGCCAACCCCAACATATACTTGAGAAAAGCTAGGCAGATAGAGTTTGAACACAAGTAAGTAACAAATTATTAGAGAGCTCAAAAAATCAAAACAGCATGTTGGTAAAAAAAGAAATATCATGGTCTAAATAATATCCAACATAAACAGCAGTTCTTAAATAATATCCAACATAAACAGCTGATCTTAAATAATATCCAACATAAACAGCTGTTCTTATATAGTGAAATAAATTTGTAAATAAATCATATCAAAACAAACAATTCACCAAGATTTATGATCAGATAATGAAATGATAAAATATTTTTATGATAGCTCTGCTTGACAATAAAACAATGTGAAAGAAATGCACCCAACAAAGGAGTTTAAATCACAGAGAAGAAGAAAGGAAAGAAATTGCATTGTAATGTTACATCAGAATGTATTTATGAGGGTACTAAAATAATAAGTATTGGGTGTGAGCTCACCTCCTGCACGCGGACGTGGATCGCCTTCTCGCCGATCTCCTTGAGCGCGCGCAAGCGGCGGTGCAGCGGCGTGTCAGCGCTCAGCTCGCGCTCCACCTCACCGCTCACCACCAGCTCGTTGCGCGCCGGCAGCGGCGCTGCACACAACCAGAACATGCACTAGTGACCGCCCCGTAGAGCACACAGCCCACACGTTATCTAACCCAACAGAACCAGCCCCAATACTTACCCGATGCACCCTTTTTGAAGAGCACTTTTAACTTGTCTTGCAGTGACCTGTCTCTCGAACTCATTTTACGACGATGCCGGTATTGGTTTTCGTTTGTATTTACGCTAAGGCTTACGTCTAGGCGCGGTGATTACCTATTACTTTGATATTGCGAATAAAAAGACATATTTATTAGAAATATTCTCACTACCGCTCCTGCTTTGCTATTCACCATTTGACAGCTTCCCAACCAAAGTACTTGTACAGCTGACAGGCCGAGGCGGCCATTCAATTCAAGATTCTGAACGAAAGGTATTATTGACATCCGAGCATTCCGAGCACACATTTTAATACACTACATGACTTTTAAATCCCTCCAAATACAATTATTAAAATAAAAATTATAGGAAATTTTCCTATTCATTAGCAATTTCGTTTCATTATACATTATATCATGATTGTAGTAGTGACATGACCCTAATCGATTAAATTTCTGCACGACTAATGTAGTAATGTAAAATTATGTGTGTAATTTGAGCTTGGATAACGAGCCTTTTAGCACATACCTAGAATAAAAAAAACCATTTTGACAAAATGATGTTTTTGAGTGAATGTTATCCAGGTGTTGTTTTTATTGGATTTAAAAACAGTATTTTTTTACTGAATACTTTCACATTTTTCGTGGTATTGAAGTAGTACGACAAAACATTGTCTGACTTTTGCAATAGATGGCGTTATCAGTCCCTGCTGCTTGCCATGCAAGTACCTAAATCAATATCATGCCAATTGTCTAAGTCAGTGGCGGAGCAAGATCTAAAAGTGTGGTCGAAGTACATTTCGCGAGGCCCTTTGTTGAAGCAAGAAGACAATTTTTTTTTTTTTAAACATTTGATACTGGTGCCGATTCTCTTGTACACCGAACTAAACTAACTAAACTATCACTAAAATTCCTTACTTTTTACTATGAGAATCTTAGAGCTATTCTGCCAACAAAAATCTCTAAATTTAAAAATTATTTTGACAGAACTAAAATCGAATTTGACAATCGCGACTGCACTTGGTACCTACTTGTTTGCCTACCACGTGATCTTTTTGAGTCGGAGAGGCGCGCAATGTGGCCGTCTCGACGTATTTTTATATGGAATTTTTCACTTTTTGGAAGAAAACAAAAAAATTAAATTACCAACATGTTAAGTATTACGGGTTTGCGGGTTGCAAAGGGGGTCAAAATTTTCATTATTTTTGCGATAGGACACACTGTTTTCGAGATATAAGCAAAAGAAAATAAAAAAAAGATACAGTACCGTTTTGCAACTGAATTCGAGGTGTTGGTTTGAATTTTAGTTCATGACATCTAATTTTATTCCACACATTTTTAATCGTGATTAAAAATAGTCAGAGTTAGTTAGAGGATTTTAGATATAGGACAAAAATTTTGGTTAAAACGTCAAATTCAGAATAGCATTTTCACTAAATTAAAACTCAGTGCCATCTTAGTGCTGTCAAACTAAATTATAGTTAAGTTGTGTCACTTTAGTCTATTTTCAGAATAGGAAATCGTCGTTTGACAGGAATAAACTAAATTTTAGTGATTTTTAGTTTAGTTTAGAGAATTTGTGACAAGAGAATCGGCACCATTATCATATTATTATTTTTAGGAATAATAGGTCGAGATGAAAGCTTAGCTTGAAAGCTTAGTCCGCCACTGCCTATCTCGACCACAGTCTTCAGACTGACGGGGGCCCGGGGTGGCAAACTAAAGGGGTCGGATCTTTCTGCATACCTGAAACTTTGAAAACTAGGAAGAACGTAGAATTTACGAGCGAGAGAAGCGAGCTCGAAATTTTGGCACCCTACCTCAAACAGGTTACGTTTTCTTTTGAGTATTTGAGTTAAACGAAAACATGATGCTAGAGCGAGCGAAGCGAGCTTGAAAATTTTTGCACTCTGGATAAGGTAAATTTTGATTTGAACATTTATATAAAAATAGGAATTACTTTGTCGACCCATACAGAATAGTTTGGGAACGTAGGATGTAAGTAATCGTAATCGAAAATTTTAGGACCCCGTACTTGATAGGGAAGGTTTCCTTTGACATACGTCCATAAATAAATAGGAGTTACTTTGTCGACTTTTACAGAAAATTCTAAGAAAAAGAGAATATAGGATGCAAGAGCGAGCGAAGCGAGCACAAAAATTTTAGCACTCTACGTTTATATTTAGCACTCTACGTCTACGTTTGATTTTATTAAAAAGTATTTCTAAAGATTTGCCCCAAGAATTGGGGGCACTGGTTGGAGCACACCCGATACATTGATTGACTTCCTAGCCGTTGAAAGTAAAGTACACAAACAGAATGGGAAATCCCCAGCTCTGGCCGGGCGGGGATTCCCCACTATAGCAATTTTCATTTTTTTCGTCGCGTTCACGGTTTTTAAGTAATGCATAAACCGTCGTGGTGCGAGGCCCCTCGGACCGTGAGGCCGTAGGCGCTCGCCCACATCGCCCACCTCTGTCTAAAGTGAGTTGGAAAAATACGCTACTACAGTTCGATTCAAACTTAATGGTATCTCGGAAGAGTTAGCCACTCGTTGCGGAGTACTCCACCCCTCACCCCCACTGACACATGAAATTGTTACTGCGCCTGCGCAGCAGCTTGCGGCTCGCCTCATGTTCCGAGCCGCGAATGCTAACTCTCTACGCATCATATTAAGTTAGTTAGTTGTAAGTCTTACTAACCATTTTTGAGTCATGTGACTTGAATAAAGAAAAATTCTATTCTATTCTATTCTAGATTTCATTCTGATTACCTATTTAGATAATAAAACAAAATATTGTATCAACATTATCTAAACGGGACCCTATTACTAAGACTGTCTGTCTGTCTGTCCGTCTGTCATCAGGCTGTAGGTATCTCATGAACCGTGATAGTTAGACAGTTGAAATTTTCACAGATGATGTATTGTTGCCGCTGTAACAACAAATACTAAAAAACAGAATAAAATAAATATTTAAGGGGCTCCCATACAACAAATGTGATTTTTTTGCCGTTTTTATAGATAATGGTGCGGAACCCTTCGTGTGCGAAACCGACTCGCACTTGGCCGGTTTTTGCTTTATTTTACACTAGCTTCCGCCCGCGGCTTCGCCCGCGTGGTATGTCGAAAAGAAGTAGCCTATGTCCATCCCCGGGATGCCATCTATCTCCTTGCCAAATTTTATCGAAATCCGTTTAGCGGCTTAGGCGTGAAAAGGTAACATACAGACAGACAGACAGACAGACAGAGTTACTTTTGAATTTATAATATTACTAGCTGCGCCCCGCGGTTTCACCCGCGTAAGTCTCGATCCCGTGGAAATATCGGGATAAAAACTATCCTATGTTTTAATCCAGGTTATAAACTATCTGTTTGCCAAATTTCATCCATATCCATTCAGCCGTTTTTACGTGAAAGAGTAACAAACATCCATCTATCCATCCATCCACCCAATGTCTATATATTTGCATCCACCCATCCATACTTACAAACTTTCGCGTTTATAATATCAGTTAGAAGTTAGATAGTATGGAAGTATGGATTGTTTGTCACCGCGCCCACTAATGATCGGGTAGTTGTAATACCTATTGTACGTTGACTTATGCCGACTTAGAGGCACTAAATAATGTGATGACGATAAATTGCACAGTATTCAAAAAAAAAAAAGTTGTGATAAGTATATCTTTTTTGTTACCAGGGTAATGGCGTATATTATATTAAGCTATTTCAAGGTTATCGATGTAGGTACCTACTACCCACTCAAGTACCTGCCACAGCGTGTGAGGTCCTTGCGCTTCACACACTTGGGCCGTGGGAGCTGGCGCAGCTACAGCTCCTGTGAAGCAGTTATTCAGTGAACGTACCGCACATTTTTCTTAAACCTATTGCGTTTGCGTGACGCCACATTTCTCTACCCAAGCAAACTAATGTCGAGTATAAAAAATGCGTGTACAGTACAGCGTGTCGAAGGTAGACTATCAAGCCCGTACATAATAGTGTAGTGCGGGTAACCCTCAGCCTCAGGTAATGTAGGAGGGTTTAATCTGCCCTGCGTTGACGAGGGTCGACAATTTGCTGCCACCTGTGACACTGGCACACGGCAGCCACCGCGCCATCCACCGACCTAAATACTTGCGTGACGTCAATTTATTGTGAAAGAATTAGGTACAACACATTTGTATTCAAATATGGCCTCTCTTCGGCCACCTTTGTTGTTACAAGTCGCGTTTGCACTGGCGAAACATTCACAACAAAACATGTTGAATCTCTAGTTCCTGTCAAAAATTGTATGGAACATTGACAGAAAATAGAGATTTCAACATGTTTTGTAGTGAATGTTTCGCCAGTGCAAACGCACAGTTACGCTCACGCTAACTGTCACCAGCGCACTGATAATGTTATTGTGCTACAATAACTTAGTGTGCTCGTGTTGTGTTTTGGCATTCGGAGCAGCCCATCTATTCTGCAAAAAATCACCGCAAAAGGTGAAGTGAGCTGTCAATAGTCCCTAGCATCAGTTGACCTAAAAATCTCATGTGAGAGCTTGAAGTGAACTGTCACCCTACCTGACGCTAGGGGAAATCTAAGGATTAACAGTTCACTTCACCTAAGTTTTCACGTTGAGATTTTGACAGAATAGCACTACAGTTATTGTTACGCTTCATAATATTATAAATATTATGCAAGTAGGTAGGTACTTATCCAAAAATTCACATTTTCAAAGTAATCTTTTTCGATACAATTGTAAGAACTTGCCCTACCTTATCTACCACTCTTTATCACATCGTTGTCAAGCAGGAGCATTTCTGATCGCAATCTAAGTAGGTAGTTTAACATAATAATTATGCTTGGAAACTCGAGCATTATTTTAACAACGACATGTACCTACTGGTCAAATACATGTGTGAGCTGTCGGCCGGCAATATGTTAGTATGAAAATCCGTATCTGTCGTGTTTAGCGGCCGAATAAATTACTATGAAAACTAAAACCCAACTACGACAAAAAAGTCAACTAAAACCTACAAGACATCATAGACTAGACATCATAGACAGAAACATTCTAAATCCGGAGACACACGTCATCTAGTTAATTTAAGCCCGTGTGACACCGGATGTTGAGTTTGTCTGTCTGTGATGTCTTATTACTTATACGTTATAAGGCGCGATTCCATTAGGAAAGTCTTGCATGCAAGTATGACGTCAGGTTTGCGTCAAAGTTGATTGGATTGGAAACGTATTTAAAAGTGTGAAAATTGCATACAGGTTTTACTTGCATACAAATGGAGAAGTCCAAAAATTGAATTTTAATTAGGAAATCGTGAGTGGACGACGTGCTGTGGTCGGTGCTGCTTGCGAAACGTGTGCAACTAACGTTTGCGCGTTTAATTTCCATGTCACTTGAATAAAAAAATGTTAAAACTACCTCATACAAGTTGTAGCTTGTATGCAGGTTTGTTCAATTCACTGTGTGTTTGCACTGGCGAAACATCCACAACAAAACATGTTGAAATCGCTAGTGTCTTATATGGAACATTGACAGAACACAGAGATTTCAACATGTTTTGTTGCGAATGTTTGTCCAGTGGAAACGCACAGTTATTTGCCATAATTATGCAACTTGCATACAAGTAACTTGCCTAATGGAATCGTGGGTTTAGTTGATTTTTTTGTCGTAGGTAATAGTTGAGTTTTTGTTTTTTATAACTTTTATTTTAAATTAAACATTTTGGGGTTATCCATACTATCCATACTTCCATACGAATAATTATTATAATTATACGAATTATTATACGAAATGTAACCTAAATGTAAAGTATTATGGACTATGACTATATTATTATTCCCAATCCCTTACCTCTCTTGAAAAGAGTTATACAACAATATCAATATTTCCTATGAAATCATACCCTATTTAACCCTCTTAAGGGATGACAGACAGACAGACAGAGTTACTTTCGAATTTAAAATATTATTATATAATTCTGTTTACATTTCTCGGGACCATGGGGTCCCGGTCTTTTAGAAGGCGTACGAGGGGCCGAAGCCAACTCGCAGAGGCCCGTTAGACTTTTTAAATGGAATGAGGCACCAACTGACGATTATCCCTGTTCGCACTATGCAAATGCACCCACGGACAACCCCCGGTTGGTATAGGACTATTGTAGAACATGGAAACAAGACATAATGGGCTATGGGTTTGGGTGGCTATAGTTTACTGATTATCTAGAACTATGGAAGACTATGGCCCCTGCCTGACCAATGTTTTTAATAATAAAATACATAGATAAAAATGGCAGGCCCCGAAAACGGTCGCTAGCACAAAGTGTCGTAACGACCAGCGGGTAACATGGTATAATCGTGTTATGAGGTGCTTAAGAGGAGTGTTGAGGTATTCCACGGCTATCAGGACAATCCCGGAAGTACGGTCAAGATCCCTACCAGCATCTTACTGGAATACTTCCTTCCTCCGAGCACGTTTGCTCTTGCGAATCTCTGCTCAAGCCGGCCAATAAAGGCAAGAATGAGGTGGGAGCTCTGTTCCTCGTCATTGTTCGCTCTAGCAGGCTATAAAGACAAGCCAGAGATGAGGAACAAGACATCTTCCGGGAGGTAGGGTCCGTGGGGTCGCTACTGCCCAACAGCTCGCCACATGCTGCCCTGCGGGTTTCTGTATCTCTCTTGGTCTGGCTCCTCATCCTCTCGTTCCGGCAAAGTAAACTCTACCGGCACAGACCTAGGATTCGGAGCGCGCAAGCCCCACCACGACGTTAACGCGAACGTAGAGATACAGCGGTGGGGCTATTATATATTATTATTAGTAACTAGCTGCGCCCCGTGGTTTTACCCGCGTAAGTCTCGATCCCGTGGGAATATCGGGATAAAAAGTATCCTATGTGTTAATCCAGGTTATAAACTATATGTTTGCCAAACATCCAAATCCATTCAGTAGTTTTTACGTGAAAGAGTAACAAACATCCATCCATCCATCCATCTATCCATAGGTACTTACAACTTACTTAGGTTCGTGTTTATAATATTAGTTAAGATTAGGATAATAGTATATTATCCTTACTATAAATGAGAAAGTAACTCTGTCTGTCTGTCTGTCTGTCGCGGTTTCATGCCAAAACTACTGAACCGATTTAAATGAAGTTTTGGTACACAGATAGTCTAGAGCCTGAGAAAGGACATAGGCTACTTTTTATCGACATACCGCCCAGGCGAAGCCGCGGGCGGAAGCTAGTAGTGTATATATAAATAAATATATCAAAAGTACAGAATTCGGATATCTACCCTTGTCCTAAAATATGATTTTCTTCATAATATTAGGTACCTTAGCAAAACGTACGTATACCCGGCTGGGGCGATCAGAGCGTGAAATTCAACAGCTACAGGGTGTCGATACTTCGCATCATCAATCATAGCTAAAAATAACGACCGCCGCCGCGCTAAAGCCTAGTATAATACACGGTGAAATTTGCATCACAGTTTTGCTAGAACAAACGTTGTTCAGACCATGGTCTACTACCATAGAAATATAAAAAACAAAACTTCTTTCTCATCTTTATTTTATTTCTTATCTTTATTCCTATCTTCTTTCTTCTTTCTGTCTACTACCATTTTAAAGCATTAAATATGTTATTAAAACAAACTAAACTATAAAAAAAAAACTCCATTTGAAATAAGATTAGACGTTTAAATAAACCTTTTTTACAGTCCGTTCAACCGATTTTGACTTCTATTGCGTTGGTAGCATGACAAATGGCAGCTGCAGTACACAGTTGGTATTGTGTTATCTTTTTTGCTTTTAATGCCATCCTTATGCCTACGGTATAGAAGTCAAAATCGGTTGAACGGACTGTATAAAGGTTTGTTTCAATGTCTAATCTTATTTCAAATGGGGTATAGCCGTTCTCAAATAAGTCTTATGTTGCTCAAACATTAACCGTAACATCAAAGTAGGTACTCATCGCGGTAGCGATATGGCATTCAAAAGAGTTATGAGGAGTCCACGTGGACTACAAAGATGTCCGGCCAATGCGGGCCGAAACGCAAATAAATCATTAGCCAATGACATGCATATAAATGATACAATCGCGCGAACTACTGTTCCGCCCTTTTTTTTTATTTATCATTCACAAAATCCACAGCTCTTTGAAAAATTATCTCAAAATCAAAAGTCATTTATTCAAACTAGACTGAGAATAGAATCAGCACTTTCAAACGTCAAGAACGTCGAACATAAACTAGTCTAACAGCCAATTACGGATTTACAATTTAATAACTCTATAGTACATGCAGCAGAAACATACCTACAGAGTGAGTAGTGGTACCTCATTTGTCAAATTATAGTGAGTAGTTTAGAAGTTATGAGGGAACAGATGAACATACATAATATGTAAATACATACATACCGGTAAAATCATAACCCTCCTTTTTGATTCGCCGTAGTCGGGTAAAAAATGGAAATGCGTTCATAAAGCTTGATAAAAATTTCAATAGCATTATAATTGTATTCTCCGTCGCTTTCAGACTGTTCAAGCAAAAGGACGTAAAATACTTCGGAACTAGAATTTTATTAGAAAAGTTGGTCGAGACTTGAGAGAAAAATCAAAGAGGTCGTCGGCTCAGATAATGGCGCCGGTTGTTGGCTCTTTATAATTTACGAGTGTTGTGCTATTCACTCGCTGGTTATGTTTTAAAATAACTGTCAATATAAATTCCATTAACCGTCGGCATATTATTTATGCAGTCGCAGGATGAGTTCAGAATGCCCATGGAACGCCTTCAAACTTTATTTAAGGTCGTAAAGAACAAAAGGAAATCGTAAGTCTATAATGCAAATGTACTTAAGTGACATACTTAGTCAAATTGAATTTTCCGGGAAAAAATTAAGATCTGGAAGTTGTGTCAACTTGTTTCGGCGTCGGGCGATGCGGCGACGTTACGCGGCGGGCTCGGCCGGCGGTCCACGCAAACTTTTAAGCCCCCGGGAACGACTCAGTCTGTATGTTCTGCATACCTAAACAACTTACTTACATTATTTTTCCATTATGTGCGGATTTCTTATATAATTAGTCTCGATTACCAAGTAGGGACAAGCCGATTACTGTTTAGTAACATGCTCTTAATTCTCTGTTAGTCTAATATGGCTCTAAGTGAATTATTTGGAATATTTGTTGTTTATTTATGAAATGACTAATCGTTACTAATCTAGTCTAATCGCCGTAGGTGAAAAATGTTTATCAGTTTTCAAATTAGATTCCTTACCACATTGTGTGCGGTAAAGTCTAAAATACTATAACTACAAACCCGGGGCGGGTTGGTAGTGCTTCGCATGGTTTTAACAACTTACCAAAACCTCTAGACTGCTTTATTTTATATACGTTTGTATTAATCTAGACTAACATCTAATAAAGCTGACAAACAAACAAACAGCATCGGGAAAACCAGTCGTCATAAAGAACGCTTAGAAACAACGAATAGTGCGGGCGGGCGATGCCATGCTATATTATTATGTCAAAACAAGAAATTTCACGCGAACGAAATCGCGGGCAGAAGCTAGGGTATATGTATACACATAAATCTTCCGGAATAAATACTCTATAAGTAATGGTCAAAATCGTAACAAAACCTATATCATATATATTCATAAAATCGTAAGCTTTCAGTGTCTGATCATTAAAGACTTTTGCAAAAAAAGTATCTACTGGACTGGAAGATGCGAGAAATATGTAACAACTAGCTGTGTTAGCTGTTTGTATGGCTGTGTATGTGCTACTTACCCAACACAAGTTCGAATACCATGACCTGCTATGTAAATAACAGTAACAGGATTTATTACTTAGGTACTAAGTAAGTATACCAATCCATACTAGGTAATATTATAAATTCGAAAGTAACTCTGTCTGTCTGTCGGTCTGTCTGTCTGTATGTTACCTTTTCACGCCTAAATCACTGAACGGATTTCGATAAAAATTTGGCAAGGAGAAAAAATTTGGCAAGCCGCGGGTGGAAGTTAAACTCAAAAACAACCCAAGTAAAGCTGAGACAAGATACATAAATTGAATAGATTACTAGCTTCTGCCCGCGTGGTAAGTATGTCGATAAAAAGTAGCCTATGTCCTTCCCCGAGATGCCATCTATCTCCTTGCCAAATTTTATCGAAATCCGTTCAGTGGTTCGGCTTGGCTTGTATGAATTCACGATAGTATTTCAATCATTAGTTTTATATAATAGGATTTGGATGAAATTATTCGCACAGATATGTAATTTATAACCTGCAGGCAGCCCCGGATCTTCAATTTTTTTTAGGCGGGGCAAAATCTGATAATATGCCGCCCCCGCCCACAAATATTTTTTTTTTCACCTATCTTTATAATTTATTTAACCCTATTTATTTACAGATAAACAGGGTGTTAGGTTAGGTTACACCGTTATCCTTGCCACCAGTGGTTGGTGTCATTTATAGAACGTAAAATCAATGGAAAATTACAACTTTTTATTAATTACATTTTACCACAAGACTATTTTTACTATTTCCCTTTCACCCTATGCTCTAAGGCCACGAACTTGCGTCTCAACACGGGTGGGGGGCGTGGGACGTGACCTGACCGGCTGCAGCGCGACCCCTCCCTCAGTCATTCAGCTATTTCGCTAGCGAGCACGGTGTCGGATGGAAACTTTTTAAAATCTTTTAATGAAAATAACTTTTTTTTTGTTGTTACTCGGTCATTTATTTTTATATTTAAGTCAACTCCCCATGGTGGTTTGAGTGACAACGGTGTTTACCCTTAGACCCTGTATAGACATGAATGTGTACCTCCTACAGTCAATACACGTTCAAATATATATCCTACACTGTAGGATATATATTTTATAAACAACACAGGATAGGATTTAAAATAAAAATCAAATATTGCATTTGTGAATTGAATTGAAATTACAATTGTACTCTTCGAGCTTTTTGTTCTGCAAATAAATCTATGGCTTTGTCATAATTTTGCTCTTGTTGAATTCGATTTTCTATCGCTATTGCAAAGACTCCATAAGCATTCCTGCCTCATAGAAGATCGCAAATCATTTATAGTTTTAGTTTGCTAAAACTTCGCTCATAGCTTGCGGATGTAGTAGGAAGCGTAGAGTACCTAAGCCCCTAGGTATCGGTCGAGTTTCGATGGCCACAGTAAAACAAGAGTGAAATTTCTGTACTTGTACTACTATTTATTCTGTGGTAAAAGTTAAGTAAATGATGATAGTTAATATTTAGCGCTAAAACCAGTAGCGAACTGTTTGAAATCGCTCAACTAGGTTTTAATACTGTGACTAATTGGCTTCAATGTAATTTACTAACATTAAATGCTGACAAGACAAAATATATTCACTTCTCCATGCGCAAGCCTCAAGTTAACATTACCAACCCTCACCTATATGCCCATGAATGTAAAAACCGTACAGTCAACATGTGTAATTGTCCTGTTATCCTCAAAACAAGCAACTTAAAATATCTCGGGGTAATAATAGACGAAACACTCTCTTTTAGAAAACATATCGAAAGTTTAGTTCAAAGAGTGCGCAAACTAATATATGTTTAAAAAAAATTACGATCATTTGCTGATTCAAAATTAATCACACAAGTTTATTTGGCCCTATGTCAATCAATAATTCAATACTGTATCACTTCTTGGGGTGGCGCACCCAAAACTAATTTACTTCCTCTTGAAAGATCTCAGAGAGCAATTTTAAAGATAGCAAACTTCCATCCCTTCTTCTTTCCCACAGATCAGCTATATAGATCCTGTAACGTACTGACGGTTCGCCAGCTTTTCATTATGCACTTATTATTAAAACAGCACACCATGCTCAAGTTTACTGCTGACAATACTAACAAAAGACGGAATGATATAGTGTGCACATCTAATGCAACCTCAAAACATGTCTTTGTAGAAAGATTTTTTACATTTTTAGGACCCTTTTTGTATAATAGATTAAATAGAATACTTAGTATCTATAAATTAAATTACTTTAGCTGTAAAAAAATTATACTTAATTATTTACTAACCCTAGATTATGCACAAACGGAAGATCTACTTGTTGTCTGCAAATAGAACCGCTAACGTGCCTCTTTGTTTTTATATACCTAAGTTCTTGCTTTAGTTTTTAATTTTGTACTCATTGTTAATTTATTAAAATAAGTATCTATGCACTTTCTAGCCTGAAGCACAGGTTCAACCTAGTTCAGGCAAATATGCAACTGTGCTCTATTTTAAACTGTTATTGTATTTATTGTAAACGTGTCCCTTCTTATAAATAAACAAATTATTATTATTTTATATATGTTGACATATCTCGGGACCATGGGGTCCCGGTCTTTTGGAAGGCGTACGAGGGGCCGAAGCCAACTCGCAGAGGCCCGTTGGACACTTTTAATGGAATGAGGCACCAACCGACGATTATCCCTGTTCGCACTATACAAGTGCACCCAAGGACAATCCCCGATTGGCGTAGGACTATTGCATGATATGGAAACAAAGATATTTGATTATGGGTTTGGGTAGCTTAGTGAACTGGTTATCTTGAACTATGGAAAGACTATGGCCCCTGCCTGACCAATGTTTATAAAAATACACAGATAAAATGGCAGGGGGTGACTTGCAAACTCAATAATGGGCCCCCGAAAACGGTCGCTAGCACATAGTGACGTAGCGACAAGGAGGCAACATGTCCTGAGGTGCTTAAGACGAGTGGAGAGGTATTTCACGGCTATCAGGACAATCCCGGAAGTACGGTCAAGATCCCTACCAGCATCTTACTGGCATACTTCCTTCCTCCGAGCACGTTTGCCCTTGCGAATCTCCACTCAAGCCGGCCAATAAAGGCAAGAATGAGGTGGGAGCTCTGTTCCTCGTCAGTGTTCACTCTAGCCGGCCAATAAAGGCAAGCCAGAGATGAGGAACAAGACTTCTCCCGGGAGGTAGGGTCCGTGGGGTCGCTACTGCCCAACAGCTCGCCACATGCTGCCCTGCGGGTTTTTGTATCTCTCTTGGTTTGGCTCCTCATCATAGACCTGTTCCGGCGAAGTAAACTCTACCAGCACAGACCTAGAGTTCGGAGCGCGCAAGCCCCACCACGACGTCAACGTAGAGATACGGCGGTGGGGTTATTATTATTTCGGTTTTTAAATTTATTTTTCTCAGGTTAGTTCCTGGTATTTTCAGAATCTCACGGGTGTGAACCAAGGTGAGATTCTAGTTATTATTCTGGGAAGGTAAATTGCTCTGTACTGCAGTGAAATTATTATCTAAGTCTAGTTGTAAAAATTTTCTTACTATGCGGCAAGTGTTTAATATGGCAGCTTTTTGTAATGTTAGATAAGTGTATTTGGATAGATCGAGTGCATTAAAACTATTGAATATTTGTTTTGGGATAACACCTGTTGTAGATATTACTATTGGGACTATAGTGACTCTATTCATTTTCCAAACTCTGGTAATTTCCTCTTGTAATTCTGTATACTTCCTGATTTTTTCTGTGATAGTTTTTTGTATGTTATTAGTGTTTGGGACTGCTATATCTATTATAAATGTGTGTTTGCCTACTTTATCAACCAGTGTTATATCAGGTCTGTTGTTATATATGGTGTGGTCTGTTATTATAGTGCGATCATAATATATTCGGTAGAATTGGTTTTCTAAAACAGGTCTAGGCGTGTACTTGTAGTATGGTGTGTAGGGATCTTGCATGAGTTTAAGTTTGGTTGCGAGTTTTTGGTGTACGATATTAACAAGTTGATTATGTCTGTGCGTATAGTCGTTTTGGGTTAGTGTGATACAAGCTCCTGTGATATGTTGTATTGTTTCAGGTTTGCTGTGACACTTTCTGCATAAATCATTTCTTACTGTACTATCTTTTATTATGTATTTTCTATAATTTTTTGTGTTTATGACTTGATCTTGAATGGCTAACATAAACCCTTCTGTTTCAGGAAACAGCTCACTTAACTCTAGCCATTTGTTAGAAGCCTCTTTATCTATGAATGTTTGGTGTAAATCGTTGGGATGTCTTCCATGAAGTTCTTTTTGCCTCCACTTCCTGTGTATCTCTTCTCTATGTCTCGCTTTATCTACTGTCTCAATATTGCTATCATCGCTAAGGTTCAGTGGTGTATACTGTTTGTCTATCTCTATAATTGTTTTGTGTAATTGACTGTTATTTTTCTTCCGCATGAAAAATTGTTTTAAGTTTATGACTTGTCTTTTATGAAGATGTGATATTTCGATTAGTCCCCTGCCACCTTCTTTTCTGGACATTATAACTCTTTCGATTGCTGACTTGGGGTGGTGATATCTATGTTGTGTTAGTGTGGTTCTTGTTTTAACTTCAAGAGCATGTAATTCTGTGTTAGACCATTTTATTACACCGAAAGAATAAGTAAGTATAGGAATCGCGAACGTATTTATGGATTTGAATAAATTTTTACTAGATAGGTGCATTTTGCATAACGAATGTATTCTACTATTGTATTCTGTTTTTAGTTTATCCTTAATAGTCCTATGTTCTAACAATCGTGCTTGATTGTAACCTAAATATTTATATAGTTCTTCGTCTTTCATCGCTTCTATCACTTCTTCAGTGTCTGTTGAGTAGTTTCCTTCTATAATCTTACCTTTCTCTATATTTAGTTTCCTGCATTTGTCTAGTCCAAAATCCATTCTTATGTCTTTTGAAAATGTTGTTGTGATATTTAATAAATCGTGTAAATCTTTATTTTTATTAGCGTATAGTTTTAAATCATCCATATATAGTAAATGTGTAATTTGGTGCAATATCGACCTGCCGTTCTTAATATCAAAGCCTAATTTCGATTCGATTAATGCTCTGGAGAGTGGATTCAGGGCTAGACAAAACCATAGAGGGCTTAATGAGTCCCCTTGGAAAATACCCTTTTTAATCGCTATTTCGTCTACGGATAAGTTTGTTGTTTTAGTTTGTAATTTTAGTGTCGTTCTCCAGGATCCCATTGTACTTTTAAGAAAATTTATAATTAGTGGATTAATTTTATATATGTTTAATACTTCGATCAACCATGAGTGCGGAACGCTATCGAATGCCTTCTTGTAATCTATGTAAGCTATGTATAAGTTCTTTCTAGATCTTTGAACGTATTTTAAAACAGTGGAATCGATAATTAATTGCTCTTTACACCCCATATGACCGCGCCTACATCCTTTTTGTTCTTCAGTTAGGATATTGTATTGTTCAGTGTGTTTAATTATTTTGTTAGTTATACAGGACGTTATTATTTTATATAAGGTTGGGAGGCAAGTGATTGGTCTATACTGTGAAGGATCCTGGGTTCTACTTGATTTTGGAATCATATATGTGATTCCTTTAGTCAAAAATTCTGGAATATTTTGATTGCCTTTTAAAATGTCATTTATTTGCTCTGCTAATGTTCTATGAAGTGAGTGAAGCCTTTTTATCCAAAAATTGTGTATACCATCTATCCCTGCTGCTTTCCAGTTATGTGTTTTATTTATAATTGTATTTATTTCAAGAGCATCTATATCTTCAAACGGCATTTCGTTTATAGTTTCTGATCGGACTCTTTCTTTTTGTATCCATTCAGCTTCTTTGTTATGTTCAGTGCTGTCTGACCAGATTCCTTGCCAGAATTCCTTTAAAGACTCTTGAGATGGAGGATTAAAGATTGCCGTATTGTTGCCTTTAAGCTTTCTGTAAAATTGTTTCTCATTTGTTTTAAATAATCTATTGTTATCCTTTCTTTCTTTGGCTTTTTTGTATCGTGCTAGTCTATGACTCTTCACTAGAAGTTTTTGTTTTAACGTATCTAAGTGATCTTCTATTCTCTTATTAATGTTTTCATGTGAACTGTGTTGTTTAGTATTTTTAATTATCAGTTTGACTTTTTTTTCAAGTTTTCGTGACGTGTTGCCGTTTTTATATTGTGTAAGTCTGTTAATGACTTTTCTTAGCTGATCTATGTCCATTTCTAATCTTTTTTGCCATGGTGGATCGTTTATTACTCTGTTATTTTTACTAGTTCTATCTGTATTTATTTTTAGTTTAAAATAAATTGCAATCGTAATAGCTACAGAATAGATTAAAAAATGTGTGTCGCTTAAATTTTCTAGGGATGGTGTTTTCTGAGGAATTACTTTTTCATTGAAAATACTAATGATATCCGATAATTGACGAGATGGTCTGATTTTTGGTAATAAAGGTCTACACGCAGGATCCATTCCGTTGTATTTTAACATATTTGATTCTAATTCGTTACTTAATGATTCTACTAAGGAAGGGTCAAACTCAATATCATTCTCTGTTGGGATTAATGTACGATTATCTGTAGCAGAATGACTACTGTGCTGTGTGGGTGCGGTTAGTTCTGTGGCAAAATATTCAGTCCCTGATCTAGTGTCGTGTTCAACGGAAATATTATATGTTGTAAGCGATTATGTTATGTGTAAGGTGTTTGTTAGTTGTGTGAGATTTATACTTTCTTCTTCTTCATTTTTTAGTTGTTCTGATATTTCAAATCTAATTCTGTTTAAAGTGTCATCTGATAACAACTTGTTTCTGATTATAACCCGCCTCTGGTCTGCTATTCTTTGTTCCGTTACATTAATTTCTGGGTATTGTAATTTAAATTTTTCAAATAATTGTGTGCAGTACATGGTTCTGTCCTCTTCAAGTTTTGTAATATGATAGTAAGTGCGCATGATGAATATGTTCATATCTTCAGTCCATTTCATGCGCACTCTGGGTTTTCCCGCTTTGGTGGTCGCAGGCTGAGTAGCTGACGCCGCCTGCGAAACATCCAAGGCGGATGTAACTGCTCTACTGTCATCACTATTGTCTAGTCTGTCTGTCGGTTCGGCTGTAACATTTTTGTCGGGGAGAACCCGCCTGCTCAGTCCCCCACCGCCGATGGGTCGCATGCTGAGACACCCAGCATCGGCCCCGGGTGTGCCCCGACGATTGCCCTCGGGTAGCGATCCTATACGTATTTTCTTCGATCTAGTCTCCATGTTAAATGGGTTTCCAGAGCCACGTTAGCCACGCCAGTAATTTTTCTATCGTGTGTCCGCCCCCCACGTGATTAGATGGTCAATCAGGACGTGTGGTTGTTTAGGGGGCTTATTATTATTATTATTATATTATTATTATTATAGTTGTCCATTCGTCTGTAAAGTGTGAATTTTGCCGCCCGGGGCATAGGCCCCGGCTTGCCCCCCCCGAGATCCGGGGCTGCCTGCAGGCGTAGCATGAGCACCGTTTTGTCGATGGAAGAGTAGACAAAAATGACGTTTCCTGTAGACAGTAGACAGTACGACGGCAGCAAAGTAGAAAGAGTCAACTGCACTTTTTACGAAATTCACTCTTTTACATAATTCGACTCAGAATTCTTTGTTTTGTCATAGGATTTATTGGTTGTCAGTGTGATTTTGACAGTAAGGTTAGAAAACTTTCTTCCGAAATACAGAAAGACCTAGACAAAGATCGTTAGAAATGAAAGACAAAATGACAGATTGTAGAAGGATTTCTACAGTGCGATGTCAAAAATGAAGAAACGAACTAACACTTTGTATAGAAAAAGCTATGACTATTCGTCGCCTGCTGGATTAAAACATAGGAGACTTTATGATACTTTACGTATCCCAATAGTACGTTTCCATATTATAATTTCCGACCTCCGCGCGGGCGAAGCCGCGGGCTAAAGCTAGTTTATAATAATGTTTATACCGCTGATATACTGTTCGTCATCATATTCTCAAAGAGTAGAATAAGTATAAATATGGGGACTTATTCTACTCTTGCTCCCATGTCACCACAGAGTACATATTTATATGTCACTCTCAAATGTACTCTGTGGTCACTTCGCTCGCGGTCATTTTGGTTATCTAATCAAAATGAATTTAAAATTACTCATATTTAGGGCACGATCTAACGGTGTACCAGTTTATTGTTGTTTTCTCTTTCTGATATACTTAGTGTATAATAAATTCTATTCGAAGTTGCCACAGCCCGACCGCGTCCCGGAGTACATGCAAAAATATGTGACGTACAATCCGTTAAGATTCCCGACACATGCGCTGAACAGCGAGGAGCTTGCCAGGCTCACCGACACCATCGAGATGATTAACTACGAGCGCGAGGTGCTGATGGCGTGGCGCTATGGCCCCGTGCGCTCCGACACCAACATGATCGTGGTGCAGGTGCACCGCGACGTGGAGCGCCTGCAATTTCTCATCTTGTCGCTGGGGCAGGTGCGTAACATCCAGTCCGTGCTGCTCGTGTTCTCACACAGCTACTACGACGATATCATCAACAAGCTCGTATCCAGCATCACTTTCTGCAGGGTCATGCAAATATTTTACCCCTACTCGGTTCAGCTGCATCCTAACATGTTTCCCGGTACCGACCCCGGTGACTGCCTGAGTGCCATCGATAAGACGGATTGCAACGATCGCGACGGGCGTCTCACAGAGCACAAACACCACTGGTGGTGGAAGGCTTTCTTCATCTTCAATGACTTAGACTGTTCTGACAACTATAAAGGGACAGTTATATTCCTAGAAGAGGATAATTATGTTTTACCGGATTTACTGTATATGCTACAATATACTACGCGCTCTAAGATATACCTTCAAGGAACTCACGTCATGTCCTTTGGGAGGCCGTACGCAAAAAAATTAGAGTATGACCTGCTGTCTGTGACCATGTGGCGGCCACCGTACGACAAAGGACTGGCCTTCAACAAGACTGTGTGGCAGAAGATCGCCCTGGCGTCGTCGTATTACTGCAAGTACGACGACCTCAGCTGGAGCTACTCGCTGCTCAACGTGTTTAGCCAGCTCCGCGGCGGGGGCGCAGAGATGGTGGCGGCCATGGCGCCGCGCGTGCTGTCCACCAGCATGTTTACGAGCGGCCGCGTGGCGCTCGACCAAATCAGTTTGTGGTTGGATGACGCTAAGATGTTTCCTTTGAAAGTGAAGGCGGTGATGCTGTACGACGATTACGGCCGCGTAGACAAGGGGATGAAGCCTCCCCCGAGGGGCAACGGGGGCTGGAGCGACTTGCGGGACCACTTGTTTTGCCTAGACCCTCTTATGGTCACCACCCTGAGCTATCCTCACAATTTCACAGAGAGCTTCCCGGACACTCGTGACGATGCTAAGGATTATATTGCCATTAGCCAAAAAACTAATATCTCGGATACCAATATCCGCAATATCTTGTAACTTTGAGCTAAAAAAACCCAGGGATTGTAATTTGTGCGTTAGGAAGTCCATTGCAACCGCGGTGTGAATTGAATACGAGTTTTTTTGCGTCGCTTTGTACTGCGTATTCATCGTGGTAAGTTTCGCCAGTCGGCCTAAGTCGGCTGTACTTATACTATCGTGTACAAACAAGAACTGGTAACCGTTTGTGAAGGCTCCAGTACAGTCACATTAAATATTGAGCAGTCTGTGCAAAGCTGTACGAAGCTTGGAGCGTTACTATTTAACGAGGGTATATTCTTACACTCACAAGGAGTAAAGCTCGTGAGCTGAGTGCATTTCGTAAGCGTTTACGAGGGGCGGGACTGCAGACTCGTTTATAATTTGCATGGGAGAGGCACCCGGGCCTGGCGGGTTGCCAGCCGCCCCCGTACCGCCCTGCTGCACGATGCACACGCCGACACACCTTCGCTACATAAACTCTGTCAGACACCATGCGTTTCTACGCCGCACGCACCATAGGAGCACGTAATCGCCATAAAAAATGTTACTTGCAACTGTACGGTGGCGCACTGCGGATGTGTGGGTACAATGGTGCTGCTAGTGTGTAATGTGCAGGTGGCGCACTGCGGATGTGTGGGTACAATGGTGCTGCTAGTGTGTAATGTGCAGGTGGCGCACTGCGGATGTGTACAATGGTGCTGCTAGTGTGTAATGTGCAGGTGGCGCACTGCGGATGTGTGGGTACAATGGTGCTGCTAGTGTGTAATGTGCAGGTGGCGCACTGCGGATGTGTACAATGGTGCTGCTAGTGTGTAATGTGCAGGTGGCGCACTGCGGATGTGTGGGTACAATGGTGCTGCTAGTGTGTAATGTGCAGGTGGCGCACTGCGGATGTGTGGGTACAATGGTGCTGCTAGTGTGTAATGTGCAGGTGGCGCACTGCGGATGTGTACAATGGTGCTGCTAGTGTGTAATGTGCAGGTGGCGCACTGCGGATGTGTGGATACAATGGTGCTGCTAGTGTGTAATGTGCAGGTGGCGCACTGCGGATGTGTGGATACAATGGTGCTGCTAGTGTGTAATGTGCAGGTGGCGCACTGCGGATGTGTGGGTACAATGGTGCTGCTAGTGTGTAATGTGCAGGTGGCGCACTGCGGATGTGTGGGTACAATGGTGCTGCTAGTGTGTAATGTGCAGGTGGCGCACTGCGGATGTGTGGGTACAATGGTGCTGCTAGTGTGTATGTGCAGATGGCGCACTGTGGATGTGTGGGTACAATGGTGCTGCTAGTGTGTAATGTGCAGGTGGCGCACTGCGGATGTGTGGGTACAATGGTGCTGCTAGTATGTAATGTGCAGGTGGCGCACTGCGGATGTGTGGGTACAATGGTGCTGCTAGTGTGTAATGTGCAGGTGGCGCACTGCGGATGTGTGGGTACAATGGTGCTGCTGGTGTGTAATGTGCAGGTGGCGCACTGCGGATGTGTGGGTACAATGGTGCTGCTAGTGTGTAATGTGCAGGTGGCGCACTGCGGATGTGTGGGTACAATGGTGCTGCTAGTGTGTAATGTGCAGGTGGCGCACTGCGGATGTGTGGGTACAATGGTGCTGCTAGTGTGTAATGTGCAGGTGGCGCACTGCGGATGTGTGGGTACAATGGTGCTGCTAGTGTGTAATGTGCAGGTGGCGCACTGCGGATGTGTGGGTACAATGGTGCTGCTAGTGTGTAATGTGCAGGTGGCGCACTGCGGATGTGTGGGTACAATGGTGCTGCTAGTGTGTAATGTGCAGGTGGCGCACTGCGGATGTGTGGGTACAATGGTGCTGCTAGTGTGTAATGTGCAGGTGGCGCACTGCGGATGTGTGGGTACAATGGTGCTGCTAGTGTGTAATGTGCAGGTGGCGCACTGCGGATGTGTGGGTACAATGGTGCTGCTGGTGTGTAATGTGCAGGTGGCGCACTGCGGATGTGTGGGTACAATGGTGCTGCTAGTGTGTAATGTGCAGGTGGCGCACTGCGGATGTGTGGGTACAATGGTGCTGCTAGTGTGTAATGTGCAGGTGGCGCACTGCGGATGTGTGGGTACAATGGTGCTGCTGGTGTGTAATGTGCAGGTGGCGCACTGCGGATGTGTGGGTACAATGGTGCTGTTAGTTTGCTACCTGCTGCAGTGTGTTCTGTTCGTACGCTTTGTTTATTGGCAAACAATGTTAATGATGTTTTGTGAAGAGTCGGCGTCACGCCGCCGCCGCTAGGCTCACCCGGCGGCGCTGCTCTGCCTCACTACTAGGCTTCAACTTTAATTAACTTTTCTTAATAAACCAATTACGTTTTGTTCCCGGTGAGACTCATCAGAAACTCGAAATCATACATTTTATAATTATTGTTGTATAATTTTTTTAGAAGCTGTTTACTTGAATTTGTTTAGAAAAGATGTTTTATATAGCTCTGTAGTGTAATGTATTGCATTTATTTAATTTATCTTTTAGAAATAAATTAAATTATTTTTAAAGCATTCGTTTCTATTGATGGCAATGTGTCTGGCTAGTAAATAAACGAGGTCTGAGGCTCTATGGTGCACTACTACACCTTTGCATATGGTGTCTTACGTTTTTAGGTTCAAATAATGGCCACTAATTAATTCCCCCCTAATGATCGAGGCCAAATTATTGTGTTAGTAATATTACTCATTCAATGAATTATAATGCAGTTCGATGCTCAAGTGCACGCTCGGCCCCTCGCTGAGCGGGTGGCACTCGCAACTCGCTGGCCGGCCGCCGCTTTCTCACCTACCTACTGATTCTTCATAAACGCATTGTTTCGCAACATATTTGTTCTGGAAATAGGTGACCATTTCTGAAGTGCACTGGGAAATAAAGCAATACAAGAATTCGGTTGCTACGGCGGCGGCGGGGGCAGGCGTATGGCCATAGATTTATAATGTAGATGTTGTGTAGATGTATCGGACAAGCAAACGAAGTGCTTATACCTTAGTATGCACCTCTTCAAGAAAATAATAATCTCTGTTAGAAAACAAGCGATCATTATGGTAACAATAAGTTAACAAATCAATTCCTTCAGAAGGTCGAAAGTTTTTTTTACTACGACGTATATCCGTCAGGAGCTGATAGGGCCAGAATGCAAGTACAGAACTACTTCTGATAGCGAAAGTATATATCACAAATTAACACAATAGACATTGGTGCCGATCCTCTTGTCGCTAATTCTCTAAACTAATAATCACTAAAATTTTGTTTATTCCTGTCAAACGACGATTTCCCATTCTGAAATAGACTAAAGTGACACAACTTAACTATTATTTTAGTTTGACAGCACTAAGATGGCACTGAGTTTTAATTTAGTGAAAATGCTTTTCTGAGTTTGACGTTTTAACCTAAAATTTTGTTCTATACCTAAAATCCTCTAACTAAATCTGATTATTTTTAATCGCGATTAAAAATGTGTGGAATTTAATTAGATGTCATGAACTAAAATTTTAACTAACACCTCGACTTTAGTTGCAATACAGTACTGTATCTTTTTTATTTTCTTTAGCTTATATCTCGAAAACGGTGTGTCCTATCGCAAAAATAATGACCCTTAAAAACCCTGAAACCTCAATTTTGTTTTCCTTATTTTCCATACAAAAACTGAAAAATTCCATAAAAAACACGTCGAGGCTGCCGTCCCTGCGCGCCTCTGGCTCTAAAAAAACATCACGGGGTAGGGAAAACAAGTACCAAGGGTAGGCGCGGTTGTCAAATTCGATTTTAGTTGTGTCAAAATAGCTCTTGAAGATTCTCATAGCCAAAAGTAAGGAATTTTAGAGATAGTTTAGTTAGTTTAATTCGGTGTACAAGAGAATCGGCACCATTATCACTTGAATTTGTAATTTGAACTTAATGCAGTCAGAGTAACCTCTCGATTTGTTCACGGCAGAGAAGGATGCTGTTACGTAGCCCTTTTAATTTAAATGAAGCTCATTAATAAAACGAGCCAATTAGTACGACTGACGCCCGCGTCTCGTCTCATCGCGATTCATGTCAACTTGCTACATTAGGGAGGTTCGGCGGTATTCATGCAAATAAACATATAACACACCTACTCATTACTATGCAAGTACATAGTTAGCGTGGTTTATTGAAATCATAAATAGTGTATTCGGAATTTCTCAGTACAGCCCGACTTCCCATGTGTCCCATGTGTTCTGTCAGTCCTGCACAGTACTGGGACATGAGTAAATAAAAATGGCGACAGTACACCTTTGTCAGACCCTTACCGGAATACAGGCGTGATGTTATGGATACCACTGTGTCTAGCTTAATTTGTGTGTGGTATAAATGATGTGTTGTATAAAGCCACATAGAACCATCACAATATAGTGTTGCACGGTACCCGCACACCTCACTTGACGTAGCGAGCGATAGTGTTCATGGCACAATATAGTGTTGCACGGTACCCGCACACCTCACTTGACGTAGCGAGCGATAGTGTTCATGGCACAATATAGTGTTGCACGGTACCCGCACACCTCACTTGACGTAGCGAGCGATAGTGTTCATGGCACAATATAGTGTTGCACGGTACCCGCACACCTCACTTGACGTAGCGAGCGATAGTGTTCATGGCACAATATAGTGTTGCAGGGTACCCGCACACCTCACTTGACGTAGCGAGCGATAGTGTTCATGGCACAATATAGTGTTGCACGGTACCCGCACACCTCACTTGACGTAGCGAGCGATAGTGTTCATGGCACAATATAGTGTTGCACGGTACCCGCACACCTCACTTGACGTAGCGAGCGATAGTGTTCATGGCACAATATAGTGTTGCACGGTACCCGCACACCTCACTTGACGTAGCGAGCGATAGTGTTCATGGCACAATATAGTGTTGCACGGTACCCGCACACCTCACTTGACGTAGCGAGCGATAGTGTTCATGGCACAATATAGTGTTGCACGGTACCCGCACACCTCACTTGACGTAGCGAGCGATAGTGTTCATGGCACAATATAGTGTTGCACGGTACCCGCACACCTCACTTGACGTAGCGAGCGATAGTGTTCATGGCACAATATAGTGTTGCACGGTACCCGCACACCTCACTTGACGTAGCGAGCGATAGTGTTCATGGCACAATATAGTGTTGCACGGTACCCGCACACCTCACTTGACGTAGCGAGCGATAGTGTTCATGGCACAATATAGTGTTGCACGGTACCCGCACACCTCACTTGACGTAGCGAGCGATAGTGTTCATGGCACAATATAGTGTTGCACGGTACCCGCACACCTCACTTGACGTAGCGAGCGATAGTGTTCATGGCACAATATAGTGTTGCACGGTACCCGCACACCTCACTTGACGTAGCGAGCGATAGTGTTCATGGCACAATATAGTGTTGCACGGTACCCGCACACCTCACTTGACGTAGCGAGCGATAGTGTTCATGGCACAATATAGTGTTGCACGGTACCCGCACACCTCACTTGACGTAGCGAGCGATAGTGTTCATGGCACAATATAGTGTTGCACGGTACCCGCACACCTCACTTGACGTAGCGAGCGATAGTGTTCATGGCACAATATAGTGTTGCACGGTACCCGCACACCTCACTTGACGTAGCGAGCGATAGTGTTCATGGCACAATATAGTGTTGCACGGTACCCGCACACCTCACTTGACGTAGCGAGCGATAGTGTTCATGGCACAATATAGTGTTGCACGGTACCCGCACACCTCACTTGACGTAGCGAGCGATAGTGTTCATGGCACAATATAGTGTTGCACGGTACCCGCACACCTCACTTGACGTAGCGAGCGATAGTGTTCATGGCACAATATAGTGTTGCACGGTACCCGCACACCTCACTTGACGTAGCGAGCGATAGTGTTCATGGCACAATATAGTGTTGCACGGTACCCGCACACCTCACTTGACGTAGCGAGCGATAGTGTTCATGGCACAATATAGTGTTGCACGGTACCCGCACACCTCACTTGACGTAGCGAGCGATAGTGTTCATGGCACAATATAGTGTTGCACGGTACCCGCACACCTCACTTGACGTAGCGAGCGATAGTGTTCATGGCACAATATAGTGTTGCACGGTACCCGCACACCTCACTTGACGTAGCGAGCGATAGTGTTCATGGCACAATATAGTGTTGCACGGTACCCGCACACCTCACTTGACGTAGCGAGCGATAGTGTTCATGGCACAATATAGTGTTGCACGGTACCCGCACACCTCACTTGACGTAGCGAGCGATAGTGTTCATGGCACAATATAGTGTTGCACGGTACCCGCACACCTCACTTGACGTAGCGAGCGATAGTGTTCATGGCACAATATAGTGTTGCACGGTACCCGCACACCTCACTTGACGTAGCGAGCGATAGTGTTCATGGCACAATATAGTGTTGCACGGTACCCGCACACCTCACTTGACGTAGCGAGCGATAGTGTTCATGGCACAATATAGTGTTGCACGGTACCCGCACACCTCACTTGACGTAGCGAGCGATAGTGTTCATGGCACAATATAGTGTTGCACGGTACCCGCACACCTCACTTGACGTAGCGAGCGATAGTGTTCATGGCACAATATAGTGTTGCACGGTACCCGCACACCTCACTTGACGTAGCGAGCGATAGTGTTCATGGCACAATATAGTGTTGCACGGTACCCGCACACCTCACTTGACGTAGCGAGCGATAGTGTTCATGGCACAATATAGTGTTGCACGGTACCCGCACACCTCACTTGACGTAGCGAGCGATAGTGTTCATGGCACAATATAGTGTTGCACGGTACCCGCACACCTCACTTGACGTAGCGAGCGATAGTGTTCATGGCACAATATAGTGTTGCACGGTACCCGCACACCTCACTTGACGTAGCGAGCGATAGTGTTCATGGCACAATATAGTGTTGCACGGTACCCGCACACCTCACTTGACGTAGCGAGCGATAGTGTTCATGGCACAATATAGTGTTGCACGGTACCCGTACACCTCACTTGACGTAGCGAGCGATAGTGTTCATGGCACAATATAGTGTTGCACGGTACCCGCACACCTCACTTGACGTAGCGAGCGATAGTGTTCATGGCACAATATAGTGTTGCACGGTACCCGCACACCTCACTTGACGTAGCGAGCGATAGTGTTCATGGCACAATATAGTGTTGCACGGTACCCGCACACCTCACTTGACGTAGCGAGCGATAGTGTTCATGGCACAATATAGTGTTGCACGGTACCCGCACACCTCACTTGACGTAGCGAGCGATAGTGTTCATGGCACAATATAGTGTTGCACGGTACCCGCACACCTCACTTGACGTAGCGAGCGATAGTGTTCATGGCACAATATAGTGTTGCACGGTACCCGCACACCTCACTTGACGTAGCGAGCGATAGTGTTCATGGCACAATATAGTGTTGCACGGTACCCGCACACCTCACTTGACGTAGCGAGCGATAGTGTTCATGGCACAATATAGTGTTGCACGGTACCCGCACACCTCACTTGACGTAGCGAGCGATAGTGTTCATGGCACAATATAGTGTTGCACGGTACCCGCACACCTCGCTTGACGTAGCGAGCGATAGTGTTCATGGCACAATATAGTGTTGCACGGTACCCGCACACCTCGCTTGACGTAGCGAGCGATAGTGTTCATGGCACAATATAGTGTTGCACGGTACCCGCACACCTCGCTTGACGTAGCGAGCGATAGTGTTCATGGCACAATATAGTGTTGCACGGTACCCGCACACCTCGCTTGACGTAGCGAGCGATAGTGTTCATGGCACAATATAGTGTTGCACGGTACCCGCACACCTCGCTTGACGTAGCGAGCGATAGTGTTCATGGCACAATATAGTGTTGCACGGTACCCGCACACCTCGCTTGACGTAGCGAGCGATAGTGTTCATGGCACAATATTGACGTCACGACGGTACTGTTTCCTTCAGTTCTATTATACATTGATCGAACAATTTGCATGTATTATTTTAATAACTCTCAGTATTACATTTCTGGAATTAGTGCCTACCTGACTAGATATATCAACGAAATCCCTATACGTTTTATTTATTGATCCCATTATCATCAAATCTCTCCTTTCTCTTATAAGAAATGATACATCACTCCCAAAATAAAAGAATTGATCAAATAGCTTCGACGTAAATTCATATAATTTAAAATTGGGCCTGTTGCTTATTATTGCCGCTCTAGACTGAATTTTTCACAACTTAGGTTAGGTTAGGGTTAGCACCTCGCCAGCGCCGGGGTTACAGTCACACCAGTGCTAGCACCATCGGATCGCGTGACCCCGCGGAGAAGCAATGGCTGCATACTTTCACGCCACTGCACTGGAGGTGTTAACTACATGGTCGCGGTATTTTTGAATTAACGTCATTGCATGTGTTAGAATCACTATAAATAATAAGTATTACTATATGTATTTATCTATGTGTTACCCAACTTAGTAAGCTTTTAGTGTCAGAATGATTACTGGTTATTTGCCGTGTATGAAAGTACTGTTGAATATATGTTTTGTAGGGAAACGATTTCATAAAGTAAAGCACAGAAAGACAAGGCAACTCATTTATTTAATTAGACTTGTCAGTATTTAATCAGAAAGCTAGTTGTCCGTTCACAAAACTAGTTCTTCATGGAGAAGAAGGACAAGAAACTCCATGGAAACAGTATTACAGTTTTCTATTGGAATAATCAATATTCCGTAATACAACTTACATTATAATCAATGTTGGCAATTTACATTATTACCATTTAAGAACATAAACATAAAGCAATAATTACGGTATAGTATCAAATTACTTTACTTACGTGACAACCGCCGACAATTCCAAACTACAACGGCACTAGAACCGACCAACTGGACATCTACCGAGCAACTGACTCGATAACGTCCTTACAATCCTTTTTATATCCTACAAACGTCACTTTATGTCAAACATCTACCGTCATTTTTAAATAAATCATAGATGATCATATATTTTGGTTGAAACGGCTTATTATATTAAAATAGCCATATAAAATCTTAGATACGCTACAAGTATAACTAAATATTACATAATAATTTATAGTAATAACATTGTAATGAATTTTACAAGATAAGTGTTATTTTTAGGTAAACACAATATCAAATCAGCTACTTCTGGGGCCCTACCATCAACTTTTAAAATACTTGCCAAGTACATGACAGGTCAACTTAGCAGGCTAACCTGACAGGTTTTCTATTTGTACCATGAGCATTTCCGTCTGACCTGCAATGTATCAACTTACCTGCTACGTGACCGTTGACCAGTACGCCATATTATAAACAAACGTTCGGAAATACTTTTTCGCAATGTTATCGGTTTTACGGTTTTAAAGAACTAGATTAAATTAATTTAATAACAGTTTATAATGATCAAGAGAATTCTTACAAAAACTATGTTTCGTAACAAAATATCTTATTTAACACGAATACGACATTGGAGACCCTTTTAGATACTTATGAAAATAATCTTAAAAGTTACCAAAGTTATTGCTATTTTCGAACGACTATCCTAGCCGTTAAGTATAAAAAAATATAGTTTTTGATTGCTTGTCAGTTTGACTCTAGTGATGTTACTAAGTTACTAAAGGTCAGGCACTCGATTGTTCCGATTATGTAATTCAAGTACTCAATTCAAGTTGAATCTAAGCCTTAGATTCAACTTGAATTGAGTACTTGAATTAGTCTAAGGTAGTTACTAGAGGGAGGTTTCCAACAGCTTCGCATGTTTGAAACGCACACAAAAAAACAGAGAAAAGAATCATAGCCCGATCCAAAATACAGCAACCGTTCCATATTGGTATATTGGGGTTTAAGTCAGTGACATTCGGGTAAGATTTTTCGGCTTTGTTCGACTTTGTAAAAAGCGCTTTCTCCACATTTCACTCTCAATCTGATAATCAATGATGATACGATGATGATTTTAATGACAAATTACAAGTTATCAACATCATTCATCATCATCAAAATCATTTACCCACAGTATACTTTCACTCATCTTATTAAAACTCTTTGACTCTACACAACATAGTATTTTGTTACCTTGAGAGAAAATGAAATCGAGTTTTTATTTTATACAATAGGTACAGTATCGAGTTAAACAAAATTTAGCCGCATCACTATCTGACACTGTCAGAAAGACAAGTCAAGTCAAGGGACAACAACACTTCATTATTTAATTTTTTCAGTTTCTTTCGAATTGCATCAATTTCATATATTTCTTTTTTTCCTGTGTGTTATTGAAGGATTATAATTAGTATGGAATCTTCAAGATGGTACAGCATTTACTCCAGATGGATGTTGTGTTATTTCTTCTGTGAGATTCCAACGCAATGTGCGAAGACATAGTCCGAAGCTACAGATGTGCGGTGAACGCTTTTGTATCAAATGCACGTCGTATAAAGCTGAGAGTTAGAGCCTGATGGAGCAAACTGCATCTTTATTAGATGAAATATTATCTACTTCTAAGTCGTCCGACGTTGAAATTGATACTTACAGTAATAAAAATGCTTTGTTTACATAATGTGATTTTTGCTTTCAATAACCGTTTAAAACACCCTACGTTCCTACTATACATTCCTACGTTCATACATTCCCACAATCCTACGTTCCTACTATACATTCCTACGTTCATACATTCCCACGTTCCTAGGTTCCTACTAAACATTACGGAACAGTGCACTATTTTACTAAACTACAATACCGATGAAGTGTAGGTTGGCCTACTCACTAAACAATTTTTTAAGTTATGATCGTATTTCTCAGTAACCTCGTTAGACGAAGTATAATCATTACTACCACTGTAATCTAGAGATCATTATCAGAGTACATATTCACAAATGAACATGTACTTACGTATTTTATTTTAAATTAAAGAAAACAGTTCACTAAAAGTAAATTTTACACGCCTGCTTAACCCATTCGCTGCGGCAGTAAAAATTACCTTTACTAGCCAGGTGCGGGGCGGTTTTCGTCGCAAACGCCGATGCGCGTCCTCCGCACCTCATAAGGATAATATAAAACGCCGATTGGCGTTTTCAGCACTGTTTAAAGAAATTGATCATTCTGACGTTAAAATCTTAGACAAACAAGAAATACGCGATACGGGTGGTACGGTAGTCGTATTTGGTGTAAAAAACTAAATTTACTTCAATTAGGAGTCTTTTTGTGCAGTTTTTGTTCTGTAATAGTTAATTAGGTGAATATGGCGATAAATGGTAAGTTAATTATTTTAATTAAATAATTGTGCTTCACTTTTAAACTACCGTCTCATATATTTTAGTTTCTAAAGACAAGAAAGGCTAAATTATCATTATAAATTATTATCAGAGGTAGTCAACCTTCGTTTACTTTTATAATACTACTATTATTCCATGCTCCCGTCAAAAAAGTAAAGATAAAACGCCCACCTGCACCATGGATGTCAAGAGGGATACAGATGGCAATGAGACGTAGGGACCGCGCGTTCCGTAAATTTAAAAGGGATCGTAGTGATGAGAACTGGACAATGTTCAAGGCCGCAAGAAATAGATGCAATCAGATGATACGCAATGCTAAACGCCGCCACATTCTGGATACTATAAATTCTTCCTCACGCCTCGACGCGTACTTCGCGCTGGCGATCATTGAGTTCGTGGGGCACCCATTTGTCAAGCTTTTTTACCTTGCCAATTTGACGCAAATGGACCAATATTGTTTTGACGCTAACGTCGAAAGCTGCTGCTAATTCAGCCGTAGATTGTGTATCATCAGGTTCCACAATCGCCTTTAATTCGTCATTGTCGACCAAAGTCTCCGGACGACCGCGAGGTTCATTTTTCAGGTCGAAATTTCCAGAACGGAAGCGAGCAAACCAATAACAGGTGGTGCGTTGGTTTGTAGTGTTAGCTCCGTAAACGTCGATGATGTTGCGTGCCGCTTGTGCCGCGTTGCTGCCACGACGGTACTCATATTCCATAATTACTCGAATTTTTAACGTATCCATGATGACGAAAAAGATTGAAATGCGATGAAAATGTAACACTAATCATTAAACAAATGACTTCTTTTGAAAAAAGAATTCCAATATTTTAAAATAAAATTCATTTGAAATTAGAATTCTTAGCCAAACAAAAATTATTTTGATTTGAAATGGCCAGTACTGCAGAACGGAAATTTCATAGGTAAAGACCTAATCAAATCACCACAGCTTTATGAATGAGGATAATCTGTTTTTATCAGTTGCGGCATAGCACTGACGCTTCATAGTTGTGCTTCAGACTTTGTCCACTCTTCGGTTTGGCATGACATGGCTTCTATTTGTATGATTAATTCAAGTGATTAAATATAAGAATATAAATTTGCAAAATTTGCGAATTTCCGCCATTTTCCACCATTTTCTTTGCAGTAATTTCTTTGTGCCATGCTTTTATTTTGTTTCTGTGCAATGTTGATAGCATGGCGTGTTTTATTGTTAGCTCTGTCTTTCGTGCCCACTATACCACAAGAATGAAAGAGATAGGGCGCTTAGTTTCACAGATAATCGCAAAAAAGTTGGACCATAGTTGAACTGCCGTGGTACAAAAAGCATCAGTCAACTGCGTTTTTTTATCTATCGTAGCACGTCAGACAACAGGGGAAGGGTTATAGAAAAATAATATTAACTAAATATATTTAGAATCAAAGGTTGTTAAACCCTGGAAAACGTTAGGAAACGCTACGTTTAGGCGTCTTCCGCACCTAGAAAGGAATTCGCAATTTTTCTATAAGTTAAAATTCCGGAAACGGCGAGCAGTACCATGCTGTGTTTTAAAAAATAGTGCACATACTGCAAATATATTTTTTTGTGACTAGATTTTGGCAAGATATAAGCAATTTAAAAAAAACGCCGTTGGGCGTATTCCGCACCCGAATAGTAAATCAAAAAACGCCGATAGGCGTCCGCCGCAACGAATGGGTTAATATGACTGCATGGCAGTTCAGCAGTCGAGTGTTTACATGTCAAAAATGACTTGATGGTACAGCTTAACGCAGGTCAGACCAGTGAAATGTTGTCACGTGACCACTGACCGGCTTTAGTCACGTGATCGCTGGCTTGCCTGTTATTTGACATGTTCACGGTACAAAATAGCCCGACAGTTCACTTTACGTCGAAAATTGACCTGCTATAAGAGTTCATGGTAAGCCCCCTGTACGATTCACAACAGTTGAGTCAAATTAGCGTTTGACCCACAAAATAAGCTTGTTAGAAAAACAATTAAGTAAATCAACAACAGATAATAATTACATTTACAGCTATATCAAGTATTTATTTTATAATAAATACATATATATATCACATGCATGTCAAGCCAGTTACCGCTCAGTTGGAATGATTCACGGGTGGTACTCAAAGACAGCTCTTTGTGAAAGAGTTCGTACGAGAAAGTACCTACCAGTCCTACCACTGTATCTACGTACTGTTAATACAGGCATATGCCACGTTTCCAATTTTGAGATATGTCTCTTATTGTATTGCTAAACTCAAAGTGTCCTTTGTCATCATATCGCCGGCTTGCTTGCCAGCCCATAACCACAGATATTATAATACTACGTAAACGTTCAGTAATACGACTCACGACTCGCTGGAGATATCATGCATCTAATATACCATGTTACTTATTCTTTTATTCCCAGATCAGCATATAAATGCTCATATTTGTTTGCGTCATAAAACCTAATATAGGTTTTGTCATAAAAAAGTGAAAAGATTCCGCTTGTATCTTTTATTTTACGTGTACGGTATAGTAGAACTGTTACTTAGTTTTATTCGCTTTCGGACAGGCCGAGGCGAGGCGGCCCTCTGTGAGGGCTGTAAAACGAGCCTACGTTTATTATAGTTGATAATTCGAAAACTTGATTTTCGTTCGGTTTACCAATATGCATCATAAAATTCGTCCGCATCGCTGTCAGCAGGAAAAGTGCCCAAAAGGCTGGCAGCATTGCCACGTTGTATGGCAATGCTGATTCTTGACCGAAGAATAGGCCAGCCCTCTGGTCACATGGATATAATAAGTGAGCACTCGGGCCCCATGGCCCCAGGGTTTGAAAAAAGAAAGAAAGAAAGAAAAATATTTTATTTGGGACACGCACAGGAAAAACAATCAGTAATATAAAGTAAGTAGGTACTAAATTAAATTAAAAGAAAAATTAAAACTAACAAAAATACTTAGGCTACCTGTGCGAGGCCAAAAAGGCCCCTACCTCAGCATAATGCTGCGATATTTAAATAAATAAATACCGCAGCGCTGGTATTCTGATAGGGCCCGCTGTGATGTCACGGACTCGCCTACAGACACAATATATAACCCCCCGGGTTTCAACCCCAAACGGCTCGAACATATAAGACCCAATGAGATTGGAGTATTTGCGCCGATTGAGATTTTCCGCACCTGCAGCAGCAGCCCCAGCAGAGCCCGCCGTGCTAGGAAGATGGGATGGCGCAAGGGTGTCGACACACGTTGCATCCCACAGCAAAGGCCTACCTACCTTCTAAGGCATTATGGTTATTCCGTCTGGTCTCGTCCCATCGTCACGTGGCAAGCCATTGGGTTCTAAAACAGCTGGCACCACGACGGTGGCAAGAGCACGACGGATGATGTCATTGATGCTGGCGTGTCGTGCTATCCGGCCTGCGCTTCTATTGCTGGATAGGCCATGGTGACCGAGGCAGTCGACACCTTCACCGCATTGGCAGCGATGCGGAGCCACACATGGAGCGCCCAGACGCAGACAAGAATCGAGCCGGAAGGTGTCACCCAGCATAGTGCCTATGTTGGGTGACGGTAGTGCCTGAAGCCAGAGGCCCAGCTCCCATTCACCCTCAGCCAGTAGGCGGGCACGCTCAGCAGTATTGGTGGACGTGGGTAGTTAGGTTATATGTTTCAACCCAAAGGTACACTAACTAGCAATATGTAGCTAATAAAAACAGCACTTATTCAATAGTTTCTAAGTTATGATATGATAATCATTGCTTTGCTCAAATATGAGTACCTACAATACATACAACACAAATTGTCAGCATGAGCTGTTAAAAGTAGTGATAAAAACAGATTGCCTTAAACATGTCACTCCGTGTCTAATTATTGTAAAATGTTATGATATGGAAGTGCCTCCGCTGCCGGCACCGCTTCCTGAATTGGCTGCCGACACCGCTTCCTGAATTGGCTGCTGGCACCGCTTCCTGAATTGGCTGCCGGCACCGCTTACTGAATTGGTTGTCGGCGCTGAGTTTGGAAAAAAACAGCGGAAAATGGGATTGGCAATTTGGCGTAGGCATAATTAAAATAACATGTAATAAAACTTTTTTTCCTCATGAATATATTTCCCGGAACCGAACTATGCAGTTAGAATAGGTTAAATATTTTTAGTTTAGAACTGTGACCCCAAAAGATCTTAAATTGCACTCCGCCAAGCCGTAGTATGCGGTGAGCAAGGAACCTACAGTTACTACTGCTTATACTTATTTTCTTACCGATAGTCTCTATTGTGCCTTCAAAAAAAAAAAAAAAAATTAATTTACTGTCAATAGTAAGTCCTAAAAATGTTGTTGTATCAACTTTTTTAATGTTATTATTACCTATTGTGTCTAGATTGATAATTAATGTCAAGCGTTGACTGAAGTGCATGATCTTAATCTTATTTAAAATTATTTTTAAATTGTTACTATGTATTTTACGAGTTGTATAAGTCAGGCAAGTCATTAATATAATGTAAACAGGGGAGGTCCCAACACACTTCCCTGTGGGACACCATCCATAAATTCACGTTCTTGCGACCGATGTGACTCTTCTCGTTTTTAGTTATGTTTATCCTACTGACTTCACAACATGTTGCAAAAGTATGGTTTTCAGAGGACTTGATAATTTCCCTAATTGGGTAGGTAGCTGGTTGTATCAAATACACAAGCTCAACTAATAAGGGGTTTACGATTGAGATTATTATTCATCTTTCCAGTTTGAACAGCAGCGCCTTTAATACGTGCGGCATTTGAATACAGATGAAAGTGTCGTGGAGGCGAGTGTTTGAGTGTGGCTGCCTGGTGGCTGGTGGGCTGGTTGTCGCTAATGAGGCACATTACGCATTCACTCGGTGCCGGCTAGTTATGAATTCTTTCCAACTTCATAGCGATCACGACTTCTGTGTCGAGCGACCAGCGGTGACAAACGTTCATGATTTATACTATCAAGTATTTTTACCCTTTCTTGTCTACGTGGCTTTCAGGATAATCTTCAGGGAATTTAATGAGTTCAAAAAAAGGAATCCTGCTCACATTGACGTATCGGAGCCATTCGATGTGTCGATGTAAATGTTGTGCTGTTGAGGAGAACGGCGTTTGCCATCGAAAAATAAAGAAAGAATCGAGGATCTACAACATTATCTTTTGTTCATGCTAAAAAATAAATCTGCTGTGCCATACATTTTGTCGATTTAAGTGAACACAAATGTATGGAACAGCAGATTTTTTTTTTCGCGATTTCAGGGTTTGTCCCATAGAAACAGTTGTTTAAAATGATGAGTACAATGACCCTTTTTCGGGTTTATTAAACAAAAAATAATGTTGTATAATGTGACAAGGTAAAGTAGACGGCTTTCCTGTCCAAGTTTACTTTCTTGTTATTAAGACTGTCTCTCAGCCAGGGGAAGTTGTTTCATTCAAATATAGATTACTAGCTGCGCCCAGCGGTTTCACTCGCATAAGTCTCGATCCCGCTAGAATATCGGGATAAAAAGTCTCCTTTGTATGTCCTATTCCAAGTCATGGTCACATATGGGCCAGTCCAGTAATTTTAGCGAGAAAATGTAATAAACAAACAAACTCACTTTCGTATTTATAATATTAGTAGGTATAGATAGTCAGGATTTACTTCAGCTGAAGCTAGATAAGCTAAAACGCCTGAGCTTGTGACAGACACCGCAGTATAAATGGAGTCAACTGATGAAATATTAAAATCTTTTCAGAAATCACTCTTTGGTGTTATTATGTATGAATACATTGAGACTGACTTGTCTTTTACTTTATAATTGTAAATAGATAGGAGTTACTAATGTAGACAGGAGGTTACTGTAGCGTTCCACAGTCGGATTCATATTCTATACTTGGCGCTAATGTGCCAACACATTAAACTCGGACAAATATGCCACTATGTTTCAGTCAGTGACTATATAATATTTATACCTACTAATAAAATGTTTTCAAAGCCAAACTAATCTGTAAAACACATTACCAGGCAACAGTTAAACGAGCCATGTTATTTAGTAGTCTAGCGAAATAGATATCCCGACAAATCGCCTTCACTCTTACCGTTCAAACTTTACAAACACTAATCACGGAGAGGGCCCGTAACTCCAGTAACGTGTGTACATACATAACTAAGCGAAATGGCCGCTCACATGCTCGTCACGGGTGTACTATGCCTTATCAAATGCCAAATAATCGAATATCAATTGATCGACCACTATAACTCGAAAGTCTAAATACTCGAACGCTCGTCACTCGTACGCTCGTATGCTCACACGCTACGCAATCTATCGCCTGCGCTTGGCGAAAGCGTGGAGCGGAGGACCAGTTCCTACCCGACCAAATCTATTCTACCTTCCTAATTGTAACATTACAAACGAATACGTGTTTTATTTAGATGCAGTAAGATGAGTTTTTGTGTGTGTTGTTTTGTAGAGGTACGCGGATCTATAGCTTGAAGTTTCATTTCGTGTGAGTACAGTCTACAGTGGCGTTCAGTTTTTGTTGAGCGATTCATTGGGAGTGTTCGTCTGCACATTGAATTATGAAGGCTTTTGTTTTGTTTGGGAGTTGTTTCTGTTATTTCCTCCGGGGACTGAGTTAGTTGTTTATGTTTTGTTACGTAAGATATTTATAGCATTCACTCCTGTACGATACGGAACCGGCCTCTGTAGCTCTACCATGAACGGCCAAAACTAGCGTCTTCGTAAATGATATATAGAAAAATATTGTACAGCGCTCCTAGCGATTATGAATACTATAGATTTCAATAGGTAAGAAACCTACTAATGTAATGGTAATGTATTCGATAGTTCGATAGTAGATGTAATGTAGAGTAGCTCACTAGCATTTTGAGGGGATTAAAATTAAATAAGTACCTTTTTTAGAAGGTTAAAATAATGTCTGTCTGTTATTTAACATGAAATATGTTAGTTGCCACTGAATTTGAAGACCAACGACGTGAACAATGTGTATTTCAAGCTAAAATGATTGTGTTTTGAGACAGCTGCCAACCACACCAACTTAACTTTAGTTCGAACGAAACTCTTTGTGTTGACTTCAAATCCAATAATATGCACAAAACTGTAAATCTTCTTTAGAGATTCTGAAGTCTTAATGAACTTTCTTTCACTTAGAATTTCCAATTGGTATTGAACATGAATTTTTGCTTGAAATTCACGTTGTTCACGTTGTTGATCTCCACATATTCCATGCTAAATACGCTCTTTCCAACAACTCCTCATAGGTATCTGTTTGTTTACCAAACAAAGTTAAACCCGAGCCACGCTAGCTCATCTTATTTCGTCCATTATCCAAGCGCGTCCATTTTACATTCTGAAAGCCCATTTCTCATTCCGAGTGTAATGTAAGCAGCTATTTGGCCAGTTTCCATCTCCTAAATCATGATCACACAAGTTAGCTACAGGCTGTGAGTGCTGTGACAAAATCGCGGAACGTCGGTAAACTCGTTGCGCGCACCTGCAAGCATCCCTAATACAACCAACCATAGCGGGAGCATGTGTTTTATTCGCGGATGACATTTCTCTTCTAGTCTCATGCCAGAACAACTTAAATTTTAATGAAGAACTAAATTAAATCCTCACCAAAACCATGACACGGTGCCGCGTAGATTGTACATTTTCATTCTGAGATGTTCTGAATTTTTTTCATATATTGTGGTCCTGCTCTGGTGCGACTCCGGCATCATGTACAGGAAGCCTAAATGTCACTTTAAGATAGGTACGGACTATGACTATATTTCCAAACGAGGCGCGGACGTCGACGACGACTCTAAGACACACGGCTGCTGCGTCGCCAGTTCTTTTCTTGAACTTGGTTTGACATGCTGCCGCGTTTCTAGATTGCACGCAGATCATAATTATTATGAATTGTCAGTTTGCGTCATTTTACGATGATTTATAATATGATTCTGCCAAAGTGGCCGTTTTAGGCCCCCTAATGTCATTATATTAACGTTCGTGAGTTAACTAAATATAATTTGACCGCATACTGTATTTGGCTATTAAATATTAAGGCTTGAATACCTCCTACGCTGAAGTCGGTCGCGCGTACGTAAATACATTGTGTTCTACATAGCACCTTACTGCGATGCTGACGTCTGGCGGCGCGTCGCGTACTACGTTGTGTTCTACATAGCACCTTACTGCGATGCTGACGTCTGGCGGCGCGTCGCGTACTACGTTGTGTTCTACATAGCACCTTACTGCGATGCTGACGTCTGGCGGCGCGTCGCGTACTACGTTGTGTTCTACATAGCACCTTACTGCGATGCTGACGTCTGGCGGCGCGTCGCGTACTACGTTGTGTTCTACATAGCACCTTACTGCGATGCTGACGTCTGGCGGCGCGTCGCGTACTACGTTGTGTTCTACATAGCACCTTACTGCGATGCTGACGTCTGGCGGCGCGTCGCGTACTACGTTGTGTTCTACATAGCACCTTACTGCGATGCTGACGTCTGGCGGCGCGTCGCGTACTACGTTGCTACGCGTACGGTACCGACATCAGCGTAGGAGGAAGTCAAGCCTTAAGCAGCGGTTTCATTTGTGGTGATACCATACATTTATAAGTACTTATTCAATCAATCAATCTGCCTAGCCTCTTTCCAACTATGTTGGGGTCTGCTTCCAGTCTAACCATATGAAGCTGAATTTTAGTATTTTACATGGAGCGACTGCCTATCTGACCTCCACAATCCAGTAACTGGGTAACACGTACCCCTTGGTAAGACTGGTTGTCAGACTTTCGGGCTTCTGACGACCCGTAACGACTGTCAAAGACCCACGAATGACAGCCCGTCCCAATGGTTTACCGTGCTTTCCGAGGCACGGAGGTGTCTCGATATGTAAAGATGGTCACCCATCTACGGACCAACCCTGGCAAGCATAGCTTAACCTACCTCCCTGATGGATCCTTATTCCTTGATGGATCGACCCGTGCTGCTGTTATTACTTAGCCACGAGTTCCTCAGCTCCTCATTTATAAGAACTTATTACTATACTGAATTATGATTGTGAACATAAAATTAAGTTATTTATAAGTTTCTCGTACAACTACAGTGTCAGAGCGAGTCGCAGCTTAATACAACTTTGCTTTTGGGGAAAACTTGGAGGTGTCATAAAATACTCAGAGGTCAGTTTACCCGCTCAACTGTCGATTGGCCTTTAGAAGGCGATAACTATTAAAACTATTGTGTCTCGTTAGTGGCAGTTGGAGGTCTGTACATCCCGCGAGAAAATGTGCAAACTGTGTATCTTTATTCATAGAGAATTACAGTGTTTCAAAGAGCACGACATGTGTGTTATGTTACACGCTACTGCTGGCTACGGATTAACTGAAAATGTTAGTAGTGTTATATTTGTGTGTAGAAGTGTGTGTGGACTCGGCAATGATTAATTAGTAGGTAATGACTGTTGTGTGCATTTATAAATGAAATCACGTTAAACCCCGCTAGCCCGGCGGGTCCAATCAGGGCACAAAGCACACGGCTATAACAGCTATAATGATGCGCTGCTCAAATAGACCACTATCGGACTTGCACATATTCCGAGCTGTTGGCAAACTTGCAGCGAACGATCCATCACTGATACAACACTCGTAGTTCACTAAATAACGAAGGACAGAAGGTGATTTCCGTCCTGAACATTTGCCGATTCCTGAAAAGCCTGTAGTCATCGAAAAGCCTGTAGTCGTCCTTTATACCCGAGACGAGCAGCTGCAATTTAGCTGAACAGAATGCAGAGTTCCAATGTTGGTCACAAGATGCTCTCGGTTATGACTGGCTTTATACCCGAGACGAGCAGCTGCAATTTAGCTGAACAGAATGCAGAGTTCCAATGTTGGTTACAAGATGCTCTCGGTTATGACTGGCTTTATACCCGAGACGAGCAGCTGCAATTTAGCTGAACAGAAAGCAGAGGTCCAATGTTGGTCACCACAGGTCCAATGTTACTTCTGCATGTCTATATGTTTAGAGACATCGGCGCATTAGTCACGGCGGGTATGGCGAAACAGTCGGACATAATACGTGTGAGCGAGTTTAGTTGTTGCTGCAACATATCATCGAGTTGCGAGTTGCGACTGACGCCGGTAACTATTCGTGTAGTTAAACAACGTAGTTTTGTGTATCTGCTTGTTATGTTTCGAAACCGTTGAGTTATGTGAGATTTACGTAGGTAACCAATTAGTAATACACTTTCAGTGTCAGAGTTTCTATAAACGTTAGGTTATAAACACTATTGAAAATTCTAATACAGATCGTAGTTGAAATGTTTAAAAAAAGTGAAATTTTGAAAAATATTGTTGTCAAATTCTCATTCCCAGGAACATTTCCTTAGCATTTTCAGTAGCACAGCTGCGTTTGGTGCTGGGAGCCGCGCTCCGTACGAATTACTTACGTCCACGTTGTTTTCTCGAAACTTGCTTCATATAGAATACGAGATCTCTACGAACTGAATTACAAATACGCTCAACAGAACTTATTTAATATAATATTTTACCTTCTAATAAACTAATAATTTGTTACTTGAGCAAGCTGTTCCGTGTGCCAAAGCTTAGCCTAACAAACCAATACTACGTTGTTGAACGACTTCGACAACTAACTGGGAACTAAATAACTTTTGGTTAATATCTAGCGACTGAAACCGATCGCTCTTATCACGTCACGAAGTACTGCAGGCTGGCTGTACAATTGTGCGAGTTGTGTAAGAAACATCTAGTTTTCGAAACTACAACCTTGGCTCCCTAAACGAAACAAAACGACAACCCTATAGACATCCATATAGTTTGCTTCAATAACCGTATCGAAGTAGTCGTTCAGCGGCAGTCTGTAGTGCTCTTAGTAAATTAATAATTGATTAAACTTCGCCGCTCGGTTGATAAGATAGGGCAGTGTATCAACAAGCGGAGCAGGGGAAGTTAACTCTATTAGTGCCAGTTAGTCTAATTAATGAGTAATAATAAGCGCCCCGCCGCGCGCCGCCCGCGCCGGCCGCGCCGGCCTCATTGATACGCTAACTAATATAGTAGGTACTGTGTTCTCGATCAATAGGGAGGTAGCTGACAACAACTCACCGGCCTCGATAGTAACAAGTTTTGTTGATCGTTGCGAACTCGCAAGTATCGGCTGAAACTTACTGTGTTATCACAATGTTCATAATTATGATCATGCCGTAGTGATGACAGGTCTACTACGTGTCAGGTACAGACGTCTGTATCGAACAACTAATGTCTCGCTCCTCAACTGGCGGTGTTTATGTATGACGCCTCGCGTCGTGGTATATCTGCTAATATTTCTCTCTCATCGTTGCAGACGTCAAAAGAATAATGTTCCACTGATTCAATCCATCTTTCAGAAAGTCGCCTGATGTAACCGTATGTGTGTGAGGTAAACACAAAATCAATGAATGTTCCATTGTAAAGAGTGCGCTGAACGAACAGATAAGCTGCCCGCAATCCGATTGTAATGTATTTGCGTTGCCTCTAATGCCAATCATTTACATGTAAATTTGAATGAAATGCTCTAATCCTTTGAAACACGTCCGATCGCGAGCATACATCAAACAATGATGCGCTGATTTAAAAGTCAAAACAGATTTTTAAATCGGAATTGAAACGTTTTTACTAAAAATAAAGTTTTTGAATAATTAAAGGACAATTGTTGTTGACAGTTTTTTTATTACAACGTGATCTGCCCGGGAATAGATTCCCGCAACGATTGCCAGTCGCATCGTGCCACCGAACTGATCCGGAAAAGTTGATGATGTCGTTGAAACTAGATAATATAGATAGCTCCATCCGATACATAACAACTTACACGTGTAGCTACAGCGTGTCCTCTACTTCGACCTTTTGTTCTTTAAGCCGTCGCCACAATAAAACGGCACAGATTCACTTTGAAAGTTATACAACTGTCAGTAACTGCGACTACTTGGAGGTTCGCGCCTATTCAAGTTATTCGATACAAACCACCCGAAGTGCTTCAAAACACTCATTCAAACTTCGTCGACTGTCGCTGATATCCAGGAGAAAGAAAAGAAGGAAAGAAAATACGTTTATTTGCGGCAAACGTGACGCTAAGAAAGGACACGAAACATAAGAAGTTGGGGAACATATGCGTCACATTCACATTCACGCAAAACAGCTATCGCTCAGCCTAATGCTGCGACCCTATGCGAGACAGAGCCCCAGCGCTGGTTTTCAGTATCGCGGTCGACTATCGCTAGTAGTCAGTTCGCCGTCCATGACTATCTGCGGTACGTGCTAGTACTTAGCCTTTTTCCATAATCGATACTTGCACATCCATCACCCATCCGTCTATAGCAAATTACTTAATCTCAATACAGAGCGCTCCCGGAAGGAACCTCACTTCCGGCGTGGCTGAGCTGTTGCATCACTTCCGGCGACAGCCACCATTAACAAGCAGCTTGCAGCTTTGTTACATGGAACATGAAAAGAGTCAGATACGTTGGTATACCGCATTAAAAATGTTAAAGCATACAATATTATTGCTGCTTTGGCGGATATATTTTTACTAGCTGTGCCCCGCGGTTTCACCCACGTAGATCTCGAGCCCGTGGGAATATAGGGAGAAAACGGATCCTATGTCCTATTCCAGTTCATGGTCTACCCGTGTGCCCATCCTCTCCTCTCTAGAGTATGGGACGTCGCGCCGGCGTCGAACGGTTCACGTATTAACATTATTATTAGCACATGTGTGTGAGCACTATGTACTTACCTAAGTACGTTAAAGCTACCATTTACTAGGTACGTCTTTCATTGACTTGAATGTGCCCTGGCGGCTGAAAGCATGTCATGCTCACTTTAATGTCTCGCTGGTGGTGGCGTGTGTGTTGGATCATTAAGTTCCCTTCAAAATGGTTGAGCTGAATGGTGCTGATCCATGCGTCATGTTCGTGAACGGGCGCCATCAGTAGGGACTGGTCATCTATTAGCTGCCACGGCTTATTTTGATTTATTTTAATTTTTGAATTGTTTTGTATCGTTTTATCTTTTATTTACGGACTCTTTTAACCTGCACGTTTTTCTACATTGTACTCACATGTATGATTCCAACATGAATGATGTAAACAACATATTGTAACAATATTCTGATTTAAAAGAGTGTCCGTGGAGTTTCTTGCCCGTTCTTCTCCATAGGAACCTACTACGCTTTGGAATGGGCAACTAGCTTCATATTTTCTGACTGACCGACCCTTTGACAATTCAAAAGTGCCTGTAATTGGTTTATTTGAAATAAATGCTTTGAGTTTGAGTTTGAGTTTGAGTTTATTGCATCTTTATATTCATGATTATTTCGAAATTATAAATGTCCGATTCGAATGAATTAAATAGTATTTTGCTGCTACATGCCCTTGATGTTAAAACTATTTATTTGAATAAGAATTAATATTATGTTGATAAAACTCCTTCGCAAATAATGCATTAGTTTCAAACAAATTCGATTAAAAAATGGTTATAGTGAGCTAATCTTATAAGATAGACATATGCTGTCGCGGACTTTTTTTTAGAACTTTTAAAGAGGAACAATTCCATGATACATGATAGTTGCGTAACTTAAATCGGTTACGCAGCGCACGCAACGGAAGCTCTCAAAAAGGAATATTTTTTCCTGTTTTTGCAACATTTTTCATTTATGCTCCGCTCCTATTGGTCATAGCGTGATGTTATATAGCCTATAGCCTTCCTCGATAAATGGACTTTCCAACACAAAAATAATTTTTCAATTCCAACCAGTAGTTCCTGAGATTAGCGCGTTCAAAAAACAAACAAACAAACTCTTCAGCTTTATAATATTAGTATAGATAATCTTGCTTTTACACGTACCTATAGATTCATGACGATGTTTGCGATCGATGTCTAACGAAAACCTCGTCATTAATGGTAGATAAAGACTGTCTCTCAATATTACAACGCAAGCCTGACTTATTGGGGTTAAACACAAATAAAAAGCAATCATTAGTACCGAGCAAAAAAGTTCCGCACTGGTGCTACGGCGTAGCACTGACGCTACGCCTGCTACGAAAGTGCTACGAGTCATTATTCTATCACTTTCTTATGCAAATAGGACCGTGGTCCGTGGACGCCTAGCGCCTGTTGATTAGTTACTGAAGTTGCACAGCAAATAACAGTGTGTTACTGATTCATCTCTATTGTACTGCTACAAACAATATATTTCATGTACATTCAGTTGTGCAAATAAAATGGCTAGGCCATCTATCATGCATGTACGTATTGTATGTAGGTAGTAAATGTAAATCACGCGTGCGGTATTATTCCTCAATTTTGCAGCGAGTGGGGTGGATCACGCGGATATATGCGGATATCCTGAAACCTACTCGTCTACTCGGCGCTGCCCGCACCGTACCGAAATCAAGTCGTACGAACATTAAATGCCGAGTACACATCCCTCACAAGTAAAATACTCATAAAATTGAGGTATGTCTTACTAATCTGGGAGCATACCGAGCGGGTCCCATCAATAAGATAGTTGTGTTACTACCCAGCCGGGCCGGGTCGGGCCGGGCCGGGCCGGGTTATAGCACTATCGTGCGGTGAGCCGGCGACCGCACGGAGGTACATCACGGAAATTCTATGCATTTGGAAATAGTTGGGTCCCAGGCGGACCTTCTGCACCCTTGGACCCGCTGAGGCTCGTTACATGTACACCTGTACCCTGTCTATCGGTCAGCTCTACTATTAGATCATACATAGAGTGTCCCAGAGTCGTTTTTCTCAATCGATCAGCCATCGACGTACGCTTCGCTATGAACTGCTGCCATTATCACACACAGCGAGTTGGAGTCACGGCCTAAATAATAGAGAACATTAAAATAGCGTTATCGATCTACTTTATTATAATAATGTTGACTCAGGTGGAGGAGGAGTTAGTAGCATGGCTTGTGTTCGATACCTATGATAAGGCAACTGGATTACTTTGTGTTGCTTTTATTGCGGAACAAATCCAAGTAACTCTATGCTCGAAGGTATTCGTTGGTTCAATGTGATCTCGTTACTCTCATATTGAAGATTTTAGAGCAAGTTGTGAGATGAATTCTGTCTTCTATTTAAAATATATAGCACTCGCACAAATCCAGGGCGAAACGCTAGTGTAAATATAAAGGAAGGCAGAAAAATGGTAATCCCCGTATTCTAGAAAAGCCTTATAAGAGGAAAACCAATCTCAAAGCTCGGGACGGAGCGGTGCGGCGCGGTGCGGTGCGGTGCGGCACGGTGCGGTGCGGCGCAGCTGGGAGGACGCAGACACATTATAACGCTGCACGTGAAATCCCACCGTGGAAATACTGCACGTGATTTATAAATAAATTATGGACGTTTTTCTTCGTTTTAACGTTTAACATGAATCGCAGTTTCGTTTGCAGTCACTCTTGGCCCATAGATTGATCTGCAGTTTGTACTAATTATTTTTGTTTTGTTCCAAACATTTAGCGCAGCGCAGCAACGCCTGCACAGTGAACGGCGCGTGTTTATCAACAACTGTCGTGCGATCTAAACGAGCTGCCTCCAATGTAAACTTCGGCGCATTTACCTCCAGTAGATAATATAATGTGTTGCTAGCCACTGCTACGTCCGCAAGACGTAGCCAGCACTAAATAGGAACAAAATTAGCTATTCAAATTACAAAGTCATTATAAAATGCCTCAAAGTCCCTTGCCCGTGTCTTGGTTTATCGATAATGATGCCCAGATTATTTAGACTACTGTTGATGGCGGCTATAACTAATAAAAACTCTGATTTGTTCTTACAGGAAGTATCTTCAGAGAAGAATAATGCAGGGTGCGAGCGCGATAGAACTGTCGGAGTTACTGTTATTACAAAAACATACCGATGTAGATGAGAGAGAATGTTTCCGAGAGCAGCGAGTGCAAGCATTTGCGAGTACCTCTTAGCCGCTTGAAAAAAAAGCAGGTGCAGAGGTGTGAGCACCGTTAGTTAGCGATATTGTAAACTATCGAACAATATCGTGAAAGAAACAAAGAAAATATGTTTAATTGCGGCAAACATGACGCTAAAAAAGGAAAAACATGACGCTAAAAAAGCACAAATACACGAAAATTACAAACTGGGGGAAAATATACGTCACAACTGAACTACGTGAACTGTTTAACTTAAAGCATTTATTTTCGGTAGAATTGTGAACGAACCTGCACTTATCGACAAGGTTCATAATCTGTCCGATTTTATCACCCGTGAAATTGTGAAAAGTCCCTGATTGGTAGGTTTTGGCGGTAGCCGAATTGATCACAGTACCTAACTAAGCCAGGCCAGGGCGTCCCGACCAAATGGGTTAGGTTAGGTTAGAACTATGACTAATTGCGCGCGAGCCGAGCGAGCGAGCATAGCGAGCGGTACCGCGACCGGCGAGCTTCTGCCAAGTTGGACGATTACTTCCAAGTTGGACGTTGGCTGTTTAGTGTATCGCATGCAAGTTTGATACCAGTTCACAATTTGTCGGTTTGCCATGGATAGATTATAAACTATTAAAATATTATGCGTTAAATTGTAAATGGTTTGTTGTAGTTCACAAATTGATAGTTTATATCTCGCTGGATAGATTATAAACTATAACGATGTTCATAATCATACGGTGACTTTGCACCGTGCCACAGAATTGTAGCAAAAGCTATTATGCTCAGTGTTCTTGCAACGAAGACGCCTCCGTATTCCACTAAAGTCTCCCACTTTAAATTTTGGAATACCTGTCAAAATGTACCTCAGAAAAGAGGGATTTGTCAAGGATAATGCTTTTCACATTAAACCACATACGAGGGGTGTTCAATAAATAGTGAGAATGCGATACATTCTTCTTAAAAAAAAAAAAAAACTAGCAGGCATAGCCCAGACATTAGCTATGATGATGATGATAATAAAAAAAAACAATCAATTCTCTTTTGTTTTAAAAAATTAGAACATTTTGTTTGCGTCGTTTCGGAACGTGTTCTGGGGGCCTATTACGAACTTTTAAAAAACCTGGCAAGTTCCAGGCAATTCATATCCCTGCATGGTTAAATTTCGTATTATGACATTCATAATTCTGACCGACTTCACGCTGGGTAGTTTGTCTATGGCTGGCTTGTAATTCTCTGCCGTTTCATTCAGAAACACAATGACATAATTTATCGGTAAGTTACGATTTTATTTAAATCACGTATTTTATGAAAAATAATAAATAAAAATAATTCTAGTTACTAAAAGTAGGTGAAAATATGAACGCAATGTATATTGTGCTACTTATATAATTAATTCATTTAATAATTTTGTGTGTTTGCAAATTGTAACGCGAGATTAAGTTTCCGAACGTGAAATTCAGCTGGGAATTTGACAACTTCATGGACGTTTATTGCTGTCATTGTTGCACAAAGAAATAATTTTTATTTAATTTTAAGTACCTACTAGATTCGAAGTATAAACAAAAATATGGCTAGGGATGGATATGGTGGTGGATGAATATACTTACACCACACAACCGTGTGGTGGTTTTTAAAATCAGTTTTCATCATAATAGATGATAATATTATAATAGAGGCAGTTGTTGACATGTGGAATATGAGCTCGGCTATCATTGCATTGTGCCGATTGTTGGAACGGCCAATGGCCTGGCTGATGGCCGAAAGCCTCGGCCAGCAGCTCTGGAGGCTCTCGTTAGGCAGTTGGATCAAGGGCCTGATTCAGAAGGCAGATAAGGCTCGCATTGTGAGGAGGTTCCTGTCTCTGCAAGTCTGCAACCCTAACCACTGGTAGCTTGGACCCTGCTCCCTATACCGGCGGACCTATTTTTATATTTTCAAATGATGTTTTTAATGACTTTTACAAAATATTTAAAAATGTATAATTAAGTATGAAAATTAATAAACGAGATATTATAAGGCAGTTGTAATTATTATACATAGTTCAGTGGATGAGAGTTTTCGCCCTCGTCATCGCCTAACTTATGTTCTGTTGGAAAAGTTGTGGGAGTTTTACAATTTTATCGTTTTTTCGATGTTTTTATCAGTCAGAAGTGCTACTTTCTAGAGTTTCCAGAAACTCAAACGGTACATATTCGTCACACCTGATATTTTTTTATGTTAACTGGATAACGCTTGAATAATTTCAACAAATAAATCTAAAACAATTCACAATCCATTCAATAAAAGCTGCTTCAGAGGAGCTTATATTGAATGGATTGAGAGGTTACTTATTAACAGTTTTAATATGTCAAGAAATGTCAAACGAACGTTCGTAGTACGGTATTGCTAGGCAATATTCGGGCAGAAGGCGGCCAGGGTGTCACGTGACCGCTGACTGGCTGGTTTTGACGATTCATAATACGAAATGGCAAGGCAGTTCTCTTTACGCCGTAAACTGCCTGGAAATAAGAGTTCATAATAGGGCCCCTGTTGTTTGTTTGTTTCACCAAGATAACGCCCCCGCGTACAAATCCAGAGTTGTGATGGCTGCAATCACAGAACAGATAAAAGAGGTGGACCTCTTTTATCTGTTCTGTGGCTGCAATTCAAGAAGCTGGCTTCGAATTGATGGAACATCCTCCATAATCACCGGACATTGCTCCAGTGATGTTTACCGATTTCTGCGGTTAAAGGAACATCTCAGGGGCCAGCAATTTGAAGATGGTGACGCAATAGTTACCGCCGTACACGATTTTTTAAGGGATCAGAAAGAAGATTTTTTTAGAAAGGGAATTTTAGTTTTAGAAAAAAGTTATACAAAGTGTATAACCCTGAAAGGTGATTACGTTGAAAAATAAAATAATATTTAATATCAGATAATTACGTCATAGGTACTCATTCTCACTATTTATTGAACACCCCTCGTACAACTAAACTAATGCATTAGCGCGTGACGTTATAGAAAAATAATAAAGGTATTAAAGAGGAAATTAAGATAGTGTATGTAGGTGAAGATTGCTTCAAGCTCGCGCCGTAAAGGTCACCGTCCGGCGCTCGGCATGGCGGCGGCACGCTCGGCGAGCCGCTAAAATCCCCTTTATGAACGTTAACAGGCAATCGAAGTTGAGTCCGCCTCCTTAAGAGTTTAACGGCCGCCGCCGCCGCGCGTGCTAAATTGAAAAGTTAAGATTCATTTAGAACAATAGCTGACATTCTCCCGCCGGCGCTGGTTTAATGGCACAACTTTCAATTCTCGAACGGACGTTCCGTTTTGTAAACTGTAGTTGCGGAGTTGTGAGCGCCGAGCTAACGGCTATTAACGCGCACCTTCGCGCTCGCCGGGAAACTATTCACGTAGCCCGACGCCGGCCGCGGCCCGCACCGCGCCGGTTCGCATCGGACGCGCCGGACGATAGCTGCTCGATACGTTACGTATTATTGCACAAGTTACATCCCTTTCGCGCGTCGCGTTAAGAAAACTGCGCATTTTGGTGTATTGTGTTCGGCGGGAGATTGCTTGGTCGCTTGCTCGACAAAGCGTTCTCATCCGATAATCAGATATTTTATAGTCGTAACCGGAATACAATCAGTTGTGCGACGAACTGAACTAAAGTTATTTAAGCAGTCGACGGTTTGATGCCTCTTTCTGTACTATTGAATTTAAATCTTTCTGGGAACGGATTTATAGTTAAGGTTGGATGTTGTTTATAGAGCGGGGTAAAGGGGTGGGGCACACTGTACAGGTGAGGGGGGAGCGACGGGGGGGGAATGTTATGCGAGCCGATGTTGATACATGTCCCCCGCGGCGGTGCGGTGCGGTGCTGCTACGCATATTCTGACGAACAACTTATTAAGCTCTGTTCCAAGATGCTGGTATTTTATGATGTAAAATATGTTGTGTTGGTAAGTTAGTATAGTAATCGTAATCGCCTTCCGGATTGATGCAGCGTCATTACTCATTACCTACATACAGCTACTAAAAGAGTAGCCCGAGTCCTAAAGTTCAAATGGATCCTGTTCTACCTGAACTTGCAAAAAGCTCAGTACACACTAGCATTACAACTATGATGCACTCTTGAAGTCTTTGCGACATAGTGCCAGCGCTGAGTGCTAACTATTCACACCCGCCGGACGGAGAGCACTCCAGGCGAGTGGCTGACTCGACTCGCCTGAGAACTCGCTTGAGCACTCGCGCGGTAACCGAGAACCACAGACGTGCTGCACTGCAGCGCTCTCGTGATGCCGCTTCAGTGTCAATTTTAGCAAAAGTATCAAAATATGAAATATTGTTCTTTATGTTATAAAAGTGAGTACTTATGTTAGCTGTTTCAAGCTGTTTGTTGCCAAGTCAGAGGCCCATATTTTTGATATTTTTGACGTGGCCTTCTAAAGGCCTCCCGACAGACAAGGGGATAGGCGGCATAAAAACCTGACGCCAGGTTAATCACTAACCACATGAATAAAGAAGCTGTTTGATAAAGCTCAAGTCTATGGTTGTCCACACAAAAGATAAACCCATAGGTAAGCAGTTATTTGTTACCACTGTAAGACTTTATTGAGATAAACTCACGAGATCGTAACAATCCTAACATTGTTCTGTTGTGACGCAGTGAAGCGGCGCCATGTTCACATAAACCTAAACATCTTACAGAGTGTTCACAATCCTATAGCAACGGCGGCAGGCTGCTGCGAGTCGCGCAGTGGTACAGGCGAGCAGGCGAGCAGGCGAGTCAACATCGCTTCGCTTGCAGGGCTGCCATCGAATACAACTGGCAGATGGATACAGATTTGACTTTCTGATTATTTGGCCGAGTTCCAGATTTATTTTGTTTTTTTAAAAGAATTTATAATATTAGTATGGATGGACTTCTATGTCCATCCATACTAATATTATAAATTCGAAAGTATCTCTGTCTGTCTGTATGTTACCTTTTCACGCCTAAACCACTGAACGGATCTCGATAAAAAAATACAAAGAGATAGATGGCATCCTGGGGAAGGACATAGGCTATTTTTATCGACCTGAAGCCGCGGGGGGAAGCTAATGAAGACGAAGATATGAAAAGGAAAATGGAATTTATCTATGTATTCATACAGAGGGAGGGAAAAGATTTGTGAATGCAATGATAGTGAATAATTTAGAAAATATTTTTTGGAAAGACTATATATAGTATTTTGATAGATTTCAATTCAATGATAGAGCAAATCCAAACTGTTTAGATGTGTCTACTTTTATGTATTTATTAAATACTAGCTTCCGCCCGCGGCTTCGCCCACGTGGTATGTCGATAAAAAGTACCCTATGTTCTTCCCCGGGATGCCATCTACCTCGCCAAATTTAATCGGTGACATACAGACCGACAGAGTTACTTTCGAATTTATAATATTAGTATGGAAGTATGGATTCAAACGTGTCCGTTGTCCACAGACATGGCAGCCTTGATTGTATGCGGGATACCACCGGGAGCAGTTCGTACATTGGCTGTGACGTCAGCGCCGGCTAATCCGCACACCACCCAATTTGAGCCGAAGTCCAATATAATCCACAAATGGACTCTCGCCTGTCATGTGCCAATTTACAACACTACCAGCCAAATATTCATAGAGAGGCGACGAGCGAGTGGGATACTATTGTGAGGGCGGATATAACTACTGAGGGGCTCAAGTAGACGTTGTGGCCGTGTGAGAATTCTCTTCGTGTAAGTAATAGGTATTTGTATCGTAAAGGTATAGGATATCTTTTGTACGAAGGCAACTGTCTGGATTAGTGTACTTACTTGACATATTATCTGACTTGACGAAGTTGTTTTTCAATGATCCTGAAAGAGGTAGGTAATATTTACCGAAGTATGAAACGGCCCATAACTGTTTCACCAAACCGGAACCGAAAATTGATTACTCCAAAACGTCAATCGCAAAACAAAAGCCAACATTGTACGAAATATGCAGTCATTTTAATAAAGTTTCCGGCAGCAGTAAGCGTCGATAGATTACGTGGCGCGACACGCTGCACGTATCGATGGGCCGAGTATCAATACGTATCGAGCGATCGGTCACTCGTACATCACTAGAGCTAGATTACTTGTCCCGACCGATTGGCAACTACTCTTTTATTATTTACGGAATGTCCGATTGATAGCTAGGTATCGGTTAAAATAGGTTCTACGTATGTAACAAGGTATCTATAATACATTCAATTAGCTGTAAACCATGCTTTGATTACAACGTCACTTTCTGAATACTGTATTTCAAAAAGAGCTCCATGTAATATTTTTTCGTCGGGTGCATCATCGACACAGCGAACATCGTGATCGTCTGGACATTGAGTGCTGTGCTCGATCACGCTGTCCTGCCTGTGGCCGCGATATGATGTCGTATTCCCTTCTGATGACCGCGCAAATAAAACTGAACGCAGTCTGTGTAAGTTATAAATATTATGGTATTATTAGATAGAATGGCGAACAACTCCATAAAACTACACTCAAAGTAACAGTGTCGTAAATGACAATGAAGAAATCATCATACAGAAACACTAACAAGTGGCATTCGGTGTCGGACATAAAGATAAGCGCTCGAACTCGACCCGCTTTTATATCCAACTCGCTATCAGATCTGTTTATAACTTTACACCAACTTTAGTAAGTAACTTGCAGTTTTTTATCTATATCCATCGCAGATTTACGAGCGCTGCCGCCTACTGCCTCGCGCTCACGCAGGACGCGCTTCAAATTAAAAAGCTTCTTGACGCAGCACCTCGGGGGAAATCAGGGCGCCTTTGATTGGCTACTTAAAATAAAACGCGTGTTGTTGCTCAGGTGTGTTCATACATTCTCAATTGTGTCGGTTAAAGTTTCATTCGCCAGGGGGTGGGGGACGCGTTAAGTTGCAAGGTATCTACAAGATGGCACGGTTTGCTTACTTGACTTAAAGCTTCTAAGCGTGGCCTCCGAGGTGGTTTTGATTTGTGAAACAGAAAGTGACTTTGATATAGGTAGGTACAGTATGCACTCTGCTAAGACCTAAGACCTTCAACTTTACTTCTCCTAACACGTGTGGTTTTATACTTTGTTGGCTTTAGGTATGTTAGTGTCAGGTTAAACTTTTAATTCGCTTGTAAAATCCCGCTGTAGTTTGTTTCAAGGAATGAGTTTGTGGCGGTATCTACATCGCCACATGCGAACTACGCATCAAAGACCTGACGTCACATAAATCCTGCATCGCGCAATTCGAGTTTACCGTGGAGTGAACATATATACAAAAACCCAATATCAATCATTGGGCAGTTGCCCGCCAGACACAACACCCGTCTGGTCGGAGGATCCTCCCTTTTCTATGGTGGATGAGTGAACTTTACACCCTGTTTCTCATACCCCTAAAAGTTTATCTTCTGTCTCGAGCGATTTATTACTTGATAAGTCTTCTTGACACCTCTGTGTCACGTTTTAGGCACATATTTCTACCCTACAGCATACAGTTCGTGTACCATAAGACTACACTGTCAAAGTTTGGAACAGTCGTAATCGGATAAAAAGTTCAGAATTGGCTGGTGAAGCCGAAAGAGGTGATAGAGCTGTACGCTGTACCGAGCTCCGACCGGAGGAAATTGAACGAGGGGCTTGATTTATGTGTCGCTGAGCAGGACGCGCGGGTGCGCGGCCTGACCGCTCGCTGTGGAGGTACTTCCTTAGCAAAACGATACACGGACACCTCAGCTACTAATTTGACACACACTTGATTACATTTTTATGACCTCTGACCATGAAGTCTCAATATTTAATGGCAGCTGTTCCTGAGATGATTTCTCTGTTAACTCAGAAGCCAGCCTGAACTTAAACCTAAGTAGAATTATTCCTTGTGTTACTGCTATTTGTATTTATACATCTCAAGCAGTATTTCGTGTGCAAACTGTGTACATTGTGCGACGTCTCGCGGTTTTGTCGCGATCTTATGCTAATGTAATCCGACGATGTAGGGCGATGTAGAACAGCCTCGTGTCGTTTGCAAACACTAATGAACACGGGACTCGCATTAGTTTCAATTTAAATGCCGCGCCTCGCAATCTGTCCGCTGTGATGAGGGTTGCCCGGACCAATAATCATCCAATTAGGCTCACCCCGACGTGACCGACCACAAAAACACACTCTTTTGTAATATATACAGCATGTAACATAAACCCTGTCCGATCCAAAAGGGGGCGCCTAGGGACCGCAATAGCATTACTAAAAAATAATAAAAAAAAAACTTTTTATGAAAATCAGAAAGTTATTACTGTTTAAAATTCACGTTTTTAGTACCAAAATTACACTAATTTCATTAAATTTAAAACAAATTGCATTTGCAAATTTTCTACAGAGGTCATACTCATAAGTTATGACTTTTAGATACCCGCTAAACCGCCGGCCGACTGCGCCCCATGTAATTTAACCCGTTAAAATAACCCATTGAAAAAAAATCGGCGATATACTTTTTTTCTTTTTTCCAAAAATAAACCACATAAATAGACTCTCAGTATGATTCTTAACAACAGCCTCACGGATCGGACAGGGTTTTTGTTACACGCTGTATATAGTTGGTCACTATACTGATGGAAAGAACTTATCGCGTAGACTGCTGGTTGATTTTGTTAACCGACTTCAAAACAAGGAGTTATCAATTCGACTGTATTTTTCTTTGTTACCTCAGAACTTTCGACTCGGTGAACCGATTTTGATGAAATCTTTTTATTTGATAGCTGGTGCTTCCCGTGAGGTCCCATATTATGTTAGTGTAATATAAAACCACCCATAACTAATTCCCAAATGGATCTCAAAGTCGTTACCCCAATATCATAATCTCTAACTGTCTATTGTAACTACATTATTTACAGTATTTCAGGTATTATGGAAATAAGATGAAACACCAAGATATTTTGTCATTCATTTATTTATTTGCTAACATCAAATTCATTATTCTACACCATACCATCACATCTCCTATTCCCCACATAATATCACTTTCTATTTAATATTAGATAAAACTAATAGGTTACCTTAGTTTACAGTAGTTCTCCAAGCATTCCATGCCAATCCATATTTCAAACCGACACAGCCACTAACACCTCCTACCGTCATGAGCGCCCAGAAGGCCGTTGTCGGCTATCGCGCCATTTTAACATATCGAATCTTTCAGTGTTGCCAGTACAATATCCAACAAATTATTACAAATAAATTGAAACCTAACATTAGCTTCAATATTACGTATTTTTTCCCAGTTAGTTTATCTAGACGATATCTTAATTTGCTCCTTCACTGTTATTTGCATAGCAGGTAGTGGTATTCGAATTTGTGTGGGGTAGGTACCACAACTAAAAATTGGAAAATAAAATTTTTTTACAAAAAAAACCGAATTCCAAAAAAAACACTAAATAGTGAAAAATTACTTTAATTTCGGAAGTCGGTGGCAAAAAACGAAAATTGAAAAGCAAAGACACTTTTTTTGTAAAAAGTTTTTTATTTAAAACAGGTGGTCAATTTGCGCTGGTTCGTTAAAAAAAGAAAGAAAGTAAAATAATTTAAGAACTGTATAGATGCCTGACAGGGTTGCGGGAAAGTCCGAAAGGGCCACCGGGACCTTGGCAACAGGCAACTGAAGGAACACGGGTGGGTTTTAGTCAGTAAAAGTCTGACAAGCCCTTCCGCTCCGCCCAGAGCGGGAGAAGTCATTTGATGATTTACCAACCTCAAAAAGAAAAAGGAACTTTATAGATAGTGCATATTGGCAGTGTCTAGAGTGCCGCTAGCGGCATTCTATCACTATCAGATAAATTGCTGCAACATCTTATTTGCGCAATAAAATTGACATTGTGTGTATGTACAAAAGGCAATGTTAATACTATTCCTAGGATAACTTAGGATGCAAGAGCACATAAATGTAGTTTTACTGAAAGTGACAATGTAATGCTTATGGCACTTAATCCGATAGTGTTAGAATGCCGCTAGCGGCACTCTAGACACTGCCAATATTTTATTACGGACACGCACAGGACGTACACACGGTTAAAAATGGAACTTATAAAACTAATAAAATAATGAAACAAACCAAAAACAAGACCTATGCCATGCCAAAGAGGCTATCTCAGCATTATGCAGCGATATCCAAAATAAAATAATAATGGCCGGCTGGAGGGAACACTGACGAGGAACAGAGCTTCTACCTCATTCTTTATTGGCCGGCTTGAGTGGAGATTCGCAAGAGCAAACGTGCTCGGAGGAAGGTAACCCGGAAGATGGTCAAGATCCCTACGAGCATTCAGTAAATGCTCGTAGGGATCTTGACCATCTTCCGGGTTACTGATACTCCTCAGGACATGTTGCCCCCTTGTCGCTACGTCACTATGTGCTAGCGACAGTTTCTGGGCGCCATTTTATCTGTGTATATAAAACATTGATCAGGCAGGGGCCGTAGTCCTTCCATACTTCCAGGTAACCAGTCCACTTCAGCCACCCAAACCTATACTTCAATATCATTGTTTTGTTTCGATATCCTGCAATAGTCCTACACCAACCGGGGGTCCTTGCATAGTGCGAACGGGGATAATCGTCGGTTGGTGTCTCGTCCATTTAAATTTGTCTACGTACGCCATTCAATATTAATTTAAAAATATAATAGAAAGAGACAGCTCGTGGCTACGTAATAACAGCCGCGGGTCGATCCATCATGTTAAGCTACGCTTGCCAGGGTTGGTCCGTGGATCGGTGACCATCTTTACATACCGAGACTCCTCCGTGCCTCGGAAAGCACATTAAGCCGTTGGTCCCGGCTGTCATTTGTGGATCTTTGACAGTTGTTACGGGTCGTCAGAAGCCCGAAAGTCTGACAACCAGCCTAACCAAGGGGTATCGTATTACCCCAGTTACTGGGTTGTGGAGGTCAGATAGGCAGTCGCTCCATGTAAAATACTGGTATTCAGCTGCATCCGGTTAGACTGGAAGCCGACCCCAACATAGTTGGGAAAAGGCTAGGCAGATGAATAGAAAGAGACAGAGAGAGGCGGATGGAGGGGGGCAAAAAAAAACCGCAGCCCTGGTATTCTGATGGGGCCCGGCTGTGATTTCCGGACATTGTGTAAATCCCACTAGTGGAATAAAAATAAAACAATAAAATGTAATAAAAATTTGAAAATAAATAAAAACCGTTTTTCTTGTACGAGTATGATATTGATTGTAGAATAAATATTAAAAAGTACTAATCGTAATAATAGTTTATAGTATCGTTCCTGTGTGACGTTGTTGGACCTTTAACCCTATTACCACAAAATCGTGTTTATCAGTTGTTGAGCCTACCTTTTAAACATGACATTTCTGTATGGAGTTTGACACAAAACTGACATTAAACACGCGTTGAACAAATTAGACACTTGTTCAACGTGTGTATAATGTCAGTTTTTGTGGTAAGGCCCTTAATACTATAAATAGTATTTAGCTCACCCATAAAGACAATGATTTGCGTGCATTAGGTACGTTGCGCACTACCGTAAAAAGAAATTTAAAAAAATAAAAGTCCTTTCCCAGCATTTATTTTTGTGCAATGTTACTTACTTACGTTGACGTTGACGGTTATTGTGATGGGTTTTTTTACACCCTGTATGTAGAACTCAAAGTACCAACTGTTTTATCAAGAAAAGGAGGTGGCAAGTCGTTCCAGCAGCAAATTGAAAGCTTCCACGGAATGCAGCAGTTTTGTTCGTTGAGGTCAACAGAAAGTAAGAAGATGCTCTTGTTTTAACTTGAATTTACGTATATCTCGTGTCCAAGTCAATGTCTGATGACGCTATCACTAGTAGTCACCGATGGAATCGATGTATCGTGTCGCATGATGTACGTAGCGCGCGGCCGGGCGGCGCGCGGGCGACGCAATCTCACGGATCATTTGCTGCGCGCTGATCTACGACGACGACTAATGTGCCGCGCGCTCGCTCAATATAAAACACTGACTGTACGCTTTAATTAAACACTCGTCTTATTTCAAATGGAAACCGAGTTCACATGTTTTATAGCAGAACTGAAACTGATCCAGTGGTTTTTCGCGACCATTTTCATAATCTTACAATTCGCACCTGTCCGCGGCGTTGTCCAACACATAATAATTATGTCCTAATTCTTTTAGCGATTTTTTAATGTACATCGTTACGAAAGCCCATTTAACTAACACACAACAATATCTCTCTGTAACGTGTTGGCATAAACTTGTATCATAGGAATGCGTGTGTACACTGTAGGTACTGTGTACACATCGCGCTCCGCACAGCCCATCAATCGACATCAATCGGAATTCAATTCGCCGCCGAAATAATATTTATATCGGAAATCCATTAGCGGCGCGAGGTACCTACGTGCTCGATATTGTGCTGTTGTGTACCTGGCAGCGTGAGTACCTGCACGGATTACATAACTAGTACATTGTCGTGTCTCGTAGTGTAACTTATAGGGTTTTTATGCACGCACAGTATACTTTCTCACACATCCTTTGAAGCTTTGGACGAAAATGGTGGCCTTAGACTATATATAATAGACTAAATATAATATTATTAAGGGACTACTTAGAAGTCTGAATAATTCTTTCTTTATTCTTTTGTAAACAAAATAATACTTGTAGTATTCATTTTCCGTTCCACAGACATCCTTTACGTTTCCGTGCCGCAGAGCACTAACCGCGCGCACGAGATTGCGATCTAAACGAAAGTTTAACTTTAACTGTTCGAGCCCAATACAGTTAGTTATAGCGGCATGTCTCTGTTGCCAAGTAATTACGTCGCCTCGCGTTATACGCTGGCTCTAGATTCTTTGTTTTGTAACATCGCCGTGCACGAATGTAATCTGCATGCAATTGCTTTTAGATAACTATCTATTGTGCTGTGTTTTCTTATTACAGCTCACGATTGGAACACGATGGCATTTTATCGTGCACCTGTATAATGCAGAGAAGATTGCTAAATAAAAGTAACTTTTTAAGACCTGAGCTAGTAAACAATTTTGGTAAGTCAATCAATCTACCTAGTCTTTTCCCAACTATATTGGGTTGGGCTTCCAGTCTAACCGGATGCAGCTGAATACAAGTATTTCACATGGAGCGACTACCTATCTGACCTCCACAACCCAGTAACTGGGTAATACTTACGTATTATGTAGAATAAATATATTTGTTATAAAAACTTTTAAAAAAAATCCCTAAAAAAGTGAAAAATAACTTTAATTTCGGAAGTCGGTGGTAAAAAACGAAAATTGAAAAGCAAAGAAACCGACTTCCGAAATTAAAGTTATTTTGTGTTTTTTTTGGAAGTCGGTTGTTTTTTTTTGTAAACTAAAAAGTTTTTATTTTTCACTTTTTAGTTGTGGTACCTACGAATACCACTACCTGCTATGTTAATAACAGTGCCGGAGTCAAATAATAATGTCGTCTATTACCCACGTATTTTTCCCACTTAGTCTATGTAGACTAAGTGGGAAAAGTACGGAATTATTGAAGCTAACTCAAAAATTAAGCAAGCAAAGTTAATAAAAGGAGAATGCCATATTGTCGTACCAACAAAGGAGCTAGAGTGTCACAACCAAATGTAGTTCATAAAATTACTCCTATTTTTTAAATCAGATATACGAATTTGTTATGAAAACGATTCCCGGCTTTCGGACACCAAAAATAAAAGTCTTTTTTTACTTTTGTGGTACGTATTTTCCGCTTATGTCACTGACATTGCACTTCATTTCCGAATGTTGCTACTACGTTAAAAATATAGGTGTCAACGAACATTAAAATGAAGAAGATAATTGTACCAAATGCCATTTAATATGAGGATACAATATATTTTTATGTGTGTCAAAAAACATCTTTAGGTCACGCGTTACATCGTAATAATTTATTATTACTTTTTTGGAATACATTTGCATTTAATGAAAAGAGGACCTATTCAAAAAAGTAAAATGTCATTTGTACTGTGACGTATTGCAATTATTATTCTGTGGCGCCGTCATGGATGAATATTGGTTTCATCTGAACTATTTGAATTATATTTTATAATACTTATTAACTAACGGGGGTTAAGGTGCTTTTTCATAACGTAGTCTTTGTGTGATAATCCTTAGCGATGCCCCCAACTAGAGGAAGACATCGGCCAGCAAGTCAGCGTAGCCGATGTATCCTAAACTGTTCACTAGTATTGTTAGAACAATTTAGAATATATTAAATAGAAAATATATCCGTGGATATGATCGTGTTTTAACATCATAGATTGTACCGACGCGACGCCTGTAAGTATTACCTCACCTAGTAGAAGCATGTATATTATAGTTAGGTTCTAAAGTACCTACCTACTTCCGGGACTATTTATTCAATTTAAGGATTAAAAAACAGTTTTTATGCTTTCAGATCAATCCTGGTAGTTCCTATTCATAATGTTACAAATGTTTTGCATTGATACAAGAAAAACTCCCTGAGATTTCGAACTGATACCTGAACTAACACTTGGTCACAATGTGGAGTGATGTGTGCTTTGGATGTGGACAGTCCAGGCTACGTGTTGCAACAGTTGCAAGGCGTTCCCGAGTGCCACCCAATTGTCCTACCTATTGTTTTATTTGTATATTTCTTTTCTCTGTCCTGGTAGCGGTCGAGGTCATATAATTTATGTAAATATGAATATATCTTAACTGCGTTTTTCATTTTTGATATAAGTGCCTTATTAGGTACTAACAACATTATCACCTTATTATTATTTACTAACATGTGAAGTTCGAGAAGTGGGTGTACTATATAGTAAATACAACTCTGCCTAATTCTTCTGGGAAAACAGGCCTGCTGTTATGTTAAGATTTCAAGATATTAGGAATCAGTAAACACAGTACTAAATTGAGTACTTATTCAGACTACCAGCTGCACATACTATGAGTACCTACCTACATGATTATTGATATCCATTATCATTATATATAAAACCTGACACCAAGAATTATTATTGACTATCAGTGATGTATTGTATAATCATCCATCAGGAAACAAGCGCCAAATCAAGAATAAAAAGCAACCGATATTAGGTACCGCTTCATTTGTCATCAACTTCACCATTTCGAGCCTGTCACTTTCTCGAACTTAACCTCAAAATATGAAGTAGATAAATGTTTAATAAATACGAATTGCGGGAATCCATGTAAAAAAAAGTTAACAATATAAGAAGAGCATTTAATTCTCCTCTAAATACACTAGGTTTGGTTGTGACAGGCGGACTTTTCGCTTGGTACAGGGTGCCCTACATTTCTGGTCATTCTCCTTTATATGGGACCCCCTCTGATGCATGACCTACCAAACAAAAAAAGAACCATCAAAATCGATTCATAATTGGCGGAGTGATCGGGTAACATAAAAAAAAAAAAAGACGAATTGAGAACCTTTTTGAAGAAGTCGGTTAAAAATAATCAAAACATCGAAAAAAGTCTCGTGTGGACTTTTGATGGGAAAGTCTACGAAGCCTATGTAGTATACTGCGCATGCACAGCGGGCTCAGGGCTGGCAGCTGGTAGCCGTGAAATGAGCGCACTGACTCGCTCAGCAGAATGTGTCGACTCACCATATTGTCGCCGAGCGGGAGCAGGCGCGCGCGAAATAGTCAACTTTACAGTTTCACGAGTCATCACTAAATTGATGAAAAGACTACATTCGTCAATAGTTTTCCAGACGGAATGGTGGCCTGGAGAGCACCTACTCCAAGTGTAGCAAAAGAGAAGGCAGGAGGGAGTCATTAACCAGTTTTTTTGTTAATAAGTAGGTACTTACTTAGCGAGAGGCCAGCGGTCGCAATCAATTAGCCTTCGCCAGCAGCTAGACAGACGAAACTATCAGCCGGTGATAATTGTTAAAAAATATCATGTTTTAAAAAAACTAAGAAATAAATAAACTATAGCTATCTACAATTTTCGTAGCGCTGTTGTGAGTAGTTTTGTAAGTACCTTTAGAAAAGGCACCTTCATTGTTTCGATAGGCTAGACAGAGCTTGGCCCTAAATATTAAGTGGCGGCTATCGACCCGCGGGATGCTGGCGAATACGATCCATCTAGTTTGTGCTCCGTTCGCAACTTTACACGATACTGCGAGCTCAACCAATAAGCCGTGAAAGATGTTGCGAATATAGGGTAATACTTTAGGATTTAAACCAACTACAACAGAGTGTGGGACAAAGTAACTTCAGTAAGTACATGTAGAGAAATAGAGGGTGTTGTGACATGCATGTAGATGTCGATAACGGTACTCAAGGATATTATTATCGTAAGGGCAACTATGTCGACTATCTACTGCAAAGATAAAATATGTCTTCCAGTTATTAATTCTTAAGGGTAATAATAATAACTGAAGACACATATTTGCACTTCTAAAAAGTAGATTAAAAACGCTACAAAAAATGAAAGAATAACAATCAAACTTTGCTCTTATTTTTATCTGCGTAAACCCTAGTAAGTCTAGTCTAGTACATTCGTAGATATCATCCGCACCGCGGGGCTCTGGTCATGGGCGGTTACGTCGCAGACGGCGGGCCTCGTATTTTGATTGTGTTACGGCCACTCGCCGCCACTCGCCGCCACTCGCCGCCACTCGCCGGCAGTCGCCCCGAGGCCCGGGGCCCGGGGCGCCCGAGGCGCCCGACTGCTGCTTATTGTCACACATCGCAGAATTGAATATAAACATTACACATTACTGGAATGTGTTTGTTATTAATGTATGAGAAACGTGGAGGAACGTTAACTTGCCTGTCTATAGAGTGTTAGCATTGTGCAAGCATGACTAAGTATTGTTAAGTATATCAAACCGATTTTGATGCAACTGCCTTGAATAGGTATGCAGGATTTAAACTAACCTTGCTATATAGTTGCATCACTTTAATTAAACCCGATTAATTGTTTCTCAAACTCAAGAAATAATTGTTGCGCAAGTAATAGCGGTCCAACGTGTTTATTACTTCACGCTAAAGAAAATGTAGCATTCCAAACACGTTACTATTTCGTACTGAGCTTGTGTCGTGACTCGTCGCTCCGTCCTTTAGCTCCAAATAAACGTGAATCTTTAGCTAAATAAATCCGGTATTCAGCTATTCCTAGCGGTGTGCTGTGGCGAGGTTGGGGCACTATCTCATAGGTCGAGGCGCGGGATATTGCCTCCTTCAAAATGGAATATTCGCCGCCGCCACACGCTCACATGCCAAGGATGACAGGTTTATAACGAAAATAATATAGAATTTACTCTAGACTTGACAATTTTCCTAAAGAAGATTGGCGGGACTCCATATGTATCTAGTACGTAGTATTATAATATCCGTGATCTAGGTGTCGCATTTAGATTTCGCGTACCTACATTCGTACTCTCAAAAGAAATATCTCGGTTAAATTATGATAAAAAGTAATCACAGCATATTTTTAGGGTTCCGTAGTCAACAAGGAACCCTTATAGTTTCGCCATGTCCGTCTGTCTGTCTGTCTGTCTGTCCGTCCGTCTGTCCGCGGCTTAGCTCAGAGACTGTTGGTACTAGAAAGCTGTAGCTTGGTAAGGGTATACATATAAATCACGCCGACAAAGTGGTAAAAGAAAATCTTAAAAAATATTTTTTTTAGGGTACCTCCCCTTCACGTAAAGTGGGGATGGTTTTTTTTCTCTCGTGAATCCCATAGTGTGGGTTATCGTTGGAAAGGGCGTTTAAAAATAATGTGAGTTTGTCAAAACCATTTTTGGGTTTAGGGATTCGTTTGCGAAATATTAAACTTTATAGTGCTAATTTTTTTTAGAGTCAAGTGTCCCCCTCCTGCCAGCTAAATGGTTGGTTGGTTGGGTATGTGAAAAAATTCACGGCAGTAGTATATATAACGCAATTAAAAGGAAAACTATCACCGCTACGTAGGCTCTGTTGTGCGTGGTTCGACATGCACTTGGCCGGTTTTTTTATTAGATTTCCCCTATACTATATATATTATTGCCCCTTACTTACCTAATCATAGGTAAGTAAGGGGCAATAATATTAAAAGTACTTCGTGTCATTGTGTGAAGTTATTCAGGCTGAATTATTCCGTTCTAATACCAACAAAACAACTAATACCAGTGGTATCTGTTTCAATTCATATTTATTTTCTACTACCTGTGCCCCGCGGTTTCACCATGTTCCAAATTTCATCCAAATCCGTTCAGCCGTTTTAGCGTGAAAGCGTAACAAATAAACAAACTTTTGCATTTATAATATTAGTTAGGAGGTTGGATTCCGAACGGATACTATTGTTTAAAGTTTAAACTAAAACCAGTTCAAAGATATAAGTTACAGTCAGTAAAACTGGCTGGGGAGGCTGCGCATTGCATCATGTTGTCTGGCTTATTCCTAGGTATAATGGATTAAGTAAAATTGAAACATTTATTTGGTAGTTGAATAAAGCATATAATATATTACATTTTGATCTTAGAAGAACTTCGTCGAATAACTGAGTAGTCGGTCGGCGGCGGCGGCGCGGCCGTCATGCCATGGTCGTCGCCATCACCATACGATGCTCATCACACGTAGCAGTAACTGTCATTTAAGGCATTGATTTAGACTCGATTATCCCTGCACACCTGGATTACGTACCTGTTTCAGATGAAGTTATTAAAACTCGGTTCCCCTAACCTGTTAAAACACTGTAAATAGCTCGATAAAACGATAATCGTTTCATGCCATACCTATTGCTTAATAAACATTTGTCGCGCACTATCAAAGTCCATGGAACTACTGAGAAAAAAAAAATCTCACTAGTTCCATGGAACTAATTGTGGTGGAACTAGTGAGAATGAACCACTCCAAGAATGTAAAAAAAATGTTCGGAACTTATCGTTCCCCGATAAAAACTTGGGAATCCTATCTAAGTTTTGTGTTGAGTTATATTTCAGCGCAGAACTACTTGAACTACTTCTAGGTACAAATCATTTCCACGTTGTTATGTGCCCCATACGATGCATAGTTACATTTTTAGATAATATAAATAATATATTGCCTGCATCCGAAAAAGGGGCCGTAACCTAGTTAAAAAACCGGCCAAGTGCGTGTCGGACCACGCACAATGTAGGGTTCCGTAGTTGGGGTGATTTTAACATGTGTTGTGAAATAAAAAAATAAAATAAGAACAAACTTAAATTTGTATTTAGTTGTTTTTTTCTTCTCGCACACTTAAGTCACAGTCAACTCTAACTACAAATGTAAGTTTGTAATCGCCAAAAAACCAAAAAAAAAAGATATAACATATTAACGATTTTCGGACTTTTTCCTAGCAATGGGAACATTATAGGCTGATTATGTTATGTTATGTTCCTTTACTTGTGCTATGCTTGCTCATGCACCTAGCTTCTTGCTTTTCATGATTCCCGGTCAACGGGAAGTACCCCATAGGTTTTGATTTATTTGCGAGTATCAAAATAAGTCGCATAAATGACCGTATATCAAAAAGGAGGGGAAAGAATTATATGGCATCAATAAATTCTTCCGCATCGCTGTCAACAGGACAAGTATGCAACAAGCTGCCAGAGCGCCCCAAAATGTTTAAAGTAGTTTTTCACAGTATTATGATGTGCAGTTTTTCACAGTATTATGATGTGCAGTTTTTCACAGTATTATGATGTGTAGTTTTTCACAGTATTATGATGTGTAGTTTTTCACAGTATTATGATGTGCAGTTTTTCACAGTATTATGATGTGTAGTTTTTCACAGTATTATGATATATAGTTTTTCACAGTGATATGTAGTTTTGCACTTGTACTTTGTAACTTTCTTTTTTTGTAATGGAAAAAAAGGGCTATATTTTTATCCTAACTACTTATTATAAATGCGAAAGTGAGTTTATTTGCTACAAGCAGCAGCTAGTTGTATAAATAAATATAATTATTTCCAACTATCAAGTGACAACTGGTAACTAACTACCAAGCGTGGGTATTATGACAATTTGAAACGTCGTAGGTATATTTATGTAACAGGACTGTGGTCAAACTCATAAATAAAACAAACTGTCCGATCCGAAAGGGGCACATAGGTACTGCAATAAAATTACCAGAAAAAAAAGATAAAAAGATTTTGCAATTTGAAATTCACGTTTTTAGTACCAAAATTACCCCAATCCATACTAATATTATAAATTCGAAAGTAACTCGGTCTGTCTGTATGTTACCTTTTCACGCCTAAACCACTGAACGGATTTCGATAAAATTTGGCAAGGAGATAGATAGCATGCCAGGGAAGGACATGGTGGTGTCTTGAACCGGGTTCGACAGTTTAAATATCTAGGGCATATCGTGGCGGAGGATTTGAGGGACAATCTAGATGTAGACCGGGAGCGAAGAGCATTGGCAGTGAGATGTAAAATGTTGATCAGAAGGTTCTCACGGTGCGCGGGTGAGGTTAAACTGACACTTTTCAGGGTCATTGTCAAGTTTGTCATTGTCATTGTCATTCAAGGTCATTGTCAAGGGTTATTGTCAAGTTTTTTACTCATGTAGTCTTTGGTCTAGCCTCACTCTGAAAGCTGTTAATGCTCTTCGCGTTTAGTACAATAATGCATTCAGGATGCGGTTGGGGCTGCCACGCTGTTGTAGTGCTTCGGGTGTGTTCGCGGACGCGCAAACTGACGGCTTCGCTGCGATCAGAAGCAAGCGTGCAGCATCCATGTTGCGCAGAGTGCGTGCTACCTCCAACAGTCTCCTGTTTGTCATTGCTAACAAACTGGATTGCCCTATCATGTACTACATTATATGCTACATATTCCTGTAACTAGAAATGTAGTTGTGTGAGAACAGGAAACGTGTTTGTTTGTTGTACGTGTTTGTTTTGTAAATTATACTAACATAGCTTATAAGTTAATTGTTACTAACAACATTATGAGTCCTGTTACTTGAGAATAAATGTTTTTATTATTATAATATTATTATTATAAGTTTTGACTTGTAGACCACACCCACTTAACGACGGCCGCCCGCGCTCCATGTAATGAACCGGTAAAATTCCCCATAGAAAAAAAATGCGGCGAATTTTTTTTTTTTTTCAAAATAAACCACATAAATAGACTCTCAGTATGATTCTTAACAACACCCTCACTGATCGGACAGGGTTGTTGTTACACGCTGTATAATATAGTGTTATGAAAGCCAGCCGCACGCAGGATTGGCATACCAACACACAGTCAACGAGGTGATGAAGCCTTGGCCTGGAGTAGTCGCAGACTGAATAGTAAGAGAAGAGAAATACATGCTCAATAGCCCGTATTTGTATGAATATAAGTTGAAATAGCAGCTGTAGTTATAAGTTTATAATGATTCCGAGAAGTTGGTACTTAGTTGTGGTGCAGTGCGCCGCAAATTGTGTTCCGTCGCCTTGGCCGCCCGTGTGCCAGGCAGCGAGGGAAGGGAACAACATTGATTTAAATCAGCCTCAGTATTTGCACCGTCCACACGGTTGCTTATGGAAGTTTTATTTCCACATTTTTGTCCAATTGCAGGGCTTGCCACAAAAAAAAAAAATTGGTGAACTTTGCTTTTGGAAACTTTAATTTACTTTTAACTTTATTTTCCATCGATGTTTTTCTATTAAACGACTAAAACCGTTAAAAAAGGACTTTTCCTTTTTTAACGGTTTTAAACTGTAGAATAATATGTAGACAACTAGTTGCCAGCATCATAAAAATATTTTTTGTTGAAAATTGAGAAGCTAAGTTCGAAGACGCTATTTTGTGTTTTTTTTGTGCAAGGCAACGTTGAGTGATCCGAGAAAAAATGCCGTAATTATTATTCGAATTTATTGGTTACTAGCTTCCGCCCGCGTGGTATGTCGATAAAAAGTAGCCTATGTCCTTTCTGAGTTTCATTTAAATCGGTTCAGTAGTTTTGGCATGAAAGCGCGACAGACAGACAGAGTTACTTTCACATATATAATTAGTAAGTACCAAATTATTCTAGAAAACCAGTTATATGATAATTGAATAATATTTTTAGTGATACTTTATGTGAAATGTGCGGAAAGTTTATCCGTTGAACTCGTGTGTGTAGCCGTTGTTGTTTACGTATTTGAAAGTGCTAATTTATCGTAATTATTTCAAACTTGTAATAGTTATTATATCATTCATCTTGATTGTTCATCATTCATCATGATCATTTCAGCCGAAAGACGTCCACTGCTGGACATAGGCCTCCCCCAAGCACCGCCACTTCGACCGGTTCTGTGCTTCTCGCATCCAGCGCATTCCCGCGGCCTTCACCAGGTCATCGGTTCACCTTGTGGGGGGCCTTCCAACGCTACGTCTTCCAGTACGCGGTCGCCACTCCAGAACCTTTCAGCCCCATCGGCCATCTGTTCTGCGAGCAATGTGCCCACTGCCACTTAAGTTTGGCAATACTTCGGGCTATGTCGGTCACCTTGGTTCTCCTACGGATCTCTTCATTCCTGATTCGATCACGCAGGGAAACTCCGAGCATAGCTCTCTTCATTGCCCTTTGAGTGACTTTCAGCCTTCTAATGAGGCCCATTGTGAGCGACCACGTTTCAGTGCCATAAGTCATCACCGGCAACACACACTGGTCAAAAACTTTTGTCTTGAGACACTGTGGTATATGAGACGAGAAGATAGCGCGCAGCTTCCCGAACACCGCCCAGCCAAGTCGGATTCGGCGATTGATTTCTTTCTAGAAGTTGGACCTACCTAACTGGACAGTTTGTCGTAGGTAAACGTAATCGTCTACAACTTTGAGTGTAGAGTCTCCGATCTTCATGAGGGTGGGTGTGACGTGGGCATTCATCTTGATTGTTGTGTCACTCACTATAATCAAAGGTTTCTATCCCTTAATTTTATTAATCTAAATCTAAAAGCCGCAATCCATAATTAATAGAAAATGCTATCCATTAAAAGCGCAGAGTAAGCAAAGTGATCGAGTAGGTATTCGTGCACGGCGCCGGCGCCGACGACGCCTTCGCCAACGATGACTAATTGACTCAAGGCAACTTTATCCTCACCACTTCTTTTTCTTACAAACAGAAGGTTCGATGGTCAGCAGCCTTTATGGGAATTGCAATCTTACACTCATCAACATATCGAAAGACGTTCACTGTTGTATACGCTTCACTCAATAATCGCCGCTACGACTGATCTTGTGTTTTCCACATTCAAGGGGTTCCGCGATGACCATCACCAGTTCGTGGGTTCACCTTCTACCCCACTGGCTTGTTACTGTGCCTTTCTAGGGGGCTTACCACCACCGCTTACAGCAGTATTATTTTAATCTTACTTCGTTGAGGAAAGAAATGGAGCTGTGCGTCCTGTAGAGCTACATCTCTTTCCTACACTGAAGTGATATTAAAATAGTACTGATGTACTGAACAGTACGCAATACTACAATAAGACAATGTTGTCCTGGTCGTTAGCTGTGGGGTGTCCCTTCTGCGCCTGTCTACATGGTGTTGTTGCTCGAACACAAATAGATATTGATTTACGTCTGGTCCACGTGTCGTCCAAGTTTAGACTGCTGTATATTTTCTGTAATCTCTCACCGCTACAACAGCCGTCTATGCAGTTTTCATAATTTACAGGAATTATGGAAACTACAACAAAGAGTGCCACAATTTTATGCGAGTTGATTCAGACTTTTTATAAATTAAACAAACACTTACTCCTTTTTAATTCGTAATCCTATTCCTATCCTCATAAATGATTAATTATCACAAAAATATCTTTGCCAATCAGCTTCTCTAGATTTAAAAAAAATATCATATTACTGTTGATTTGCTATGACGCGCGACGCGTAGAAGTGTAGGCGTCGAAGCGTAGAGAAAGTCATCACATCGGCTTCGGCGTAGCATCAATGAAAAGTCGCTTGATACATTACTTTCTTTTACTTGAAACACCAAGAAAATCAATTGAAATATTACAAAATCAATGTCCTACTTAAATAATACAGTTATTGTCGGTCCAAAAATCGCTACATTTAGAGAGAAAATGCCCTCAAAGATCGGGTAAAGCCACGGCGTACACATACACTACATTACAGGGTCACCTGTGCTCGCGAGAGTTTCGGCGATATGATTCGACGCACGCACTCCGTGCACTTAACGTAATGCTCTCGGTGTTTACATCCGATGGCGGTTGGCGCGAGGTGACCGTGCGAGACAATTAGGAAAATTCGCGAGAAAATTGTAAAAAACAAATTGTTGTGCGTAGGTACAATTAGATAATTATTACCCAAATTGTTCTTGTAGTCTTCGTGACTGTGTCACACTATTATCATCAACGCTAATAACTCAACAGTAGTCTCAACAAAATTGTAAAAAGTGCAGGCCGGCAGTTAGTTCAATCTATCACTCAGAGCAAAAGACAGCAATTTTATCAGCCAGCGCTTAAGGGCGGGTAGTAAGCAAAATTGCCTGTCTTCTATTTGATTTTTCATGAAATTGATAAGACTTAGGTGTAAAATAAAAATAGTATGAGTAACTACATGATATTTCCAAACTTTTTGTGGAACAGAAACACAAAATATTAAAATTTTCTCGATAAAAAAATATCACGAAGTTACCTCTAATTTTCACGTATTTTCGATTTGTACTTAAAATGCTAATGCCTATTATGATAAAAATTAGATGATCATATGTATTAAAACAAGGCAAAAAAAATTGTGTAGGCTTTTTTTTTTATTCCTTTTATTTTTGGTTTTATTACGAATCAAAGCTTGTAGGACTTACGACGTTCTTAGTTCGTGGAAGAAGCCATCTTCCGTCGCACATTACGGGAACTTCAAGCATATTCTTGTTTCACAAATCAGTCGGCGTCGCTCTGTTGAGACGAGAGGACTACGCTCAAATTTTTAGTTGCGCTGAGATATTATTTATTTTCGTAAATAATATTTTCGTAATTTATCACATTCCACAAAAGAAACTGAGACATAGAAAACATGAAAAAAACACTAAAACCACTTCCAAAACGAATATTACAAGTGTTATTGATAGATAAATACCGAGTCTAAATAAACATATAAAATTCAATGTTGATATTTGAAAACTCAAGATGACATACATTTTATTTGACAGATTTTTGACTGGTATAGTAGCACGGAGTATAGAAAAAAGTAGGTAAAACTAGCGCCATTGCTCTGTATTGCGGTGAATTTTCTTGCGGAGAAAATTTACAACATAGCCAACGAGCCCATTTCACGTTCATTTGAAAGTTCGCACTGGAGATTAAATCTTATTGCGATATATTCAGGATCCAAATTCGTTTACTCCCACTTTTTTTGACAAACTTCTTGTAAGGTGACCCTTAGACGAACAATTGGAGCGACTGACCGCCAATAAATTAAACTTGTTTAGAATAATACCTTTATTCTTCGGTTATTGGTATAACGAACAGATTCCGTATGACTCCGGATTTTTAATTTGTCTGTCCGTGATGTCTTGTTTATATCTCTTTAGTTGACTTTTTGTCGTAGTTGGGTTTTAGTTTTTACCTGACTACGGCGAAGCAAAAAGGAGGGTTATAATTTTGACCGGTTTCTATGTATTTATCTATGTCTGTTCCCACATATTATCTTCTAAAAGACTCATCACAATTTGACAAATGAGGTATGGTTGGAAGCTTCTTGATCGTCCGCTGGTCATTGGCTATATGAAGACACATTAAATTGAAAATGGCGCCCTCTAGGTGACATATCATGAACAACAAAAAATATTTTTTAATCATACCATGTTGGGTATCAAATGAAAGGTTTTAATTAGCACATTTCAAAAATATATATTATAACTCCAAAAAAAACCGCGACAATCAAGACGTATATTGCCATATGTTTATGTTAACGCGTGGGATGATAACTGCCGCTTCACGCGCCGCCACACCGTAAACAGAAAAAACGTCAGACGCGCCGCGTGACGCCACACAGCACGCGACGCGCCACGCCCCGCGTCTCCGTAAATGAGGCCTAAAGTTATAATGCAACTTGGCATGTTTTCAAAGCTACAATTTCAACAGTTACAAAGAGGGACCATACTAAACTTTCTACTAAGGGACTAGTTATAACAAGCGCCCGAGACGCGCATTTTGTTCGCTGCGTTTCGGGCGCTCAATAAAATTGTATGAATTCTTATGTAACGAATTATATCAAGCGCTGCAGTCTAAGCGAGCGCCCATGGCCGTTAGGCCTGCACATGTCGCAACTTGCCACTCTCAACTTGCATCTCCGTTGTGCGATTTACAAATAAGACTGGGAGAAGGTATGCCGCGGGCATTGCTGCTACGTGCGCCGCCGTGATGAAACGCCGCGTGTGACGCGGCTATGCCATTCGCGGGCTCCGCCGCAAAAAACGCTCCATTTCAAACATGTAAAATCGCGTGTAAAATCGCGTTTCCGTAAACGCACTCATACAACGCCATAATGTTTGAATTCAGTGCGAGCCGCGCCGCCCAAAGCCACGCGCGACTCCTCGCGTCTCCGTAAATGAAGCCTAACCGTGCCCTTGACGCTTGGACGCGAGTTCCTTTTTCACTATTTTTCCTTGTCATTTTCTCTGCATTAGTAATAAACTTAAAAGAAACACGGTTCAAAAGTTACAACAAAATGTGGAAATCTTGTTATGTTTGACGAGTCCAAAACGCGCCGGGCGCGCGCCCAAAACACAGCGCCGGTACTGAGCGCGTACCTCGGGCCTTTGTTATAATTAGTCCCTTTGGTACTTTGGCACCCATTTACATAGATGAATAGATGTCAATTCTTTTAGTGGTGAAGCCGACAATCCTACATTTATTTCTTTTGTACAGAACTCGGCCTCTTTTTCACATGTTTCAAATGTTTTCGAAGGGGATTGTTCGCGTTTGACGCAAGAAAGGTTTTCATGACACATGCCATATTCGTTGCACAATACAGTGCAAAATTCATTATACGAATATTATTTTTACTTGGGTATCACTTTGCACGATCCTCCAAAGAGAGAAATCCACGATATAGCATTATATTTATTACTTGGTAACACAGTTTTCCACAAAGACGTCATTAGGTACAAATTGTACAAGGTCCTAAATAAAATTTGGTAACATTTAAATTTGAACTTTTTCACGTCAACATTGAGTTTCTAGTTCCAAAACATGAACATGATTTATAGTTCTGAATTCAAGCTATCAGCTATAAGCTATCGTATAAGCAAAATAAACTACAGAAGATTGAAATTCGAATTCTATAAACGCCAGACGAAAAGTTTCTACTGGCGGGAGGCATTGTGTTTTGTTTTCGTCGTGTTTAATGAGAGGGGTAGGTAAGGGTTGCGCGGGTGAAATATGATTTTTTGCTGTCAAACTACTCCCCCTTAATAAAGCGTGTAGAGGCGCGCCTACATGTGACGGGTGCGGCTGCGGCGCGGCCCGGCTCAGCGCGGCACGGCGGCGGCACTGCGAGGTACGCCCTGGACGTGCGCCAGATGGCGTCCGACAGGCGCAGCACGATTTACTGACCTTTTTATCGATGAAAGAATTCTAAGAATAACTCAATCATCTACCAAACCATTCACTCATTGAGGACATTCGCAGTGTTAGTAAAGTCTGATTAAATCGTTTGCAGCCAATGCTCATCAAGGCCTTCAATTGGATACCCATATTGTAATAATTGAAGTTACTTTTTATTTTTTACATTTGAAAATGGAGCCATACTGCTGCCATATTGTTTTTTTTCGTAAAAATTATATCCTACGTCTCTCGGGATGATGTAAGGATTCTAACAAACATATACACACACATAAACTCACGCCTTCTTTCCATGGGGTAGGCAGAAACTACAGAATGCCATCTGTCACGATCCTTACATACTCCTTTTGCCTCGTTTACGTTCTCATACATCTGGTCATACACGCACGCCGGTTGCGAGTACTTCACACACCTGATCTAAGGTATCCCTGCGTTTCCACTCACATCTTCCAACACCCCATAAAAACAATACCCCAATCCAAACCCGTTCAGGCATGGAATAAAGAAACTTACATACATACATGAACCCTGAAAGCATTACATTTCCTTTATGGGTAGTCGTCTAATGAGCAGATTGCAAACTGCTAACTATATAAAATATTGTAAATGCGAAAGTAAGTTTGTTACGCTTTCACGCTAAAACGGCTGAACGGATTTTGATGTTTGGCACATGAGTAGACCATGACTTGGAATAGGCTATAGGCTACTTTTCATCCTGGATCGCAGACGAAGTAGCGGGCAAGAGCGAGTACCTACGTAATAAACCTAACGGGAACTAAGTGATCTTTTCTCTACGCGCTTCGACCTAAACAAAAACCTCAACAGCAAGTCTGCAAGTGTACGAACCCTTCTTATATCAATGGCACGAACCGTACGGCTCGTGTAGAATTTCACAATGTTCTGATATACTAAAGCAATAAGTTGGTATGTAAACCCATACACCTATAGTTATAAATGATAAGACTGGCAGCTCACTCCAGTAGTTTAGGTCTTCTGTATTGTGTTGCTTGGTGGACCTGTTCCAGTATGCGTCGTGTGTGGCCCGCACGTGCGCGGTGTTTGTATTCCGTGAGGTGGCACGAGGAGAGTGCCATCAATCTTACGCGACAAACGCTGATAGATCCCCCTCCGCACCCCACACCGTCGTTCGTACCGCACACTCTAACTTGCGCTAAACAAATTGACTTTGTTCAACTTTTCTAAACGAAGTATCTCCTCACGATGACTTGGTAAAAATTGAATTTGAAAAGAATCGGAGGTAATGGAATCTGTGAGATTTATATATGAGAGATAATGTAGAAGTTCCTAATGGACGAGGAATGAGTCTCAATGACCGCAGACAGCACTGTAGGATAACATTTTGTGGACTACGATCTATACGTTAACTTATTTACGACACCAAATTGTTGTTAACAAGGAAATGTCACGTTTATTGTCATTATTGAATTTTGTTTCCGTCCGAGACGGAATCATGTTGATTCTGCTGAAATGTTACGTTAATTACGTCAAACGCACAAAGCTAAATAGCTAAGCGTCAAGATAATTAAATGTTTCATTAATGAGTTTATTTCAAAAGACCTTTCATTACGATCGTCATAATTAAGAGCTAACTAGTTTTGTTCGTGTATCTGCCGCGTCCTTTATTACGATATGTATTAAGTACTCATTTTGGATAACCTTCTCCTAGTTACAACTTATATCTAGAAGAAAAAGACGAGAACAACAACTAAATAGAATGGAAGGACCCGAAGTACCGGGACATGCGCAGGTAGAGACAATTCACTATAATGAGAGCGGAAGTGCTCGTCAATCAGGGGCATCACATTCCTGTTTTAACAGAGCGGTCATGTAATTAATGAAGCAACGTGCTATTTATCTTGATATTCCTTTCAAAGTTGGCCTTCTACATATGTGCGCGCGCCTCCACTAACTTCAGATAACTTGGTAACTATGTGCTACACTCGTTATTGTAACCAGAGATTAGTGATAGTCTGCCTTGCCGTATTAATTCGTAGAGGAATCGGCAGTAGTTACAGGCACGAATCGGCAGTAGCTCAAGTACCACCTTTAAGTTGGAGCTGCTCCTGTACCTATGGGTGTTTCAAGTGAACTTGTAACAATAGTGTGCAGGTCTTAATATGAATTGTTACTAGTTTATTTACAGCAGATTAAAAACCCAGAGTCACACGTGTTAGTTAAATCAAACAGATTACGTGTGACTCCGGACTTTTAATTTGTCTATATGTGATGTCTTGTCTTTTTAGTTGACTTTTTTGTCGTAGTTGGGTTGTAGTTTTATATTTTTTATTTTTATTTTTTTTGGGGTTATAATATATATATCTTAGATTATAAAAAAACCGGCCAAGTGCTAGTCGGACCCGCGCACGAACGGTTCCGTACCATTATCTATACAAACAGCAAAAAAATCACGTTTTTTGTATGGGAACCCCCTTAAATATTTAATTTTATTCCGTTTTTTAGTATTTGTTATTATAGCGGCAACAGAAATACATCATCTGTGAATTTCAACTGTCTAACTATCACGGTTCATGAGATACAGCCTGGTGACAGACGGACAGACAGACACAGACAGAGAGTTTTACCCTTTGGGTACGGAACCTTAAAAACGGAGCGATAATAGTCATTCAATTGATTATTGTAGTACTAAGGTGAGGGTAATCGCTGTGACGCGCACAGTAGAGTGGGGCGGCACGTGGACAGAGTCGTTTTAAGGGAAGTGGCTGAGCGACGAGTCAGTGTTGTGAGTTGTGAGGGCAACCAACGGATGCAGACCTTCACTTCTCCTATGCGAAACTGTCGGTTTGCCCGAACGTAGAAAGTAGTGCGTGAACGTTATTAGTATTGTAACTACTGTGATGATTATTCTGAAAGTGAAATACTAAATGATTTACTGTGTCATTGTGTTTTATTGTAAACTTGCACTATGGATTCTGTACCACCTAATCGAGTTGATGGCGGCACTATCGCTCAGCCATCGCTGACGCCGTCATATATATTTTTGAAAGGTGTTAAGTAATTAAGCCCTTTCATTTCGTACACAATATGGACACATTCAATTTTTTTTTGTTTATGTCTTTATATGCTATAACCACTGTGCACTGGACGATCAAGACGCTTCCAACGATACCTCATGTGTCAAATTATGATGAGCAGTTTAGAAGTTATGAGGGAACAGATGAACGTACATACATACATACTGCTCAAAATCATAACCCTCCTTTTTGGCTTCACCGTAGTCGGGTAAAAAAATACTTTTTATTCGTTTAACTCAATGCTTTACATCATACAAATATTTGCTCAAACGAACGAACCACTGAACAAAATTCTCTGATATGAGCTGTGCGGCCACAATGTCAGGATATTACACAAATATACATCTCGACGAGATATTCCGTGCGCTCTATACTAATTGCCGTATTCGTACTCAAAGCACAGTTCTATGTAATGAATAACGCCCACTTTTACATATCGGCACGTACGGAAGCCTAAGTTCGGTTCATTTGGGAGGCGATCTAAGTTGGGTAATTAACTCGCTCGTAATAACCGTGAGCAATGTAATGGGAATAGTTGAAGTCGCGACTTTATTAGCGAAGTCGTGCTCTGAAGGAGTTGCCACCATTACGGAAGGATTTTATCGCCATGGCGGGTAGTGGCGGAACATTGAAATACTTCAAACGTTGTTTTACAGTTATATCGATGATGACGGTGCACTAACTCCGCCGCGTTGTGTTGAACGAGGTATTCGCTCCAGATTTATTCTTCGCTATCTTTAAGAACGGAATTGAAACTGATTTGTATTTTATTTCATTATCTTGGCAGCGGTATAGCTCGTAAGCTTATAGCTAGTAAGTTTATAGCTCGTAGGTTTTTTATTTTCTTGTTCTTTTCATCGTAGTGATTTTCCCTGGCTCGATTCCAACTCCTGGTAATGAGTTATGTTATATTTAGCGAACTGTGTCATTTGTATTTGTATTCGTTGGTTTGTAGGGTTCCGTACCCGAAGGGTGCCAAGCGGAACCCTATTATTAAGCCTCCGTTGTCTGTCTGTCCGCCCGTCCGTCTGTGAGTGGGCTGTATCTCATGAACTGTAATACATACGATAAGGCAGACAGTTGAAATTTTCTCTGATTGTGTGTTCCTATTGCGAAAAAACGTTTTATTAAGAGCAAGGTTTTAAAGAACTAAAATAAAACCTATGTAATTATAGAACTTTAATATTTATTAAAGATGGGCCGCACCCCCTTAGTCCGCCAGTGCCTTGGCAACCCAAAGCACTGACGGACTAAAGGGGGCGGCCTGCACCTTTGACTATAGTTTTTGTCAAGGTATACAACCGAACCCAAACACAGGGAGGCTACCTTGAAATATGTAAATAAATAAATAAATAATATAAAAAATATCGTTTCAAGACAAAGCCAACAAGACTAAACACGATGGTTCTATCTTGTTTGATTGAGGAATTCTTATGGCCAACTTCCGGCTCCATCATCAGACCCTGGACACCACCTAGTGTCAAAGCACTTGGAAATACATAAACAATGAGTCCATACACTATGGTGTTATCTTGTTTGATTGACGAGTTCCTATGGCCACTTCCTGCTACATCATTAGACCCTGGACATCATCTTGAGCTATAGTTCTTGTCAAGACACAACCAACGACTTCAAACTCAACGACGCTATCTTATTCAGTTTTTTTTTTAATCATAAATTTATTGTTCAGGAGAGGCAAATGCTGTCTAATAGTTATAATAGGCATTCATACCAGCATTTTTTATCTTACTGTTCTGTTTTAATTGTTTTTGTATGTACTGCTGTTGGTGTACCAAATAAATAAATAAAAAGAAAAGATTTGTGAGGCGACTATAATCGAGTGCAATTCCAATACAAAAACTAAACAATATAATGTACCTAATGAACTTCATAATAAAAATAATACATTTTTAAACGTGTGTACCTAGTGTATTGGATATTGAGGAGTTCCTATAGCTATCTTCGGACTCCATCATCCAGCTGCATGGTATCACCTGGAATAGGACATAGGGTACTTTTTACTCCGATATTCCCACGGGATCGAGACTTACGCGGGTGAAATCGGATGCCTGGAAGTGCTTGAAAAATGGATGACAATGGGAGTAACTGGAAACGTTCTTAATGTGAAACTGTGGTAGGTGAGTGTGGAGGTGCTGCGCCCGCCGGACTGCGCTCCTGCGCTCCCGCGCTCTCCCTGAAAGTGTCCAATTGGAAATTTTTAATTGCAACTTGTATTGAATTGAAAGTTTTAATTCGAGCCGCTGCGCTGCAGCGAACACCTTGTGTCGTTACCATCGACTTCTTTCATGTTTTGAGAGTCAGTGAGCAGAGTTGCGTGTTTCTTAGTTAACTTAATTCCTTCTCTAATTAGTAAAGTATATCGACGTGGGATCCACCATGGGCATTCACCTGAACAGTCCCTACTGGGACACTAGGTTTAACGCATTGATTCAATTAAATATCCCAAGGACGAGGAAGGCTGCCTCGTCCTTCTCCACGTGTTCTCGCACCGCGGTCTGTAGTGGACGATAGTACTTCCATATGCATATAAGTCGCAGGTGCGTTCAGCTAGCGCAACGAATGGCGCTCATCCAGTGATGTACTACGGCTTCGTCTCTAGAGATACACCCACGCGATACCCGCGCTCTGCCACATTTGCTCTGCCCACGCGAATGATTTATCTCGCTTCCTGCCAAACTGACTCAGGTCTGTTGAAACCATTGATTACACCTTTGCTATTTTCCTTTACAACATACTTTGCTATATTTCTTGCACCAGATGTTATAAATATTTGTTCATGAACAGAGGGATGCTCTTTGGCCAAATTAAAATGCACTGAGTAGCTCCTAAGAGAGCCGGCCGTGGTGCATGATCAGCGATTATGGCTATGCTAAAGGTACACAAATAAAAACAAATCGTGCACCATTAACACCGGCACAAGTCCCTGAGCTCACTAGCGTCTCGGGGTCAGTAATCCGATAGGTGCACAATGCGCTCAATTCGGCACATATTTCACGGTTAGTATAAAGTCTCGTGGTAGTGGTTACGGCGGCTATTCTGCTAGATTTTCCTACTCGACTCGAATTTCAATCGGACGGCAATTTCGCTTCCTCGCTTGCCAACCGATTTTCTTTATAACCGCCGGCGGGTTCGGCTAACTATTAATAATATACTTACCTCCATTTATATTTGGCTTCCTTTCAAGCGACGTTACGCGACTGTGGCCGTAAAGCCGTGAAATAAGAAGGGACAGAAGGTTCCTACTTCACAGTAACATACCAAACATTAATGTCACTTTTGCGGTGAAACGAAGTCGAATCATTGCTATATTAGATATGTAATGTTGATACAGTATTTTCAATAGTCGTAACATTCATCATAAAGATTGTATTTTCGGCAGCCTGCTGCCTTTGCCTACTGCGTGACAAGCTGGCACGTCGGCGGTCATGTTATTGGCAGACGCTCAAAAAATCACGTCCTGTGGAATTATTGAGTTAGTGCACGCTTTATTGTTTTCTATCGCAATATTGCCATCGACAAATGGAGCTGAACTCACGTCAATACAACTGGAAATATAATAAACAGGTATTTTTGCCGAGATTTTAGTAATAGAATGGCATTGTTCATTGGTCAAGATACTCGTAAAAGGAAAATATAGTAATTAAGGCGAGCACGCGTCTGTTCCAATGAGCTGCTGTCATACCCCAATACCCACATTGAACTGGTCGAGTTGGCGTGACTTCAAGCAGTTCTCTGTTGCGAGAGTTTGTGTATGTGTAGAGAGGCTTCGCAGTAAAGGACCGCGGGGAACCGCTAATTGTCGCCGTAGAAGCGCCCATCAGCCGCCGATACAATTAAAAATTTCATACGTTTTTTGCAATTCGCAGGTCAGTGCCAGGTTGTATGTTGATTAAAATATTATTCTTGACTGCAAAAAATATGGCTTTACAGAATTAAAATCATTTGAATCGTTAGAATAAGTAATCCTCAAATGTCATGATTTCATGAAATTGTCATTCAATAGGATTATATTATTTAGACAGTTGTATTGATGATTTTTAAGATTATAATTCTAGAAATAAATATTTGATACGGCTGCGAATCATAGTAAGAACAAGATACAACCTGATACTGACCTGCAAATTGCAAATAACGTAAGAAAATTTGAATTTCGCAGGCTACCCTGGCGCTTTCGCCTTAAGGAAATAAATCTAGTAATTACTAATAAGACGATGATTACATCACGAGGTATCTAATTGCCTGCTAATAACAGATACCCGATGCTCGCAGGTATCGCGTGTTTTCAATATCACCTACTGCTAAAAACTCAGGCCTTATTCCCACGAGACTCATGAGAGTTCGCAGAAACACAACGATATAAATTCAAGATTTGTATCTCGATATCAAATACTTATTGCGAAGTTCATTAGTTACTGCGAAAGTACGTGATTGCGATGTACGTTACTGCGAATGTTTTTACCATTACGACGTACGTTGTCGCGCGTCTTTACTGCGATGATTGCAGCTTCGATTACAAGCTATTGCGATCTAGGTCATGTAGGAGGGTTGCTGATACTGGTGATAGTGAATATATATACTTAATACCTGCACCATTCCATCCACAAGAGACGCCTTCTAAACTGAAATAGCAGTTGTCGCCACAAGTGAACTAAGTAGATCTTATAATAACACACATATTCTGTCTGGTAGTATTCATAACAGTCTTCTTTTACAAACAAATTTTCTTTTAGAATATTGTTGTAATCCAAATTGCTATAAAACTGCAAGCTCCATATAAAACTTAGATACTATTATATTCAAAGCAGGAGAACGAGTCGCGACTTATTTGAGAGCGTGCATACAAACGCTGCGATCGTGAGACGAATGGCGGGATACATCTCACGACGGGAGCCGCCGCGCCGACGACGTCGGGGCGGCGCGGCGCGGCGGCGGCGGCCGTCGCGAGATATATCGCACCGTATCGAACGAGACGGCTTATCTGCAGATAGCGACGTGCAGCGTCGGCAGAAATATCGCGTGGTGTGCACCTCGGTGCTTGCTATGACAATTGGTTTCATATTGTGTGCGGAATAAGATTTTGCTTTGACTTCACAAGTCTTCTAAACGATGTTTTTAAAATCTAAATAAGATTGAATAATTTTATCCTTGAGAACTGGTCTGGTTTACTGAGCGAGTTGTCTTTCAGTGATATCGAATGTCGTTCACAAGTCTTGTGAGCTTATTATACAATTGTCTCGAAAGGAGGAAATATTTCCTTATATTTCCTCATATTCTTCATATTTCTCACATATTTCCCTTTTGCTTAATTAGTAAACTCGAATGCGGGATAAGAACAAATTTTGAAGTACCTAACGTGTTGTACTTAGTGGATAAAACTTAATGCACATAGCATCCACATAGTCCATCGCTAACCGCATACAGTTAGTGTAGTCAAGGAGCATAACTGTATGCAGTTAGCGATGGACAGCGTGCGTATGGCATGGGGTATTCCTTCTATTCGCCTACTTATGATCCGTGACTCCGGCAAATCAAAATCAAAATCAAAAGTCATTTATTCAAACTAGGCTGAGAATCAGCACTTTTCGAACGTCAAAATTACATAAGACAGTCCCCCCAAAACGCCCACCCTTCGCCACTTCCTAGTGCTTTAGCTGGGAAGAAGAAGTGGCGCAACAAACTCCCCAGCAGCACAGCTGTCTGTTCAGTTAGAAAAATTTGATTCTATACAAAAGTTTGCAAAATCATTTACATTACGCAACATAATACATAAATCTAATTAGCCATATGTCAGCTAGCACACGCCAATATACCAACCAAAAAAAAAAAAAAAAGAATAATATAAATAAAAAAAAACGAGAACTATATGTACTCAAGCAGAAATAAGTAGTAAATATAAACAAACATAAATTAACTAAATAAAAGCCTCCAGGCACAAAGGGCGTGCCCGCTTACATATAGCTATTTATAGCTGCAACTGGAAGTTATAAATGATAAACTAGGACCATCGAAGTAAATAAATAAAAATGAATTACTAATAACATTAACAAAACCGAGATCAGCAAGACGACCAGTCACCACAAGCAGCACCCGTTCACGAGCATAACGCAAAAATCAGCCATTACCCCCCTCGCCATATTTGAGGGAAGGAGACAACCCGACCTCCGACGCTACCGCAAGCAGTGACATCTAAGGGAGCATGACGAACCTGCTGCCGGTTGCTCAGGCAAAAATAATAATTATCCATTGTCGAGGTCGCTAGCTAACCACATATTGCAATACAACTCGTATAGAAAACATGAGTAATGAGTCATCAAAAAAATTAAATTAAAAACAATATTAAAATAAAATTGACTATAGGTACAGTCCAAATAAAAATAATAATAAAAAATAAAAAAAATTATATGAACTCATATAACCTGTCAAATGACCAAATGACCTCTTCGCTTCAGTTCTTTAAGTACAGGTTGCTTCAAGATGGTAATTTAGAAAATTGAAAATAAATCAATAAATATTAACGTTTAATGAATTTCAAATATTTTCATAAAAAGAATACGCGAAATCGTATACGAGTGTTAATTTAATGTCACCACGCTGTATAATTGGGAAAGGCTAGGCAGATAGATTGATCTTTGTTTCTTCTGGATCTTTTTGGATTTCTCACTGAGTCGTGATGAAGATCACTGGTATGCCAGTCGGCGTGGACGGCGGCGGCGGTTTCCATGCGGTTCAATCACTATTCAATGGGGAGCGACTGCCATCTGTCATTAACGAACCAATTACTGGGGACTGCAAATAAAAGCCTTCCATCTTCGAAAAACGTGTACGGGTTAAATCCCCATGAGACTCGCTGGTAACTGTGTTTGAGCATTTTCTCTGTAGATCACTCTCCTTTTGTCAGCGAAGTGACGCGTTCCTGCGATCTGACGTAACAAACCTAATGCCTAAAGACGAGATCATCTTATTTGTTTCGTCAGACATATTTAATAAATTCAAAAAAAAGATTATATTTGACTGGGTACAGAAAAATCTATTCAATCAAAATAATGTCAGATTTTGGTATTTGCTAGAGACGTTTTTTATGATGATGAGTCAAATACTGTATCAGTAGTGAAACCACGGATATGAGTGCTATATTATCAGACATGATCACGAGGACGTGTCCTAGGAATACTCGTATAGCGCGTGTTGTGTATACTACCGTCTGACGGTCTGAAACAGAGATGCTAACATGGGGTCCGTCTCAACTAGTCTGTGTGTCAGTGTCAGGGCGACTGATCCGCTACGACATCGACAGTGTGGCGCTCCCACTGGTCGAGTGGACGACGTGTTCATTAGTTGAGTTTGACTGTAATGTGCTTCTGGCCTACTGCTCAGAGATTTATTATTGCTTTTCGTAAAAAAAAATTGAGGAAAATAATGACGTAATTATAATTATTGTTTGTTGGAGTTTTGCGTAAATACTGCGTAGGTTTTACCTCCCGCGACAAAAATATTAATAGACGGAAAACTGTAGGATGTCAGAGCTCCCAATTATTATACAAATTAATTGGAAAGCACTTACACAACCAACGCACACGCGTTTTTTTGTCACAATAAAAAAATAACAAAATAAAACTTTAACAAAACGAGAATCGTCCCCGGAAGCCGTGGAGTGCCGGAAGGCAATACTTGTTAATTAATATAATTTCCGGCGCGGGGGCCCTTTTCACAGCCTTTCAATAAAAGTGGAAAACAACGGCGGGATTGTTTCGTTCCGGAAGGACGCAAGCGAGGGCGCGGGGTGCGGGGCGCGGCGCAAGTAGGGAGTGCTGCACGGGACAACTGCTTCAAAGAACAATAAAAGTTAGTAATGAGGCTGAGCTAATGGCCGGCAAATTAGGAGAACGTTTGGAAACAAAAATAACGAGCAGTGAGCGCCGACTACTGCGCCGCCCGCCGCGCGCCGCGCCGCCGCCGCCGCCGCCGCCCCGGGCTGTGCCGAGCCTATCTCGGAGCGGAGACACCAAATATTTAGGCATCCTAATTAACACCTACAAGAGTAGAGTCTAAAGTTTCAAGCTCTTTACTGACAGAGTTCAAACGAAATACGTCAAAAACTAAAAATGAGTTTTTGATGTTGGCACAATTCAGGTTCTAATTAGGCATTTATAACTTTAATAAGTGATTCTAGATTGGGAATCATAACTCTTGTATATTTATTTACATTTTAATGTATATTATATTACTAATCATAAGATTTTAATGTATAAATACTGTTCCTTTTCCCGAATAAATAAAATAAATAAATAAATAACTGTTAAAGCTATCAACAATTTGAAAAGATAATGTCATAGATCCTTGAAGCGCCTGCCAGGAAAGATATGAGGCTCCAGAGATGCACAAATTGAGATAGGTGTAGCAGTTTAATCCAATTTACGCCAGTTCCCCCGCTGTAACCGGTTCACGCTGGTTGGAATCAGATCGCGATCGTGGATTAAGTTCTCGTTACGTTCACTTGTTTATTGTGAAATCAATTGCTGTCTCACAATGTTGCGCACTCTTCTCTAATCGGATTTAGCTCCGGTTAGTGCGAGTTTGTGGTACTCTAGGGACTTATTAGAGATTTTAATTAACGAGTTAAGTATTTATTATGCTTTTTTGGGCAACTTAGAGGTTTGATTTGCTTTGATCGTGCGGATACGATTCCGTACTAGCTGCATGTTATTTGTTTGAATCTAGCAGTTTTTAAGAGGTGTCCCGCTAACATGGCACCTATATACCTATAATATTATCCTGTCCTTCATCAGCACCCTAATAATTGCGAAATACACGATCAATCAGAATCTGAATCGTTTTGATACAGATAGCTATTCCATTGCCTCAATAGTTCAAAAAAAAAATTGCGTAATAACGTAAATAACGCAATGAATGTTGTTGAACTGTCAACATGGAACAGATTAGGTATATAGGTAGTCTTATTCGTTTACGAAAATGTGTTACCCAATTAGATAGCAGGCACGATGTAAAGAAAGAATCACGTTAACGATGACGGGATGCTATCGCGATGTAAATGTGTTCCCGAGTAGCGAGCAAGCGCCATCAGGTGTCTCACAGTGATGTCAGCGCGAATGTGCCGCATGCATGTGGCTCGTGCGTGAGTGCCTGTGTGTCGCCCGTGTGCCACGTGTGTGCCGCGTGTGTGCTGATGCAATGTTGATAGCGCGCTGTTTGCTCAGAGCTCGTCTCGCGGAGATAGTATTCAATGGCGCGCTGCCCTCGTTTTTCCTCAATATCGCATTATACATAGGTACGATGATATACCTACCATGGTTCCTCTATTTGATGCATCGTTGATGACGACGAAATTATTGAAAAGAACATTATTTAGAAAGATTAGACAATCTTTTTAAAAACAAGCTTTTAATGAACTAAAAAATAGGTAGGTACTAAATGAAACTTACTTAACTTTAATATGTTCTTTTGCTTGAGGCGTCAACGTCCTTTTTAGGATAAGCCTCAAGCCTTTAGGAAAATATTAAAGTAGTTTTATTCATTAGGTAAGTACCTACCTACTTTTCAGTTCATTCATTTAGTAAGTATGTTCAAAACTTTTTTAAAAAGGATTTTACTTATATATTTTGTACTTTTTAATTATTATAATTTGTGTAAATATCTGTTCTATAACCTTCACATAAAAAGTACTTGACTTACTACATACCTTTACTCAAGTCATGTTGTGAAGCCAACCAAGCTGCACTTATAAAATTTTGTGTCTGCTATGGACCGCTGAGGAGTTTCCTCGTCTGGAGCCAATCCTGGGTGCAGCAGCCAGGTCATCGTAGACTTTAGAACGGACTATCATAATTAAACGTGTCTGTACCGTTGACCGGCGATGATTGCCCTCGACGGTCAAATCAGGTCATTCATCACACAGATGTATTTTCTTCAAAACTGAACCAACATGTCAACTTTCGTAGGAGCCGTTATGAGGCAGTGGTTTTGATTCAACTTCCTTAATGTCAAGTTTAATTAAAAAAAAGAGGGTTTGTATCGACACCTTAGGAAAAACTAAGAACTAAGCACATAAGTGACATCTCTCGCCTAAATCAACATTGACTTTATACCAGTTTCAAATCTTCCTTACATCAACGTGTAGATACGTATAGTTAGTACTTCCGCGTTGGAGGCAGGCGAGGTGCCCACACCGCGACCATTAGCCGCCGCACACAGCCGATTGCTAAAAGCCTCGCCCGCACCCTGTTTGTGCCCAGCCTTATTTTGTTTTGCTGTCGTTACCACGCAGCGCTCGCCTTTACGTTAGCTTCGGTTTAACCTTTCGCCGCAGCCTGCAGGCGCCGGCTCACTGTTGTAACACTAGAGTACGAAGCTGTTAGATATGCTGTAGAGCGCTAAGACAAAACCTTACGACAAACAGAAGAAAGTACTTCCTAGAATCACCAGAGACATTCACTGAGACATTCACAGATACACTCACAGAGACATTCACTGACACATTGACAGAGACATTCACTGAGACATTCACAGAGACATTCACAGAGACATTCACTGAGACATTCACTGAGACATTCACAGATACACTCACAGAGACATTCACTGACACATTCACAGAGACATTCACTGAGACATTCACAGAGACATTCACTGAGACATTCACAGAGACATTCACAGAGACATTCACTGAGACATTCACTGAGACATTCACTGAGACATTCACTGAGACATTCACTGAGACATTCACAGATACATTCACAGAGACATTCACTGAGACATTCACTGAGACATTCACTGAGACATTCACAGATACATTCACAGAGACATTTACTGAAACTTCTGGCTCAATGAATTTCACGATTTTTAAGGGTTATTATTTATTAATCTAACTAACAATAGTTTCTATGTTTTTGTATACTAAGTTACTAACTTTTGGATCTAGTTGTCCTAAAATGAAAAAAATATTTGTGTGCACGGCCCATCTGCTCCGAATCAACTGGGCCAATTTAGTTATTTGGTATACATATGAATTTGTGCACAGACTAGGTCTTTGACTAACATCCAGGAGTCTAAACTCTAGGCCTGCCAACGAGCAATGGGGCGCTTTAACGGATCGTGTTCGTAACACAATACTGCGCTCCAAAACAAACATAGCTCAAAAGGCTGCCTAACTTAAATGGGACTGGGCCGGACCCGTCTGCCGTATGGGCCCAAATAACACAGAACTGGTGCCCTGAGACAGTGAGACAGGGTCGCGGCAGACCACGTAGGAGATGGCGGGACGAGCTCGATACGTTCCATCAAAACTGGAAAGAGGACGCGCGGGCTCGCGAAAGATGGAAGGAGTGGAGGGAGGCCTTGGCCCATGAGTGGGACAGCATAGAGGCTAGGAAAAAAAAATGAATTTCTGTGACCCAAACACGGACGTGTAACGTAAGTAAATGAATTATGAATATGATAATTATGATTCCGCCCGCGCGATATCTTGATAAAAAAGTGTCCTTGTCCAGGGTGCCATCTATCTCCTTGCCAAATGTTATCCGTTCAGTGGTTTAGGCGTGAAAGCGTAACAAACAAATGGACAAACAAACTCACTTTCGCATTTTTAATATTGTATATAATACTAGCTTCCGCCCGCGGCTTCGCCCGCGTGGTATATCGATAAAAAGTAGCCTATGTCCTTCCCCGGGATGCCATCTATCTCCTTGCCAATTTTTATCGAAATCCGTTCAGTGGTTTAGTCGTGAAAAGGTAACATACAGACAGATAGACAGACAGACGGACAGAGTTACTTTCGAATTTATAGTATTAGTATGGATATCTAACTAATATTACAAACGCGAAAGTTTGTAAGTATGGATGGATGGATGTATTTATTATATATATATTATATCTAACTAATATTATAAACGCGAAAGTTTGTAAGTATGGATTGAGGATGGATGGCTTGATGATTGTTACTCTGTCACGTTAAAACTACAGAATGGATTTGGATGAAATTTGGCAAACAGATAGTTGTTAATACCTGGATTAACACATAGGATACTTTTTATCCCGATATTCCCACGGGATCGAGACTTACGCGGGTGAAGCCGCCGGGCGCAGCTAGTATTATATATACGTATATCATCATCTGCCTGGCCTTTTCCAAACTACGTTGGGGTCGGCTTCCAGTCTAACCGGATGCAGCTGAATACCAGTATTTTACATGGAGCAACTGCCTATTTGGTCATGGTCTACCCGTGTGTCCATCCTCTCCGCTCGGGAACGTCGCGGCGGCACGGCCTTCGAACGGTTCGCGTATTGCATTTAGTACTCGTGATAACTTCGAAATTAAATGTCCGATTCAAATGAATTAAAAAGTATTTTACTGCTACATAAATACCCTTGATGTTAAAACTATTTATTTGAATAAGAATTAATATTATGTTGATAAAGCTCCTTCGCAAATAATGCATTAATTTCGAACAAACTTGATTACCATAAAAAAAGGTTATACATAAGACCTATAATGTAATACCTGTGTCCACAAATAAAGATTGATTGATTGAAGGTTATAGTGAGTCAATCTTAAAAGATAGACAAATGCTGTCGCGGGCTTTTTTTTAGAATACAAACTATTTCGAGCTTTCAGTTTTTAACCCCTTAGCTTGCCTTATGAATACTCATAAGGCAAGCTGCGGACGCATCACTCATTACTAATTTCCATGCACGGTGTGGTCATCGCCTTAGGTCTCAGTTTGTTTTGCTGTCGCTACTCGCCTTTTATGCATGCATGCTTTGATTGCTCGCCAGCCGAACCTTGTTACCTTGTTTTGTTGTCGCTCCATCGCTGCTTGCTTTATATGCATGCGTGGTGGCTTTTAGCCAGCTTGTTTTGCTGTCGCTGGGGTAGTGCGCGTCACTTTGTATGCACGTTAGCACGTGTGGTCTGCGGCCGCACGCATCCAGTTATTTTGCCGACGGTACGCCGCCGCCGCCGTGTACCGACGTGACCCAAAAATGTTTTTGTAAAGTGATTTAGTGCGACACTCGGAGCTGGATAACATTCTCACTGGGCACGTACATGTTCCTGCAAAGTTATGTTTTTGAAAACAGAGGGCTCACTCGGGAATTTCTGGTATTTCGAGATATTTTTGTGTAGAAAGAATTATTGTAGGAACATTTCAGGCACAAAAAATCCATATAGGTAAGACTAAGGTTCACTGTTTGAGTATCGGGCTGTTCGTCACGGCGATACAATAAAACCAGCGGAAGAACACCGAGGCGTGACAGAGACGAAGTGTGTCCGCGCGTGTGCACTCCGCCCAAAGCGATGTATAGCGACAATTAGCTCGGTGTACTCCATCTTTATTGGACAGGGACAGGTGATCCAGTTAAAAGAGCTGTTAATATGTCTCCTGTTCGTATCGACTTTGTTTGTAGATACGGTGCGGTGTTGAGTTTGGCCCATTTGGAGGTTCAGATTATAATGTTAGAAGGGATAGGTGGCTTTCAACAGCCAGGCATCGTGGCCGAGGCTGTGGACGACCAAGCGGAGACTGTGAAGTAATGTCCTGAGGACTGCGGGTAATGGGTGTAAGAGTTTGTCATGTCAGATCGGCTGTTGCTACCAAGCTGCGTTGGCTTCATCTTCGTTGAATAAACAAGGTTGTCCACAGACAACCGTTGGTGTGGGAGTTTTACTAGCAAACGTTTACCTTTCAAAACGATTTAATCATTGTTTAATGTTTCGCTTCATCGATATAATACACCAACACAAGTGTCCCGCTATGTAACTGCTGTCCCTCGGCAAGTCGGCGCGGCAGTTCGGTACCAGCAAGCGTAACATGGCGCTTTCTATCTCTACGAAGAATAGACATAGCTTTTTCTATACAAAGTGACAGTTCGTTTCTTCATTTTTGACATCCACCGTAGAAATGTTTCTACAATCTGTCATTTTGTCTTTCATTTCTAACGATCTTTGTCTACGTCTTTTTATATGTAGACTATTTCGGAAGAAAGTTTTCTATCCTTACTGTCAAAATCACACTGACAACCGATAAATCCTATGATAGAACAAAGAATTATGAGTCGAATTTTGCAAAAGAGTGACTTTCGTAAAAAGTGCAGTAGACTCTTTGCTGCCGTCGTACTGTCTACAGGAAACGTCATTTTTGTCTACTCTTCCGTCGACAAAACGGTACTCATGCTACGCCTGCTGTGCGCTAAGCAACAAGTTGATGCGACAGACTATGAACGAATTAGTTGACAACAATAAAACTCGCTACTTGTCACACTTTGTATTACATCCCGATTGCATTTGCCTTATTTACATGGTAAGGCCACATATAAGTTAATGTTTTAATGTAGGTTAGGAATGGTACCTACCTAATTTAATATGATAATTATGGTACAGTAGACCACACCAGGTAGGTAAACAATCAGTATAAGCAGGGGGCCTGAAACGGCCACATTAAGCTATTCCTCAAAAGCAATTCATTTCCTGAATACCCAGCAGATCATTAGCAATTATTCGTCTAATTTGACTCAAAATGGTGACACATTAGCTGAATCATAATCGCAATTTCGGGCTTTCCCGCTTTTTAGGCCCCCTAGCCTCGCATTCTATTGAAATTCCGTACTACTGTAGGCCAGCTAAAGGTTGTTACCACCGACGCGCGGCGTGCGGGCGGCTGTCTCTAGTTTTAAACTTCCGTACCGGCGGTTGTACACCCAGGCACTTTGATCAATGATTCAATTGAAGTAGCTTTCATAACACCGTTCACTCAATCGACACAACTCTCCGCCTGTAGGTGACAGTACGCCAATGATAAAGTAAATAGATTGGCTGACTGTGGGCTTGGGAGCCGGGCGGTGCGACGCGCTGCGGGACGAGATCGATTCATTAAACATTTAGCGGGTAAGTATCGGCTCATCAGAACTACTGAGAAATACTCCATTGTCTTGCGGTCCGTCTTTGTTCCGCGCTCACGGAATTATTAAATATATTCAGTGTACACAGTACAGCAGTAGGTACCTACAACAGAATGAGATGAACTCAATTATTCCGTCGAGTAAAAACTCGTCTCCGAAGTTATAGCTCGAGTATATTTGCCTAAAGCCTTAATATTACTAGTACCTACGGAATTCGTACGAAATAAGTTCCATTTGGAGAGTATGAGGATTACGCGAAAGGCGCATTCGGTAAAATTGAAACGAGATTGCATGTAAATGTGCGCGAGGGGGCGCGGGCGCTGGCGGCGCCGGGTCGCTGTAGTGAGCTAGTGACGGTACCGAGCGACTAGCAGTAGCGAATTGCAATCGGCCAACACATTCGGTTCGTGATCCTTTCTCGTCAGAATTCTTCATACAACTTGTGGCACTATAATCTGTGTTTGTTCGCTCGTTCACAACAAATTAGTATGACAGGTAATTAATTCCCCTTCGAACAGCACTCTAATTGCGTAATATACGATCAATCACAATCTGCTCAACAATGTAAATAACGCAATTAATATTGTTGAAATTGAAACAGATTAGTAATCGGTTACGAACATAAGTCACGCAATTAGTTAGCTGGTTGTAAACGGTTTGTGTGCGAATGTGTTGTTTGAATTTTTTCATGTATATCGCAAACGGTCAAATGATTTAGGCAAATAGGTTAATATTCAACTTTGTGTGCAAATCTATTGAAAATTCTGTGTAGTATGCATATTGGATTTTCCAACGCATTCTATTTAGTTTCTAGCCCGCGTCTAGCCCGGAGGCACAACTGTAGAACATTTGTTTCGGCTCGGCCTACAAAATTGTATTTACCAAGTAAAGATGAAACGTTTGAGACTTAAAGCGACTGTTGTTATAAAAATTCAAATGAGAGTGGAGTCGACCTCATGAAAGAGACATTAGACTTGGCGTTCAGATTAGCGGAATAAGAAGTTTATTTTAATTCTCGTTCCTTATTCTTGGGCATTTTATTTGTTTCACAAGTTTGTAGGAATCCAAGGGGCGAGCGGGGTCTACACCTGTTTCGCATTGCCTGGCCTTTGACAGTAACTACTATATCTTGTAAGTAGCTATGATAACTAAAATTTATTTTTGATTTATTTTAATTTTTGAATTGTTTTGTATCGTTTTATCTTTTATTTACGGACTCTTTTAACCTGCACGTTTTTCTACATTGTACTCACATGTATGATTCCAACATGAATGATGTAAACAACATATTGTAACAATGTTTTGATTTAAAAGAGTGTCCGTGGAGTTTCTTGCCCGTTCTTCTCCATAGGAACCTACTACGCTTTGGAATGGGCAACTAGCTTTGACAATTTGACAATTCAAAAGTGCCTGTAATTGGTTTATTTGAAATAAATGTTTGCGCGATGGGTCGCACAACTATGCTGGATTGGAGGGTGGAAATCAACAGGACACTAGTCACTGTGAAGACGGACGATGGACCAAGGTGGAAGTACTTAAATGAAAATACTATATTCCACTGTCAAAGGTAGCGGGTACTGATGATCTACTCAGCCTACTGTCTTGTACCAGATCTGAATCGGAACTAACTATTTTTGGACAAGACAGGCCTTTTTATGCGTCCCCGTGGCGTCACTTTCTCCCTACCATTTCCCACGCTTTGGGTCCGACCAGTACTCGCCACGCTATTGTTTATTTAAAACTATACAAAATACACATTTGGTGCGGATAACAATGCCGGCACAAACTGTTTCTACAAACTATAAAAGGTATTACTAAGACAAATGCACATTTTATGAAGCAGACAATTATCCACGTTTTACACTACTATTAACAAAACATTAAAACAATGAATTTTACTACGACGCTCGGCAATAAGCAAATACAATATAACCTAATATTCCCGAGCGCCGCCAGAGGGTCTCGAACATGTGGCTACTTTCTAAAATGGTTAACAACTAAAATGGTATTTTCCTAAAAATAACACATGCCTATAACATTTAATTCTACAGCTTAAAACTATGCGATCGGCTGTCCTGCACATTCCTCCCGCCGTGCGTCGTCCACCGCTGACGTCGCAGCCGTAGAAGCCGGTGCAGGATCGCCGTGGTCGATTGATAGCACCACTATCTTTTTCACTGGGCGTCGCAGGATACCCCCTTTTGTAGACACGTCCACTGTACGGACCACTCCATCTGGGCCGGGGAATGTAGCGCAGATGCGTCCTCTTATCCACATGTTTCTTGGGAGGTTGCCATCTACGATGATCACTACATCGCCGACCTCGGGAGTCGCGCCTTTAGTGTGTGGTTCTCTGCGGTTCCGTAGTTCTGGGAGATATTCTTTCAGCCATCTGGCCCAGAATATATCGGCAAGCCTCTGACTTGCACGCCAACTGGCTCGTAGACGTAAGTCGCTGTCGTCGAATTCTCCTGGTGCCGCAATGCGACCTGGGCCGCCCAAAATGAAATGATTGGGTGTCAATGCTTCAGGATCTTCGTAGTTCACGGACACGTGCGTAAGTGGCCGGCTGTTTACAGTGTGTTCGGCTTCGATAAGTAGTGTGTGAAGCACTTCTTCGCTCGGGAATCGCTCGTTCAACGTGGTGGCTAGTGCTGTCTTTACGGATCTCACCATGCGCTCCCAGGCGCCTCCCATGAATGGCGCCCCAGGTGGGATGAATCGCCAGTCGATCATTTTCTTCGAAGCTTCTTCTGCTGTAGCCTTGAAGATGGCTGTTCGTAGCTCTTTTTCAGCGCCGTGAAAATTCGTTCCGTTATCGGACCATAGCTGTGCTGGGCATCCTCGGCGTGCTATCATGCGCCGTAGTGCCATAATTGCCGAGTCTGTGTTGAGCGATGTTACAATTTCGAGGTGAATGGCTCGCGTCGTCAGGCACGTGAATAAGGCGACATGTCTCTTTTGGTGACTCCGCCCTGCTGTAATGGTCAACGGCCCGAAGTAGTCCAACCCGACGTAAGTAAATGGTCTCTGGTGGTGTGCTAGGCGACAGGAAGGTAGGTTTCCTGTCATCGGCTGTGGTGGAGCGGCTGCCTTTATACGACATCGCACGCATTTGCTTATGATATTCTTGACGGTTGGTCGTAGGCGGAGCACCCAATGTTGCTGACGACACTCGTTGACTATGGTCTCGGTGCCCGCGTGATGTAATTTGCGGTGAACGTGTTCGATCCATAATCGTGTCGTAATATGGTCTCCATCAAGTATCATCGGTTTCTTCAGGCGTTCTGTGATGTCTGTCATACCGGTTATTCTGCTCTTCAGGCGAATCTCTCCCTCTGCGAGTTCTATGCACAGTGCGTGTAGACGACTATTTCGTGGTATTGGATTATTGTTTTTCAGAGCTTCTATCTCTTCCTGGAAGGATTGTTCTTGAGAAGCTCGAAGGATCAGAGTTTCGGCGTGGCGTAGGAGTTCAGCGGTGAGAGGCAGGTGATTGTTTGTGATCACTCGCCTCTCTCTTGGTTTGACTGGCATTGTCTGCTTGCTCTTTTTCCAATCAGGGTCGCCGGTGCTGTTCTTTTTGGTTCTCTTATAGTTAATATTCTGCCCTGATTGGCGGCAGAGATGCAGAAACTGCAGAACTCGCGCTGTGGCTCGTAGGTACCTCTCCCAACGTGAGAATCTATTGACGTCTGGTATAGCTTCGCTGATCTGTACGTTCTTGTCTCTGATGCTATAGGTTCTCTCTTCTCCTGTGATTATGACAGGGTTCTTCTCATCAGCTGGCCACGTTTCCGGGGGTCCACGTAGGAATTCTGGACCGTTAAACCAGCGATGATCTTGATTATAATGTTCTGGCACGTCTCTTGTAGCGTCGTCTGCTGGGTTCAGTTTGGTCGGGACCCAGCGCCATTCATTGACGGAGCTATGTTCTTCGATTGCGGCAATGCGGTGGGCGACATATGGTTTATAAGATCTGGACCCAGTTCTGATCCATGATAGTGAAGTTCTGCTGTCGGTCCAGAACGTGGTTGACTCTGGTATTCGTTCATGTTCTTCCTTAACCGCTGTCGCCATACGTGCACCAAGTACTGCTGCTTGCAGCTCTAATCGTGGGATTGACATTAGTTTCAATGGTGTCACCTTGGCTTTGGCTGTGATCAAGCAGACGTAAACTCTTCCGTCTCTGGTAACTGTTCGCCAGTATAATGTTGCTGCATAGGCAGATTCGCTTGCGTCGGTAAATATATGTAGCTGTAGTGATTCCGTAGCGCTGAAGCCTGGATAGGTTCGTGGAATGGAGATGTGTTCTAGTGCTCTGAGATGAGCGAGCCATTTCCTCCAGCTTGCGGCTAGGTCACTATCGAGGGCTTCGTCCCATCCTGTTCCACGACGCCAAACTTCCTGCAATATTTGCTTGGCTCTGATGGTCACCGGCGATACAAGTCCCAATGGGTCAAATAGGGACATAACTATTCGAAGAGCTTCTCTTTTAGTGGGCGTGTCGTTCTGTAGGATGTTCTGAGGTATGCGTATCAGATTCAGATTGAAGGTAAGCGAGTCTTCTGTTGGCCTCCATATCAGACCGAGAACTCGTTCTGTCTGGATGTTGTCTTCCAGCTTGATCGTGTCTTCGGTTTTGTTTACTTCCCCTAGTGCTTCAAGAAGGGCGGTAGAGTTTGATGACCATTTCTTGAGTTCGAAGTGCGCTTCACTGTGAATGTTACGCACTGCTTGTGAGACTCTTACTGCTTCTTCTAACGTGTCAAAGCTGTTCAGATAATCATCCATATAATGCTTTCTTTTTATAGCTTTGACTGCCTCTGGGTGTTCATGTTGGAATCTTTCGGCGTTTGTGTCCTTTATATATATGGCTGTAGCTGGTGAACAAGAAGCTCCGAAGATTAATGACTTCATACGATATTGTTCAGGCGGCTGGTTGTCTCTTCGGTCTCCTCGCCACAAGTAACGGAGAGCGTCCCGGTCATCGGGTCGAAGTTCTATTTGTAAGAACATTTCGGTAATGTCAGCGGTCACGGCGATTGAGTGCTGACGGAAGCGCATGATCACTCCTGGTAATGATTGTAGAAGGTCTGGACCAGTGAGTAGTTGATCGTTTAAAGAGACCCCTCTGGTCTTGGCTGCAGCGTCACAGACAATCCTCAATTTGTCCGGTTTCATCGGGTTGCAAACTGCAAAATGAGGTAAGTACCAGGTTCTATGTTTTGAACTGGTCGCTGGAGCTGGTTCGGCGTATCCTTTTGATACTAGTGCTTCCATTTGTTCCGAGTACCTTTTCTTTAGTTCTGGATCTTTATCGATTTTCCTTTCCACACTGATGAGTCTTTTCAAAGCGCTGTCGTAGTTATCTGGCATTTTTATGTTTTCGTCTCGCCATAATAGAGCGGTTTGATATCGTCCTTCTGTAGTTCTCTTCGTATGCTGCTGGAGGATACGAAGTGCCTTGTCATCAGGATCATTGATGGGTTTCTTTGGATTGACTTGCATATTGTCTATTGTGAGGTGTTCTTTCACCAGTTCATGAAGGTCGTCGTCTGTGTTAGCATGTCTGATGAAGTTTACTCTGTGGCCAAGCGCTCGTGTGTGGCTGCCGTGCAGGACCCAACCGAGTGGTGTTAGTGAGGCCACTGGTTGGTTCTTCTTTCCTGTCCTTATTTCCATTGTGATGAGGAGATCCCAGTTGTCTTGGCCAATCAGGAGTCTGGGTCTTGCATCTTCAGTTACTATATCTTTGGCTATGTCTCGAAGATGTTCACAGTCCCTGACTGCTTCTCCAGGTATCTTCTGTGCAGCCAACTCTAGCTGCTTGACTGTTCTTGCATGTAACTTGCGTTCAGTTGTGTGAAGTCCTTTGATGAAGAAGTTCACTCGTCGAGATGTCACGTCGATCGTAGGCTCGCCGTCGAAGGATAATATACGTAGTGGTTCACAGGATCCTTCTGCTCCGATTTGATTGGCTAGGCTCTCGTCTATTAAGGTTACCGTAGAGCCATCGTCTAGGAGAGCGTAGGTATCTACAGCTCCCGCCGGTCCGGAGAGGTGTACTGGTATTATTTTCAGAAATGACAACTTAGCTGTCCATGCTGAATGAACCTTCTCTTGTTCTTCTTTGGAGAACTCGGGTTCTTCTTTCTTCTTGTTCGCTGTACTGTTCGTGTGTAACATCTTGTGATGTAAATGTACACAGTCGTTTATTTCACATTTCTTTGGTTTACAGCTGTGTTGTCTTGTTCTGTATTTGAGGCAACGAAAACACAAGTGATGCTCCTTAGCTATATCCCATCTAGCATCAGTCGTTGCTTTCTTGAATTGTTCACATTCTATGATGTTGTGCCCCTGACGTTCACATAAACCACACTTAGGTTTATTCGTTTCTTGTGTGGCGTGTACTCGTTGCTGGCGTCGCTGCGTGTTCTGAGAGGTTTGTGTTGTTGCCGCGATATTTTCAGGTAGTGCATACGGGCTACATATTTCAGCTTCAGTCTTGATGAATCGGGTAAACTTAAGTAAATCAGGTTCTGTTCTGGGCTGCGCTGCTGAGAACTGGTACCACTGTCTCTTCAAGGTTGGCGTGAGCTTCTCAACAATAGCTTTCGTGACTTCTGGATTGAAGAGATAATGTCCACAGTTGAGTGCTTGCAGAGTCCCAACTATACTTTCTACTTTGCTAGCGAATGTACAAACTTCACGCGGAGATTCAGTGAGGCGCGGCAGAGTTCGTAGACGTTCTATTTCAGCCATCGCAATTGAGTCTGGACGCCCGAAGCGTAGCTCGAGTGATTTCATAACTTCATTCGGGTCTGCGTTCACTATTAGTAGACCCTGTACAGCTTCCTTGGCTAGACCTCGAAGGCTTCTTCTAAGTCTAGACATGTTCTCCCCTGCTGTTAGTCGGTGTGCCGTCTCACAGTAGGCGGCGCGGAACGTGAGCCAATCTTGATGAGCTCCGTTGAAGCAGGGTAGTTCAATATATCTAATTGGCTGCTGGTACTGTGTGGCTTGCACAGCATGTGTGATCGCAGCGGCAAGTTCTTTCATGTCTGGCCTTGGTTCTTGGACGACCAGTGTTGTAGGCTGCTGCACGACGTGCGCTGATGGCATAGACTGCGGCACCAGGGTCTCGGCGGCATATCCCGGAGTGTAGCTCTGATGTGGTGCCGTAGTGTAGATCGGTTGCCACGATGTGTTCGTTGTCCCGCACGTCGAGTTTTGTGGCCAAGGTGTGACGGGTTCTGCCGGCACTGGCGTTGGTCGCGGCTGCGCAGACACGTGGTTCGGTTGCCAGGATCCGGCTGTGATCACTGGCTGCAGGTTCGGGTGTGTCTGCGAGGGCGCGGAGTTCTGTTGCCAGGGTGCGACGGGTTCTGCCGGCACTGGCATTGGTCGCGGCTGCGCAGACACGTAGTTCGGTTGCCAGGATGCGGCTGTGATCACTGGCTGTAGGTTCGGGCGTGTCTGCGAGGGCGCGGAGTTCTGTTGCCAGGCGGCGATTACTGGCAGCGTGTTCTCAGGTTCGGTGTTCAGGTTTTCAGGCGGAGGTTGCATGGTGCTGACTCCCGCCGGTAAGGTCGCCGGGATGTTCCAGGACACGGCGGCGGTCACTGGAGCTGTAGGTTCGGTCGACGACTTTACTTCGGATTGGTGTGGTCGGTCGGTGATGGCCAGTGGCTGACTAGATTGCAGCCAGGTCTGTACTCGATCCACATTCGTAGCTTCAGTAACTACTGAGGCGAGTTCGTCTTCGTCGCTGGATTCCGCCTCTAATTCGGCGAGACGGGCAGTGGCCAATTCGGATCTAGCCTCTCTTTCGGCGAGACGGGCGGCGGCCAATTCGGCTCTAGCCTTTACTAGACGGCGCGCCTTTGAATCCCTCTTGCTGGGTCTTGACGATGTAGGCTTGCTTCGACGTTCGCTAACCGATTTTTCGGTAGCTATGACGGCTTGCTGTTGACTAGTCGGAGCGGGATCGGCGATGGTCGGTGCTGCCGACGTAGTCACGGTTTCTTCTGTAGCCGTCATGGCTGTCGCCGTAGCATAAGTCGCAGAATCTGTTTCAGCTGCTGTAGTTGACATTGGGCCGCCTCTTCTTCCGGTGGAACGCGTGACAGGCATCTTGCTTCTACTCCTCGGATCCGGCTCGAAGGACCAATTTGCGCGATGGGTCGCACAACTATGCTGGATTGGAGGGTGGAAATCAACAGGACACTAGTCACTGTGAAGACGGACGATGGACCAAGGTGGAAGTACTTAAATGAAAATACTATATTCCACTGTCAAAGGTAGCGGGTACTGATGATCTACTCAGCCTACTGTCTTGTACCAGATCTGAATCGGAACTAACTATTTTTGGACAAGACAGGCCTTTTTATGCGTCCCCGTGGCGTCACTTTCTCCCTACCATTTCCCACGCTTTGGGTCCGACCAGTACTCGCCACGCTATTGTTTATTTAAAACTATACAAAATACACATTTGGTGCGGATAACAATGCCGGCACAAACTGTTTCTACAAACTATAAAAGGTATTACTAAGACAAATGCACATTTTATGAAGCAGACAATTATCCACGTTTTACACTACTATTAACAAAACATTAAAACAATGAATTTTACTACGACGCTCGGCAATAAGCAAATACAATATAACCTAATATTCCCGAGCGCCGCCAGAGGGTCTCGAACATGTGGCTACTTTCTAAAATGGTTAACAACTAAAATGGTATTTTCCTAAAAATAACACATGCCTATAACATTTAATTCTACAGCTTAAAACTATGCGATCGGCTGTCCTGCACAAAATGCTTTGAGTTTGAGTTGAGTTTGAGTTGTAAAATTAATACGGCTTTAATATGCACCTAACCAGTAAACAATTAAAAATATCACCTGAATATTGTATTTTATATTTTACATAAATGTATGTGTAAGTATGATTATCAATACTACCAAATATAAAGCAATTTCAAATTGTAATGAATTTCATAGTGATTGTATGTGACAGCACTTTGCAGAACACGAAGTTATTTAACAAACGACGCTGTGCGTGTGAATACAATAAGTAACCGACGCTACTCTGCGTGCCTCCGGTCATAATTACCAACTGCACGTGAAGCTGGCACATGCAGTGTTGAGCCTTATTGCTCGTGAAATAGTGGTGGAGAAATATGCACGTGCAGGTAGTTGGAATAGGCATCGGAGGTACTAATTAGTTAGATTCTCCACAGATTACAATATAAAGTATTTAAAAAACTAGCTAGTAACACGGATACAATACCTGCCTGTTGTATAGGTATACAACAGGCATAATAATTTGAAAAAGTATGTTTGTATACATTATTAACATTACATTATTTTATTATAATACTTTGCTGATCCTGTATGAATCCTTTATAATGCGTGTTTAATGAATTATTCGTTTTATTGATAAGGAATTTCGTTCCTGACGATGAATCATACGTGAGAGACACCCGTCTCTCACGTATGATTTATAACAAGAATAACGCCGGGCTGACATCAGAGTTAAAAATTTAAAAAAAATACTGAAAAGTAAAAAGCACTAATGCGAAAAAAGGGCACTTTCCGCACAATTTGGCTGCTTTGAAAACGCTCTTTTCGAGCACATGCTTTGTAAACAACTTTTTCAACACTCTTACTAGTGAAGCGGCTCTTATTGGCCACTTTAAGGTTCACAATGTAGTGTTTTTATCACACGTGATTTTTACTTTGAATTCCCGCTCTAGTGTGGTCAGAGACTGAGGTACGCTTGTTTTTATAATCTCAGCCAAAGTCCTGTTATGCCTAAAAATGTTGTGAATATACACGACTTTCTTGAATTTAAAACATTTTAATTCCCGTGACGGATATGTATAGGTATGTAACGTATATGTATAGGTATGTAACGAATATGTATAAGTATGTAACGTATATGTATAGGTATGTAACGAATATGTATAAGTATGTAACGGATATGTATAGGTATGTAACGGATATGTATAGGTATGTAACGGATATGTATAAGTATGTAACGGATATGTATAGGTATGTAACGGATATATATAGGTATGTAACGTATATGTATAGGTATGTAACGAATATGTATAAGTATGTAACGGATATGTATAGGTATGTAACGGATATGTATAGGTATGTAACGGATATGTATAAGTATGTAACGGATATGTATAGGTATGTAACGGATATGTATAAGTATGTAACGTATATATTGTATACGTTGTTGAGTAGATTTTTTTTACTGTTGTTGAACTAATTTTTTTTTTGTAAAAGAAAGAAACTGTTTCATATAATTTAAGTATATAAAGTGTAGCTAGAATACTCGTCTTTATTATTTATTTCCTAGAACCTAGACATTATACATCACAATTACAGAGATACGAAGGTACTGCAAGCTACACGAACAGTTGCACAAGCATCCCATTACAGTTGGTTTTCATATTGGCGCACCACTGTGTACAAGCGTAGGCCATTACCTGCAATGCGAGATACTCGTGTGCACATAAATATCTATTATATGAAGTCATTCCCGCGCTCGCGCCCGCCTCGCCGCCGCCGTACTGCGTTATTATAGTATGCAAGTGTCGTGCGCACACAAGTAGGTACACCGAGTACGTTGGGATACCTACCGGTCCTCTGTAAAGCCTCGTGCAGACTAGCGCGACGCGACACCGGTAATTGTTATACCATGAAGTTTTCTTAGAAATTGTTTTGTTATACAGGGTGTTAGTGTAAACACCGTTATCCTTGAAACCAGTGGTTTGGTTTCATTTATAGAACGTAAAATCAATGGAAAAATACATTTTTTTTTTTAAAGAATATCTACGATTTACCACACGCAAGGGCAACGACCGGCCACGGCCGGCGGTTGGCGGGGGCGGGCGGGGCGCGCGGGACGTTACATGACCGGCCGTCAGCTCTCTCGAACGCGTTTCCATGAGTATCGGGACAGTGACGGATATTTACTTTTTAAAATCTTTTAATGAAAATAAGGTTTTTTTTTTGTTGTTACTGGGCCATTTATTTTTATATTTAAGTCAACTACCCATGGTTTGAGTGACAACGGTGTTTACCCTTGCATACTGTAGAGTCGCGTCATGCCAGTCTGCATGAGGCTTATATCGCCGCATTATATTGTAGCCATTATATCGCGAGTGTTGTCCCTTTTTACGCAGGGTGTGGGAGGGCGACGGTATTAATTCCAACCGTTTTAGCGCCAAAGTTGGAGATAGAATGTAATTGTATTAATTTGTAAATTCCGTTTTGTAGCACTGTGTGTCTGTATCTGCTCTACCCTCGGAGGATCGAACCAGACGTTTTGTAACTACGATCTGCTAGAAACTCCTTTTACCGCAACTCACTACTTTTCAAACTGTGTGTTGTCATGTAGTGTCAGCGTGTTAGTGCCCTCTCTTCTATTGCTAACGGAAAGGATTTTTAACCTGCGGCCTACCCAAATGTCCTTTCTTTGATATTGGTTCGTCGAGTCGTTGAGCTCCTTAAGTTCTGAGTTGAGCTCCACTATTACTGACAGATTCTTGCACAGACTGGACAGGTCCACTCAAATCTGTGTGGTTCTTTCCTCAAAAGACCATTTCAGACACTAATCTACATGGTCCACATACGACCTGACCAAGATTATGTCTAGACTTTAAAAGAGACTGCCACCTCTGAGTTTGTTTCGGCCTTTCTTCTCAGAGTAGTCAGATAGGAAACGCTGACCTCCTCTAGCTTATTTTTAATATTTTTTTATTATGATGTGTAAAAGTGATTCCAATATCCCATTTACAGAATAACATTTAATTTAATTTCATTACATGAGAAGCAGCGATGCGGAAAGTAGTCTCGTCGAACGAAGTTCCTAGGTTCGATGACGGTAGTGCATGAAGCCACAAACCCGACTCCCACTTGCCCACAGCCAGCAGGCGCGCGCGCTCCGCAGAAGTAGCAGACGTGTTAAGTAAATTGTTCTGTACTACTCTGCAGAGCGGCTCATCCCACCGTCTTTGGGAAGATGGATTGTCGGGCAGACCTGAATTCGGGTAAACGAGTCTCCAGGCATCCGTAGCCTCGGTAAGGCACGGCCATCAAAATGAATCAGTGTGAAGGCTAGGATTTTTCTTATTAATTTCTCAGTACCGTGGACCGAGGATATGAAAGCCGGTAAACTACTACTAGATATTTTGCGGACGCCGAGGCTTCCCATACGAATGGGAAGAGTAGCTTGTGCCAAAAATTCTATAAATATTGCTTGTTTTTTTCTTTTCAGTTATGTGATTTTTTGTAGTCGGGTTTTTTAGTTATACGTTTAATAAAATTCCTTTTTTATCTTTTTAGTTTTTTATCATTTCCCATTCCAAATTACTTTATTTTAAACATATAATTTGTACATATTTTTATAATCATCTTTTAAAACCCTTAATTTTGATACTGCACTCGATAGAATCAGCAGATTTTTTTTTAAACTGACGTTTCCCATTTTGGCGCTAATAATCTTTTTATGATCTTTATATACCCAGTGACACTCGCGCAATAAAGCGAAATGTAACGAAATATCATTCATCAAAATCGGTTCTGCCGTTTAGTACGAGAAAGACGGACATACACACATACATACAGGTCAAACAGTCGGATAAAAAACATAAAACCGAATTGATAACCACCTCCTTTTTGGAGAGTCGGTTAAAAATAGATGAAAATTGATCCCTCCCTATAGCCGTACAAAGCCTATAATTTTTTATAAAAAAAAAATGTGTTTTCTGTATCATTATTATTGAAAATAAAAAATGTTTTGTTATCTACATTCTACAATCCCTTATCCCCACATAAGGTTTTTTGCCGATACATTTTTGGGCAATCTCCTTTGTTCTTGGGATAAATTAATCACAATTACGGAATTTGTCATTATGTGTGTTCCGACACACACTCTGCCGGCTTTTTCTTAGCATTTGATTAGGCCAGAAATTCGATATTAGTTTAAGGGGTGTATAAATCACAGACTCCGCGTCCTGCTAGAATATTTTAGAACTTATCATTAAAACAGTTTGTGAATGTTCCATTTATACCGTCCGTTTCTACAGTTTACACACAACTAAGTATTCTCTGTACTAACAACGTATATAACAAAACAAGTGAGCATTTATCACCGCAGTGGAGCGCGTAATGACACGCGGCGCGAACTTCATTCAATCCCAGCCGCCATTACTGTTATGCTATACAGCGCTGTGCTGCGCTTCACGGAGCGAGGAGACGCTACAAGTTGCGCGTGGGGACGCGTTGCAACAACAACTGTCCGGGGACACGCGGACAACACAGTTAAATGGACTAGAGATGGGAAGTGTGCGCTAAATCGCTTATGCTACAAGTTTCCATTAAACTAACTAAATGGAAGTTTATAGCATGTTTGGTGGATGGAAGCTAATACTTACGATTGTAATAAATATAATGAATGAATGAATGAACGTTATTTATTTATCAGTTTATGGTACATTGCGACACTGTTTCACACATATTACCTACTCGTCCGTCCGTCCATCCATCTGTGCTCATTGCCGAATCTCGAGTCCCACTTGCTCGGTTTTATTTTATTTTCAATAACCGAGTGACAGCCCTATGAAAGTAGGTAAGAATTTTGAGCTCTGTTAGGAAGCTTTCATTCTGCTCTTATTTATTGTGCTAGCAACAGTCAATATGACTGTGACAGATGACCGCGTGACGCGCCGCGCCGCGCTAATTGTGACGACGGCCTCGCGCGGCTCATTACTCATTAATATTATATCACGTACAATACGCCTGATACATACTGACTGTTTGTGCAGTGCAGTGTTATCACTGCACTGCACAAACAGTATCGGATAAAATAGCACTCTAGAATTATTTATAGTGCTATTTTATCCGATGAAGTGTAGGTTGTAGGATCAGCGTCTTCTTTCATTTTACCATAGAAGGTTTGTGATTAAAGCTAAAGAAATTATATGTAAGAGCAGATTTCATTGCACATCTAACCACAATACGTTTTCGTGCTGTCGTGTTGTATGTGACATGAAACTACACATCGCCGCTTAATCGAAGCGGACGAGCGCGTCCGCCTCAACACGGACACGTGCGGGCGGTGTAAAACGATATAAAACGTTTAAAAATGGGCCATCTCCCCCTCCCGCCCTCCGCGCACCGCACCGCCCCGGTCGACGCCATTTAAATATAAAATAAGATACATGGAGCGGCTCGCTACAAACGTAACATAATTTCATACATATGTATGAGTGGATTCTTTCGTTAACACGATAATCATGTTCGTTTATGCCAAAGCTCGCCCCCCGCCTCCCCGGCGCCCGCTCCGCTAACATCCCGCATAATATCGTAACGAGGTATCACAACGTTTGCTGCGCGCCTCCTCGCGCGCGATATCACATGCGCGTCCCGTGACACTCGTATCCGCGCAAAGCCACGAACATATTTCTCACTCAAGCAAGATTAATTAAAATAATTAAAAATAAATTGCAATTCTTTGATATTTATGTAACCACTACATATTATAAAACAAACTCCTCCGCTGCGTCTGTCTGTCTGTCTGTTCGCGATAAACTCAAAAACTACTGCACTGATTGTCATGCTGTTTTCACCAATGGATGGTGGTTCTCGAGGAAGGTTTAGTAAATAATAACCGACATCCACGCGGGCGAAGCCGCGGGCATCAGCTAGTAATTTATAAAGTTAATAGAACCACTGTAGCGTTTGTTTTGCTCTCGCTCACCTTTAACAATAAATAATAGAAATCTGTGGCTCATTAGCATTCTTATCTCGAAACTGTGCAATATAATAACAGACAGTCTGAGTTTATTCGTATTTTGTAAGAAATATAGCGATTGCGCTAGTTTAATGACAGTTTACATTTTGACGCGAATGTTCAGAGTATGTAGGTCATGATTATGTAGTAACGGTGCAGAATATTTAGTTATGTTAAATAAAATTGCGTACCGTATAAATTCGTAGGTCGATAGTGAAATTTCCCTGGGGCGGTCTGCACGGGCCGCCCTTAGAAGCACGTAATGTACTTACAATGTATGTACATACAATTCCATGTACGAATAATGTTCCGCGCGCTGCTTTCTTTTTCTTCCGGTTACTTACGTGCCTACATAATCGTGTCAATCCGTAAATGATAAACGTGTGCATCTGGTTCAGTGATCACCAAGTGTTAATTGCGTTCAGCGCTCATTAGCATCTCATGGAACATTATCGTATTAATCGTATTTTGAAAAAAATAAAAACGTCCGTCACTGTATAGCAGGTAGGTACCACAACTAAAAAACTGCACTGTTCCTGTTGACAGCGATGCAGACGAATTTTTTGATGCCCTTTGATAATTTTCCCTTGTACATAATTATTATTATAGTCTTTGAGTTAAGTAAAACGTGAAAAATAAAAACTTGTTACAAAAAAAAACGACCGACTTCCATAAAAAACACTAAAAAAGTGATTTTTTTTGTAGTTTTTATTTTTCACTTTTTAGTTGTGGTACGAGTACCTACCCTACACACATTCGTATACCACTACCTGCTCGTATACAGTGACGGAGCCAACTAAGATATCGTCTATATACGCAAAGTGGACAAAATACGTTATTATTGAAGCTAACTCAAAAACTACGCAAGTAGAATTAATAATAAACAAAAAAAGAATCATCAAAATCGATTCATAATTGGCGGAGTAATTGCGTAAAATACATCGTCATACAAGGTTGGTTTTGGTTACAATAAAAACTTAAAGCATAGCGTAGCATTGTAGCCTATCGCGTAGTATCGTAGCTATCCACGTAGCATCGTAGCTAACAGCGTAGCACAGTAGCTACCCGCGTGACACGCACCGTAGCTTACTTCGTATCACTTTAGGTAGCCGCGTAGCACCGTAGCGTACCGCGTAGGGCCGCCATTCGCGATGCACCGTACAATAAAGCCGGCGCCAGACACAGTCACATATTTGAACACTTCTAAGGTACGGTAATCAATATTGATCAAACTTTCAGCAAATACTCAAATACCCGCCGCACAAGTGTTCAAACAAGTGTTCGAATGTGTGTTGCTATGTCTGGTGCCGGTATAACGAAAAGACAAATACCGTGCGTTCTGCAGACTGCCTGTAGGTACGGTCAGCCTCAAAAAGATAATATACAACGTCAAGAATTCATTTGATTCATTTACGTTTCATAATACTGTATCAATGTCTGCCCGATGAGTGATATGTTTTGTGGCTACACATTGATACAATGGTAAACTCTCTTTTGAGTAAAGTTAACGTCAAAACAGAAAATGAGATGAAGCGCCAGTATTTGAGACGTTTTTATTAAAAGTTAACTTTGAAGCGAGTGATTTAGTTAAGGCCAAGATCTACAAACGAATGAAATATAGAGTCGTTTATCATCCTCTACACGTTACCGTACAATAACGTCGGGAGTTCTAATAAACATTTGACACTTAACAGCACTCGCGCCCGCGCCCACCGCCATATATTACGTTACGGAAATTTACTGGATTTTTTAACCTTGCCCACTTTTCCCCTGCGCATGCGCACATTCCCCCTTTGCATGTCAGTGTAACACCGCAACACTCACTCCGCTCCATACATCACGTATTGTGTGGACGGCCATACAGAGCCCAAATGTGGGACACGCCAAATAAAACAGATGTCACCTTGAATAGAGCCAACAGCGCCAAGAGGGCCGCGAGAGCTAAGAGGGCCGAGAGGGCCGAGCTGTACCGACGAACCACTCATTGAATACTTGTAAATGGGAGAAGTGGCGCTCCAAAAAAGGTATTTCAGGAAAAAAAAGTGTTGTCTAGGTGTACCTAGATAACGGAATTTGTTTACTATTTAATCTAAATCTAAAAAGGCACTTCTTCCCATTTGAGAGAAAAAAATATACTTCCTGAAAAAGAAATACCATCAGTGCAGTGTTCAAATAACCGAAATCAGTCAGGAAACACTTTATTGACTCGCAATCGTCAAGAAGCTCCGACGACTAAACTATGAATAAATATGATAGCGCCAGACGACTCCACGGGTCGGGCCAGCGGTACATTTGATCAAAAAAACCCCTCACACATAAACATAAGTTATAACGTACCGCGAGTCAGTATATAATCGTATATCACGGGCTACCAATATTCGCGCGGAATTTATTTCTAAATAAACTATCGGTGGCCGTTGGACTGAGAATGATAAACACACCGTACACTCGCCCTAGTGAAGACACCCGCCGCAGTGTCGCGAGTGTCAGTGTCCGTAGTGTCGGCGTGGGAACGTAATTGTATGTGTATAAACGACGGAGGCGAGCGCTCATCGCAAAGCGCCCCTAAAGTGTTTCTTATTCATAGAATTTCGGGACTCCAGATTGTTACCTACTTAGTGACACCTCGTCTCACGTTGCAATCTACATCAAGCTGAATTAAACTTTATCGTGACAAGATAAGGTTTAAAATACATATTACAGTGACAATGGAGTCAAGATGTTTTTGGTATGTAAGAGAGTTCAAAAGCAATTCAACTTTTCTACTTAGAAATATGTTTTTGATGAGCGTGTTTCTGTATATGATCGGTACACGTTGCGCGCTGTGTCGCCCCCTACCGGCGCCGGTATGCACTGAACGTTATTGTTTCATGGAGACTCACAACTACACTGTTTCGTAAATATTTAAATCTGCTTTGTTTTACTTCATTTACCTAGAATCGGCGTCATACTCAAACACCAAGAACCGTTTGGTTGTACAAGGCATTTATTTACCTATGCGGATGCGCCAGTTACATAACTTTATGAGCTTCGTGAATTTACAAAGCAATGAGCAAAACACGACTTATTTATAAAATTGAAAGTAAATAAGTTGTGACCAAACTCCTTTATAGAAACAAAACCAAACCAATGTACTCGTATGATCACAGATCGGTACCGGGGTCGGTTCCCAGTTGACACAGGCGTCACGCTTCATGATAATGAAAATATATAGTAAAATATTTCTACTTTCCCTCAGGATCGGGAATGTCACAATTTCGTATAATTCCATCGGAAAGTTTCATTAATCAGATTCCATTAACGAATATTAAAACCTAGCAGCTCGGCCGCGCCGCGAGACTGCCACTATCTGCTGAGCGGGCGTAATATGTATCCAGACTAACTACATTATTATTATGTAAGTACTAGCACTTTGGCCACGACTTCGTCCGCGTGGACTTTGTACTTTCCTCTAAAAACTTCAGCCACCCCTTAGAAAGATAGTTTTCGAACATTAATATTGATGATCTTTCACATTTATTTACGATCCCCTTAAACTTTATTACCCTTTTACACCCCCTTAGAAGCTGATTTTTGAAAAACCCCGAAATACTCTTCTCTCTTCGTTGTTTTTTAGGGTTCCGTAGTCAACAAGGAACCCTTATAGTTTCGCCATGTCCGTCTGTCTGTCTGTTATTTTTTGGTTGAAGTAGTTGTACCGTACCGAGTTTCGAGTTAATCCGACAGCGCGTTAAAATTTTTACTTACTTAGTTTGACACCCCGTTATTCCTCAATGGTAAAAGAATTTCCAAAAACCCTTTCTTAAAGCCTACGTCATAAAAACTACCTGTGTGCCTTTCAGCCCAATCCGTTCAGTGGTTTGAGATGTATAGAGTACCCCTTTTCACCCCGTTAGGGGCAGATTTTTTAAAAACCCTGGTACACTTTGTACCCTGGTGGTCTTTATTTTTGGTTTTAAGTATAAATCCTGAGTTTCGAGTTAATCGGACCGCGCGTTAAAATTTTTATATACAAACTTTGACACCCCCCAATCCCCGTATAGGGGGTAGTTTAGAAAAACTAATATGACAAACTTTATAATTTATATAGATAGGTACGTATTCGTGCCAAGTTTCAAGGCTATTAACTCAAGGAATAAGATTTTTCATACAAACTTTGCCCCCGTTTTTCACCCACTTAGGGGTAGAATTTCGGAAAATCATACAAAGTCATACAAAGAACATACCGGCGTCCATTTTCAGGTATCTACAATCAGACGGCTGTGCGTTGATCCGTCAGTCAGTCATTTCGGACAAAGCGTTATAGATTAATCTTCTTCAAATGGACTACTCTAACAACTACGTGGGAATTTCGACAAACAAAATCATTATTAGTAAACGAAGCACATTCTTATTAGCATGAGCAGCACTCTACGTAGGAGCTAAATGAAGTAATGAAAACGTGTTCTAAAGTTATTCGATTGAAATTGAAAGTTGTTGACAATAGTTGAGTGGAGACTGTTCGGCAGAGGTTCAGGCAAACAGGCTATTGTGCGCAGCAGTTCACGGGGAACTGAACTAATAGTTTCGAATACCATTCAATATGTACATGATCTTTTTTAGTTGAGTTTGCGTTTTAAAGATAAATCAAATCTAAACTTTAAGTAATTTTATTAATATAAATATATTATATTTTTAATGAATCTTATTTTTTTTATTAGCACACTTGGTTAGAAAAACAGAATGACCTCACAATAATTTCAGATGTCTATAACCAGTAAAACATTGTTATGGTCACCTATTCGAGCTCAAGTGGCTTCCCATACGTCTTCGCCGGAATTCTCATATCTTATTTCAGCTTTACAGTATTCTGTTCAATCCTACAACCCCCTCTTATCTTAAAGAACGGTTCAAGTTCCTTCATGACACACATAATAGATATCTGAGGTCATCGGAAAACTTGAGACTAGACATGCCGATGCATTCGACCAGTTTCTATGACAAGTCTTTTACAGTTCAAGCAGTACGGTTATGGAATGCCTTGCCCGTGTCGATAAGGCGTGCTCAATTTTGTCCACTTTTAAAATTCCGGAAAAAAACACTTCCTCTCTCCTTAAACATCGTCATTAAATATAGCTCTTTCCTCCTGTTTCATGTTTATTACTGTATTGTTTATATATATATATATATATATATATATATATATATATATATATATATATATATATATATATAGATAAGTATATGCTTTATGTATGTATGTATTTATTGTATATGTAAATGGTGCACCACTGACTACCTGCAGTATTATCTTTCCTTCGCGCTTTAATCCATCCAAAGGTTGTCTGTAAAAGATCGCTGTTAGCGATAAGACCGCCCATTGTGTCACCCTATGTTAAATTTCTACATTTGTATCTGTATTTTTTCTGTTGTACATAATAAAGAGTATTCTATTCTATTCGTGTCAGGAGCAGCTCAGAAAATTATCTTTTACCAGCTATCCCTCTCTGTAGCACTTTGTACCTACCATACCCTAACTACTTACCTATCCTACCTACCTAACTACCTACCATACCCTAACTACTTACCTATCCTACCTACCTAACTACCTACCATACCCTAACTACTTACCTATCCTACCTACCTAACTACCTACCTATCCTATAGACATATATACCTACCTACATACCTATATCTACCTACATACCTACCTACACTACTAAACGAACAAACCTTGTCCTGAGAATAACGAACACAACAAAAAAATAAGTATCCAAATCATTCCGGCCGTTCTCGAGTTTTAGCGAGACTAACGAACAGTCAGGCAAAAAAAGAGTTATTAAAGCTTCCTCTGTAGACTCACGTGCAAACGAAATCCTCGATCACCATGACTAGTTCATGGTGGAATGTTCTCCATGTATCTACAGCAGGCGTAGCATGGCGCTTTCTATCTCTACGAAGAATAGACATAGCTTTTTCTATACAAAGTGACAGTTCGTTTCTTCATTTTTGACATCCACCGTAGAAATCTTTCTATAATCTGTCATTTTGTCTTTCATTTCTAACGATCTTTGTCTAGCTCTTTTTATATGTAGACTATTTCGGAAGAAAGTTTTCTATCCTTACTGTCAAAATCACACTGACAACCGATAAATCCTATGATAAACAAAGAATTATGAGTCGAATTATGTAAAAGAGTGAATTTCGTAAAAAGTGCAGTTGACTCTTTCTATTTTGCTGCCATCTCCTACTGTCTACTGTCTACAGGAAACGTCATTTTTGTCTACTCTTCCGCCGACAAAACGGTGCTCATGCTACGCCTGCAGGCCGCAGAACAATTATGCTGAGGCTACACTTCGCGTTATCGCGAACTTTTCGTCGTGCGCTCTCTGTTGCTCAGTGAGACATCGAGGGGTGTGCGAGAGAGAGCGCACGAACAAAAGTTCGCTATAACGCCAAGTGTAGCCTCAGCATTATAAAAGCGGTAGAAAAAAAATCAAATGAAACAAACGCTAACCACGTTACGTGACGTGTATGTGTGGGTGTGCGTCGTGTGCGGGCCTGTTCGCATACACGAGTGACGGGTTTGGTATATAACCTCGGTTTTATTTTCAATTCAATGTTTATTCATTGTTAACCGTTCAAGAAAATGTCTTTTTTCGGTTTTATTTAATAATGTGTCCTATAATAGAATCACTGTCTGTTTAATTGCTATAGTAATACAAAACCGGCCAAGTGCGTGTCGGACCACGCACACTGCAGGGTTCCGCAGTTGGGATGAATTTATTCCAAGAAAAAACTTGACATTGTAGTTGATAAACATGTGTTCCCATACGTTCCAACTGCAAATGTACACTACTACTTACGGACAATATTGAGATATTTACCATGTTATTTTAAGACCATAGACTTCTTATAGGTTTTCCTGTAATCTTTATCAGTAAAGACTGTATTTTTTTCAAAATTTTCGGCTCAGCAGTTTCGGAGGTAAGCTTGGGGAATGGTCAATTTTGATCTATTTTCTTGAATATCTTTAAAAGTATTAATTATAAAATTATTAAAAAAAAACCTCGCAACAAGCCCTTTCATTTGATATAATTATTACACAATACCTACAGTTTGCAAAACTTTTTTATTTTATATTCTTACTTGCCGATGCCCGCGGCTTCGCCGCTAATAATAGGCTATGTGACTTCACATTAATATGGCGCACTATAGAGGACACAAAGTCATGAAAAAAAGAGGCCATGTTGGGTATCAATTGAGAGGGCTTAGTTAGCACATTTCTAGAATGTATATGTCGGAGATGGCCAGGATTTATTCCATTAGAATCAGACATCATGTGGGCAGAAGATGGGTTTCGTGCAATGAAAACACACTGGGCGCGATACACGGCGCTTATTAAAAATTACAATTTGACACTATAACCTCAAATTACAATAACTTAAAGCCCAACGAAACGTAGGACAGTTCCTAGACTAGACTGGAGGTTCTGTTCTCCAGGACGGTCAGCAGGCAAGAGCTCGCCCTGGCGCCCCTCCAACAGCTAGGCTCCGTCGTCCGCGTGTCAGTGTTGCCACCACTCGCGTCACGTGCCGCGCTTCGTTTAGCGACCGTACTGATGACCGTCTCCCGTCGTCCGTCGTAGGGATATTATAACCCCAATATTTAAATAAAAATAAAAGTTATAAAACTAAAACTCAACTACGAAAAAAAGTCAACTGAAAAGGTATAAAGAAGATCAAAGACAAATGAAAAAGTACATAGTTGGGTTTTAGTTTTATAAAGTTTATTTACTTTTGAGGTACGGAACCCTAAAAGTAGCTACGAACCTTGAGAGTGACAATTTCGGTTGATCAAAGGGTACTCGTTTATTTTCGGTAATACAAATCTCCGCATTTATCTTCAGTCTCTTGTTCTTATAAGGCGTGATCGCGTCAAGAACCACCATGAGGATATGGTGCGCTTAGCAGCATGTAGTAGTACCTTCATAACTGCTCATGGGGCCCCAGTTATTCAAAAGTAACTCACTAACCCGTAGATAAGGGCTCTTGAACCGTTTAGCATAAGGTTGGCCCCCACAGCGGGGGTGAGGGTGGGGGGGGGGGGGGGGTGTTATTAGCGAGTCTAAACTCGAGCGCGGCAAATTGTCGAGCGAGCAAGCGATGCTGGCGGAGTGGGCGCGTTGCTTATTGATAACTATCTCGATGATAATGACTACGATTTGATTACTTGTATGTTACAGATTGGTGAAACGTAACATGACAGTGTAACACACGTTCATACATCGTATAGTTATCGTGTTACATTTCATGTTGCATTGCATAGATTTGGACGGCTTATTTGTGTTTTTCAAATACAACGTTTCACCAATTTATACCCGGCATTGGAAATAATAGAAAATGAGGCACATTTTTATCAAAAAAATATTATGCCTCTTTTATTCTAAATTTATTCACTTGTGAAAGACGACACACGGTCATTTGTGTGTGCTTTATTAAGCAGATAAAGTATTGCCTCAGTTTTATATTTTAGACAAATAGCTTCCACACGCGGCTTCGCCCGCGTTGTATGTCGATAAAAAGTAGCCTATGTCCTTCCCCGGGATACCGTTTATCTCCTTGCCAAATTTTATCGAAATCCGTTAAGTGGTTAAGGCGTGAAAAGGTAACATACGTACAGACAGACAGACAGACAGCATTACTTTCGAATTTATAATATTAGTATGGATTACATAGGGTAGAATTTAAATTTTACACCAAAACCTGTGAAATTAGATATTGTAGTTAGTTACTCGTAAAAGTATACATTTTCCATGCCCAATGGTACAATGTAGGTATCTGGAACGAAACATTATTATAACACCGAAACATTCTATGCAAGTGAACATTTTCTATTCTATTATATTCATACTTATTATTATATTGACACTGCAACGAATACCAAAACTTCATCATTCGACACCCCTTTCATAATGAAATCCATTCAGCGTATCCCGCTACGGTGCTACGCGTTACGCTGCTACGCTGCTACGCTGCTACGCCGCCATGCCACTTGCTACGACATTACGAGACGCTCTGCGACCGTCGCGTCGCCGTCTGGCAAAACGCGTAATTAATATTTTACAGTTAAACCTCTCTACTTACACAGTTATTCCTAATAACAAAACTGCGACTGTGAGTTTGTTTTTTTCTTTCTGTGAAAGGTTTTTGGAAAGTGTGAGTAGGTAGTAGTTTAGGAGTCGTAGTGCTAAGCTTGTAAGAGTCATTATTAACATTATATTCCACTTGCTGTTGCCCGCGTTTTAGCGTGAAAGCCTAACAAACAAACAATGCATTGGCATGCAAGGCATTATAATGTTTTAGGATTATGTTGTTTCCATCCATACTGAAAACCTTCATTGTCAGTGCAGTGGTCTTTATTAATCTTAATAAAAAAATGATGAACTACATTTTTATGCAAGAACTATAATTATTATTTATTTATTTATTTCAGACAACCATTTATCCATTGCATAATACTACAAAATTAATTTTAATGAATCTAGTTATTCCTCTGGACAGTGATCACGAAATACGTGAAATCGCAACCACCAGAGTATAGTTTTAAAATAAAATTAAAGCTCCTTAGTCTCTTATTACCATTACATAAGTACGCAATAAAGCCCGCACTTTATCTCTACGCCTGCGCCTGTCTATAATATCTTTGTCGTAGCGCTGCTACGAGACTGCGCTACGTAGCGGCGTAGACGCTTCGATGGCTACGAAATGCAAAAGCAGAAGTGTAATGTAGAATAAAATTACAGTTAGTAGAAATCTGTAACATTCTTTTACACAAAGTATTTGTACCATAAGTGTCTGTGTTCAGGAGCACGCGTGCGGCTTTATGTTACCCTCTCCCAAGCGCTTAGATGATTTTTTATGAGCTAAACCGAATGTTATAGTCGCTTGAAAATGTTGTGTAACATGTGTGAAATAAGTTGCATTATTGTATTAATACATTAGTTATTCTCCGTTCTGGAGCCTATTAAGGGTTCTGTAAGCCGAATACGGTTCTTTAAGCAGAAATTAACCCTGTGGATAGAATAACAAAAATGTCAATGTTTTTGTTATTTTATCCACATATTGTAGGAGTTTCTTTTTTCAAAATAGAATTCTTTGTAAATGTGCTTCTTCACCGGCAGCATTCGCCTGTAATGTAAAGCAGTGTCCAAACATTGAGCGGCAATAGTGCGCGCGGTCTACCCCGCTGTGATTGGACAACTGCCGCGCGCGAACGCTTCTGCCTACCTGCCGCGCACAAACATTTCTAGCAAACATTCGTCACTAATTGTGTCTGGACGAGTTATAAGCAAAGGTACGACACACATAACCGCTTTTATTTTGGTTCTGATGCAAACTGAAGTGCGCGGCGTATCCCGGATATGCCGCGCAGTACCGCCGCGCAAACATTCGTCGGTTTAGTCTAGACCGCGGCAGAAATGTGTCCTGCAAACGCCGCGTGTTGCTGTCACGCTCTGGCGCTAGTCAAATCACGCCAACGAACGCTTTAAAAAAGAGCCAGTCGAAGCCGAACAATCGTCGATTTAAATTGGTTCTACCATATAAGAGCGGTACGTAGTTTTATATAGGTATATACCTACTATGACTAACGAGTTTCATTTAGTTGGTTTAGGTGCAGAATGGCCACTGGCAACTGAGTCGTAAAATGGACCATTCTCAAAATGGCCAATTCTCAAAAGATATTCGAACCGTCATGAAGTTTGTGTGACAGATTATTTGAGCCAACATTTATTGTGCCAACTTCATCTCAAAGTACTGTCCCGTTTTCGTCCAGTCGTTACCACCCAGTATTTTATTTTCCGTTCTTCTCTTTTCATTATTATCTTTTGCCCAATTATTTACGACTTTGTACCACCACATATCTAAACTTTGTAAAATCTTTCATTACACTTAATCAAGTCGCTGGCTGTAGCCGCACACCCACTCATGACTCACGTACACACACACACAAACACGTGCCAGCGCGGCTAATCTCGCCACAAAGAGCATCAGCACGCAACAAGCAGTAACTAGTTCGTACAGTAGCACACAGCGCTGCCTGGCGACACGACGCGCAAACACTCGCGTCTCGCTCTGCGCGACTGTACCAAAGCTTCGCAAAACTTCAGTTTCTTTGAAGCGAGACATCCACTTGGAATGTATAAATGTAGATATGAAGAGTTAATTTAAAATTGTGAAAATTATGTGAATTAATTTGCTTTCCGATACCTTTAAAATGTTAATGAATGACTTAACTTGAAAACATGTTGTACCATTAAACTTACTAGTACTTAGTTTTAGTAAATCTCAATTGTATTGAACGATGACTATAATAATCACTAAAATCTAATTAAGAAAACGTAACATGCCATCAAGCCTTTGTTACCGAAGGGAGTAGGCCACATCGATAGGGCCAGCGACATAAGATTGAAGCGTCCACTTTATGGTTATTTATTTATTTATTTATTTGTCATTGCTCCATTTTTAATTTTTAATTTTTAATTCTTTTTACCTATTGTAATTGTATTCTCGGTGCATCGTCTTCATATATAATTATATAATTGATGTATACCAAATATTGTAAAACATTTTTTTTAAAGAGTAACGGTGGAGTTTCTTGCCCATTCTTCTCCATACGAAAACTACCTTTTGGAAGGGGCAACTAGAATCAGTTCTATTTCTATGTATTTGACGTTCAAAAGTGCCTTTAATGTGCCTACTTGAAATAAATTATTTGACTTTGACTTTGACTTTGGTTGTCCTTTTACTGGTTGCGACGCTACCGTTGTCAATTAAAGTTTATAATAAACTAGCTGCCCGCCCTGGCTTCGCACGGGTAGCACTAAGTACTTATCTACGGTGCACCTACTCTACCTACCTACCTACCCACCCTACCTACCTACCTAAATAAATTAAAATATTTTCTATTATCTAAATGCTATTATAATATCAATGAATATTTAAATGATTAGTGTTAAATTTTATAATAATCTATAGAATAATAACTAGGTAAGTTGTTAAATGAACGCCCTCTTCCTCTCTCCTTCTTTTGCTGTGCCCGACAGGATCCATAATGGTCATATCTTTGTTAAACCTACCACCTAAGTTCACATGTGGAACCAATAAATGTATTGAGTATTGAGTACCGAACATGAGGTCCTGGGTTCGATTCACAAGTCGATGGGTAATTGGAATTTTCTGTCGAAGATCAGTTGTGTCAGAGAAAACAATCGACTTTCGCATAAGATATGGTAAACTATTTTTCTGGGTCCATGAGCATAATTTTAAAGTTAAGCTAATTCTTGTCCAGGCTGTTTTAATCCGGTGAAGCAGCGAGTCGGCGATGTTCCGTTTAATTAAGTTTAATTCGAGTGTTGTAGAAAATAGCGCGCGCGACCTGCCGGGGTCGGCAGCCGACTTGGCACCGGCCCGGCACCGGCCCGGCACGGCACCAGCTCGGCACGGCACCAGCTCGGCACGAGACTGCTGTGAGCGACAAGTTTCTGTGACTAGATCCCTCACAGTACGGGGATTAGAAAGTCGCAATTGAAATTATTCATATGGGTTGATGATCAGCTTATTCAGGATTAATCATGTTTACATAAGTCTCTACTCTGCGCGTCTCTTGTGCGCAGAGTGCGGAGCTCCAATGTCGTTCTGAATATGATAGCAAATAGGTTGGACTGTCCATAATGTGCGACACTGCTGTGACAGGCAAGTAACATTTATTATAAGGAATTTGATTATTTTGAATTTATTGATGATTTTTTGGTTTTATGAAATTTTCTGATAATATGGGTTATACACCTACTTGAAATAAATGTTTTTATTTGTTTTTATTAAGTATTTGCGTTGAAGAATTACAATACATACGTAGACACGATACATCCACACCTGTTTCAGTTCGCATGCACTGATGCACTACTGACTAATTTAAAAAACCGTCCCGTTTTACTCTTTGGGTACGGAATCCTTTTTTTTTTTTTTTTTGGGTGGGAAATCATCAAATGACTTCTCCCGCTCTGGGCGGAGCGGAAGGGCGTGTCAGACTCTTACTGACTAAAACCCACCCGTGTTCCTTCAGTTGCCTGTTGCCAGGGTCACGGTATCCCTTTCGGACTATTCCGCAACCCCGGCAGGCATCGGCCCTAACGGACCCCGTCAGGTGTGCTGACATCTCTTGGGTACGGAACCCTAAAAATCAATCCGTCTGCCTTTTCATTTTCGAACTATGTTGGGGTCGGCTTCCAGTCTAACCGGATGCAGCTAAATATCATTATTTTTTTGGCTATTAGTATTTAAGGAATGTGGAAGGAAAGGAAGTGAAAACCTCATCAAAATCTGTGGCGTGGTTTAGAAGAACAACGGGGACATACAGACAAACATAAAAAGTGACTTTAATTTAAATTATGTATAATAATAATAAAAGGCAAGGGTGACTGGCTGACTGATCTATTAACGGACAGCTTAAAGCCCTGAACGGATTGAGCTGAAAGGCACACCGATAGTGTTATTATAACGTGGTACCGGGAGACCCCTCTGCCCTCCGCGAGCTCGCTTAGTGAGGGTCTCACCGGACAACGTTGAATAATGAGGTAAACACAGTAGACGATAGGAGGAACGCTTTATTACTGGTTACTTAATTAAACACGACACACATGATTATATAAATATAGTAATATTATCACAGTATTTAGAAGAATGATAGTTATATAAAAATTACAGACAGTAACACGCTCGGTCAAGTCCAAAGATGAAGTGTCCAGCAGACTGGAAAATGACTGCACTGCTGACAGTTTGTGGCGTTCTGAATTCAAATTGAAAATGAAATGATGATGTGGCCAGCCATAAAGGATTGCCAGTAATAAATGATAGGATGGGTATGGATGAGAAGGACTTCGTCACAACGTAAGCATCCACTAAGGAAGGGTTTTTGGAAATTCGATCTTTAAACGGGTTAAAAGGAGGAATTTTCATACAAACAAAATATATATATGAAAAAAAAAATCAACTTGCTGCCTGTCGGATTAACTCGAAACTCGGTACGGTACTTATACTTAAAACAACTAATAAAAAAGTACGCGATTCGGGGTTTTTCAAAAATCTGTTTCCGACGGGGTGTAAAAGGGTAATAAAGTATAAGGGGTAAAGATCATAAATATATGTTAAAGATCGTCGATATTAATTTTCGAAAACTATCTTTCAAAGAAAGGTGGTTTCAAAGGTTGTTGAAGTTTTTAAAGGAAAGTACGAAATCAGCGCGGACGAAGTGCTAGTCACCTATAAAACATAACATGCTACATGACTAGTTTTAAACTGTAGTAGGTACAAGCGTGTGAAGCCACTCATGGTTATCTGATGAGGTGTCCACCAGCCGCAGTCAGCTAGTATGAGTGCACACAGTGTAATGACAGGCGGTCGATCACTATCGGTAATACCGGGTATTGCCGTATTGCACATACAAACATGATCGACTCGCCACCGCGCACGTGTGCCTATAGTAAGAACGACACAATAAAAACGTTCCATCGGCATTGGTGCCGATTCTGTTGTACACCAAACTAAACTATCACTAAAATTCCTTACTTTTGGCTATGAGAATCTTAACGCTATTCTGACAAAAAAAAACAAAAAAAAATTTTTAACACAACAAAAATCGAATTTGATAATCGCGCCTCCTCTTGGTACTTGTTTTCTCTACACAGTAAATTTTTTATAGAGCCGGAGACACCTTAGACGTGATTTTTTATGGAATTGTTCACAGTTTGTAAAGAAAATATGCAAAAAAAAAAATACCAACATGTTGAGCCTCAGGGGCTTACGAGTTTCCTAAAGGAAATCGAGAATTTTGCGATAGGACACACCATTTTCAAGATATAAGCAAAAAAAATAAAAAAAAGATACAGTACTGTTTTGCAACTGAAGTCGAAGTGTTAATTTGAATTTTAGTTCATGACATCTAATTTTATTCGTCGTTACGGGTCGTCAGAACCGAAAGTCTGACAACCAGTCTTACCAAGTGGTATCGTATTACCCAGTTACTGGGTTGTGGAGGTCAGATAGACAGTCGCTCCATGTAAAATACGGGTATTCAGCTGCATCCGGTTAGACTGGAAGCCGACCCCAACATAGTTGGGAAAAGGCTAGGCAGGTGATGACATCTAATTTTATTCCACACATTTTTAATCGCGATTAAAAATAGTCAGATTTAGTTAGAGGATTTTAGATATAGGACAAAATTTTAGGTTAAATCTAGGGTCTGACACAACTATATTAGAATAAGTCTATAGACTAATTATGATAGAGTCTATTTCAGAATAAGTTTGGTCGTTTGACAGGACTAAACTAAATTTTAGTGATTTTAGTTTAGTTTAGAGAATTTTGTGACAAGAAAATCGGCACCATTGTCAAACATGATTTCTAGAGTTAAGTGTAATCAAACTGGGCCTGAGTTGTTTAAACTTAACTTATATTTTTTTTTATTTAAACGTGACGGAGTCAAGAAACTAACTCGTAAGTGGAGCAAAAACAAGGGAATATTTTTATTGGGTCGAATAGTTACAGCGATATGTGGCGGCACCTTCTACATCGCCACATTGGGAACTACGCATCAAAGACCTGACGTCACACCAAACCCTGCATCATGATGAGTGAACTTTACACCCTTACGACATTTATTAAGTTGTGTCGAACTGTAGGTACTAGCCGCTGTACTCGTGCGGTCACAATGAAGCTGATGATCGCTTGTCTGTATCCACCTACGTACTCTATGGATCGCGTTTCGCGTGTCGATCGCTTGTCTGTATCTATGTACTCTATGGATCGCGTGTCGATCGTTTGCCTGTATCTACGTACTCTATGAATCGCGTGTCGATCGCTTCCCGCACCATTTCGTTTTATAAACACACATCTATTTATTTATTTGAACTTTATGCACAAGTAAAAAAAAATATCATACAAAGGCGGACGGCATTTTCTACCAGTCAACCTTATCTCTTGTAATATAGTTTCTGTGTTTTCTTCAACCTGTAGTCACTGATAAGTTCAGTGTTTTCGTGAATTTGAATCTTATGAAACAAAAAGTATGGTTCTTTATAGGGTTCGATATCAAACAAAAGGTTTTTTCACGATTGCGGCCATTGCTCTCACGTATCTCGTATTCTCTTTACTCGACAGTTATTCATCGGCTGTAGGTTTCCTAAGTATTTGCTGAATGTATTAGGCTTAGGTATTCATGCGTGTCATTTGAGTTTACTGAATCTTTTAGCAATAACTTAAAAGTTAAGCCTTTAAGTAAAGTACCTATGCCGCATCCAGCTTATGTTATCCAAGTCCACGCCGCGTCCATCTCATGGTTAACGGGTGTGCCGTGAGGTGTATGACCTTGAGCGGCTCCTTGCGTCACCACATCACGGAGCACGGGGCACAGGGCACGAGGCACGGGGCACGAGGCACGAGACACGGGGCACGAGGCACGGGGCACGGGGTACGGGGCTCGGGATATAAGTCAAAATCGGTTGAACGGACTGTAAAAAAGGTTTTTTTAAATGTCTAATCTTATTTCAAATGGAGTATAGTGCAGTACGGCTTGTGCAATAATGTTGTTTTACTTTGTAACGACCGCCCGATAAGGAAGTTATATATTTGTACATAAGCAGTTGGTACATACAAGTCAATATTAGGTAACGTTAACAATCTACGTGATTCTATAAACAACACCCAAGTTAGGTAAGTAATATTATTTATTAACCAAAAAGTTAGGGACAAGATATTATATTATATATCTTTTTAGCAGCAGCTGGTGCGGCTCGAGGACAGGCACCGTTTAATACCTCGCACTGAAGTTGTGCCGGCACGAGCACGAGCGCGACTTTAAACAAATGTGAATGATTTTTGTATAATTTCATTAGCGCGGCGGCTGGCGACTCGCCAGACACTCGGATTAAGGTGGGGAACAGACGGCGGGGCAGAAGGCTTACTTCTCCGAAAGAATAGTCCCACACACAGTTTTATTATATCTGTAATGACGTCTGGTTTTGACTCAAGTCGCATTGTGTAATCTTACGGCCTTAGGTTACGGCGTTACTAGGTTTCTAACCTATGTATATGTTCAATAGTATGGGTCCTAGTAATCTCTAAGCCCATCAGCTTTCTTAGAGCAATATTGACGGTCTGCCGTTACCTCTACATAGATCATTCAGCAATCCAGAGCTAGACTGAATGACCAGAGGTAGATGTTAAACGATGTACCTTTTGTGTTCGCCTGTGGAGTGGCGCCGGTGGTGCAGAGGCAGGATGGACCCTTGCCAGCACTGCGCCTTAAACAAATTTACTCTTGGCTTTGGGCGACGTAGGACGTAAGTGTGCCTAACGACGCGCTACCCCAGCCCCCGCGCCCGCCCCCTTTTGGCGCCGGACAATGTGCGCGCTTCATAAGTCTCCACTCCGTACGAGCGGAGACTCACACTTCTGTTTGCACTAAATGTTAGCGGATTTTTTTTTTTAATCTATCTATATTCAGGACGATTTTGAATTGGTAGAAAAACAGAAACCACCTGAAATTACAGCTCAACAAGTATGTACACTGCGAAAGAAGCACAGCCGTGCGGCCGTGTGCTTCTTTCGAAGTGGCTCCGTTGGCGGCCTCGACGGCCTGACACTTCAACATCTGAAGGACTTATTGTGTATAGGCTGGCTGGTGAGTCACTTTTGAAGGAGCTGATGCTCTCCGGCAATGTGAACGAAGCCGTAATTGATATCTTGTATGGGGCAAACCTATGTGCCCTGCGCAAGAAGGATGGCGGCATTTGTCCCAATGCCGTAGGGTTCACCTATCGGCGTATCGCAGCCTTTGCTGTGCTTTCTACAGTGAATCACTGGCCACCAAATTCCAGCCCCTACAGCAGGGCTTCGGGTCCAAAGGGGGCTGTGAGGCTGCGGTACATGCACTATCCACTTACCTCAATAGCAATTAAGGGTAAGGCATCTTCAAGGTTGTCATAAAGAATGCATTCAATTCCGTAAACAGGGACACCTTGTTGACAGAAGTTCAAAAAGAAATACCTCAAATTTACCGTTTTCTCTATCAATGTTACAGGCAATTACTTTATAAAGACCACCTTTTGAAATCAACCGTTGGATGTCAACAGGGTGACCCTCTTGGGCCAGTCATTTTTAGTTTGGCAATAAATCCAATTATTCGACATTGAAATTCTAAATTCAACGTATAGTATTTGGACGACGGAACCCTAGGAGGTGATGTAGATACAGTCTAAAAAGATTTAACCCTTTTAAAAGAAAAATTCAGTTCCATTGGCCTAGACCTCAACCTCTCAAAATGTGAGAATGTGAGAGGAAATACCTTCCCCAAACCACTGACAGACAGACTTAACACAGTAGCACCAAACATCAGAATTACCGAAAGAAACTCACTTCACCTCCTGGGGTCCCCAATTTTCGACGAATCCTTTGTTCATTGAGGAGAAGGTACAAAATTTAAATGATGTCTCGGAAAGACTTTTCAAAATTAACATTCATTTGACCTTCACCTTCATCCGGTATTGTTGCTTTGGACCAAAATTTACGTATAACCTTCGTTCCTCACACCTCTGGAAGCAACCACAACTTTTTAGAAAAAGTAGACCAAATTATTAGAAACACACTAACCTCAATCCTAAATGTGGCTCTGGACGACCGAGCGTGGCCGGCCACGCTTGCAACTCGCTTGGGTGGTCTCGGCGTTCTCAAAATTTCAAGTATAAGTTTACCGGCCTTCCTCTCCTCAGTCCACAGTACCAATCAATTAACCAGGAACATTTTATCTTCCTCACTGGTTGATTTGAGGTTGTTTGGCTGATGTGTTGAACGCTTGGAAAATGGCTCGTCCCAATACGGATTTGCCCGACAACCCGTCCTCCCAGAGACGGTGGGACGTGCCGCTCTGCAGTATTATACGGAATACCCTGGTAAACACGTCACCTAACACTGTTGAGCGTGCCCGTGTGTGGGAGAATGGGAGTCGGGCTGGCTTCAGGCACTCCCGTCATCCACCATAGGCACTATGATGGATGACTCATCGTTTCGGCTCGCTACATGTCTCCGCTTAGGCGCACCTTGTGTTGCTCCGCATCGGTGTCACTGCGGCGAAGCTGTCGACAGTCTCGGGCACCATAGCCTGTCCTGCTGCAGGCCGCATAGCATGGCACGCCAGCATCAACGATATTATTCGTCGAGCCCTTGTCACCGCCGGCGTACCAGCGGTATTAGAACCAAACGGCTTGGTGCGTGACGATGGGAAGAGACCAGATGGCATGACGTTGCTGCCTTGGAATGTGGGTAGGCCTCTGGTGTGGGACGCAAACTATGTCGACACCCTTGCGCCATCTCATGTTCGTAGCACGCTAGCATGGTCAAGGGGCCCGGGGCCCGGGGCTCGGGGGGGCAAATTATGGGTAGGTACTGTAATATATGTTACACACGCCGATCACGTTGGTGACATAATTGATACCTGTCTCGAGCACGTTCGGATGGGGTCAAAATGTGACAATATGTGTGTATTTTATTAGGTACTTACCTTAATTAATTGTCGTAGAAACACTATCGATGACAAAGTAAATGTGTACTCATAGTAAAGTAATAAGTTTTAGACTTTCTGTGTTTATTCTGTTGGTTATTTGTACAGAAATAGCTTCTGAGCACAACTTTTGTACCTCAATCAAGTTGTATATTATACTTAATGGTAAATGTAGTTTCTTATTATGACTACGACCTACTATTGTTTGACTTGAGTAATGTATCGTTCGACATATTTACGAGGCTTTCGATAACATTTTACAAAATGTTTTTAAATTGTTATTGTAAAACAAACTGTAAACTTGCCGTGCTGCAAACTGCTGCACAGAAGTTGGGCGATGCGAAGCGCCGCTATTTCAGGGTGACTTGCTCTAACAAAGTACAGCTATCGAGTGGTAGTTAAAGCGCGGATTGAGTTATTTACCGCTGCACTCACAAGAACTTGGAGCGGCGTACGTTTGTGCCCCGCATCACCTCCCCCCTGTCGCGGCACAACTAGTGCAACGGGCGACGCTGAGCTTAGGCGCTGCAAAAATGTTCTACACCGCGGAAAAAGATAGATGTGATATTTCAGGATTTTGTCAAACTTCATGGATGTAGATGGCAGTTTTTTTTGGGTTCCGTACGTTCGAATGAAAAAACGGAACCCTTATAGGATCACTCGTGTGTGTCAAATTGCTCCGAATCTAATGGACTAAAAATGAATTTCTGTGACCCAAACACAGACGTGTAACGTAAATAAATTAATTTTGAATATGCGGTCACTATTGGGGGACAAATTACATAATTAAAAAAAAAGTTTTACAAACTGTACCGTGATTAAATGAAAGGTCTTACTGTGAGGGTCCCAAACGTTCTTTTTTTAAAGATTTTAAAGTAAATAGATGAAAATTTACCAATTCCCCCTTATCTCCGAAACTATTACTGAGCCTACAATTTGGAAAAAAAACAGAAAATAATTTTATACTTATAGATTAAAGGAAAACCTATAAGAAGTTTAAGGTTAAAAAATAATATGGCAAATCTCTCAATATTGTGTGTACAAACTTACATTTGCATTTGGAATGTATGGGAGAAAATATTTTCAACTACAATGTTAAGTTTGTTCTTGGGATAACTTCATCCCAACTCCGGAACCCTTCATTCGTGGTCACACACTTGGCCGATTTTTTTTTATAGGATGGTTTTTACAAGTATCAAGACTATTATTAGTACTAGGCTAACACTAGATCACTACGTATTAATATCGGCTAGAAATGCTCGTATTATGTTTCCCGCTGTCCTGACGTAAACTCTGTCTCGCGTCCTGCTGTCGTTCTGGCTCAACTGTCGGTACGTTGACTTTTTTTGACGTGTTCAGGATTTGGTTTACTTGATACGAGCAGGTCAGCACGGATGGAGCCGTGCGGGGATCGGGGTGGGCTCGCGTGTCGCGACTCGCGGGTGCAGGAGTGAATTGTTTCTTGGTGGGTACAAGTAGGCAGGCTTCCTCCAGAGCTCGCAAATACATGGATACCGGCAGAAGGTTCACCCACACACAAACGGGCTGTCGACACAAACACTGACGTCTTGAGAAAGCTACATATCGTATCACTCAAGCTTTTACAAGCTCAAATACTTGTCAAAATATTCCGTGTTCCCAAACCTGTGCTAACTATAATATCACGTCACTGTAAAATTGCTCCTCACCTTCTGTATGAATGTTGTAGTTGTTGATGTGGATATAATCTAAATCGTATTAGGCGTGGGAGCGGCCAGCTGCGCCGTCGCCGCCGGGCACGCCACCCGCACATTACCCGCGCCGGCGCCGCGCGCCGCCACTGTCACCATTGTACCAACACAATGCGGCTCAGCCGCGGCGGCCCTTGTCAGGACACGGAGGACTAACTAGAATAGCCAACACAGATCGTCTGAGATCGTCTGAGTAAGCCTGAGAATAGACTTGTTTTATTGTATTAGTACTAGCAAACACAAACACAAGTAGCAAACAGTCTGCAAGTCAGTTCAGCAAACAATAATAAGTCGGTAACAGTTGCTTCATGCGAGGCTACACTTACATAAATCTGTGGCGGCACTTACAAATCAAGTCGTCGTCGAGTACGGCGTGTACGTCACTTTAACGTATATTTTTATTCACCTACGCCATTGTAGCGGACTTGTCTTATTATAATGTGTCGCTGTAAACAGGTGATTGTGCTGGTAATTACAATACCTACATAGTAAGTGCGCTTGCGCTTGGCTTGTGCTTTGTAACGTGCGCGCATAGCGTTTCCGCTCCTTTTAGCTGATCGCCGATACGCAGAATTAGCCAACACTCGTCAGGGACCTGGAGTACTGCAGCTTGTAACACTAATGTATGCAGGCTATATTGAACATGTACCGCCAACGAAGTTGTACCTATTTAGAAATAAGATAAGGAACCGTTCTTATCCTGCCATTTCTGATGATAGCTGAGAAGTCGATCTTCTGCGCGATCCTCTGTATAATTAGCTGTCACTTGCACCGACTCAGTAGCGCCAGCGCGCCAGTGTATATTGTGCGTCTACTATTACTATAGTTAATGGTCGCCGGGACGTGGGTTGAGTATGTCGTGTGGACGTATGACTAACATGCAGTAGTACTAACAATCACGTCGGAGCGTCGCGTGCGGTGTCGCCAACTATAGCCGCTATTGCGTCCAATCTCTCGGCACTTAATTAAAACGTCCCAGTTATTTTTGTAGCACGATAATTACACACTATGATATTCTTTACTTGGAACGCGGAATGGCACAGTCGCACTCCGCTCAGGTCGTACGTTTTCAAACCAAAACAAATACTACCAGTTTTAAAAATCTATACTCGGTACGTTTTCATGGTTCACACTTCTCACACTTTCACACTTCTCTGAAAATCATGATGGTAGCAGTGGGGGTTGACAGGACTAACAAGTGAAGTAAGATAGTTAATTGATTCAGGCGTAACTTTGCGGAAATCCATTATAAAATAAAAATAGACATAGATATATTTAGTAACCTATTCCGCTTGACTATTCTTCAAGAGTCATAAAAACCCTGTAAGAAATCGACACGTGTTTCACCTCTCAACGAGGCATCTTCAGGATGACGATTGACCAATTACAAACCAGAACGCGACGTGTTACCACACCGAGCGCTGGACGCAGAGTGAATCAACCACGAACGAATTAAATACCAGTATTCCAGGGTCACCTTTGTTGCGATTGTTCGCCCCTTATCGCGCTTATCGCACTGATAACGGTTCTATATAGCCAATCAGAGCCGAGCAGCAATCCTATATAAGTGGGGGTGTCGGAAGATTTGATTCACTCTTTGCTTCCCGAGTGGCTGTCAAAGTGGCGGCTATCGGTGAATGTGGGTAAGACGCAGGCGATTGTCGTCGGACAAGCGCGCCTCCCGCCACCACTGAAACTACAGGGGGCCGACGTCGGTTGGTCGCCCCAGGTCACATACCTGGGTGTCAAAATCGACCGCCGGCTCACCATGGGCCCACACGTCCGCTCCGTCGCCGCTAAAGGTAGGGTCGTCCGTAACCTACTCGGACCGGTGCTTAGGTCTCGAATCCCGTTGCGTATCAAGCTGGGCGTATATAAAACGTACATACGCCTGATACTGCCGTACGCCGCCCCCGCTTGGTTCGCCCTCACTAGTGAGACGAACAAAAATCTCCTCCGCGCGCAACAAAGCCTTGCGCTGCGGACAATAGCAGACGCCCCTCGCTATGTGAGGAACGATGTCATCTCACGGGATCTCGAGATCGAGAGCCTGGATGAGTTCGTGCGGCGTCCCGCGGAAAGGATGTTCGAGCGTGCCGACGCATCTGATTGGCCCCACGTCAAACAGATTGCGCCCTGGCATACGCGCCCCCCTGACGCGAGACGACCCCTGCCCCGCGACCTGATAGCGGACGTAGACGCCACTACAAGTTGAATCCTCAAGCGAGTCACACACTACACGTGACTCACTCGATCCAAATATGACTCCACAGTGTACACATACACTGTTGCGTAATGTGTACTAAGTTAACATAGGCATGTTGTGCAACCAAACAGACAGCCACCACTACACACATGCATCCTACATCAAGTGCGATGATGCGGCGCGGGCGTGCCTACATCTCGCACAGAGACACTAGGCGGTGTTACATAACAACACATGCCGCTTACACACACACGACAGCCCTTCCCCCGAACTGTAAACGGCTAGCTCTGTGAGCAGGGAGGGGGGGGACTACATCCCGTCCGACATCTCCGATGCTGGTTACCATCTGCTAGGCCTCCCCTAGGTAACTAGGGGTTTCACCTGATAGGGGCGGACCGCCGAGATGTCGTGAAGAAAGCGACGCCACTATGAGCGTCGCGACGCTCCTACGGATTAACATTGCATTTTCACACAAGAGCGCGACCTAAACGCGCTCATTACCACCGCCGATTAGGCATCAAGAGGAGGGGCCCGTAGTTACGGGCCACAGTATAGCCTCCGCGGGCGAGGGGCGAACCTCCGACCCCGCTAGCCGCACCCCCCTGACGGGGGTGTAGCGACTTCCACCGATTGATTCACTCTGCGACCAGCGCTCGGTGTGGTAACACGTCGCGTTCTGGTTTGCAATTGGTCAATCGTCATCCTGAAGATGCCTCGTGCTATCTTTATAAATTATAGCCTATGTTACTCAGGGTTTATGTAGCTTTCTAATGGTGAAAGAATTTTTCAAATCGGTTCAGTAGTTTTGGAGCCTATTCAATGCAAACTAACAATCAAATCTTTCCTCTTTATAATATTAGTATAGAAGTATAGATAATATTATTACAAATGCGAAAATAACTCTGTCTGTCTGTGGGTCCGTCTGTCGGTCTGTCTGTCTGTCTGTCTGTCTGTCTGTCTGTCTGTCTGTCTGTTCCGCTTTCACGCCAAAATTACTGAACCGATGAATAGTCTAGAGCCTGAGAAAGGACATAGGGTACTTTTTATCGACATACCACGCGGGCGAAGCCGCGGGCGGAAGCTAGTTTATTATAAACAATTGGGGCAATGCAATAAATACTTTTGCGCATCATAATGGTTTGACACGATACATGATTTAATTTTGTAGTGTCACGCCTATTTCTTGGAGTATTTCCATCGGCCAAACGTTCAGAACGATTTGGATTTGTTCTTTACAAACATACTATAGCTACTTCGAGAATATAGATACGGGGAAGTGTCGAAATGTTGTACTGCTTAAAATATGGCTTGCAACTGTCGGAGGTTTTTAGTTTAAACATTGACCGGAGAAATTTTTCTCTTTGTAGCATAGAGATATAATAATAAATTATATCTATGCTTTGTAGGTTGAGTTCGCCCAGAAAATGGCGCCGTAGCGTAAGTGAGATTCAGCTATATCGTAGTAAGCCGCAAGAAGTGTTTTGGTGTCTACTATGGAGGATAATCTGGTATTGTCTTGTTTGCCATAATTTCATATGCCATAATAATATTGTTTTCCATAATCGTCCTCAGTCATAATATTTACTTGCCCTATTATCATTTATACAAATACCTAACGTTTGACATTTATCAACTTATTAGTTATAACTTTTATTTGCCTTAAAATTAGTTGCTATAATCGTGTGTCATAATCATTACTTTCTATAAGTAATACATTCCAACATTTAATATAATTTAGGGCGAATTTCACCAAACATTTATACCGAGTGTAGTCTTATCCTGCGAATAAATTTTGAATTTTGGACACTAGAAATCAACCCTTAGAAGCATTTATTGTTTTGTACAAAAAATTGGTAAGGAGTAGGATTTTTTGTATAGCCCTAGTTATGTATAGATTGTTAGTCCTAAAAAATTAGTTTTTTAGTGACAGAAACGCATCGCTGTAAATCCGACTCTACGCAGTCTTGTATGCCCTACCCCTAGAGTGTAATTTAAAATCGCGTAGGCGCGGAGGGGCGAGGCGTTCCCACGCGAGCTTATCGTCGCAGATGGTTTAACGCTCACCTCGCCGGTCAGCAAGACGAAGCTGCGGTGGTGAGCGTTAAATCATCTGCGACGATAAGCTCGCGTGGGACCGCCGGAGCCCCGCAGCGCCGGAGCCGTGACAGAAACCATGCCCGGTGCATGGTTTTTTTTTTTTCCTTTTGTCCTTGCAGCATAAACCATTTTTCTATGAATATGTTAATAGAAAAAATTATGCAGTTTTACATAACATCAAAATTGCAGGCGCTTGTACTGAACTAGCATTGTTGTGCTAATATGGGCAAATTAAATTAATATTACGATGGTTTGGAAAACGACATTATTGAAAATGAAAAATATAGCAAATAAATATTATGACACTTGATCGATTATGACCAATGAAATTAGGGAAAATGATTTTATGTCATTTGATGATTATGGCAACTGAAGCGTTATTTCTAATGAAATTATGGCATATGAAATTGTGATATATAAAATTAAGGCATATGAAATTATGGCAAACATAAGTAAACCGGATAATCTATATAAAGCAAATGCAAACGAACACAATTGTTTTTACACAATATGGCTTTATTTATATATGTAGTGATTGTAAGCAAATGTGACACCGAATGTGTGATCTGGTGCACATACAAACCGGCCAATCTAAGTAACTTGGCAGTCACATCCATTTAGCGCGCAGTGAACAAAACAAATACTTATTCTAATAATTGAGAGTGAGTCTGTCATTTTAGTATATTTTAACTGGGCTATAAGCTATTAGGTTCATTCGGCTGGTTGTGATAGTCGCGACTTGTCGCTTAGTTCCGCACGCTAATGGGCGCGAGGCACGCAGGCGAGCACTGCTCACTAGCCTCCCACGACGCGTCACTCGCTTGAGGTTCAAACTACAGTAGTAATCCCTAGCGTCAGGTGGAGTGACAGCTCACTTTACCTAAGTTATCACGGTGAGGTTTTTACAGAATAGACCGGCAGGTCTTAAACATATACTTACCTTATTACCACAAAACCGTATTTATCCGGAATTTTAACCGTATTTAAGCTCATAACACAGAAAACATGGCTCTATTCAATTTTATAACAAAACTAGCTGCCGCCAGCCGCTTCGCCCGCATGTAATCTTTATAAATTATAGCCTATGTTACTCAGGGTGAATATAGCTTTATAATGGTGAAAGAATTTTTGAAATCGGTGCAGTAGTTTTTGAGTTTATTCATTACAAACATACAGACAAAAATACAAATCTTTCCTCTTTATAATATTAGTGTAGATAATAGAGTTTTAAAATGTAATTTGCATGTAATTGCTACCTCTCTCAACATAACAGAGCGATTTTCATTCAGGGTGAGTTGTCAGGCCGTCACATAGTAGTCAGGACGTCTATTAGTTGTCAGGCCGTCAATTAGTAGTCAGGACGTCTATTAGTTGTCAGGCCGTCAATTAGTAGTCAGGACGTCTATTAGTTGTCAGGCCGTCAATTAGTAGTCAGGACGTCTATTAGTTGTCAGGCCGTCACATAGTAGTCAGGACGTCTATTAGTTGTCAGGCCGTCAATTAGTAGTCAGGACGTCTATTAGTTGTCAGGCCGTCAATTAGTAGTCAGGACGTCTATTAGTTGTCAGGCCGTCAATTAGTAGTCAGGACGTCTATTAGTTGTCAGGCCGTCAATTAATTGTTAGGACATCAATTAGTTGTCAGGCCATCAATTAGTTGTACTTTAAAAAAAGTGCAGCAAAATTGAGACGAATTAAAAATTTTAGTTTGATAAAGGCCAGAATGAGCAAAAACATTGTAATCTATGTAATCTTCTCATTTACTAACGACGAGCAGCTCCTCATCAGTTCCGGATGTCTTTCATCCCGCTCACGCTTTTATCTTTCCTTATTACTTTGTCATTTAGAAGCGGACGCGCCGCGCCGTGGGTCGTCCGCGTCCATCGAGTTTCACTACATACAAATTACATCATAAAAATGTGTTCGCATGGAATCGTGGGCGGCGCTGAAATTAAGAGTTCGCCGGATATTGAGGCGTCGCGCAACTTCCGGCCGGTAATACGCGCGCTTCCGGCGCCGGTGTCGCCGCGAGATGGCGCCTGCGTCACTTCCGGGACAAGATTTGTTGGCGCTGCGGCCTGCATGCCTTTCCGTTCCACCGCTAACAGATACACTCCGCACGGCTAACAAGGACTGAACTTAGGTAGGTACACCAACTATGTCAGGATGTACCGAATGAACGGGAGGTACACAATGGCTACAATATACCGACCTACTGACATTATTTATCCTGCAAACCCGCACCACCCAATCGAGATGATGACGACGCTGTCGCTCACTGACGCCGTCATACTAATGAGTGGCACATGGCATACATACGTGTGGTTGCAGTTTAGATATCGGTGATCGATGCCGTGGTATGGAACTGGACTCTTAGGGCCATATTTACCACTTGCTTGCCGTTTGCGACGGCTATTCTGACGCAGCTACATTTTCTTTAAATAATGTATACAAAGAGTACGTGCTCCCCGACATAATAACCGCCTTTACACGCACGGAGTGTGCGCGACTGAACGCGGGAAATCTTTCACTCGCGATCGGAGTGTGCGCGACTGAACGCGGGAAATCTTTCACTCGCGATCGGAGTGTGCGCGACTGAACGCGGGAAAGCTTTCACTCGCGATCGCAGTGTGCGCGACTGAATGCGGGAAAGCTTTCACTCGCGATTGGAGTGTGCGCAACTGAACGCGGGAAAGCTTTCACTCGCGATCGTGTTTGTGCGACTGAACGCGGGAAAGTTTTCACTCGTGATCGGAGTTTGCGCGACTGAACGCGGGAAAGCTTTCACTAGCGATCGGAGTTTGCGCGACTGAACGCGGGAAAGTTTTCACTCGCGATCGGAGTTTGCACGACTGAACGCGGGAAAGCTTTCACTTGCGATCGGAGTTTGCGCGACTGAACGCGGGAAAGCTTTCACTCACTCAGCGATTGTTTTGTGTGGATCCATTTTGATGTGCGTTGGCTCTTCCGCGCGGTATTTTACTCCTATATTTTTATTCAGAGAGGAAAGAGTGTCGTGTAAAGGCTAATCACGCGATATTCAGTACGGGAAACTGCCGCGACCTGGAGGCCTAAAACGGCCACACTAGCAATTCCTCTAAAAGCAATTAATTTCCTGAATTTCCAGCTGTCATTAGTAATTCCTCTTATTTGACACAAACGCAATTCATAATGTGCGGACCATTTTACCAATCTCCATAGAAAACTGTCAAACTTATGAATTATTTCGTGATATGAATCGCACGCAGATCATATTATGAATTATCCGTTTGTGATATTTTACGATTTCCCTATTATGATTCTGCCAAAGTGACTGTTTAAGCCCCCTGGAGTGTATGAAAATCACGCAGTTTTGTTAAAAGTTCTAAACAAATGGACAACAAGTGTTAGAAGGAATATTACACAAGCAGTTATGTTTGCTGGTCTAAGCTGATTTAAATAAGAAAAAGAAGATCGGTGTGGGTAAACAAATATAGAGAAAAACGAAATCTCTGTTGGCTTGAGGCATTCCGTTATCCTTGCAAAATATGACTAATTTTTCGTACTTTATTTATTTAATACTCCTAGGATTTAATTTTCCATAGACATGCCCGACTTCAATACTGCCAAAAACCCTGTAATAAGATCCTTCCTCCACAATCTAATGTCCACCATTTAAAGGCGGCAATCGTTTGTACAAAAACGGGCGTGTAAACCATGTTCGAAGCGCACAGACTTGAACGAGATGAAAGGAGATGCGCGAGAAGGCGCGGGCGGCACGCGCGTGCATTCTCGTTCTCGTTTTCTATCTTTACATGCGCGCTCTTTCCTGTGCGAAAGCCGAGTCACGAATCACGTGGTAAAGAGCGTATGTGTAAAGGCGGCTGACTGTATTTAGTGAAGGCTTCCCACAGTACGCACGCGCGGCGCGCCCGGCACGCCCCGCACCCCCGCACGCCTGCACGGCCGGCACGCGTGTCACGTCCGCTTCCGGTGTGCCTGTACGCAAACGCTTCCTTCCTATTCTGTATACACCTTCTGTTTATCTTTGTTTTACTTACACTGTCACATGGCATATCTTATTGCGTTTCCGATTAAAAATAAAATAATTATGTAGTCAGGACAGACAGTGTAGTAGCCTATACTTACCTAGTAGTCCCTACTAGAAGAAGAGAGGGTCGTAGTACGTCCCATTACCACTATATAATACTTAGACTTTTAGCTATCGGTATACATACAGGTCCTGGTGCCAGTAAAATGCTTGGCACACAAGAAATTCCAACGTTTTCGGGAATGATTGGCGAACCCGGCCGGTGCGGCCCAGGCGGCGGCGCGGCGGCGAATGATTGGCGAGCCCGGCTGGTGCGGCCCGGACGGTGCGGCCCAGGCGGTGTCTTTACTCGACCAACAGTTTCTACTATTTACTACTTTTATCCCAATTCCAAGAAACCGTAATGCATTAAAGATAAAAGTCTTAAAGGTCCTCGGTAGTGTCGCGTTTTATTATTAAATCGTAAACCCATGTGAAACATATCTGACTGTAGCTACACACCTTCAGCGATACAAGCAGGACGGGTGTCCGGTAGTTATTATCATGTGTCCGGCGTGTAGCAACCTCGTGCAGTATTCGGCCGGACATGTCCGGACACAGTACAATATGGAAGCTAACAAGCTGATGTCGTTTGCCATCAAGTTACAACCTCGCCGAGTGCTGCTAATAACATTCGCGAATGATCGCACACTGCCACAATTATACTCTATAGTAATAATGATCGCACACTGCCACAATATTTCTATACATATACTTTATAGTAATATTGACCCTATACTAACATTTTGAACCTCTATCTATAGTATATGTACCTATAGAGGGTCTAAATGTGATCTCTAATAACACAGGAGCTGAGAACAAACACGCTCAGTCTACCAACGGTTGACGTACAGTGAGTACACATGGGACAACTCTAGCTTGCCTGATAACCTGTCCGCACAAACTTAATAGATATACATACCGCCTGAGATGCGGTCTCACGTGGGGATAGTTCCTGTTCCACTGATACGAATGCAGCTCGAATAATACTACATCACTATAATTTCCAAGAAATCTTAGTTTCTCCTAAGCTAGCGAGAAGCGTTTCAACTCAAAGACTGCCTGCGAGTGACGGCGATACATACAGACAAATACACTCGACTGCAAATTCCGACAGTAAGTACTCGGAATTTATGTTTTCATCGAAGAAGACGTTGTAAGCATCTTCCAAGGAACTTTGTTCAATGAGTTTAATATAACACATTAGAGTAGATAGGCTTTTGCCCGCGGCTTTGCCTGCTTGGATGTCTGAAAATATTCCACGGAGACTAATAATAATAATAATAAGGGGTTGTCCTTGGCTGCACTTGCATAGTGCGAACAGGGATATTCGTCGGTTGGTGCCTCATTCCATTTAAAATTGTCTAAGGGGCCTCTGCGAGTTGGCTTCGGCCCCTCGCACGCCTTCCAAAGGTCCGGGACCCCAAGGTCCCGAGATATGCTAAGACATTTTAAAATAATAATAATAATAAAAGTTTATTCTGGTAAAAAGGTAAACACTAAATACAAATTTGCTTAAATCTACGAAAAATCAAACAGTGTTATGTGCCTGAACTAGGTCATCCTGTGTTTCAGGCGAGGCAAGGCATAGTATTTCTAAATAATCACATACTTAAATATAAAAATCTAGTCATCTAATAGGTATGTAAAAAGGTGTAAATACACAAAAAATAAATATAAAATCTTAATTCTTACAAAACCTAACTTAGCTAAACTTAATTAGTACAAATACAATTTTTATTTAAGTACAACTAATAATTTCTCTTTATCTTCACAGGACATACTTTGAAGAGCTTCTTTGAGAGTTCTTTTACAATTATTATAATTAAGTGAATAAATTTTGGCTCTCGCATTTAGTCTGTTATAAAGTAATGGTCCTAGGAAGACAAAAAATTTGGCTGCAAAAGCATGTTTTGTACTTTTTCTAGGGCAAACTATGTCTTTCCGTCTCTTTTTAGTAAATTCAGTGCTGTAGGGGAGGGCTGCGTGTTGTTTTAATACAATGCTCATTATGAATAACTGTCGAGCTGTTAGTACTTCACAGGATTCATAGAGTAGGTTAGTGGGAAAAAGGAAAGGGCGGCATGTAGACACCTTGAGAATTGCTCTTTGGGCTCTCTCGATAGGTAGTAGCAAACTTTTACCTGCTCCACCCCAAGAGGTAATGCAGTAAGTCAAAATTGACTGACAGAGAGCAAAGTAAACTCGCCTAATTAATTTTGGGTCTGCAATATAACGTAGTTTTTTGAAAACGAAAATTAGCTTACGCATTCTATTACTTAAAGCTTCTATGTGCTGTTTAAAAGATAGGGTTTATCCAGGTTATAAACTTTCTGTGATCATCTTAATCCGTTCATCTTAATCCTTATCCTCCGTTCAGCCGTTTTCGTGTAACCTAAAAATCAATTATCAATGCAGACTATTTCTTCTCGCCCGCAACACACATCTACGCCCAATAAAATGTTCAACGGTGAACATTCCAGCTCTAGTCGGCTCCTGTCCCCACAAGTATTCCAGCTCTAGTCGGCTCCTGTCCCCACAAGTATTCCAGCTCTAGTCGGCTCCTGTCCCCACAAGTATTCCAGCTCTAGTCGGCTCCTGTCCCCACAAGTATTTTGAGTTGTGGTACCTACCCCAGAAACTCGTGGCGTGGCGTGGTGGAGGAGCTCGTGGCTAAGTAGTAACAGCCGTATGGGTCGATCCATTTGGTTAAGCTACGCGTGCCGGGGTTGGTCCGTGGATGGGTGACCATCTTTACATACCAAGACTCCTCTGTGCCTCGGAAAGCACGTAAGGCCGTTGGTCCCGGCTGTCATTTGTGGATCTTTGACAGTCGTTACGGGTCGTCAGAAGCTCGAAAGTCTGACGACCAGTCTTACCAAGGGGTATCGTATTACTCAGTTGCTGGATTGTGGAGGTCAGATAGGCAGTCGCTCCATGTAAAATACTGGTATTCAACTGCATCCGGTTAGATTGGAAGCCGACCCCAACCCCGTACGCCAGCAAAGTTAATAAAAAATTATATGGCCTATACCTCTGAAGCATGACCTACCAAACAAAAAAACAATCATCAAAATCGATTCATAATTGGCAGATAAATGTGTAAAATAAAAATTAAAAAACATACAGCCGAATTGAGAACCTCCTCCTTTTTGGAGCCACACCTGGGCACCTGTGGGTCTAGCGGCCAAGCACGCCTTTCGCGGTGAAGTGTAATGCTTGTACTTGTGGCGGCGCCTACGAGTGTTGACTCGAGACTGACGCAGGACACTCGTCCCGATGCGGGTATCGCAACTATACCGTGTCGCTGCACTTAATGTCCGCCAAAAAGTAAAGTAGTATATTCACCTAATCCTCAAATCAGTAATCCTTTAGCCAAGGAGATTGAACATTGAACCCATATCACAGCTCCGCGAGGCCGTGATTGAGCAACAAAGGGAGATGTATCGCCCCGCTCCGTCCCACGTGCCCCGACCGGTCCCGCTTCCCACAGCGCGTCTGGGACACACGACTCAGCTTTACTCTTGTTTTAATAGAAATGCATTTGCTTTGTTTTACTACAACGAAAGTTAACTAAGAAATCTGAGCAATATTGTAAGGTTCGTAGACTAGCAGTAGGTATAGTGGCTTTGCAACTTTTTAGAGAGGCATAACGGGCATAACTGACAACTGTAGTAAAAGACAAACACGACGATATCATTGTGAAAGCAAATGCGTTTACACAAACCTCATGATCGATACGATAAACAACATGCCTCGTAACAAATTAACCGATAAATTAATCAGTGTTTAGATGAACAATTAGCGAAAAAGCTCGATTAGCGAGCCACGCTAACAATGCGGTGCGGCGCACTGCAGAAAACATTATAAGTAATTCGCAAGAGGCGCGCGGCGCGTGCGCTGGTCGCGGAATAGCGGATCGCACGAGTAGCCGGGTCAGGCAGGCGGGAGTGCAATGGCTGTAATACAATATGCATTGAGAGACTGAAGTGTGCTGTAAGTAGCGTTGAGACTGAAGAAGTAGGTACTTACTAGACGTTATTAGAAAGTAAACGAGAATTGATGAACTGCTCACAGCAGCAACAACAACAACATCTCATGATCTCATCTTGTAGCAACAGATCGCGAGTTTTGTGTTTGTAACAACGCGCTATTTTGGTTCAAAGCACCGCTACACACTGCACCACCGGACTGACGGCAATGATGTAGGTACTGTATATGTGCCTGGGGTGGTAGTCATACGATATTGTTGTATATTCACCAGTTATAATTGTCATATTCACCAGATAAAATTGTCATATCATGTCATTTGATAAAATTGTAAATTCAGCAGTTATAATTGTCATATTCACCAGTTATAATTGTCATATTCACCAGTTATAATTGTCACATTCACCAGTTATATTTTTTTTTTTTTCTAAAGTTGAAAATCTTTTATTGGTAAAATACATTACATTAATACATACATTGGGTAACTTGTGATACTAAATTAACTAAAAAACAATTACTTAAATAACAAAACTAAAAAGAAAAAAGCATCAAAGAATTCGTCCGCATCGCTGTCAATGGGAAAGGTGCCCAAAAGGCTGGCAGCATTGCCACGTTGAATGGCAATGCTGATTCTTTGGGCTAAAAATAGGCCAGCCCTCTGGTCACGTGAAGAGTCGACCAATCGCTTAGCGATGTCCCGAAATACTCGATGAGCACTCGGACCCCACGGCCCTAGTGTTTCAACCCCAAACGGCTCAAACATATAGCTCCCAATAAGGTTGTTATATTCACCAGTTATAATTGCCATATTCACCAGTTATAATTGCCATATTCACCAGTTACAATTGTCATATTCACCAGTTATAACTGTCATATTCACCAGTTATAACTGTCATATTCCTGTATCCCCCATTTACCAGTTATAAATATTGTCATATTTCTCTATCCCCCATGTTCGGGTGAAAATTATTTGCCTGGTTAGAGGATCTTTCTCTTATCCATATCCATACTTTTTTTTTTTTGAGGTTTGGAAATCATCAAATGACTTCTCCCGCTCTGCCAGAGTGGGAGAAATCAGTGTCAGACTTTTACTGACTATAAAACCCACCCGTGTTCCTTCAGTTGCCTGTTGCCAAGGGTCCCGGTATCCCTTTCGGACTTTCCCGCAGTCCATATCCATAATGCCTGTGCCAGACATAGCAACAATATTTGATCACATGCTTGAACACATGTGTGGCAGGGGTGTTTGGGTATTTCATCAAAGTTTGATCATTTATATCAACTTTTCCATTCGGAGTCGGTTTTTCGAGCGCACATCAAAGCGCTTAAAGTTCAAATGTGTGCGTAGCGCGTTCGAATTTCAAATGTGTGCGTAGCCTGCAAGCTCAGTGCCTCGTAAATAACTGACCGGAACGGCCGCTTTGCTCAATCGCAAGATGGAATGGAGCAACGAGTGCCCTAGAATTTATTGAGCTGCTTGAAGGAGAACCATGTATTAATGGAACCATAGAAGTAAAAAACAACATCAAAATAGGAATTTGGTAAATGACGCCTGGATCAGGATAAATGATAAATTCTCAGTACATTGCACTATCGAGGAATTAAAAAAGAAGAGAAACATTTTATTGACCCATTAATTAAAGGGAATGTATAAAAAAAAATAAAGCAGTCTACAAGGACAGGATCTGGTGCTGAAGAAATTTACAGACCTTCATGGTTTGCATTCGATGCCATGCACAACTACATCGGTACTGTTACTGTTTATGATTAGTGATTACCGTCCGACATTGGTGCCGATTCTCTTGTACACCGAACTAAAATTCCTTTCTTTTTACTATGAGAATCATAGAGCTATTCTGCCAAAAAAGTCTCTAAATTTAAAAATTATTTTGAATCAACTAAAATCGACAATCGACATTCGCGTTTGACGCACATTGACAATCGCGACTCCACTTGGTACCTACTTGTTTGCCCTACCCCGTGATTTTTTTTGAGCTGGAGATGCGCGCAATCTGGCCATCTCGACGTATTTTGTATGGAATTTTTAATTTTTTAATATAGAACAAAAGTTTAGGTTAAAACGTCAAATTCAGAATAGCATTTTCACTAAACTAATATCTCAGTACTTTTATTTCTTTATTTTCACAACATTACACATATTTACACTAACATAATATTTATTATACTAAATTAACTAAAAAACAATTACATATATAACAAAATTAAAAAGAAAAAATAAAGGGGAGGGGCTCACTGAGCATCAAAGAATTCGTCCGCATCGCTGTCAATGGGAAAGGTGCCCAAAAGGCTGGCAGCATTGCCACGTTGAATGGCAATGCTGATTCTTTGGGCTAAAAATAGGCCAGCCCTCTGATCACGTGAAGAGTCGACCAATCGCTTAGCGATGTCCCGAAATACTCGATGAGCACTCGGACCCCACGGCCCTAGTGTTTCAACCCCAAACGGCTCAAACATATAGCTCCCAATAAGGTTGTTATATTTGCGCCGTTTGAGGTTTTCTGCTCCTGAAGCAGCTGTCCCAGCACAGCCCGCCGTGCTAGGAAGATGGGATGGCGCGAGGGTGTCGACACAGGACACATATCTCAGTGCCATAATATACAACTATCTACGTTCATGTAAGTGCATTGAATGACTATTTCATGAAATCATGACATTTGGCACTTTCATGAACTTAGAGAGTTGTATTGCTGATTCTAATGTTTATAATTCTGTAAACCCATATTTGTTACGAGCGCTAATAATATATAGATCAATAAACAACCTGACACTGACCTGCAAATTGCAAAAAACGTAAGAAAATTTGTATTTCGCGGGCTACCTTGGCGCATCCCCCTTAAAGACCGCGGTATACTTTAAGTACGCACGTTTACCACCCACTTTAGAAAAAGACGAAAAAGAGTGCTAAACAGGAACTCTGCAATTTTTTTTACTGCATATAAAATTATAAATTGGTAACACTGCGTGCTGCAAAGCATGTCACCAGTGGTAAAAATGGGTTGTAACAGGTTAAACACGATATCTGTTATCAGTATCACTGTTACTGTTACAAAAAAATAATAGTTCCAAATATCTGTTATTAAATAACAGCCTGTTATTTTTGTGCGGACGATAAATACGTATTTAAATCTCAATTGAATATTTTCCATTCTTTAATGACAAAGAGAGAGAAATTGATAACCTGGCTATATTCCTTCCTTTGTGTCAGTGTGTATGTAACAGCCGTGGTAACAGTTTGTGTGGGGATTGTTATAATGTATTAACAGTAACAGCCGCGGTAACAGTCTTGAGAGTCTGTTATTAATTAATTAGCAACGGGTACTTTATATTGTTAGGAACAAATTGATAGTTGTTATTTTTTCATATCTGTTATTTTTATCTGGTACGTCTTACGATATATATACGCCTCACCCCTAGCCTGTGGTGAAATGTGAGAGCACAGTCTATCAAAGTGTTTACTCAAATATGTGACTATGTCTGGCCGGTCTTTGCAAAAAAGTGTTCATATGTGTGTGCAAAGTCTATCGAATATGTTTGATCAAATATGTGACTATGTCTGGCGCCGGCTCAATAAAATCAAAGTCAAATAATTTATTTCAAGTAGGCACATTAAAGGCACTTTTGAACGTCAAATACATAGAAATAGAACTGATTCTAGTTGCCCCTTCCAAAAGGTAGTTTTCGTATGGTGAAGAATGGGCAAGAAACTCCACCGTTACTCTTTAAAAAAATATTATTTGTACATCATAGATTTTTACATTTTATTTAAATAAAAGTTTATTTCAGACTATCTTTTACAGAATTACCCTTAATTGTGTTAGTAAGTACTTAGGAACTATTTTATGATTACTTAAACTCCGCACTGTTTTATTAGTAATACTTGCAGTTTTTAGGAATATTGTGATATCGTATACTTTTACAATGTTTGTAAATATGTGAGCACCATGTATCTATCACATACTTAATTTATTTATTTGTCATTGCTCCATTTTTAATTCTTTTTTAACCATTGTGGTACAGTAATTGTATTCTTGGTGCATCGTCTTCACATGCAATTATATAATTTATGTATACCAAATATTGTAAAGTAAATTATACAACTAGATTAACAACCAGTTAGATTTTGTCCAGAATAATATTCTATAATATATATATATAGGGGATAACAGACAGACAGATGTATGTTACCTTTTCACGCCTAAACCACTGAACGGATTTTGATATTTGGCAAGAAGATTGATGGCACCCCGGGGAAGGACGTAGGCTTATCGACATACCACACGGGCGAAGCCGCGGGCGGAAGCTAGTATCGAATGAAACACACCATGTTCCTTCACACTCTAAATAGACTTCAGACTTTTTGGTGTTTGGTCATTTTGGAGTAGTTAGGTACGCAAACGCATTGCTTGCTGAACACTAAGAAAACATGGTATTGGACGCGAGAGGTGAGTAGTGTTTGTATTCAGTCCAAGCAGCCGGTTACATTGTATCTCTGCACAGTGCGGCTAATGTCAATTAGTGCGCTCGTAATGTGTCTACAATAGACGTTTCCGGGCCGATTTTCAATCGTCAGATAGAAGAAATAAGGTGATTTTTTATGTTACCTAGCGAAGGGCGTTCCCGTTAACCCGCAATAGTATAGCGTAAAATATTCACAAAAAATATTAAATTGATTTGTGAAAGAAAACGCGCGTGTTTTTAAAGGTAATATATTTTTAGCATGTATGCACTATTTCAGGTTAAAGGGATCGCCCTTCGTTAGTTAACATATAACTAATGTATGCTTACAAAAAAAAGCTATCAAACCGTCTTATCTATTCCACAGTAAAAAAATCTGATGATTGAAAAATCAGCCCTCGGATAATTTAGTTTAGTTTATGAATAGTCTCGAAAAATGCCTATTTGAGCTAGCGTGGGAGCCCCCCTCGAGCCGCGCCGCACCCTCGAGTCGCGTTCCAAGAAAGGAAAACGACATTACGTCGATATTTGTTTTTATTATTTAAGTACTCACTATACATATAACCGTCATCTTCGTTAAAACAAGTTCGATGTTGTTATTTAATTCAGTACTAGGACACATTGTATCGCCCACGTGTCGCGCCGCCGCCGCGCCGCTCGCGCCGCCCTCACACCGTGTGTTTACACGAACAACACTGACTTACATTTGATGTCTGTGTCTTTGTTTGTTTTAATAAACTTGTTTGTTGCCGTCACTCATCATATCTACTTCGAACCTACAATAGGCGCTGACGCGGACGGCGGACCGATGCGCGACTTTACAGAATTGTTACAACATAATCACATAAGTGTAGTAGATTATTTCTACTATTTTAAATACTTAGACCTAATTGAACAAAGATGCAAACACAAACATAAATAAAGCGCTCACAGGGCTAATATTAGGTAGATTTTGTTTTATGTCGATTCTATTGCTGTCACATGACGGCAATAGAATCGACTAAAACAAGCGTTTTCCAAGTCAATCTATTTATTAAAGAAATAAAGATGTCTAATATTGATACGGTCACTATAAAATGTTGTTAGTTATCTAATTAGGTTATAAATTATGACAAAGTTGTTCGATGGATGCTCCCATACATAGCTACTGAACAACCGACTTATGTTGGTTTTTTTTACGACAAGGTCCTCTATAACATCTTACTCACCAAACTATGTGGTTGCGGCGTACGAGGACCAGCTTATTCGTGGTTCAAATCATATTTACATAATAGGCCACAAATAGTACAAATTGAATTTTATGACCATGATAAAAATGAGATCAAAACCATTAGATCACAAGAAAAACAAATAACTTGCTCAATCCCACAAGGAAGTGTGTTAGGATGCCCACTATTTTTAATCTATATTAATGACCTTCCCAAAACATTAAATAAAGAAAACGCTTTACCAGTATTATTTGCAGATGATATTTCAATACTAATCAAGTGTGAGAATGGAAATAACCCTAGCCTACAAATACAAGACACCCTCCAAACTGTTGATACTTGGCTCCAGATCCACAACTTGGAAATGAATAGTAATAAAACGAAAATAATACAATTACGAACATATAAAAAGCCACCTCTCAATCTAAAAACAACGTTCAGAAACGCGCAAATAGAAGAAGTTAATACATTTAGCCTACTTGGCATAAATATTGACACACACATTAACTGGAAGTCACACATAGAACATAATAATATAAAGACAAAACTCTCCAGATTCTCTTACGCTATTTTTCAAATTAAACAAAGCACTAACACACAAACAGCTATGGCCGCTTACTACGCATCCGCATACTCATGGCTGCGTTACGGTGTCAAGCTATGGGGGAATAGTGTTAACGTAGGTGAACTATTCATAATGCAAAAAAAGTGTATAAGAATTTTAGCCCAAATTGATAATACGGAGCAAGCCATTCTTTATAAAATACCAGATTCTAACTCTGCCAATAACAATATACATACTTGACATTTGCGTGTTTGTCTTTAAAAATATCGACAAGTTCACTAAAGTAGAGGAACGTCAACACTCGCCATAAAAAGAGGCTATGCCCTCCATCCTCAAGAACTAAAATGTTAAGTGATAGCCCATATTATATGGCAATAAAAATCTATAATAAGTTACCCAACACGTTTAAAACCGAAAAATCAGTAACAATATTCCAAAAAAAGGCTAAAACTATATCTAATCCAAAACTGTTTCTACTCAGTAAAAGAATATTTAGAGTCTAGCTTAAAAAAACGACTTTCTTTCATGTAAAAAAGTGGCGATCTGGCCTATACAAACAATAATATTTTGTTTATCCTATTTAACTTCTTAAAAAATTATAATTGTTATTACCCTCAGACCAACAAAAAAGGAAAGACAGATCACGCCGTACATCAAAATTGAAGCCACAAAACCAAGCTCCTGCAAGTAAACACACAGGCTCACGCACACACCTACACTAAAACCAAGCTCATCGCTCCTAGTACGTCACGAGTCGTCGTCTAGCTAACATCACCAAAACAAATATAATTATGCCTTCCTGTGTAGTGAAAACGTGTAAAAACAATACTAAATCACAGAAAAAGTCTCACGGAATCACTTTTCACTTGTAAGTACTTAAAATAACATCGTTTTTTTAATTTAGATAACTATGAATTTTAGGTTATTTGGAACAAAAAACCTGAACGAATGAACGAACGAAAACAGTGACATTTAAAGAGGGAGGGTTGCCATAATATGATTTCAAATTTCCCCATTCGATATTTTTTACTTCGAGTAATTATATGTCTGTTTTTTTATGCATTTAATATTTTAGATTTCCATGTAATACTGAAAATAAAAATAAATGGATAGTAGCTAATTTACTAAACTATTTATACATATATATATATATATATATTTTTAACACAATTAAAAATTAATGGATAATTCTAAGTGAAAGAGCGGAGTCTCCTAACACAAGCAATTCTTGCATAAAAGGTGATCTCATAAATGCACTTTGTACTTAATTGTTTTTTTATTTTATTTTGCAATGTAAAAAAAAATGTTTTTGTTTCGGAATTCTTCCTAAAAATTGAGGTACAATACCATACTCAACAATATCTTACTCGTACAATATTAGCCTACCTAAAATATTATTCCCCAAGTTATAGGGAAAAACTTTAACAACTGACAACCCTTTTTACACACACATAGATAAAAAGGTGGCTTCACTTTTGATGTACGGCGTGATCTGTCTTTCCTTTTTTGTTAGTCTGAGGTTATTACCCGAATAGGATGACATATTGCTGAATGGTAAATCCATGATTATTGACATTTAATTTTCCTATGTTCTATATTTTCACATTTTAATTGTTATTTATATCCTATCTATGTTTTGACATTTTAATTGTTCTAATGTACTTAGAAAAGAAAATGAATAAGTAATATCAATGTTTAATGCATGCTAATTTAGGATGATAAGGGCAGGCGAATTATAATTGCAATGCTTGTAAAAGGCTGCTAAGTCATAAGTACTAACATAACATAACACCAACATTGTACACTTAGTTCGCAATAAACGTTTTGACTTTGACTTTACATAAGATCTCACAACTCAAACTCAAAGCATTTATTTCAAATAAACCAATTACAGGCAATTTTGAATTGTCAAGGGGTTGGTCAGTCAGAAAGATGATGCTAGCTTCCCATTCCAAAGCGTAGTAGGTTCCTATGGAGAAGAACGGGTAAGAAACTCCACGGACACTCTTTTAAATCAGAATATTGTTACAATATATTGGTTACCTACATCATTCATGTTGAAATTATACATGTGAGAACAATGTAGAAAGACGTGTACGTTAAAAGCGTGTGTAATGAAAAGATAAAAAACAAAACAATTCAAAAATTAAAATAAGTCCAGTCCTTCTACTCGAGCGGCCTGTGGGTGTCATACACGGGCCGAGGCTACAACGTCCGGCGCGTACAATACAACAACGCTTTCAGGATGCGGTTGCCGCGGCGTTGTACTGCGTCTGGAATGTTTGCTGCAGCTCGCACGGATGGCTTTCACGACATCATGCGTAAGAAAGCGGCTTCCTCTCTACAACGCTTGCGTAATACTCGTAACGTTATTCTGAAAATGATTGCTGGCCAAAGATAATAGTCATTGTTGCTGGCAGACCGGACTGCCCCATCCAAAGGCACTGTAGCTAAGAGATAACCAGTCCCTACTGATGGCGCCGCACTGGAAATGTATAGCTTGATGTGTAGCCATGTGTACGTATTGCGAGTCTAGATTTCACTAATGAGTACAAATACTGGAATGCTATCACGCTACACATAACTATAGAACTATGTATAGGGCACGTATCAGGTGTGTCCTGCGGTGCGCTGTATGGCTGTAGCGTGCGGCGGCTAACTGTCGCCGCTCGGTAACTATGTCACCACTATACTTAACTTCATTGTTAGTTCCATGCAGTTCTAATACAAATTAACAATCTACTGCAAATGTTATAACAGACTTATTAAATACTAGCGACCAGTTCCTGCTTCGAACGGATTTTACGACTTGACAAAACATCCAAATTTCTTTATTATACCTATTTATGTAAGTTAAATATTATTATATTTATGTAACGTGTAAACCTCCCGGAATAAATTCTCTAAATGATGGTGAAAACTACATCAAAATCCGTTGCGTATTTTAGAAGAACAACGCGGTTACAGACAGGTGAGTCAGACACGAAAAGGAGAAACGTAAATAAATGTAACACAAATGAACCGCCCCAAGTTTTGCTATGCAACGAGAAATGTAACACAGTAACTGTGTATGCGAATTTGTTTCAAAGAGTGTTACAATTCATGTTACGTTTTACCAATCTATACCGGGCATAATATATAATTATAAATATAGATATACTTAATTACCTAGGTGTTAGAATACATAAACTTGCCAAAAATCGAGTATAACATCGAAGTGAAACCTTCAAACATCATCTATCCATTCATCATAAGTAACACTCCATCTCAATGAGATGTACGAGGACAGTAATGTGCGTGTAACGTCACTGATGCATCACTGTCACAGTGCAGCACTCGGACGAGCGGTCCATTGGTGATAATTTACACAAAACATCACTTACACGTTCGTCACATGCAGCTCTACGGAAGCGCCGACAAACGATCGTGATCAGATGTATACTATCAGACAGTTAAAGTAGTGTGAAACGAGCGGCCCGGAGGCTTATTACGTGAAGCCTCCGGGCCGCTCGCTAATAACATGGCAGCAGAGGACATTGTTTTACGTAATCAGACTGTTTTCACAGCAGCAGCTAAATAATGACGACGACACGGTTGGCGCAGTGGCTGAGCGATGGACTGCTGCGCAACGTGTCGCGGGTTCGATCCCCGCACGGAACAAATATTTGTATGATCTGCAAGTAGTTGTTCCGGGTCTGGGTGTTAGTGTATGTGAGTTTCTATGTTTGTAAACGCACCCACGATACAGGAAGAAATTCTTAGTGTGGGGCAACGTTTTCAAATAAATAAAAAAAAAAAAAAAAAAAAAAATTGGGATGATTATTTCCAAGTCAAAATAAATGTACAATTTGTTCATCTCAAACGTATGTAAATATATGGATTTCTAGTCTCCATAAGTAACTGCATTTTGTTACAAGTAGATTAACTTCTAGGATCGTTTTACAGGGCTGGCTCGTTCCTTGGCCAAATAATTAGGATTGCTATTCAACGTAGCAATGCTGCCAGTCTTCTGGAAATTTTTCCGGATGAATGTTAACTTTTTCTAAGAACTGAATGAATCAACATAGCATTGAAAAGGTCACCTCGTCGTAAAATGACAACAGTCATACATTTCACAACCTTTCGATGCTCATAAACGTGGTTATAGGAGTGTCAGCCGGGGCGAGGGGAGGGGGAGACCTTGACAGTCAACTGTCAAGGTGTGTTACAAATGGCGCGAGATAGCAGCGCCGTCTGAGATAGCGGCTGCCTGGCGTCTCAACGCAGTTGCGCTAACCCACCATCACTCTGCGTCGCACAAAAGCCTTATTGATAGCCGTCGACAAGTGATTTTCGCACTTTAATGCGTGAATTTCTTCTTTGGTTTAAACTGATAATTTATGGCGCTCTGTCGTGCCCCTGATAACATTATTCGGGATTAGGGTGTTTTCATATCTTTTTTTAAATCTGAGGACACGGCAGTGCCCTTGCCAGAGCCTTCGAGCAAAACACACAAACAAAGGCACAGCCGTACCATCTTTTCACGAAGCCATTCAGGACATTTTTGACCCCCTGTAGCTTCGTTGTGGATAAAGCTAGAAGCCTGAATTTTCAGTGACCAAGAGAACTTAATATAACTAGGTATATTCCTAAATTACATGCAATTTGAACCTATAGTTTGAGAAGTATTATAGTATTATATTATTTGAGAAGTAGTATTAGTTTGCTTTATGAGGAGCTCGTGGTTAAGTAATAACAGCCGCACGGTTCGATCAACCCCGGCAAGCGCTACGCTTGCCGGGGTTGGTCCCTGGATGGGTGACCATCTTTACATATCGAGACTGCTCCGTGCCTCGGAAAGCACGTTAAGCCGTTGGTCCCGGCTGTCATTTGTGGATCTTTGACAGTCGTTACGGGTCGTTAGAAGCCCGAAAGTCTGACAACCAGTCTTACCAAGGGGTATCGCATTACCCAGTTACTGGGTTGTGGAGGTCAGATAGGCAGTCGCTCCATGTAAAATACTGGTATTCAGCCGACCCCAACATAGTTGGGAAAAGGCTAGGCAGATGTTGATGAGTTTGAGAAGTTCCTTATTTTTGTCACTAACTGACTCACCGGTCATCAAAATTCTAAGGTAATTCTAGCAGACACAGAAACTTAAAATTTTGAACACAATTCGAGTTTAGTTTATAAAGCAAGTAAAAATTAAAATATACCCCAATTTCAGTTCCGTTTTCTAGATAGACGAACTGCTTAAGTAACCTAATTCTATATAAACAATATGCAATTACAATATTATTTCTTATGTAAGGCTGCAAAGTTGTTTTTTGGCGCGAGTACTTGTATTAAAACCTGTGCAAGCGAAGGATTCTAGGATTGAAGCGAATGGTTCAAATATAGAATGACCTTTGAAACCTTCGCATAGCTCCTGAGCGGTGCGAAGGTTTCAAAGATACGAGACGCAGAATAACTTTGCTGCCGAACGAAACACACATGCGTTGAACAAATATTGTAGGTACGCTTTTATGCACTTTTTGCGCAATTTTGCAATTCCGGAAGAAAGCTCAATTCGGCATTATGTACCGCTTGAACTAACTCTGCCACTGCTAAACAAACGAAAATGATGGAAAGTGAATTGAATATACAGAAGAAAATAAATAAAGTATTTTGAAGTGAAAACTTCTTTAGGCGCTTTGAGCTATTTTTTTCGTGCTCGCCAGTGCGAATATTCTAAAAATGAGGTTGAAGCTCTGACATGAAATAAGTATTCATGCATTATCAGTGGACCCGGCAGTATAGAAGATTATTCAATAGAAAGGTTCGAATTTTAAAACTATTTCCACGCTAGCGGGTAAAATCCACTTTTGCACTCAGATTTCGAATGACAAACAGACTCTTTCCGAGCTTGTGAGGTGAAATAGTATATTATGCAATTAGTGAATAAAAGACGGATTTAAAGCGAGGGCCATAGGTGAATCTCGAGCAAGTGAAGGATTCTAACGACTGAATCACGACCGTAGGGAGTGATTCATGATGATTGAATCACGACCATAGGGAGTGATTCAAGTGTTAGAATCCTGAACGACGCGAGCGATTCATGGCCCTCGATATAAATCCGTTTTATTCAAGAGTTGCATACTATACTTTATACCATGACTACGAGAAAAAGCAATGTTATGTGAATTTTATGCCTTGTTTTTATAGTACCCACACCGTAGCATAAAATACATACTCCATAAGGTCGATGACTTCTTTTTCTTCGACAACTCATTAAAATAAGTTAGGAAAACAGACTCTGAAAATGTGGTCAGCTTGATTTTCATTTTTCCATTTACTCAAACAAACAAACAAACAAACAAACTCACACTCAAACTCATCGTAGGCTTTGATGTAAACCAGCCGTGATTTGTTGGTTAGCAAGCTTTCTACTATATCGGCCACCCTCTCTTTCATAAACTCAGGTGTTAACACATCTTCATCACTTGAAAACATTTTCAATCGATTTATTATTAAGTAACCCTAAACTTTTTGTTCGTACAACTTACAATATTTAAAATAGCGCCCATTTACTAATGACAGCAAAGAACACAAAACAGTTTTAATTCTAATGCTAAACTCCTGTTCGTAAATCAAATCAAATAGGAGTTTGTCTAACATTGAGATGGAGTTCGAACCAATTGGTGTTCTAAATTCAAACACCAAAACAGTGATTAAAAGTGCTTTTTATTCACTGTTTTCAGTGAATAAAATAAGCTTTTTAGAGGGGGCATGGTATAAAGTTAATTTTGCAGTTCATGCAATTTATCGTTACTTACACTACGCAGTTCTTCTACCGCAAAAAGATGTGAGATTTAATAAACCAAGTCTAATAATTTATTTAGTACCTACCTATGTGTCATCTTTATTTCTTTAATAAATAGAATGACTTGGCAATCGCACACGGCAATAGAATCTACATAAAACAAAATCTACCTAATATTCGCACCGTGAGCGCTATATTTACGTCGCAAACATACAGTCTGTTCTTCATCGTCATTCAAAACTAAGTTTGCACATCGGTTTTTCTGCTACCAGGGTTCTTTATATAATAAGGTAAATCGAGCCTTAACGCTATATCCCTTGCCAAAAACCAAATGTAAGTCTTTGGTATCGGACTGGTTAAAAAAAATGGAATATAATTTCACAGAAAGTCTACTTCATTCAAATTGAATTAGTACGATATAAGTTTACAACTTGCACCAAATCCCTTTCACGTACACATCGGCACACTACACCTGACACTCAACACTACACACTAACATTATACACACACATACACACTGACACAGGCGCACTGATTGTTCACTTTTTGTTTATATTTTATTTTTAACTTCTACCCCCAAAATGATAATAACTTAAGTTTTTAGTCTTAAATCTCCCTAACTATATCCTTATATATATTTTTTTTTGTAAAACTTTCTGTTCTTCCGTGGGGTGAGGATCTGGTGATTTGTAATACAGGCATCTTACGCCTAACTCAGACACCAGCTCCTCACATTGATAAAACAAATATCGAATATTATTTAAATAGGACTAGTTAAAATAATAGATTATTATTATGTGATTATGTGGCAGATGTTGATGTTGTATTATGTGATCATGTACACTATCTATAAAAGCTTCAAATTAAATAGCTATTTTATCCTTCAAATAAACAAAACAAAAACTTTTTTTTTTCGTTCTCTTTACCACATTACATAGTACGTGCTCGTACATTACCGTGATTTATTTATTAGTAAGTCATCAATACTTGTGCTTAGCCAAGAAATTAAATACTGTGTTATATGCTGAGGGCAACCAGTTTAGATTGTAAGTGCCTGCAACAAGCCAGACAGGTTCTGATACTCATCACCATTGTAAAGAGATTATAACGGTAAAGGACAGAACACTGCCACATAAAAGGCCGTCAACTACCTCAGTAGCGAGTGTACCGAGTGTCCCGAGTGTCCCGAGTGTCGACACAATGGCGGGCAACTGGCCGACACTAAGCCGCACTTTGTGAGGCGATTACTGCATTCAACGACGATTTAGAACCGCAACGATTTAGTTAACTACTGTTGAAAGAACAGCACAACTTTAGTAATTATCACCTCACTGCACTGAGATGCGTATTTGTGGTAGCTAGTTAAAAGTTATCAAGCATTTCATGATATCTCATGAAATGCTTGAGTACCAACAGTATCCTGTTGGTTACAGAGAGACACATGTATAAAGTTGTTTGTTTCTAACCAAATTAAATAACCTTCAGACAAAAATACAACCAGATTGAACAATATGTTACCTTGTTGTGAACGCTAAACCCACTTTATACGATAACGTTATCGCCGACAAAGTTCTACGTACGTGCTACGAGCCGTAGACATGCGAGCTACGCGGTGCTACGCAGTGCTACGAACAGCTACGGTAGCCATAACGATGTAATCTTACTTGTAACCTTTATTTTAGTAATTTCAACGAAAACCGGTTATTTTTATCTTAACGGTACAATGGTTATTACTTAATTATATGGAACTGGAGCCGTTTCCTACATAAAAAGTATGTAAATCTAAAGTATGAGTCCGTATCAATAATATGTTGTCCACGCCGGTGCCAGGCTGAACTTACAATGTTCATCAGACAATTACGGTGAGATGGCAACGTAGCTTGACCGCAGCGGCGTCAGCGCGCACCTGCTAACGAGCCATTGTGCCGCCACGCCGCTTTGTTGACGCGCGCCCGACTGAAGACAGTTCACAAAACTACGTTATTATCTAAGGACAGGCGAGTGTCGGACCGAGCGACCGACCGACATGAAGCGCCGGTCGTTGCGCAGATTGTTCACATGAACCTAACCTAACTAGTATAATTATGTCGGCAAGGCGATAGTTTTGGTGGGTCCTCCATGAACACAACTGTAATAAATTCAATGGATTACAGGTCTTCAGCAGGTATATACAGGGTGTAAGGGTATACCCCGTTGTCACTCAAACCATGGGTAGTTCACTTAAATATAAAAATAAATGACCGAGTCACAACAAAACAAAACATTATTTTCATTATAAGATTTTAAAAAGGTTTTATCCGATACCGTCCGCAAATTCATGGATATACGCCCGAGGTCAGCGCCCCTCTTACCTACCTACCTACACAACACTTGAATAAATACACAACAGAGGTCGCCTTTTAGGTTGATTTATTAAAATTAATATTAGGGTAGGGGTGAATTACAAGAGGTATTTACAATTATTATGACATAATACACAAAAATAACTAACAAAAGAACTAAGTAAAACTAAAAAATAACAACAAAATTGGCACAAAGAAAGAAACAAAAAACTGACCAAGTGCGTGTCGAACCACGCACAGTAAAGGGTTCCGTAGTTGGGATGAATTTATCCCAAAAACAAACTTAACATTGTAGTTTAAAACTTGTTGTCCCTTACAAAATGTATGGGAGATCATTTTCTCGCAACTGCAAATGTAAGTTGGTCGATTATTACTCGGTAACTTATAGAGCCTACTTAGCTATGATAGTTTTGCTTTTAATTTCGTTATTATCTACTACTGCCGTGAATAATTTTACATATCCGAAACCAACCATTTCGCTGGCAGGGGGGGACACACTCCCTCCCGCTCCGCCCAGAGCGGGAGAAATCATTTTATGATTTAACATTCTCAAAAAAAAGAAAAAGGTGGCGGGGCTGACACTTGACTCTAACAAAAATTATCACTTTAAAGCTTAGTATTTCGTAAACGGATCCCTGAATCCAAAAATGGTATTCACAATATTTTTAAACGACCTTTCCAACGACAACCCACACAGTAGGATTGACTAGAAAAAAAAAACATAACCACGTAACGTGCAGGGGGGGTAGCGTGGGGGGGGTGCAACCCTTATATTTTCTTTTTTTTGCATAAATAAATAAATTCATTATTGCCATGAAAACAGGTCACAAAATATTTGAGACCAGAGCTAGGTAAGATTACCTGTATTTCAGAGCCAGTGACTTCTTCCATTTGGGTTACAATGAGCAATTAAATAAATTATGCTTCTTAAAATTAAGTTTTAAAACAGAAAAAGTTTTTTAATTTGAATTAAAGAATATTGATATTCTCAAAACAAGATAATAAATGTTGATTTAAACAAAATTAGGTTAAAAATCTAGAACAAATAACATTAACATTAAAATAAAATAAAATTAGAACAAGAAAAAAATACAATAAAGTCAAAACAATGTCGGTGATATTTAATTTTATGTTAGTACTTATGACTTAGCTGCCTTTTACAAGCATTGCAATTATCACTCGCTTGTCCATATCATCCTAAATTAATATGCATTAAATATTATTAAAAACGTGAATTATTTTGCAAACTTGTTTTTGTTAGATGATGAATAAATAATAATAAATCATGACACATGACACATCCTGTGTTTCCCAATCGTTACTTGTCGAATAAGTAAATTGACTTTAGATGAAATGACAGGATACCAGTTTAAAGCTACTGAGGCGCATAATCTGATTAATTGAAATGATTTTTTTTTTTTAAACTAATACCCAAATAAGACAACTAAGAAGGTGTAAACTACATCTCAAACAAACAATTACAGACAGCCAAATTAAAAATCCAGTCACACGTAAGCTGTTTCATTTAATGCCCGTGCACGTGTGACTCCGGATTTTTAATTTGTCTGTCTGTAATATCTTGTTTATACCTCCTTAGTTGACTTTTTTGTCGTAGTTGGGTTTTAGTTTTCTTTCATTTTATTTCAATTTTTTTGGGGTCATAACTCATAACCCCAAGTAGTATGTATATTTTTGAAATGTGATAATTAAGCCCAACATGACCTCATATTTTTGTAGTTCATCATTATGTCTTCTAGAGGGCGCCATATTCAATTTAATGTGACGTCACATAGCCTATAATCAGCGGACAATCAAGACGCTTCGATTCCTCATTTATTAAATTGTGATGAGTAGTTAAGAAGGTATGATGAACACATGAACATAAATACATACCGGTCAAAATCATAACCCTCCATTTTGCTTCGCCATAGTCGGGTGGTACCCCATCGCGTTGTATAATAGAATGTAACCGCCTCATAACTCTATAAGGCAAGCCATTGAATGTTATTTTGAGCGACCCACGCGTTTTCCGCATCTGCGGGTTATTGTCAACAACCATCAAATCGTAGGGCCTTCCCACAAAATCTTAGACACTTGTTAAACGCGTGTCTACTGTCAGTTTTATTTATGTCAAACTCCATATGTCACATGAAATGTCGTGTTTAAAATGTGTTTAGGCTAAACCACTGATAACCACGGTTTTGAGGTAGTAAAGTTAATGTTTAAATTTACCGGTGATTTACGGTTCACACAATAGCACTGCGGCTGTGGTCACTGTTCGGCGGTTCACACAACAGCCCTGCGGCTGTGGTCACTGTTCGGCGGTTCACACAACAGCACTGCGGCTGTGGTCACTGTCCGGCGGTTCACACAACAGCACTGCGGCTGTGGTCACTGTCCGGCGGTTCACACAACCGCACTGCGGTTGTGGTCACTGTCCGGCGTTTCACACAACAGTACTGCGACTGTGGTCACTGTCCGGCGGTTCACACAACAGCACTGCGGCTGTGGTCACTGTCCGGCGGTTCACACAACAGCACTGCGGCTGTGGTCACTGTTCGGCGGTTCACACAACAGCACTGCGGCTGTGGTCACTGTCCGGCGGTTCACACAACAGCACTGCGGCTGTGGTCACTGTCCGGCGTTTCACACAACAGTACTGTGGCTGTGGTTACTGTCCGGCGGTTCACACAACAGCCCTGCGGCTGTGGTCACTGTTCGGCGGTTCACACAACAGCACTACGGCTGTGGTCACTGTCCGGCGGTTCACACAACAGCACTGCGGCTGTGGTCACTGTCCGGCGTTTCACACAACAGTACTGTGACTGTGGTCACTGTCCGGCGGTTCACACAACAGCACTGCGGCTGTGGTCACTGTCCGGCGGTTCACACAACAGCACTGCGGCTGTGGTCACTGTTCGGCGGTTCACACAACAGCACTGCGGCTGTGGTCACTGTCCGGCGGTTCACACAACAGCACTGCGGCTGTGGTCACTGTCCGGCGTTTCACACAACAGCCCTGCGGCTGTGCTCACTGTTCGGCGGTTCACACAACAGAACTGTGGCTGTGGTCACTGTCCGGCTGTTACGCTTAAATAGTAAATCGTAATCGTAAAATAACCGCGGAAATAGTCTGTGCTGCTCATCTATGTTCGTTGCAAGTAGGTGAGGTGACGTCACAGAGCTCGATGTTGTATAAAACTTAGTACATAATTACTGTCGGAATAACTGTTAACACCGCGGAAATAGTCTGTGCTGCTCATCTATGTTCGTTGCAAGTAGGTGAGGTGACGTCACAGAGCTCGATGTTGTATAAAACTTAGTACATAATTACTGTCGGAATAACTGTTAACACCGCGGAAATAGTCTGTGCTGCTCATCTATGTTCGTTGCAAGTAGGTGAGGTGACGTCACAGAGCTCGATGTTGTATAAAACTTAGTACATAATTACTGTCGGAATAACTGTTAACACCGCAGAAATAGTCTGTGCTGCTCATCTATGTTCGTTGCAAGTAGGTGAGGTGACGTCACAGAGCTCGATGTTGTATAAAACTTAGAACATAATTACTGTCGGAATAACTGTTAACACCGCGGAAATAGTCTGTGCTGCTCATCTATGTTCGTTGCAAGTAGGTGAGGTGACGTCACAGAGCTCGATGTTGTATAAAACTTAGAGCATAATTACTGTCGGAATAACTGTTAACACCGCGGAAATAGTCTGTGCTGCTCATCTATGTTCGTTGCAAGTAGGTGAGGTGACGTCACAGAGCTCGATGTTGTATAAAACTTAGTACATAATTACTGTCGGAATAACTGTTAACACCGCGGAAATAGTCTGTGCTGCTCATCTATGTTCGTTGCAAGTAGGTGAGGTGACGTCACAGAGCTCGATGTTGTATAAAACTTAGTACATAATTACTGTCGGAATAACTGTTAACACCGCGGAAATAGTCTGTGCTGCTCATCTATGTTCGTTGCAAGTAGGTGAGGTGACGTCACAGAGCTCGATGTTGTATAAAACTTAGTACATAATTACTGTCGGAATAACTGTTAACACCGCGGAAATAGTCTGTGCTGCTCATCTATGTTCGTTGCAAGTAGGTGAGGTGACGTCACAGAGCTCGATGTTGTATAAAACTTAGTACATAATTACTGTCGGAATAACTGTTAACACCGCGGAAATAGTCTGTGCTGCTCATCTATGTTCGTTGCAAGTAGGTGAGGTGACGTCACAGAGCTCGATGTTGTATAAAACTTAGTACATAATTACTGTCGGAATAACTGTTAACACCGCGGAAATAGTCTGTGCTGCTCATCTATGTTCGTTGCAAGTAGGTGAGGTGACGTCACAGAGCTCGATGTTGTATAAAACTTAGTACATAATTACTGTCGGAATAACTGTTAACACCGCGGAAATAGTCTGTGCTGCTCATCTATGTTCGTTGCAAGTAGGTGAGGTGACGTCACAGAGCTCGATGTTGTATAAAACTTAGTACATAATTACTGTCGGAATAACTGTTAACACCGCGGAAATAGTCTGTGCTGCTCATCTATGTTCGTTGCAAGTAGGTGAGGTGACGTCACAGAGCTCGATGTTGTATAAAACTTAGTCGCGACTTGACAGTGATTTATGTGCAGCACTTCACCGTCACCCTGATATTAGCCGTGACTTTGGATATTCTTGTAAAGCTTGTCCACTCTGAAGTGCCCCACCGCCGCGTTGTACGCACACGGTAATACGGTAGTGGACAAACTATACTTTGCTCTCATAAGATATTTTTGATCGTAAAGCCATCAGAAATCTATATGTAAGATGTTGGTCGCATCACACAATATGAACCCAAGTTAATTCGTTACACAAGTTATTCCTGTTTTTAGGGTTTCGTAGTCAACAATGTACTCTTATAGTTTCGTTTGTTTGTCCGCGGCTTAGCTCAGAGACTCTTAGTACTAGAAAGCTGTAATTTGGCATGGGTATACATATAAAACACGCCGACGAAGTGGTATAATAAAATCATGTTTTTATTTTTTAATAGTAAATACACCTAAAGTGGGGGTGTTTTTTTTTTCTCGACTGTCATTGGAAAGGTCGTTCAAAAATGTTATTATTTATTTATTTATTTCCAACTTACATCCATCATTACATGGTAACCTAATGTGAGGAGTGTGAGCAGGAGGTTCTATGTTCGTAGAGTATGCTTTTTTTATGTATGTCCACCGAGGTCTCCGTCAATTGTGGACCGATGTTTAAAATTCTTTTTTTTTCAAGTGCGACTCTCGAGGTGGTCCCATATAAATTTTATTAACTTTGCTTGTGTAGTTTTTGAATGAGCTTCAATAATACGTATTTTTCCCACTTAGTCTATCTGGATGATGTTATGCTAAGTTCCTGTCACTGTTATTTACATAACAGGTGATATTCGAATTTGTGTTCGGTAGGTACCACACCACAACCAAAAAGTTAAAATTATAAACCTATAAAAAAAACCGACATCTATAATAACACTACAAAATGAAAAATAACTTTAATTTCGTAAGTGAGTGGAAAAAAACGAAAATTCATCACCAAGGACACTGACTTCAAAAGATTTAGGAATCCGCTTGCGAATGTCCTCCCCCCTCTCAGCGAAATGGTTCGTTTTGGATGTGTGAAAAAGTACACGGTAGTAGTATATTTAACAAATTAAAAGGCAAACTAGGAGAACATAATTTTCAACTACAATGTTAAGTTTGTTCTTGGAATAAATTCATTCCAACTACGGAACCCTTCATAGTGCGTGGTCCGACACGCACTTGGCCGGATTTTTTATTCATATCATTGACATTGGAGTTTATGTTTACTGCTGGTGATACGGTGAGAAGGTGTAACGACGCGCTATGACGTACTACGGAGTGCTACGATGTGCTACGAAGCGCTACGAGACTGTCTGTAATAATAAAATCGTAGCGAAATCAAAATAGTACATTGAATATTTTTGAAAAAAAGTAATTTGACAATGTCTGGGATCGATTCTTATGCCGGAAATATGATGTAGTTTTTAGAATATTTGTCTGTTTGTCTAATGTATGTTCGAGCATCACGCAAATTCTACCGGATAGATTCTGTTCAAATGTTGAATAGATATTCCCTATAAATCTGGTCAGTCGGGATAATACACATCATCATCTGCCTAGCCTTTCCCCAGCTATGTTGGGGTGGGCTTCCAATCTAACCGGATGCAGTGTTTTACATGGAGCGACTGCCTATCTGACCTCCACAACCCAGTAACTGGGTAATACGATACCCCTTGGCAAGACTGGTTGTCAGGTTTTCGGGCTTCAGACGACCCGTAACGACTGTCAAAGATCCACAAATGACAGCCGGGACAAACGGCTGAACGTGCTTTCCAAGGCACGGAGGAGTCTCGGTATGTAAAGATAGTCTTAACCTGATGGATCGACCCATGCGGCTGTTATTACTTAGCCACGAGCTCCTAATATACAGATAATACACAGGCTATTTGCTTTGGGTATGAGCAATATTGCATTATGTTTGTATTCCCCTATAGCTTACAGCAAATTGTAAAAAGAAGTCAATCACGTATGACATGCCGCACATCACAACAAAAGAAGTCAATCACGTATGACATGCCGCACATCACAACAAAAGAAGTCAATCACGTATGACATGCCGCACATCACAACAAAAGAAGTCAATCACGTATGACATGCCGCACATCACAACAAAAGAAGTCAATCACGTATGACATGCCGCACATCACAACAAAAGAAGTCGATCACGTATGACATGCCGCACATCACAACAAAAGAAGTCGATCACGTATGACATGCCGCACATCACAACAAAAGAAGTCAATCACGTATGACATGCCGCACATCACAACAAAAGAAGTCGATCACGTATGACATGCCGCACATCACAACAAAAGAAGTCGATCACGTATGACATGCCGCACATCACAACAAAAGAAGTCGATCACGTATGACATGCCGCACATCACAACAAAAGAAGTCGATCACGTATGACATGCCGCACATCACAACAAAAGAAGTCAATCACGTATGACATGCCGCACATCACAACAAAAGAAGTCAATCACGTATGACATGCCGCACATCACAACAAAAGGAGATTTTCTGCAAAAACAGTGTTTTGAGATATTGCGTTTTGAAAGTTTGAAGCGCTTTAATGTCTATACAGATTTGATGGTACATTATCCTTCTTTATTTTTAGTAAGTTTAGTGCGTGTATCAGCGGTAGTTTTAATTATATTAGCACTTTTGTATGGTCGGGTGAAGATAATACTGTATAAGCAGTTCAAATTGCTAATCTGTTTGAGTTACGACTGTCTATCCCGAACGAAATTGACTATAATCTGATATTATCAAGTAGTAATTTAAAATAATACATTTAAAAAATACAAAATGTTATGTTTTAATTCTAGAAGTATGGGACTATCTAAACAAAAAAAGTTTAATACTATTATCAGGTTTATTAGAATATACTTAGAGTATCACAAAATGTAACAAAGAGATACCTACAATTAAAAGAAGATTAAACATAATAAATTAATAACTCAATAATGTAATATTATAAACGCGAAAGTGAGTTTGTTTGTTACGCTTTCACGCTAACATGGCTGAACGGATTTGGATGAAATTTAACACATGGGTAGACCATGACCTGAATTAGGACATAAGATTATCCCGGTAATCCCACGGGATCGGAACTGAAAGCACGGGGTGCAGCTAGTACTGCATAAAAACGGTTTATTGGTCGATTCGCACGAATTTACTCGCCCCAAATTGGTGATTCGTCATGTTTAAATAATATAAGTTTTCTACAGGCGATTCACATGAAGTTAATTTATTTGTGCGTGACAACTCCAGAAACACGTCTTCACTAATGCGTGTTTCTTACGTTGTCGATTCGCCCACAAATAAACTTTATCGTTGTTTGTTGCTGCAGTTAGAGTTTCCTCTGTTAAGAAATTATTACTTTCACCAGTCAACATACTATCAACTATCTGTACTCATTTCTAGAGCAGTCAATCAACTCAGCCTATCACAGTCCACTGCTGGACATAGGCTTCTCCCAAGCTGCGCCACAACACCCTGACCTCCGCCCTCCGCATACAGTCTGTCATGTTGTATCAGGTTTTTACAAAAATCTATCCCTAACGGGGTGAAAATGGGTAGTCTACGTCACAGCTCAAACCACTGAACGGATTGAGCTGAAATTTGGCACACAGATAGTTATTAAAACCTAGGCGTCCACTAAGAAACGATTTTTGGAAATTCGACCATTAAAGGGGTGAAAGGGGTGGATTTCGTTTGTACGAAAAAACTTATTCCTTGAGTTAATAGACTTGAAAATTGGTACGAATACTTATAAGTAAGTGATGAAATTTATAATTTTTTTGCTTTTCTAAACTATACCCCCATTACCCCCATAACGGGGATTGGGGGTGTCAAAGTTTGTATAGAAGAATTTTAACGCGCTGTCCGATTAAATCGAAACTCGGTATTTATACTTAAAACCAAAAATAAATAATAATGTATATCAGGGTTTTCCAAAAATCTACTCCTAACGGGTACTTAATACTTAAAACAAAATTTACGTGTTTCGGGGTTTTGCAATAATCTACTCCTAACGTGGTGTAATAAAGTTTAAGGGTTAAAGATCGTGAATAAATGTTAAAGATCGCAAATATCAATTTATTAAACTATCTTTGAAAGGGGGTGAAGAGGTTGTAGAAGTTTTTGGAGGAAAGTACGAAATCCACGCGTATTATAAAAGTGTGGCTCTATATTCTAGCATATTTTGGTGTGTTACGACTCAGCGAACGAAGTCGCGGGCAGTAGAGTGCACACCTGCTCTGGCGCCTAACACCCAGCAAGTAGAGCGCACACCTACTCGCGCCTAACACCCACCAAGTAGAGCGCACACCCAGTCCGGCGCCTAACACCCACCTCATCGGGAGCATCTCTTCAAGTCCTGCGGACAACTGGATTGGAACTTTGTTCCCCCGCTGGTGAAGATCGGCTCCATACTGGGCAGGCCCCAGTATGGAGCCGATCTGCCCACTTCAAAAAACTTTATAAAATTTTCTTCACTATATTCAATTCACTTTCCATCATTTTGGTTTATTTAGCAGTACAGAATTAGTGCAAGCGGTACTTACATAATGCCGAATTGAGTTTCCTTCTGGAAAAATCGCGTGAAAAGTACATAAAAGTGTACAAATTATTCAATGCATGGAGACACCTAGCATTTGCCTCGCTGTAGTGAGGTGAAAAGTTGTGTGTTTCTCTCGGCAGCATAATTCTTCTGCGTCTCGTACCTTTGAAACCCTCGCTACGCTCAGGATTCTTGGATTCTAGGATTGAACCATGCGAAACGAGTGGCTTCGTACAAGTACTCGCGCCAAAAAACTATGCTGCCTTGATAACAAATAACTATTTATGGTTTCCTATTATTAACATTTAGTATTCTACAAGATGAAGTACATACAACAATTAGCTTACTTCATAGACTAGAAAATGATTGATGAAAACATGCATGACAAAAATTAACAGACAAATAATTATGTTCAGGTGTGGGCAGACTGGATAACAAAAACAAAGAAAAAAGCTTTGGCAATACGTTGTATGTGAGGCTTCTGGTACTGGTGGTGGTCCAAGCAGCAGACAAACTCTCACTGCTTCTGGTACTGGAGGTGGTCCAAGCAGCAGACAAACTCTCACTGCTTCTGGTACTGGAGGTGGTCCAAGCAGCAGACAAACTCTCACTGCTTCTGGTACTGGAGGTGGTCCAAGCAGCAGACAAACTCTCACCGCTTCTGGTACTGGAGGTGGTCCAAGCAGCAGACAAACTCTCACTGCTTTAGAAGACAGTGTTGGGCATCATGGGTTTGACGGCTGTCGTTGGTCTAGATGGAATTGAGGAGAGAGGCTTTGATGTTAGTTTTTTTTCTCAGCTTGTGGTCTTTGCTTATTGCTATAATTTCTTTTTTAAACAAGTGTAAGTTTTCTAATTTAATTCTTCATATTTTTCAGGCCCCACTATCAGAGAGGAGCTCTCTAGCACCACCAACCAGCGATTCTGTGTATAGTGTCAGTCCGTCCCTAGTTTGCTCTTCAATTTTTATATTTTATTCCGTAGTTTTCGTATTTCGTAGTAATTATTTTGCTAGTGATTAAGTAATTTATTTGATTTATTTTGTACACTTCGGTGACATACCTGTGATTATAGTGTTTTTATTGTGTCAAATATAACTGTGGAAAACTGACTTTTGGTTTAATGGTGAAGTAAGCCTTTCGAGAGCCCGCCTACATGGTCGTGCTCTACAATTGTCTTGTCTACATTATGTCAGTTCAATTGTTTCTATTGTACTCCCTCTTGCTTGACTTGCATTAGTGGGTTCACTAACAAATAAAACAAATTATTATAATTTTTAGGGTTCCGTACCTCAAAAGGAAAAACGGAACGATCACTTCGTTGTCAGTCTGTCTGTCAAGGCCCTTTTTCTCAAGAACGCATGGAGGTATCAAGTTGAAATTAATATGAAATACATAGATCTACGTACCTTTAGAGCTCTAACAAAATCAAGTGTCTAAACCAACGCAATAAAAAAATACGGCCATTTATGATACTCATCAAACCTATAGGGTACTTCCGTTGACCTAGAATCATGAAGTTTGACAAGAAGCAAGGTCTCACAGCACAAGTAAAGGAAGAACTCCGAAGACAATTAATTTGGAATTGTATCTCCTAAAAAAAATGCGATTACATTACATTCGCTGTTGGAGAATTGAGTGTGTGTGATATCGATGTAATGGGAGAACATAATATGTTTCAGTTTGTTATTAGAAAAAAATCATCCGAACTGCACTTTTTACTTTCTATCATCGTTTGAGAGACTATCCAAAACACATATCTATAAGTGCATGTTGAAGTTTCAATCAAGCGCCTCTCAAATTCGTTTAACGTTCCAACGAGTGTCGGTATTTTAAAATTGCCTAGTCGTCGTACAATGGACCCGCGCTCAATGGATAGTGCATTGTGCACGCGACGCGGGCCATTCGTCAAGCTGCAGGCGTGAGCAGGGGCGCTCTGGGGGTGCAGGAGGGGGCGAGCGCTGTTGCCATACTAAATGCAGTTTTTGGGGCGCTGCGATTGATTCGCACACATCGTTAGCCGTCGGTTAGAAGCGCCGCCCGCCGGCGCTGCCCAACCCCACCGGTCAGCACCGGTACCAGACGCCCGGCACAACCCGACGACCGGCGATCATTCAAAAAATCCTCCCCGTTTCAGATCCCTCGTGCGGCCTATTTCCTCTCCAATAAATGGCATTCTGCATCGCTGAGCCTATCGATGCCTGCTATAGATTACAGGCTTGTGAGCCGCGCACGTGAACCTACCACTAGTCACACAAACAAAATGAAACAAACACCGCTAACGTCGCTTCACACACGACTAATATCACATGTACTTAAAATGTTGTGTCTGCGGGATACAGTTTAACTGTCATGTTTAAATGTGATTCTCGGTCAATATTAATATTGTATCTTTGTTGTTGTACATTTGGAAACGTAAGTTGTTTTTGCAAGCTACTTATGGAAATGAGCACTCGACGGTTTGGGGAAACATTCTTCCTAATACTTCCTCGAATGCACTCACGTCACTCCGACGTGTAGCGAGAGGCGCCCCGCGCGCCGCGTGCCGGCTTCGTAGTCTCGGCGCTTTCGTTTGTCCTTCTGCAAAGAAAGCGGCACTCAGTGTTTATTGCGTACCGACTTGAGCGGAATTTGATTACCTAGGTACCTGCCTGACACTGATATTCTCTACATAAAGTTGAATAAGTAATAATATTAGCACAAATTTTTCGAATAGTTAGCAGAAATATGTAGATCGTTTAGTTTTGGAACAAGATAATCTATTCCTGCTATTCAAACATTTATATCAATAACTCGTCAACCGGGACGGCTTAAGTACTGGTTTTTACTTGAAAACGTTAAGATATTTGAGTTCTACAGCCACAATCATTTAAAGTAACAACTCTCGTTCGAGTCGAACAGAATTCACAACTGAAGAGCGTTTCCCCTCTGCGTAGATTATAGACCGGGATCCTCAGCGTGTCAGACTTATTCAAGAGTTGTATCGAGATTACAAATAGGTAAAGATTTTATAGCTTCTGGGTGTTGGAAGCGCCCGGTGGCGGGCCGCGGAGGCGCCCGGTGGCGGGTCGCGGAGGCGCCCGGTGGCAGGCCGCGGAGGCGGCAGTCGCCTGGGAAGACTGGGATTTCAATAAAGTTTTTCAACAAGGATTGTGCGGGATACACCCGGAGAAAAACATTATGCAACATCTGGGAATAACATCAGCGTTTCACAATATTGATTTAAAATGTAAGTACAATGATCTCTACTGTCCATAAGCTCATACATCATCAATAAGACAATACATACATCCTTTTTTTTTTTGTGGGTGGGAAATCCTCAAATGACTTCTCCCGCTCTGGGCGGAGTGGAAGGGCGTGTCCGACTTTTACTGACTAAAACCCTTCCGTGTTCCTTCAGTTGCCTGTTGCCAAGGTCCCGGTATCCCTTTCGGACTTTCCCGCAACCCTGGCAGAATATATACATCGTAACTTCCTGATCCTAATCCTAACTATCCTAAGTTCCTAACCCGCGTTTTGGCATTAAATCCACCTCGGTACATTTGTGTACTTAAAGTATTAAATAAATAAATACAATGTAAATATATGTATGTTATATAAATATCATCATCATCTGCCTAGCCTTTTCACAACTATGTTGGAGTCGGCTTTCAGTCTAACCGGATGCAGCTAAAAATGCTATTCACATCAAATTGGACCATTTCTAGATTATGCTGAGCAGCTTCTGAATGTAACACTCTAATGGAATCACACCTTACGGTGCGTGAAAAGGGTTGTTTTTGTGAGCAGCCTTTGGCACATAGCCTTAACTTATATATCGGACCGGTTGGATGATCTTTTATCCTGAATACCCATTTGCATCCAATTATCCGCACACGTGGTGGTTTCTCCACTAATTGCCAAGTCTTATTCTCTGCATGTGCATTCAACTCATGTTTAATAGACAGCTTCCATTGTTCTGCATTGACATAATCTGATGTAAGTTCATAATCACTGTAAGTTTGAGGGGTGTCCTGCTGTTCTGAAACTTCATCGCTACTTATATAAGTATCACCTTAATTTTTCATCAATTTACTTTTAGATCTTGTTGTTATATTTTTATTCTCAGTTAAATCTACTTTTTCTTCTGGTTCATATAATGATCCTCCATCAGAGTGAAAAGAGTCATCACTAGTTTCATTTTTTTCAAAAGATTCTTGTAAATTAAAATTATTATGAATAGAATCATCTTTAGTCTTATTACTATATTATCTGGTACTGATTCTGACAATGGTAGCATAGTACAATTTCTCACGACTGAAGTTTCTGTGAATATCACATCTCTATTTATTTCGTTGTTTTAGGACCTTTAGTTTGTTCGGTGTAACCAATAAATATCATTTTTCTTGACCTTGAGCCCCATTTCTTGACCTTCTCTTTTGGTACATGCACCATTGCTTCACAACCGAATATTTTCAGATGGTTAATACTTAGCTTTTCTCCAGTCCATATTTCTCCGGGTGAGTATGCTAGAGCTCTTGTTGGACAGCGATTGGTAATATATGCTGCTGTTGACACTGCTTCTGCCTAGTACTGCTTCCATAATTTAGCATTCATGAGCATATAACGAGCTCTTTCTAGCAAGGTGCGGGTCATCCTGCGGTTCTGCTCCCATTTTGTTGGGGTGTGTAAGGTGTGGTGGATGTTTGATGTTAAATTCCACAATTTTTCAATAAGGATTGAGACTCGTTACTTAGATATTCTGTACCAATGTCAGTACGGAGAGTCTTTATTCTTAAATTGCGCTGATTTTCAACTAGTGTTTTATATTGTTTGAACTTTTCAAAAACATCTGATTTGTTTTTTATAAATTATAAATATAATATAAATTATAAATAAAAACATAAAAACATAAATATAATTTAGACATTGATGAAATATTAAAATATTATTTATTATAGTAAGTATTTATCATGATTTATTATTTTTTCGTTTATTTATTTTCTTTCTTATCTATTTACATTTTTAAATATTCTTATAAAAGTATTTAACAAAACATTTAAAAATATTAAAAAATATTAGCCCACCGGTATCGGGAACAGGGTCCAAGCTACCGATGGTCAGGGGTCCTGAGAGAGGAACCTCGTAGTACCGCTTTCTGGATCGAGCCTTTGATCCAGCCGCCTAACGAGAGCCTCCTCAGGTGTTGGTCGAAGCTCTTGGCTATTATGCCATTATTATTATTAAATATTATATTATTTATTTATATGTCCGACATACGTCAGGATTTATTCCATTGGAATCAAACATATGGGCAGAAGATGGGTTTCGTGCAATGAAAAGACACTGGGTGCGATACACGGCGTTTATTAAAATAAAAAATTAGCACTATAGCCACAAACTACAATTATTCACAATAACTGAGCACAACGAATCGAGTACAGTTCCGCGACGTCCTAACTCCGATGCGATCAGACACTGAATGTCCTCCTCGCCGTGGACTTAAGGGCACACCCTACCTCAAATTGCTTAGCATGATCCTCCGTTATGCCAAAAATACTGCAGCATTAATTTAGAAATAAATATATGTTAAAGTTGAGAATTGATGCTAGGTCCTATGTTTGGCGAAAACACGATTACATAATCTCGATAGAAAAAAAATCTAGAGTTACCTCTAAACAGAACTATAAACCATTGGTATTCAAAAAATATTTCAAATTAGATCATGAAACTTTGCATAATAACTGAACTACTTATCTATAAAGCAGGTATTACGTTTTTTATTTTTTTTAAATTACCATTATTTTCACCGTATAAAGCAATTACCTAGACTTTTCGACGCTTTAGAGTCGAAAGCGCCCCACTCCGTCTCGTTCTCACTCAGGTCGTGAGTAGTATAGTGCAATCGGGATAAAATCTGAGGTAGGGTGCGCCCTTAAACATCACGACTCTGTAGAAGCACGCTTATGGTGTGGGTAAATCACGTGATGCCGCCAGTGGCGCGCTTGCGATTCGTTTCGTGTCCGTACTATTGACCGGATTTTTTAATCCCATGGTATTTATGACCATTGTCAAAGAATCAACTGGCATCTGTACAAGATAGTATCAACAATGCATAATTTATAAAAACAATAAAATTAAATTCAAAAGTTGTAGGTACACGGATTGAAGTGACAGTGGGCTGTCGGAAATCATCGGGCAACATCGAGTAACATCGAGTAAACACGGTGGGCGTGTATTGTGTCACTGCACGACACAATGTATGGCCGTTCGTTACAACGCAACGTCGCCGCATAATTTGAAACAGTGCAAATTAGTGTCCCTCGTCTGTCGCTACTTCTATAAGTAAATGCGCACGGAACTACATCACACTGTCCTAAAATGGTTAATTATCAAGTCATTTTAGACGTCTCTTGTTATTTGTGCATAATTAAAGTGTGTGAACACAAAAAGCCCCGCCCCTCTTCCTCCTGTAGTATCTTCCGCCATTTAAGTAATTTTGTATTCTAATTAAGTACCTACTAGTTCTACGCAATAAGTATAAAACTCGCTATGTCTCTAATACATTCCGATTGCCAACACCCCCCCCCCAACCCCGCCGCCCGCTCCTCTCGTTTTTACTCGTGTTTTAAAAACTGCAAAGTAAATTCGTTTCGTTTCCGCCTCCGCCTCTCAAATAATAATTTTATATTTTCAATGTTCGCTCACCTCCACCTCCTGTGCCCACCCGCTTTACAACTTGGACGTCAATGATTTATGTCAAATTTATTTAAGTTTCGAATAATTATGATAAGTGCACCGGGCTCTATGTAGGTTACATCATATTTTGTATTCGGCTACCTGCAGTGAGTCGTGAACTGAGTCGCCTGGGAGCACACTGACAAATACTTACTGTGGGTAGGTATGTCCTACGACTGACTACACAATTATTTATTTATTTATTAAAACTTTATGCACAAGTAAAAAAAAAAATACCGTACAAAGGCGGACTTAATGCCTGAGGCATTTTCTACCAGTCATCCTTAGGGTGATGCAGAGAAAAACATGGCAGGTGCAACATACGGGATAGCTAACTCGAAAAAGGATAAATAGTAATACATATATACTTACATACATACATATAAACAGAATAAACTTTGTGAGGAGAAATAACGATAGGTGGAGGAGAAAACAAGCCCAGCAAATCAGCGCCGCAACGATTCTGCCAACTTCTCACGAATATGTTCACGAGCCGCTACTTTGAAAGATAACCGACTGGCAGCCATCCTGATGTTCAGACGGAGCGCATTCCAAAGAAATACCGCCTGGACAAAGAAAGAAGAGTGAATAGATCCAGAGCGGTGCGAAGGACATCGTAGAAGACGATTGTTGGTGGAGCGAAGATTTTTACTATGGGCAGAGCATAGGTATTGAACATGGCAAGTCAGATAAGAAGGAGAAGTGGGTTTGTCGAGTATAGAAAACAACATAGACAGCGCCCTCAACACTCTGCGCTGACGTATTGGTAACCATTTTAAAAGCAAACGGTGCGAAGACACATGATCGTACTTACGAAGATTGAAAACGAATCGAATGCAGTTATTTAGAAGGCGGTCAAGTTTATTGAGTAGATCTGCATTCAGGTCGTAGTAACACACATCACCATAGTCTATTAAGGGAAAGATTAGGGACTGTACAAGCATTGCCTTTATGCGTGATGGTAGAAGATTTTTCAACCTATAGAGCGACCGCAACGTTCCGGAAACTTTTTTACTTACAGTCGTGACCTGCTTTCGCCAGTCAAGACATGTGTCGACATGCAGACCAAGATTCTTAACAGCGGAGCTAAGCGGGATGACTGTGTTGTCAAACATTATAGGAGGCACAGTCATGCCATTCAGCTTCCTTATACTGTGGGGGCTCCCTACAATGATAGCCTGACACTTGGTAGTATTGACCGCCACCCCAAATCGATCAGACAAGTTTTGAACTGCACCTAAATCCCGGTTTAGCTGCTCAATCGCATCATATAAATAGTCCACACTTGCTTGTCAGTGAAGCTGCAAATCGTCAGCATAAAGATGATACGCAGTCCGAAGTTCAGTGGTAATGAGATTAATAAAAATTGAGAACAAAAGAGGAGATAATATACCGCCTTGAGGGACGCCAGCTACAAGATCACACCAACTGGACGAAGTGTCTCCAGCACGAACAGATTGCTGACGCCCCTGAAGATAAGAGGAAAACCATTCCAATACGTCCAGGGAGACCATAAGATAGGAAAGGATGGATAAAAGGATTTCGTGACTGACTGTATTAAAAGCATTGGAGAAGTCAATTAACACTAAGACTGTAACTTTAGTGTCTTCCATTCCCCGCCTTATATCGTCAGTCACTTTAAGGAGAGCTGAAACGGTGCTGTGCCCGGGCCTGAAACCGGATTGAAATGGACTAATGAGGGAGTTGCGGTGAATAAAGTGGGAGAATGTCTATGAACACTGGCCTCGAGCACCTTAGATAGAAACGGAAGGATGGAAATTGGGCAGAAAAAAATAGCTAGGGACCGAACAAGGGCTTTACGCCATAGGGAAGGGAAAACACCGGTGTAAAGGGAGTCGTTTATGATGTGGGAGATTGCAGGGAGGAGTTGATCAATAGCCGCTACGATCATATGGCGGCTGATATTATCGCAGCACACAGCTTTGGATTTAATGGGGAGGATAATCTTTTTGATCTCACCCGGGTCGACTGGGGTGAAGACAAAGGGGTTGATATTGGGACGCGTCAGACCAGCAAGGTAGTCGAGGGTTTGACATTTGGTTTGGCTATCTAGAGTGGGAACAGTGGAGAAATGGCTATTTAGATCGTCTAAACCAATTGTATTAGGAAGGTCCGAATGTCGCGATTTACCGATGCCCAAAGTTCCAAGGAACTTCCAAATATCGGCAGGAGAAGAAGAAGTGATATTATTTAGGATGTGGCGGCGTTTAGCGTTGCGTATCATCTGATTACACCGATTCCTAGCAGCCTTAAAAAAGACCCAATTGTCATCCGAGCGATCCTTTTTAAAGGATGGTGGGCAAGAATATATGGGAGCTGGTCCCACGACGCCCACAGATAAAACCACTGTAGTTTTGAAGACATTACTTCTCCCTTTACTCAGGCCAAGGCACATCAAAATCTGTCACAGGGTTATTCAGTTCTGACAATGTTAGGTCAGGTTAGGTTAGGTTTGGTGGGGTGGGTGGCAGCGAGGGTGAAGCGGCTGCAACCCAAGGCCTTGCGGTGCTACCGTTGCCTCGACATTGGGCATTTCAGGGCACGGTGCACCGCCGAAATAGACCGCAGCGAGCAGTGCTATCGCTGCGGTCAGGCCGGCCACAAGGCGGCCCAGTGCTCCGCGGCGCCAAACTGCAGCCTCTGTACAGCTGCAGGGAGGTCTGCCGGGCACAGAGCGGGCGGAAAGGCCTGTGGCGTACCCGCCCCAAAAAAAAAAGAAGAAAAAGAAGAAGAGAGGGGCTGCCAAGGCTGCCGGGGGCTTTTTACTCCCCTCGCAGTCTGGCTGCCCTTCGGCTGACTCCCAGCCTAGGAATGGTGCGGAGGGAATGGATTGCGCATAATGGCGCTCTACCATTTCCTCCAGAGCAATATCAACCACTCTGCTAGAGCTCAGGATCTATCCTCTATCCTATCTTGCTGTGCCCGACAGGGTCCACAATGATCTAAAATAATGTATATTTTTTAATGTACCTACCACCTAAGTTAACATTGTGGAATGCAAATAAATATATTGAGTATTGAGTATCTCATGCTCCAGAGCATGGCAGAGTGGTCGATTCACATGGCTGTGGTCGCCGAACCGTATTTTGTCCCCCCCCCCCGGGATAACTGGGTGGGAGACTTGGACGGTTTGGTGGCTATCATTGGCGGGGCTCTTGTCAACCCGTCCCGAGGTAGCGGCTGGGTGGCCGCCCTCGCGGACGGCATTGGCACGGTTGGGGCGTATTTTTCGCCCAAGAAGAGTCTTGCCGACTTCGAGAGGTTCCTTGTCGAGTTGGGTGCCGTCGTGGGCCGACTCCACCCTCGCCCGGTGCTGTTGCTGGGGGATCTAAACGCCAAGTCTGCGGCGTGGGGATCCCCTTTGACCGACGCTAAGGGCGAGGCGCTGGAGGAATGGGCGGTCACGACTGGCTTGACCGTCCTAAATCGGGGCTCGGTCCACACGTGCGTGCGGCAGCGGGGCGGGTCTATAGTGGACGTCTCGTTCGCTAGCCCCGCTGTCGCGAGCCGTGTCCGCGACTGGCGTGTCGCCGTGGAGGTGGAGACGTTGTCGGATCACCGATACATCCGCTTCGACGTCTCCGCCCATACCACCGGCGGCCGCGGTGCACCGGCCCCGCGAATGGACGGTCCGCGCTGGGCGCGCAAGCACATCGACAGGGAGCTTCTCGAGGAGGCCGCTATTGTTCAAGCCTGGAGCCGGGAGTCGGCAACGAACGGACCCGTCGACGTCGACCAGGAGGCGCTGTGGTTCCGCGGGGCGATGACGCAAATTTGCGACGCGTCCATACCCCGGGTCCACGCACAGTCCGCAAGACGCCAGGTGTATTGGTGGACCGCCGAAATCGCACAGCTGCGCGTCGCGTGCGTGGTGGTTAGGCGCCAGTACACCCGATACCGGAGGAGACGTCGTCGGGTCCCTGACGAAGAAGCCGCGCTGTATGAGGTGTACCGCGCGGCTAAGGAGACTCTGTGGCTGGCCATCGGCGCGTCGAGGACGCGAGCCAGGGAGGAGATGTTGGAGACTCTAGACGGGGATCCGTGGGGGCGCCCTTATCGCGCGGTCCGAGGAAAACGTCGAGCCGCGGCGCCCCCACTTACGGAGAGTCTCCAACCCGAGCTGCTAGAAGAGGTGGTTGCAGCCCTCTTCCCGGCAAGAGCGGAGCATACTCCGCCGCCGATGGCTTTGCCCACAGCCGCAGAGTCTACAGAGGTGGAGAACGCCATCAGCGTCCCAGAGGTGACACAGGCAGAGCTGAGGGCAGCCGTGATGCGGCTCCGGGCCAAGAATGTGGCTCCGGGGCCCGACGGGATCCACGGCTGCGTGTTAGCCCTCGCTCTGAAGGAGCTTGAGCCCCAACTGAGAGGACTCTACACAGCGTGCCTTGAGCAGGGCCAGTTTCCCACGTTGAGGAAATCTGGTCGTCTGGTCCTGCTCAGGAAGGCGGGGCGCTCTGCGGACTCTCCGTCCGCGTACCGGCCCATAGTGCTGCTAGACGAGGTGGGCAAGCTGTTTGAGCGGATAATCGCAGCCCGCCTCGTCGGCCACTTGTGCAGAGAGGGGCCGGACCTGGACGACAGCCAGTTCGGGTTTCGGCATGGGCGCTCCACAATCCACGCTGTGTCGCGGGTTAGGGTCCTGGCGGAGGAAGCGGTGTCTCGGGGCGGCGTGATGTTGGCGGTGTCCTTGGACATCTCTAACGCCTTCAACACCCTGCCCTGGAGTTGTATTCGGGAGGCACTTCGGTACCATGGGGTGCCTCCCTACCTCCGCCACATCGTTGGGGCTTATTTGTCGGAGAGGTGTGTCACCTACATGGGGCGTAATGGCGGAAACCAGCGCCGCATGTCGTGCGGTGTTCCACAGGGCTCGGTTGTAGGCCCGCTCCTGTGGAACATCGGGTACGACTGGGTGCTGAGGGGCGAGCTCAGTCCGGGGGTCGACCTGACGTGTTATGCGGATGACACGCTGGTCACTGCCCGGGGGAGCTCGCACAGGGAGGCAGTGTTGCTGGCGACGGCTGCGGTCTCACAAGTGGTGAGCCGCATACGTCGCCTAGGCCTGGAGGTGGCCCTCAGCAAGTCGGAGGCCATGGTGTTTCATGGCCCTCGGCGGGCGCCGCCACCCGGCTCACGCATCGTGGTCGGGGGGGCTCGGATCGCTGTCGAGTCCACCATGAAGTATCTGGGATTGGTGCTCGACAGCCGGTGGGACTTCGGGCCCCACTTCAGACGGCTGGCGCCCAAGTTGCTGGGCGCTGCTGGGGCGCTGTCAACGCTGCTTCCCAATCTGGGGGGCCCGAGCGCCGCTTGTAGGCGGCTCTACGTGGGGATCATGCGATCGATGGCCCTTTACGGGGCCCCGATCTGGGCGGCTGACCTGACGGCCGGTAGTATCGCAGTCCTGCGCAAGCCGCAGAGAGCGATGGCCGTCAGAGTCATCAGGGGGTATCGCACGATCTCCTACGAGGCGGCTTGTGCACTGGCCGGATCCCCGCCCTGGGACCTCGAGGCGAAAGTACTCGCGTCATCGTATCGGTGGCGCGAGGAAGCGAGGGCGCGGGGTGAGCAACTGATGCAGCGACACATAGAGCTGCATCGGTCTCAGCTTCGCGAGGTCCTGGTGGCGGAATGGCGGGACAAGCTTTCACGAAATGGATATCTGGCCGGTCAGGTCACATCCCACACCCCCCGCCCGTGTTGAGACGCAAGTTCGTTGACCTAGCGCATAGGGCAACGACCTTGCGTCCCTTGTGGTAAAATGTAGATTTTAAAAAAAGTAAAAAAAGTTGTAATTTTCCATTGATTTTACGTTCTATAAATGAAACCAAACCACTGGTTGCAAGGATAACGGTGTTTACCCTAACACCCTGTATACTATTTACATGTTTATCTACAAACGTGTCTATAGTCCCGCGGGGTGTACCACAGCGAGCTCCTGGATGTCTATTACAACTAGCTATGTCAGATTCATTGAATAAAATATAATAATACTTATGTACAATGCTTATGTAGGATTTGACGTGATAAGCTATATTTAGATTGACGTGATAAGCTATATCAATCCTTTCTTGACATATTTTCATTATTTTATAAATTATGTTTTCCAGAAAGGAATGTTAGAATAAACACAATCAGAAAACCAAAATGGGTGTCTCGGGGTATTAAACTCTGTAGTAGAAAGAAAAGACAACTTTTATGGCAGTATAGACTGACACCAAATGAGGTGAATAAACAAAAGCTAACTTGTTATTCTAGGCTATTTAAAAAAATTGTAAAGCTCACTCAAAAGGCGCAAAATAACTATACGATAAATACCTCAGATAATAAAGCAAAAACTACTTGGAAAATAATAAATGACTCCAAATGTAACGTTCCCAAAAACTATATTGACAAAATTCAAGTAAATAATGACATTATCACTGACCCAAAAGATATTGCAGATGCTTTTAATAATTATTTTACTGACAAAATTAATCCTATAATGAGATCTGGAAAAAACGCCACATCTTTAATTACAAAAAGTAAAGATTCTTTTTTTCTGTCCCCATGCTCGCTAATGGATGTAATTAAAATTATAAAAGGTTTAAAAAACACAAATAGTGTAGGATACGATGGGCTGTCAACAAAAGTTTTAAAAGCAGTAGCGGAAGAAATATCAATGCATCTAAGCCATATAATTAATCTTTGTATTGAGACAGGTGTCTTTCCGGACGCACTAAAAATATCTATTATCAAACCACTGTTCAAAAAGAAAAATAAAGAACTAATGCAATTTTATAGACCAATATCTCTTATCAGCATAATCTCGAAAATATTTGAAAAATATTTATATAAAAAATTGTATATTTATTTGGAAAAAGAAAATATTTTGGCGAATGAACAGAAGGGATTTAGAAACGGTAAAACAATAGATCAGGCAATATATGATTTTTTACACAATGTCATGCCAAAAGTCGATGCGAACATACCGGTATGTACGATATTCTGCGACATGACGCAGGCTTTCGATCACGTCCGTCATGACATACTTATTGATAAGTTAGAAGCATATGGCATTAGAGGTAACGTCTCAAACCTCATTCGGTCTTATTTAAGTAACAGAAGACAATTCACAGATATCTCAGCAATAAATAAAAGCAATAAACAGGAAATTATATATAGGTCAAAAGAACGAGCAGTTAAATTTGGCGTACCGCAAGGTACTGTCGTTGGGCCACTATTTTTTATACTATATATTAATGACCTACCCAAAAGTATTCCCCACCCCATGACACTGTTCGCCGATGACAGTACCATTACAATCCCATGCGAAAATATAGACAAATACGAAATTGATATTAACAATACTTTGGAATCAATGATAAAATGGTTGGAAAACAATAACCTGAAAATAAATTTAGAGAAAACTAATATTATGCATTTTGCACAAAGGTCAACTATTCCGAATGTGAGAGTACATTACTGTAATAACCTTGTAGATAGAGTTGACACAGCAAAATTTCTAGGAGTTACTATAGACAGCAAATTAGATTGGAAAGCGCATACGGAAGCCTTATGCAAAAAAATTAGTAGATCCGCTTATGCATTATATAAACTAGCGCTGATGTTAAATAATGATGCTCTGCTAACTGCTTATCATGGTCTAGTGTCATGTAACTTAAGATATGGAATTATATTTTGGGGAAACTCAACAAATAAAGAAGTCATTTTTAAAACGCAAAAGAGATGCCTTAGAGCTATGTTTAGACTACAGGTTACTGAGAGCTGCAAACCGTTATTTAAAAAGTATAAAATATTAACACTTCCATCAATGTACATTTTGGAGACGATTATGTTTGCCAAATCGAACTCGCACTTATTCCCTTTAGTGTCAGAGAAGTTTGTTCGAAATAGACGTGACAATAGCAAGCTTTGTATCCCTCAATCCAAGACGGCTTTATTGCGCAAAAGCATATTCTGTATGGCACCAATTCTTTATAATACGTTGCCAAAACATTGGAGGGAATATACTACCAAACAATTGCGAAATAGACTAAAAAGCATTTTGTTAGAAAAAGTGTATTACAGAATTAATGAGTTTTTAAATGATAAGTTAATTTGATTTCTATGACATTTAATCTGCACGTTTTATTTTTATGTTTATTTTATTGTATTCTTTATTTAATATTTGTTATTGTGTTTGTATTTAATATTAATATTGACATCTCTAAGACCACTATATTTTGAATTGAATTATTAATTGACACTTGTATAACTTAATGTACTGTACCTCTAAATTTGTACGCCGTAAAGGCAAAACATGACTGTGACATAATTTATTGTAACATCTTGCATGCCTTGTGTGTGTATACTCGTGTTTTGGACAAATAAATGACTTACTTACTTACTTACTACTACTTACTACTTACTTACTTACTTAGATATCCATTACTGGCTTTTATTAGTAAGTGTGTATCAAGAACGTCATTAAAATTTTTGATATCGACGTTTGCAATCCACAATTCGTATTTTATTCAATGAATTCCAGGTAAGTTTACGTCCATTGACTGACAGATCTCTGTAACTTGAAACCAATCATTTCTTAGAATTATTTACAGATAAAACTCGTCTTTGATAAACTTCTGAATGTCACAATCGCAGCTCGCAGCTAAACCTCCGTAGAAGTTCAGAGAAGAGTCGTCTAACTGTAACTCAATTAGCGCAGAATCGTGTTACAAAGCTTGGAGCTGCGGGCCGCGAGGCGAGGCAGGGGCAGGGGGACGTCCGGCGGGCAATTATTGCCTGTCACTAATTACGGCCGGCGACTGGCAGCGGGCACTCCGTAAATAATGCCTAAGCAAGATGATACTTGTTCCGTGTTAGATGACCTCATCATGTCAGTAATCTCTCGGATTTTTCGTTGTGTAGTCAACAATGCTTACTTTTACGGCCCAAATTAATAACGTATTTCGCTCGTAGCCAGCTCGTAGCCAGCTCCTACAGCTCGTAACCAGGCGTAGTTGTACTACAACCGTAGTACCTACGTACTCTTTTACGTTAATTTTCACTTTAATGAAGTTTGATGCCTCGGTCGGCGCATTCACTAGCTATCAATATGCTCTTTGGGGCGTCAGGTTCGATTATCGCACGAAACTAATGTAAGTTTGGCCTACAGGCGCTACTACATAAATCTCTGCAAACGTTGTGTGTGCTAGATGATAATCCGCTGTCAAGTGCGAGTGACACTTTACCCGAGTGAAAATTCGGACATGTCGGACAGTGACGTCACCGGGCCGTCCAGAGTTACCGTTCAGATTAAACGTTTGCTTCTATCGTTATCGTTATTGATAAGACACAATCTGGTCACGTGAAGTGTAACGTGAACCGCAAAATATTTTCTTAAATTGTTACACTTCAATTGAAGTGTAACAATGTAAGAAAATCTATACTTACTAATATTATAAAGCTGAAAGAGTTTGTTTGTTTGTTTGTTTGAACGCGCTAATCTCAGGTTGGAATTGAAAAATTATTTTTGTGTTGGATAGTCCATTTATCGAGGAAGGCTATAGGCTATATAACATCACGCTACGACCAATAGGAGCGGAGCATAAATGAAATGAGTTGCAAAAACGGGAAAAAATATTCCTTTTTGAGAGCTTTCGTTGCGTGCGCTGCGTAAACGGTTTATGTTACGTAAATATCATGTATGATGGAATTGTTCCTCTTTAAAAGTTCTAAAAAAAGTCCGCGACAGCATATGTCTATCTTTTAAGATTGACTCACTATAACTTTTTTTATGGTAATCTTTGTTCGAAATTAATGCATTATTTGCGAAGGAGTTTTATCAAAATCATATTAATTCTGATTCAAATAAATAGTTTTAACATCAAGGGTATTTATGTAGCAGTATTTATATAGCCTATAGCATTCCTCGATAAATGGACTATCCAACACAAAAAGAATTTTTCAATTCCAACCAGTAGTTCCTGAGATTAGCGCGTTCAAACAAACAAACAAACTCTTCAGCTTTATAATATTATATTATATTATTAGTATAGAAAAGCAAAAACGAGTGACGAATTTAAACGTTGAATTTATGCAAACCATCGTAGAAGACGCTGCAATTGCCGCAACGGAGCCACTACGTCACCGACGTACTGATATTCCGAATACTGTGGACCCATTTGAGCTGAGCGAGGCAGCAATTAAAAAGCATTTCAGATTACATAAAAATCTAGCAGAAATGCTTATAACAATGGTACAACCGGTGATAGAATGCAGAACATTAATCTAGACGTTACAACAAAGGTAAGTGATGAGTAAAATGGTTGTACGGTAAGCCTAAGAACATTATCTCTTTTTCCTGACTTTTATATATTTTTTGTAAACAGTAGGTACCTTTGTACTCGACCTTTCTTTTATTCTTGTTTCCTTTGCCTGTTGTGGACACTTAAATAGTTGGTTAAGGTCTAATAGGTCTGTTTTAAAATTTAACAGTGGAGCCAACATTATGGCAAAGGAACTATTTGATGAAACGCACTCTAATGGCAAAAATGTTTTCCTTCGACTTGTGATGTACGAACGACTTGTAGGATAATGCCACAATTTTATAAGAGGCATTTATAGAGTGGTAATGTCGAAAGTGACATGTACGAGTGTTAACGCGAGAATTGGCCTCCTGAGCCTTGAGACCGTAATATGGTGTTATTACTTACACACTAATTTAAATAATTTTTTATCTCATAATCGAAATAAAAGTTACACTAAAACACAGGTAGGTTAAGTTTAGCATTATTTTGCGTCATTATACTAATAAAACCAATTCAATAGCTGTCCATTTGTCTGTTGCAGGACTTACTAGCTCTCGGCAGCCCGCGGCGCCACATCCACAGACTTTATGTCTAACGCCGCCTTTCACTTTATATCCCTTACATTGACCGAGCGAGCGAAACGTCTCTGCATCAAGTCTGGCATTTGCGAGTTAGTCAGTTTATACGTACATACACGTCTAATGGTTACAATTCGTTGTAAAAACTGGACTAATTTTCGGGGTCATTCAGAAGAATTCGGTCTGACACGGTGCGACACAGCGCCACTCGGCGCAGGTTAACACTGGGTCAGTGTCGGCACGCTTTGTCCTGCAACACTATGACCGTACCGCAATGACTTCAAGCACGTTGTGGCGCAACCAAGTACCTATACTATAATATTATACTTCTTGAACAAAACAGAACGGAAAGGGTGCACTTATAACATTGTCGGTATGTTAATAACAGCTGATAAGGTGTGTCGACAGTGAGTACGTGACACATGTGAAGTGGCGTGTCGCCGACACACGACACGTTGACAATTATTGTTGTTTCATGTTGACACATTGTTGTGGTAACACCAGCTGCTCGAGTAGCTCGTTTGTGCTTCACGTACATACACAAGTCATTTCAATGCTTTGCACTGTCCCGGTCCCGGTCAGGCCGCCAACTTGTTACGATATTCCCACGGGATCGAGACTAACGCGGGTGAAGCCACGCGTCGCGGCGGGGCAGCGCCGGCGTCGAACGGTTCGCGTATTGCATTTTCATACTCGTGATAACTTCGAAATTAAATGTTCGATTCGAATGACTTAAAAAGTATTTTACTGCTACATAAATACCCTTGATGTTAAAACTATTTATTTGAATCAGAATTAATATAATTTTGATAAAACTCCTTCGCAAATAATGCATTAATTTCGAACAAATTTGATTAACATAAGAAAGGTGAGTCGAATAGTGAGTCAATCTTAAAAGATAGACATATGCTGTCGCGGACTTTTTTTTTTAACTTGTAAAGAGGAACAATTCCATCATGCATGATATTTACGTAACATAAACGTTTACGCAGCGCACGCAACGAAAGCTCTCAAAAAGGAATATTTTTTCCCGTTTTTGTAACACATTTCATTTATGTTCCGCTCCTATTGGTTGTAGCGTGATGTTATATAGCCTATACCCTTCCTCGATAAATGGACTATCTAACACAAAAAGAATTTTCAACCATTAGTTCCTGAGATTAGCGCGTTCAAACAAACAAACAAACTCTTCAGCTTTATAATATTAGTATAGATAGATTAAGAAGGAGATTTTGAGCGAAAGACTTCTTATTCACTTTGACCCAGGAAAACCACTGATTCTAGCTACTGACGCTTCACCAACGGGCTTAGGAGCTGTTCTCTCTCACAAACTACCTGCTGGCTCTAATAGACCAATCGCGTTCGCCTCTAGATCACTTTCATTTATAAATATAGTCAAATTGACAAAGAAGCTACGGCGATCTACTGGGGCATAAAAAAAATCTTTCACTACTGTTACGGCAGAAAATTCACATTAGTGACGGACCATAAGCCCGTTACGTCAATTTTTCATCCCCACCAGACATTACCAGCATTGAGCAGAATGAGATAATTTCATTACGCACATTTCTTATCGGGATTCGAGTACGACGTGGAATACAGAGCTTCAGCGAAACATTCAAACAGTCAGCGTTTGAATGTTTCGCTATCAAGATTCCCAGTAGAAATAGCAAAAGAAACCTCAATAGACCAACATTATTTATACCAACTACAGCAGACTATAACTTCCTAGAAATCCGACCAGAAGTTATAGCTAATGAAACTAGTAAAGACAATGAACTTAAAACATTACTGGAAGCGCTATAAGCAGGTCACTCATTACGACAATATGGTTACGCCGATAATGAATGAACACTTCAAGACAACTGCATATTGAAAGGAACTCGAGTGGTAATACCCAAAAGCTACACATACGTGTACTTGATGAATTACACACCGGACACATTGGTATACTTAAAATGAAATTACTAGCTCGCAGCTATATATACTGGAAAAATATAGATAGAGATATCGAGAACAAAGTAAAATCCTGTAGAGCATGCCGATTAGAACAAAATGAGTCACCAAAACCACCCCCACACCATTGGGAACAACCTACAGGGCCATGGCAACGTCTTCATATAGATTTTGCAGGACCTATTTTAGGACAACAACTTCTAATAGTCGTGGATGCCTTTTCAAAGTAGGTGGAAGTCTTCCCAACAAAGACCACAACAAGTGCTTGGTGCGTTGTTAAGTTTAAGGAATTATTCTGCACATTCGGCACACCATGCACACTTGTTTCGGACAACGCAAGGCAGTTTGTGTCTCAGGAATTCAAAAGCTACATTTCCAGCTGCGGTGTAACACACTTGACGTCAGCCCCGTACCAACCAGCCACTAACGGTCAGGCTGAACGTTACGTGCAAACAATTAAGAAAGCACTACGCGCAATGGAGGGGAAGAGAGGTGATCTTACGGATAAGCTCCTTATTCTGAAAACCCGGCTCAGACGCACACCAAACCTGAATGGACAGACCCCCTATGAATTGATGTTCAGTCGGGATATGAGAACAAAGCTACATGTAATGTTCTCTATAACTTGTCAAAAAAAGTCAATATGGCCACAAGTTTAATTGCATACCACGGTTTAGTTGCGTCGATTTTGAGATTCGGCATAATATTTTGGGGAAATTGTAGTCTGAAAGAATGAGTGTTCAAGGCTCAAAAACGCTGTACAAGGGCTATGTGCAATTTAATAGTAACAGATAGCTGCGTACCTGTATTTAAGTCCCTAAAATTATTAACATTACCATCACTTTATATTTTCGAAGTGACTGTTTCTGTTTTTGTGAAAGTGTCCAAAAACAGACACCGGCCAATTAGGAGACAGTATAAAAATTTCTAATTGTAAGTGGTTCCGATACCGCCTTATTAAAGAAAAGTATTATATGTATGGGTCCCATCATATTTAACAAAATACCCGATGTAATAAAAAATGAGACATTACCACTTTTCAAAAAGAAATTGACAGATCTATTATATAACTATAACTAAATGTTTAGAGACGCATCTGCCCCGAAGTTGTTCAACCCAAAGAACACACCGCCTCCCACCAGGGCTTACTCCGTTGGTGATCGAGTCCAGGCTAGAGCCTACTCCGACCAGAGACGAAGATGGGAGTTCGGCAGGATAGTGCGTCGCCTAGGCAGGCTTCATTATTAAGTGCAGACTGACGGTGGCCTCATGTGGCGTAGACACCTAGAACAGCTGCTTCCAGCCCCGGGGGTAGGACAACCAGGAATGGCGGCGGAGGACTGATATGTACTGGCCACCAAGTGGCGACGTCTGTCGCGTAGACCGTTGACGTCTCTATCATTCAAAAGTTTTGGACCGCTCTTATGAACTGGAGTGACTTGTGCCTCTTTCCATATGTTAGGAAATATGCCTGTTTCTTAGCTAAGGTTTATAATGTGGGTTAATGGAATTATGATTTCGGTTTTAACTTGTTTGACAAGGGTTGGTGAAAAATTATCCGGGCCAGCAGCATTATCGTTTCTCAGATTTGTGATTATTCTATCTATCTCCAAGACATCAGTAGGTTGCATAAAGATATTTGAGTTTAGAGGCTCTCCTAGCTGTAGTTTGGTAATAACTGATTCCGCGGTCTCATTAATGTCTGCGAGAATTTTACTGCCTAGGTTTTTGCCAATAGACGAGAAGTAATCATTTGTGTTGTATTACTAACACTAGTTATAAGTTATTGTACTACTAACAAATTGGATCTTAGTTATCTTAAATAAACGTTTATTTTTGTTATTGCAGTTGTTAATTGAAGTTTGTGCCGACGATTCACTTTTTAGTAGATCATTAGGATTACTTCTATTGTTCGATTGTTCACTAATATTTCTGATAGCTTTCCATAGACCTTTAATATTGTTTTTATTGTCGTGTTCGCGTCTATGCCCGGTGGTGTACAATATTTGTAAAAGAAGTTCCTGTAACGGGTTCGGGGTCGAGTTCCTGGGAGTAATCCAGGGTTTTTTGATGTTTTTAGAGCGGCTAAATGTCTTTTCTACCGAATGCCTCAAATACACAATACAATTTACGATTTTCTGAACGTGACATATTTCTTGGAATTCTGCTCACCTTTGCGAAAATGTCGTGAAAATGTAGGTACGTGTGTGAAAGGTGGAGAGAAGCGTGACAGATTAAATATATTTATACAGAGAGCATCTGAGCGCGGGATAGTGTTGTCGATGTCGAGTGTGACGCTGTGTACTCGCGGAGACGTCAGAGTTATTGAATGGTCCGGCGCGGCGGCGCGCGGCGCGGCAGCCGCGCCGCTTGGTGGCTGGCGACGCAGCACGACGCGACGAGGTGTGACGTCAAGAGCCCCTGTGTGACACTCTGGAGCGAGCGTAAAGCCGGGGACTTATGTTCACGTGATAGGTAAATAGGTGAAAATTGCGGGAACATTTTATTACTCACTGAAGTAGGTACCTACATGTAGATCTCACGGACTTTTTCTACTTTTTCTTCCGTTCTACAGTATGTACAGTCACGGACTTTAATTGATGAGCCACCTGGCATTGTTCTTATTTTAGCCGTGTAATGCAAATCGGGTTTATTCGGTTCCCGACATGCAAAGTCATATGTCTTCGGAAATTATATTTCATACCGGTTGGCTAACGTGAGAGTCACCTTGACAGCAGAGTGACTACTCAAAGTCAACCAATTGCAGGTCTAGCAACGATAAATAATTGTTGCTAGGTTACTGTTGCGATAGTAACGTTAGCGTACGGAGAAATTCTCTGACATCGATATTTCAACTGTCACTGTCTTCAGTTAAGTTTTTAGAATTATTGAGTAAATGAGCTATGATTCAAAGGAGGTCAGTATCAAATAGATTGGATAAACTTAATGCAACATTGTATTTATTTTTATCATTAAGAACTTATTAGTCAACCTCTATGGATAAGACTATTTCCGATTAAAAGTAATTTATTTGTCATCTTGATATTTCAACTGTCACTGTCTTCAGTTATGTTTTCATAATTCTTATTAGTCAACCTCTATGGATAAGACTATTTCCGATTAAAAGTAATTTATTTGTCATCTTGATATTTCAACTGTCACTGTCTTCAGTAATTTTTTCATAATTATCGAGTTAATGAGCTATGATTCAAAGGAGGTCGGTATCAAATAGATTGGATAAACTTAATGCAACATTGTATTTATTTTTATCATTGAGAACTTATTAGTCAACCTCTATGGATATTTCCGATTAAAAGTAATTTATTTGTCATCTTGTTTACGAGCTTGCGATTTGAGTTCGTGTTTAATCGTGTAATCTCGTGAATGTATGAAACTGCAAAATTGAAAAGTTTGAAGGTGGCTCATCAATTAAAGTCCGTGACTGTACATCAACATGATACATCTTGTCATTGAACTGCAGCACAGGTTCTCAGCTCAAGCAAAAGTGTCTTTTTGAAGAATTTTAAGGAACATAATACTTATCAAAGTTTTTATTAAACTTTCTATGGAGTAGTAAGTAAGTTAAGTAAATGAACTGTTCAGTGGAACAATGACTTGTACTTAAATAACTTGACTGGCGTCAGGCGTGTCACCGCATCTAAGTAACTACTTGTGACCTGATAGCTGCGTGATAAACAGTAAATTGATATTTGTTCAGTAGCACAGCTTTTAATCGATGAGTAGGCTTACTACCCTGCTGTACGTTCTAAATCAGTTGTATCCAAGACTAACTTGGAAATGAGCAAAATACTACCACTAGTACTATCTTGCCATAAAAGTCTGTAAAACTGTGAACGGTGTTAATATTCTTCACGAAATGTCTGCTTCTCTCCTAAGCAATAATTAAAATAGCGCCAGTCAACCACAAGTTCTCACCTGGTGACGCCGGCGCTGCCGAGTAATTCAAACAGCGTTGGGCACCTGGTTACCCAGCGCGACCAGCATGCGTGACCCTCGCACCCGCACGCCACCCGCCACGCCTGGGGTCACGACGAGCTGGTCGCGCGCTGCAGGATGAAGGCCACAGAGGAACGAGAGAAGAACATTTGCCGTTTTACAGGCTCACTTAGAAGAATACTCAAACATTTACAGGCTCACTTAGAAGAATATTGAAACATTTACAGGCTCACTTACAAGAATACTCAAACATTTACAGGCTCACTTAGAAGAATATTGAAACATTTACAGGCTCACTTACAAGAATACTCAAACATTTACAGGCTCACTTACAAGAATATTGAAACATTTACAGGCTCACTTACAAGAATATTCAAACATTTACAGGCTCACTTACAAGAATACTCAAACATTTACAGGCTCACTTACAAGAATATTGAAACATTTACAGGCTCACTTACAAGAATACTGAAACATTTACAGGCTCACTTACAAGAATACTGAAACATTTACAGGCTCACTTACAAGAATGTCAAGTCAAAAAACTGCTATGACTGCGTACCGTGGCTACGTCGGGTCAGTTCTTAGATACGGTCTTCTTTTATGGGGTAATTCTTCTCAGGCTAAAAATGTCTTTATCACAAAAAAAAATGTGTCAGAGCAATCTGTGGGGTTGGACCGTTTGTATCTTGTAAACCTTTATTTAAGAAATTTGTATTACTAACTCTACCTAGTCCTTATATAATAGAAGTAGGTTTATTTGTCAAAAAACACTCGTGAGCGCTATACTAAAGCCGTAGAAAATAAAAAAATCCTTTCAAGAGATCCAACCCGACTGGCTGTCACAAGATGTAGAAGCACACTGAAGCACACTCTGTCAGAACAATTGTTTTATGTCTGTCAAAATCTACAACCAAATACCCAAACAGATCAGAGAGCTGCCACTAAATTACTTTAAAAATAAACTTAAGAAATGGCTGTGTTATAATGCGTTCTATACAATAAATGAATTCTTAAATTATAAGCAAAATTTGAAGATCTCACTAGTAGGTAATCGAATTATAACGTAATTTTAAAGATTTTTTTTTTGTCATTATGATCTCAATAGCAACAAATGTTTTTTGTTTAAGTATTATTTTATAAGGTACTTTTTGCAGGCTGAAATGTATATTTAAGCAAAATATGTGGAACTTCTTTAAGATCTTTTATGTACTATATTTTATGCAAAATAAAGATATTCTATTCTATTCTATTCTATTCTAAAACATACTGAAACATCACATTTGAACACCGAACGTTGTACAATGCACGATTAATATCTTTTCATTTGTAATCGTTTGTTTTCTTAACAAGCACGTTGTTATCATTGAGTGTTTAAAGTGTATCTTCTGCAGCTTCCCTCGTACAGCAGGCGTAGCATGGCGCTTTCTATCTCTACGAAGAATAGACATAGCTTTTGCTTTTTCTATACAAAGAGACAGTTCGTTTATTCAGTTTTGACATCCACCGTAGAAATCTTTCTGCAATCTGTCATTTTGTCTTTCATTTCTAACGATCTTTGTCTAGGTCTTTTTGTAGGTAGACTATTTCAGAAGGAAGTTTTCTGTCCTTACTGTCAAAATCACACTGACAACAATAAAACCTATGACAAAACAAAGAATTCTGAGTCGAATTATGTAAAAGAGTGAATTTCGTAAAAAGTACAGTTGACTCTTTCTACTTTGCTGCCGTCGTACTGTCTACAGGAAACGTCATTTTTGTCTACTCTTCCGTCGACAAAACGGTGCTCATGCTACGCCTGCAGGGTGCAGAGCGCGAGACGGCGCACCGATGCACCGATGTGCAGCATCATACCGCACCGCACTGCACCGTGTTGGTACCGCACCGACACCGTGCCGCGGCCGGCCTTTGCGCGATATTCATTTTGAATTAGGATGCGAGGCAACCGCCGGAACTGTTTGCGATGCTGCTCGAATATTACTCGATTTTATTACCTTCTATCATCCATAGCTACTATTTATGTGTTACCAACATATACACATATACATGATAACTACATAAGGGCCAACACAGTCTTCTTACAGGTGATTGAAAACTGTTCGTACTTAGAATGTCACGCGTTGTTTAGTTATATTTCGTTTACCGAGGAATGTTGTCAGTTGTGCCGTGAGACAAGCAACACAAGCATCCCACTCCCCTTCGCTTACTACTAAATATAAGAAGGTAGGTACAAGTAAGGTAGCGTGCTGCATCCGTTCCGAGTCTGTGCCAAGTCTAACTACTACTAAGTAATTCTCAAACTGTGGCCTAAAATGTATACCTTCATTAACACTAACTTAAATTAAATAAATCTATTGTTCTTCTCTATAGGAACTGATCATGGGTTGTTGACTGATTCTGCGGAAGTGCAGTTATCGAACACGGCTCGAAATCAAACCAACAACGAGCTCGCGCGTGCTCCCCTGCTATAATTGCTGAATAATTAAATAATAGGATGTCGCCAATAACACGTAAACTTTTAATTAACATCCCGTGCCCTCGTAAATCCTTCCCTCGGTCACTTATTTTATTAACGTTCTCGCTGGAAGCTGTGGCGAGCTGTGTGGAGCGGGCTGCGGGCAGCGGGCAGCGGGGAGCGGGGAGCGGGGGTAACTAACTGGTAGTTGTCATCGACACGATTGTACTGCACCAAATAAAACGAGAAACTTTAATTAACGTTCAATGAGCCGATACCCTGGCGGCTTATCCGGCCACTCATAAAGTACGCGCGCGACCAGCGCTCTTGACCCCCGGCGTGCTCCGGGCGCAAGGCCACGGCGGCTCAGCCTGTGCTGGTCATATTTCTGCTGACCGCGGCAGCGGACACAAGCTCGGAAGCTCCGCGTAATGGGCACATGTCTGGTCGAACAGATCGTCCACCGGTTTCCTATTGCTTCACCGTAGCATTTGTGGCGAGCTCTGTTGTCGCGCAGCCCTGCTATGCCTGCTATGTACTAGTAACTAGAAAGAGAATCAAATAATACCTACTAATCACAGCTGAGTTTCTCGTTTCTTTTACAATTCTCGATGTCTCATTTACGAATTCCTTCGAACTTGACAGACATTTTTTGACAAGTATTTATAAGTTGAAGTCGTTTCAGTTAAGTGTTTCTCGAGCGAATCGCTAAGATTTATAATCATGCTAATCTGCGGCCGAGCCGTGGCGGTAGGTAGGAGAGGGGGGGGGGGGGGGGGGGCGACGATCTTTCATGAAGCAAGTCAAACACCCGCTGAGCTATTTATATTGCTAAAGCAACTGCCATGGCCTTTAATGCTTGTTTGTTTTTGGGTTATCGCTCAAGTTAGTAGATACTCGACTATTAATTTTAACCGGCATTGCTGCCGATTCTCTTGTCACAAATTCTCTAAACTAAACTAAAAATCACAAAATTTCCTGTCAAACGACGATTTCCCATTCTGAAAATAGACTAAAGTGACACAACTTAACTATAATTTAGTTTGACAGCACTAAGATGGCACTGAGTTTTAATTTAGTGAAAATGCTATTCTGAATTTGACGTTTTAACCAAAATTTTTGTTCTATATCTAAAATCCTCTAACTACTTTTAACCAAGATTAAAAATGGGTGGAATAAACTGCAAACCCATAATACTCAACATGTTGATAATTTTTTTTTGTTGTTTTCTTCCAAAAAGTGAAAAATTCCATATAAAAATACGTCGAGCCAGCCACATTGCGCGCCTCTCCGGCTCAAAAAAAATCCGTGGTAGGCAAATAGGCAAATAAGTAGGTACCAAGTGGAGTCGTTATTGTCAAATTCGATTTTAGTTGTGTCAAAATAATTTGTAAATTTAGAGATTTTTTTTGGCAGAATAGCTCTAAGATTCTCATAGTAAATAGTAAGGAATTTTAGTGATAGTTTAGTTAGTTTAGTTCGGTGTACACACGGCTACACATCAAGCTATACATTTCCAGTTTATGCTGGTCTCTCATTGTATAGGATTTCCGTACAATGCGAATTCAGCTTATACTGGAAATGTACAGCTTGATGTGTAGCCGTATGTACAAGAGAATCGGCACCATTATAATAATTCAAAGAATCAAATCTTCTTCTCTTCTTATACAATATCGCCCATTGACCCATGGGCATGTGACCGCCCGTATTTTTCTGAATACATAACATAATCAGCCTATAATGTTCCCACTGCTGGGACACAGGCCTCCTCTCTGTGAGAGGGAGTGGGCCGTAATCCACCACGCGGGCCCACTGCGGGTTGGTAGACATAATTTCATCACCACTGCTCGCAAAACGGTGAAGAAAAACACCGTGAGGAAACCGGCATGTCCTAGAACCCAAAATTCGAAGACTCACATGTCTTCGAATTTTGGGTTCCAGGACATGCCGGTTGTGGCAGTGGTGTACAAAGTAAAGCGCCTGTCAGTGTTCGATAACGTACGACCTACAACTCGTAAGTCGCGGCCGTTACCACTGGGCCACCACTGTTGCTCACGGTTTTTCTGAATATTCATGAGAAATTATCGAAAACGTTAAAACTATTATAATAAATTACCAAATCTGTTTAGAACACTCAATTGTAAATTATTTAAAATCCAATTATTATAACAAAAAAAAATATAAATGGCTCAGTAATAATAATTTCTATAGTATTAATGATTTTTTTAAATTAATTTCAATGCCATTATGTACTTTTAGTAAGTAAGTGTTGCATGCTTTAGTTTTAAGCAAAACATAGATTTGGATTCGTTTATTATTTCTTCGGATCGCAAAAACATCTCATTAACATTCCTAATTCAATAAAATCTAACAAGAAAAACAACGCATCCGCACTTTATCGGCATCAATGGAACACTGATTAAAATTAAAAGACATTCCGGAACGAACAATCGACAGATGTCTGCCATTTCCTGTGCCACATTTTTGTATAATGAATTGCTGTTCGTTAGTCTCACTAAAACTCTAGAACTGCTGGACCGATTTGGATAATTCTTTTTTTGAAAACATGAAGGAACAACATTGGGCGATGACTATCCACACGCGGGACACCAACACCATACACACCAGCATGCAAGGAGAGTCTGATCCCGGGTCAGTATCTAACTGACTCTTGTTTTCAATGAACCCTTATCTAAACTATAGTAACTGAAGCACTGAATGGTTACTTATCAGCCTGTCATCTTTGACTGCGAAGTGTAATGATTGAAGGTTACGGGTTCTCGTATAATTAACCTTTCTGTTGAAAGTTCAGCAACAATTATGCGATCCTAAATATCAACAGTTTCTGTAGTCTCATTTGCGCCTCCTTGTTGATACTCGTCACAACTTCAAAAGATAACATTATAGGGACAAGATTCAATTCGCTAAAGTGACTGTAAATACAATACAAATTGCAGAAACCATTCATGACATGCACGCGAACATATTATACGCTCTCGCCACTGATTCTTACCGAAGACTAGGTTTCACTATTCCGAATATGCTAGAATTTAGGGCCCACCCAATCACAAATTGCTTAGCATGATCCTCTGTTATGCCGAAAATACTGCAGCATTAATTTTGAAATAAATATATGTTAAAGTTAAGGATTGATGCTAGGTCTTATGTGAGGCAAAAACACGATTACATAACATTTTCTCTATAGAAAAAAAATCCAAAGTTACCTCTGCACAGAATTATAAACCGCTGGTATTAAAAAATACTTCAAATTAGATCATGAAACTTTGAATGATAACTGAACTAACTATAAAGCAAATGCTCGATGGGTTCTCGGTCCGAAAAACGACATTCCGATCTTCAATACTTCGAATAAACCGATCACTTTTCCGATTTTTTTTTGTTCGAATTTAATTTTACCGAAAACTGTTGACCGACGTCTTTTTTGCTATTTGCATTACTTATTTGACATAGAAGTATCATGTGTCATAGGTAGGTATTATTTTACCGAACTATATTTCGCCGATTTACAAAATAACTTTTGGCTATTGACCGAAGCCTTTTTTGAACTATTTTCAAATACCAAAATTTGCCATATTTTCACCACACCGAAACAACATTTTACGGAATATTATTTGGTCACAAATATAGGTATAGCCGGTTACTTGGTATCATTTTCAATATTAAATTAAAATAGTGTCATAAAATAATAATATGTTGTGCTACATTTAGTGACAGAAACGAATCGCTGCACAAAACGTCTTGTCTGCCCTACCCCTAGAGTATAATTTAATTCCGCGTAGGTGCGGAGGGGTGGGGCGGCCCGCGAGCTGAGAAGCAGGTGGTTAGGTTTGGTCAGGTTCGTTAATATTCGGAATTCGTATTTTTGATGTTTCGAATTATTACTTAGCCGGAGTTTTTGTTATTCGATCTATAGAAACTCGGCATTTTGAGAATAGTAATTATAAACGTTAGGAATATTGAAATTTTGGAATTATAAAAATAGGATGAATGATAAATCGTATGAATGATAAATCGGAGTTGTTATATTAGGAAATTTGAACCATTCGGAATTATGAAAATCGGTATTTTGAAATTCGTATTTGTGACTGACGGAATAAAGTTTTTCGTATTTATGTAGTGTACCCAAAGGGTACCCTTTGGGTACACTACATAAATACGAAAAACCTTAGGTACTTAAAAAATATTTTGTGTTTATTACCTATACTTATGTATTTTTTCAACACACTTCCTCATAAAGTGGCTCATAATGAACAGCTTTTAGGTTCATAATGCAGTCTATTATGGAAGGGTCTCCCTTGTTTCATCGAAAATAAATTGCCAAATTATCACTTCCCAAACAATTTTCCGCATAATTTCATTTGCCAAAATATTACTTAGCAAAAAATCTCTTCACAAATAATTGTAAAGCAAACCTAATGTTTGGCAAGTGAACGTTTAAACAATAACTTGTTAAATGTCAAATACCACTTTTACCAATTTTTATGTAGTCAAATATTTCAGTTGGCGCAAAATAAAATTTGCCAAATGTTTAGTATCGTCAGTTTCGGGTAGCCTGTTTTTTTTCTATATAATCTAGTCGTTTCTGGCACTCGCCGGCCGCTGCCGCGGCACCGCTCGCTTCGCTCGCTCGGCTCGCGCTTAGTAGGTCACAGTTTTAACCTAACCTAACCTAACAAATCATTTGACCAAACGTTTATTATCTAAAGATTGTTTGCTGTAATAAATGATTTGATTAAAGACCAAATGCCTAAATGACATTATCCTTGATAATATTCTGCCAAATAAAAATTTGACCAAATGAAAATGTGCGTACTAAAATCATTCCAAACATTGCATTGGTATACAAAAAGGTTGCTAAAATTTGTTTGGGTAGTGAAATTTGGGCAAAATCTTTTCGGCAAAACGGCAGGATCCCATTATGGAAGCGTGCTTTTTACTTTATATTACCGCACTAGTGCGGCAATGTGCGCCACAGATTACTAGTCGGAGTATGGAATTAGTAAGTACTATCATGGCAGCATGGAATTTGTATCCAATAGAAATTGTTTTTGGTTAAGCTTTTTACCAAAAACAAGCGCTCAAAAGCAAGTTTTTATTAAAAAAAAAGAACCATAAGCAAACCAGTGGCGTTTAGCTATGGTAAAAAAAAATCCCATGCATGCCTATGGGACTTTTTTTACCATAACTAAACGTCAGTGGGATACTATACTTTGAATTAAACTATTCTACTAATAAATTCTCTATTTACACCCGAGACTTTTTTCCGGTAAGACCGCGGCGCGGGTGGCACGCGTGCTGGTGACTTTACTCGTTCCGACGAACCGCTCTGGCGTGCCCGTGTGCCACCGCGTTCGCGCGGAATAAAACTATCTGTACTATTAAATCAGGGTTTATATTGTCTGTGGTAATTTAAGTCTATATTGTTCACTACCCTAACCCCATTTGCGTATTATATTATAAAAAATTAAAAAAATCTGCTGTTCCATACATTTTGTCGATTTAAGTGAACACAAATGTAGGGAACAGCTGATTTTTTTTTCGCGATTTCTAGGTTGGTCCCATAGAAAAAGTTGTTCAAAACGATGAGTACAATGACCCCTTTTCAGGTTTAGCATAAACAAAAAATAAGGTTGTATAGGCTGTTCAGCGGTATTACCTAACTGGACTGTAATATCCAATAGAGCACACTCGTATTACAATGTACTATTATGTAAGCTGATGGTCAGCGGTTTTGCCAGTGCCTTTATATAAACCCGCGCGCGCATCGCTATCGGAAAAAACAAAAGCGCCATTTTCCAATAAATATTTGATATCGTTTTCTGTAGTAATAATATTTAGTAAGTAGGAACAGCACAAGTGAATAGTGCCTGATGGATGGACAACACTAGCCGGAAAATTAATGGCGTCCGATAGCAATCTCATGTAAGAATACTGATGTTAACTAAAATATAATTCCCCCCCCCCTGCCAGCTAAGTGGTTGGTTTTGGATATGTGAAAAAATTTACGGGAGTACGAGTAGTAACGAACCCTTCACTGTGCGTGGTTCGACACGCACTTGACCACGTTTTTGTATATTTTTTTGTGCCAATATTTTTTTATTATTTTTTAGTTTTACTTCTTTTGTTAGCTATTTTTGTGTATTATTTCATATTGTAAATACCTATTGTCCCTTTGTATAAAACAAATGCAAGAACCCGCTTGAGTTCGAGCGACATTCGTGTATTATACGTCTTTGAATTGCGAGTTTGCGACTCACTAACCTTATTACAAATTAAACGGGTTCATTAAAGTTAGAACATATGATGAGTTTAAAAGCTTGTTCTAATAATTTCATTTCGTGTTTGGCTTTTGGGAAGAAACTCGTGGCTAAGTAGGTAATAACAGCCGCATGGGTCGTTCCATCAGGTTAAACTACGCTTGCCGGGTCGGGTTGGTCTGTGGATGGGTGACCATCTTTACGAGTACATACCGAGACTCCTCCGTGCCTCGGAAAGCACGTTAAGCCGTTGGTCCCGGCTGTCATTTGTGAATCTGTGAGTCTGTGACACTCTTACGGTCGTCAGAAGCCAGAAAGTCTGATAACCAGTCTTACCAAGGGGCATCGTGTTACCCAGTTACTGGGTTGTGTAGATCAGGTAAGCAGTCGCTGCTCTATGTAAAATTCAGATATTCAGCTGCAGCCGGTCAGACTCCTTAAGTTAGAATAATCCACAAATGTCATGATTTCATGAAATATTCATCCAATACACCTATATGAACTTAAAGGAGTTGTATTGCTGATTCTAATGTATATAATTCTATAAATCCATATTTGTTACGGTCGCAAATCATATTGTAATCAACATACAACCTGACAGTGACCTGCAAATTGCAAAAAACGTAAGAAAATGTTAATTTCGCGAGTAACCCTGAAGCGTTTTATCCACCGAGCACCACGCGTGCAACGTTTATGCTAATGAAAAACTTTATGAAACACTCCACAATGTATTCCAATTTATTACAATTAACGCTCCGCTGGCAGTAGTTCATCAGCTTAAAGTTTCAACAGTCTTCACAAGCGGCACTGAGACTGTTCTAGTCGGGAGGGGGGGAGGGATCAAAATTACCCTTACACAAAATCTTTGAATACGTAGATAAGCTATCTATAAAGCGACCCATTTTTGTGAAAGGTTCAAGACAAAGGCTTCACAGATAAAAGCTTTCTAATTAAAAAATATTGTTTTTATAGAATTGTCTCTTTATTGGGTGGTGTTTTACGGAGTTTAAAAGTTTAAACGGTTTTTGTTAATAAATTAACGTAAATGGATACCGACTTATTGTTTATTATCTGAAATAACTTATCACGAACTTAGTTGCAACATTAAACGAATCAGGGTTGTGCATTACCTCACAAATCAAGCTGATTAATTATGTTATATAATATAATATGTTTAATGAGTGTAGTGAGTGAGTGAGTTTTGTACCTAAGTATAGTAGTGACTGCGCGCAATCACATGTGAAGTGTTGTGTGCGCCACGTCGCGTCGTCGAGACGTTGGCGCGGCACATCACTCACGCTACTGACGTCACCGCGAGTGACCACTGAGCTATAAGATTATCCTAGTTTGGCATACTCATAAATTCAGCCTAGTCATAGCCTATAACTGTGTATGCTTTCTGCAATCAATAAACACTGAGTGGCAGCCAGGCATAGCCGCACAGCTGGTCACAGCCGCACGCCCACAGCACACTAACACTATCACACACTCATCTCAAGAATTATTTCCAGTTCAAGTTGTTTCTTTGCAAATGATGCGTCGTCTGTGGGTGAATAGCGCACCCACGCGAAGACTTACGTTTTTCTGTCAAACAAGATACATTCATTTTTATTATGATACCAATATTTTTAGTAAAGTGTCAGTCTTGGTACATTTGAATAACCTTTGCTCGTATAACTGCGCCCATGGAACACATCCTAGCTGTTTGCCGCGAATCGCAGCGAACTCGCACGACTGCACAAGAACACGCACGACCGCACGCGAGTCAGCGTGACTGCAAGTAATCCCTCGTTACGACTGAGAACGTATTAGTGCTTATTAGCTCCCAGCGGCCCGGCTCTCGGCTCCTCGGCTCCCGGCTCTGGCTCCTCGGCTCCCAGCTCCTCGGCGCCGGTGAGGCGCGGATCATCATAAATGAGATATTACTTCATCAACTGGAGTTTTCTTTGCAGTAGGTATACAAAGAAACACATTGATGTCGTACCCACGTATGTACATAACAATTGTTATTTCTAAACAAACCCAAGGTTTTAAATTCTTATTTCTATACCCACTGAAAACCCAATTTTAAGAGGAAAAGACTATACCCTACCCAACATTACACAATATTATTATATTTGAGTTCAAACCTTTTTTTATATGGGCAGTTCAGGTGCAATAAAGGAAGTGACCAGTCCTAGCCATAAGGACTCCGATATACACACATCAACACCGTCTGGGGATATTTTGTATAAAGTTCATAAACTCAAAAAATACCGGCCGGTTTTAAAATCTTTTGATGAAAGCACATTTTGTAGGCCTTTTTGAATGATTCCAAATTCAAATTTGAAAAAATAAATTACAAACAATAGATTTGCGCGGCATAATTTTAGCGAAGTTCGAAGGTTTCAATTTACCTACCATAGTTATAGCTAATTTTTGGTGTCAAATTAGAGTTTTAAAACAAGTTAGCAGTTAATATAGAATTTATGACACTGTATGCATCATGCAGCGGCGCCATTTAACTAGAGAGGAAATGTTAAGGGCAGTAGGCATGCTCCAAGCTGGGGCTACTCAACGGAGTATTGCTGAGGAGATATGCACAAAACAAAATGCGATTTCAAGGTTATAGTCACGTTATCGTGCTACTGGTGAAGTGGCTGAAGACACCCAGGCTGGAAGCGCATAACCACCCAACGCCAAGACCGATTTTTGCAAGTTGCCGCGAGAAGACAACTAATGGTTACGGCCATGCAGTTGGTTAAAAGGCTCCAGTCAGAGCACCAGTTGCTTGTGAGTGACCAAACTGTGAGGAGAAGACTGCATGAAGCTAACCTTCATACTCGTAGACCGCTTCGTACTCCAGCACTACGCCGAGGAAATCGCGGACGGAGATTATAGTGGGCTCGTGAAAATTTGGTCTGGGAAGATAACCAGTAGCTAGTAGTGCTGTTAACGGATGAGTCCCGATTCGGTTTCCATCCCCATTCGAGAAGAATACGCGTATGGCGAGTTCCTGTCGTGAGAGCCGTCTGCAGCACCCTCAGGAAGTCCATCCATACCACGGCCAAACGATTATGGTTTGGGCCGGAATTCGTGTTGGTGGAAGAACCGACCTCGTTTGGATCAGAAACACCATGACCGCTGAAAAATACCGTAACCAGATGCTAGTACCAATAGTGTACCCCCATCGACTACAAATGGCCCATGAATTCACGCTCATGCACGACAACGCCCGTCCGCACACAGCGCGAGTGGTGAACAGCGGGCTGCAGGAGCACGACGTGTTGGTCTTAGACTGGCCCGCGCAATCACCAGACCTAAACCCCATAGAGCACGTGTGGGGCATGCTCCAAAGAAGGGCTTTGAAGAATTTACTTTCAAAAATTTCGACTGAAGAGCAACTTTTTTGGCATCTTAGTAGGACCTGGGTCAATATCCCGCAGCAAGACTTTGTTAACTTGATTCAAAGCATAAATAAACTCAAACTCAAAGCATTTATTTCAATTAAACCATTTACAGGCACTTTTGAATTGTCAAAGAATCGGTCAGTTAGTCAAAAAGTTGAAGCTAGTTGCCCATTCCAAATCGTAGATCTCTATGGAGAAGAACGGGCAAGAAACTCCAAGGACACTCTTTTAAAAATGGATATAGATATTACAAAATCCTGGGTACAGTATTCTTGGTGCGTCTATATGTGAGAACAATGTCAAATGAAAAATAATCAAAAATAATTCAAAATATAAGATTAAAAATAAGCCCTGGCAGATGAGAGATGACCAGTCTCAACTGACAGCGCCCGTTCACGAACATGACACGTGGATCAGCACCATCCAGCTCAACCATTTTGTAGGGAACCGAATGATCCAACACACGCGCCTCCATCAGCGAGACATTTAAGTGAGTATGACATACTCTCATCTGCCATGCTCTTTCAAGTCAATATAAAACATGATACTATACTCGTATTAAACGGCTCCATGGTACTCACATTTACAAAATTGAAAAAATGCTTCTAATTTATACAAAACTATAATTTGCAATGTACTTGAGAGATTAAAATAATAGAATTTAAAGAAAAAAAATAAACTTAAGTTTGTAAAGTCAGAAAAAAAAGGGGAAGCAACTCTTCCAAATATTAAAAATTTTAACTAGTGAGCCCTAGTGCCTGTGGAGCAGGACCAGCCAAGCATTTTTATCTACGATATAATCATCCAACTTATAATATGCCTGTCTACATAGTGTGCGTTTAATGCATGTTTTAAATTTCTATATACCGTTGCAGGACCGCTGTTAACGTCATGGTTGGTTTTACTGACTACTGATTTTACGCATAATTGCAAAAAACTAAATAATTTCGCTTTGTTTTTCATTTTTTCTTGAAAACACATTCATCGTTAGTTTTGTCATTATTTCACTTTTCGTCTTTATTTGAATAAAATTTTATTTACGCAAAAAAAATATTTTTGTTTTATCCTGAAGTCTACTCTGATAAATGGGCTTTGTAAAAATATAAACATTTTGTATGTTATCTATAACAAATTTTGAGTACATTGAGAAAATCTGAAATATCCCTAGACGGTGTTGATGTGTGTATTATACATAGATACTAACGTATAATGTCCGTACTTTAAAATCCGAAGAACGACTAATCGAACTTGAAAATGCTCTCGAGTTCTAATAATCCAATTCTATCCCATTTTTTCAAGAACGAGGAAGCAGGTACAATTGCTCATTTAATACTTAGGTACACACATTTTCATTTTACATAAGTTGGGAACTTGCGACGAAAGCACCCCGCGAAGACAGACCCAGGCCAAGCACGGACGACAGTGATCCGAGACATTGAGTGTGTAAGCCAGGCGGAGCGAGAGCAGGTCGCATTGCTAGGCGGACCGCATCCGCCATCGGCAGCTAATCGGCGCGCGCGCGGAATGCTGATCAGCGCGGCGCTGTTGTTCGAGCATTAGCATCGCTGATTGCGCCGCGAGAACACCGCGCAGGCGTCGCCAGAAGGTGCACTCAGTACGCTTGCACAGTGAACCAAGCCAAACTGTAGCTTATACATCTGCACTGTGCGATTAGTAGTGGAGAATATTCCGTGTCTGTCCCGAGACGCCAGTGTCCATGAGCGCGGGAGTCGCGGGTGAGCGCGAGTGGAGCTTCTGGCGTTCTTGTTGAGCTCGTCTACTCGTGATTCTCGTCACGCCGCTAATTATCGTGCCACACGCTCGCGCCGCGTCTAATTTACTCTAGAAGAACTTACGGACGCAACGCCTCTGTGTTCAACCTCATTTTAAGATAATTACTCACGATGCTCTGACTCTGTAAGATAACACTTTTGTAATATTCATTTAACATTACAAACAAGGCGGATTAAAATGAGTGGTAATTTTTTTAGTGAAAACTTATTTAGGCGAGTTGAGCGATTTTTGGTAGGATAAAAAGGATTCGCGTCAACGACATGCTCGAGCCGCAGTGCTATATACAGGGCGTCCCACGGATATGCCACATGGAGGGAAAGTACCTTGAATATTGTAGCTGGAACATTTTACTGAAAGAAGACATTATTTGAATTTTGAAAGAAAACAATTTAAACTGCATTCATAGATATTTAAATAATTACATGGTTGACCCGGGAATCGAACCCGTTACATGAGAAAAATAATTATCCTGTAGCTTTATCATACCGATCGAAAGCTTCATCATAAGGATTATTTTTTGCTAAATAACATAGTGTCACAAATAAAAGGAAGACCATGAATTTTAACATTTTGATGACAACATGATACTTTTCATTGATATACCACGAGGGTGGAAGCTAGTATAATTATAATTATAATATTATAAATGCGAAAGTGAGTTTGTTTATTTATTTGTTACAGTTTCTCGCTAAAACAGTTGAACGGATTTGGATGAAATCTGGCTCATAGGTAGACCATGACCTGGAGAAGGACATAGGCTACTTTTCATCCTGGATCGCAGATGAAGTCACGGGCAACAACTAGTAAAAAAGCCTGCGGAGCCTGCGGAGTGTCAGTGTCGGAGCAACACCGCGGCCGCCGGGGCCGCTACTGTAGTCATACAGTAGCTGATGGTAGAGAGCACACACACGGCCACCTGCGGAGTGTCAGTGTCGGAGCAACACCGCGGCCGCCGGGGCCGCTACTGTAGTCATACAGTAGCTGATGGTAGAGAGCACACACACGGCCACCTGCGGAGTGTCAGTGTCCGAGCAACACCGCGGCCGCCGGGGCCGCTACTGTAGTCATACAGTAGCTGATGGTAGAGAGCACACACACGGCCACCTGCGGAGTGTCAGTGTCCGAGCAACACCGCGGCCGCCGGGGCCGCTACTGTAGTCATACAGTAGCTGATGGTAGAGAGCACACACACGGCCACCTGCGGAGTGTCGGAGCAACACCGCGGCCGCCGGGGCCGCTACTGTAGTCATACAGTAGCTGATGGTAGAGAGCACACACACGGCCACCTGCGGAGTGTCAGTGTCCGAGCAACACCGCGGCCGCCGGGGCCGCTACTGTAGTCATACAGTAGCTGATGGTAGAGAGCACACACACGGCCACCTGCGGAGTGTCGGAGCAACACCGCGGCCGCCGGGGCCGCTACTGTAGTCATACAGTAGCTGATGGTAGAGAGCACACACACGGCCACCTGCGGAGTGTCAGTGTCCGAGCAACACCGCGGCCGCCGGGGCCGCTACTGTAGTCATACAGTAGCTGATGGTAGAGAGCACACACACGGCCACCTGCGGAGTGTCGGAGCAACACCGCGGCCGCCGGGGCCGCTACTGTAGTCATACAGTAGCTGATGGTAGAGAGCACACACACGGCCACCTGCGGAGTGTCAGTGTCCGAGCAACACCGCGGCCGCCGGGGCCGCTACTGTAGTCATACAGTAGCTGATGGTAGAGAGCACACACACGGCCACCTGCGGAGTGTCGGAGCAACACCGCGGCCGCCGGGGCCGCTACTGTAGTCATACAGTAGCTGATGGTAGAGAGCACACACACGGCCACCTGCGGAGTGTCAGTGTCCGAGCAACACCGCGGCCGCCGGGGCCGCTACTGTAGTCATACAGTAGCTGATGGTAGAGAGCACACACACGGCCACCTGCGGAGTGTCAGTGTCCGAGCAACACCGCGGCCGCCGGGGCCGCTACTGTAGTCATACAGTAGCTGATGGTAGAGAGCACACACACGGCCACCTGCGGAGTGTCAGTGTCCGAGCAACACCGCGGCCGCCGGGGCCGCTACTGTAGTCATACAGTAGCTGATGGTAGAGAGCACACACACGGCCACCTGCGGAGTGTCAGTGTCCGAGCAACACCGCGGCCGCCGGGGCCGCTGGGGCTGTTCGCTCGGCCCTAATGTGGAAGTAATCCCGCGAGTATAAATAAGCGAGCACATACTAAACTTGTACTGAAGGCTCCTCCGCATAAGCTTTGATAGAGGCAGTCGAGATTAGGGCATGAATCTCGGAATATCGTAATCTCGGAACGTAAGTTCCGATATTACAATTCCGATACTGAGTGATCCAATATCGGAATATCAATATTGGATTTTTTTTCTTCTATATTTTGAGTTTTAAACTAAACCTATATTTTAGATCCTTGTGTAGCGCCGAGCGCGACAGCGCGCTGCCGTATTCCCGTTGCCAGCTCGCTAAGCATGCGATTCAAGAACAATAATAGTGTTATCTGTCTCAATCGGAACGGTCAATTCGGATTTTCCATCTGGAATTTCTCAGTAGCAGTCTAGAGTCTGGATTACAGCCCGACTGATGGCAATAGGCTTGTCCCTTTTTACATGGAACTGGAGCAAAACTGGTGAAATGTGGGTGTACTATAGCCTAACACTTCGAAGAATACACGCATGATTTGTTAAGTTATTTTAAGTACCAAAAAGTAACTAAATATGTGTGAGATTAGGCAATAATATTGAAGGATGACCATAAAATGGCACGTTAAGCAGTTGGTACTGGCTGTCATTCATAGTAGAGATGGGTTTTAACAGGTTAAACACGATATCTGATATCACTGTTACTGTTACAAAAAAATAACAGCCTGTTATTTTTGTAGGAACCATAAATACGTATTGAAATCGCAATTGAATATCTTCTTTATTTTTTTTGGTTTAAAGTCGAAAATCGTATCGGAAGTTTTAACAGTAACAGCCGTGGTAACAGTCTTGAGGATCTGTTATTTTAAGTAACAGATATGTTTTATTGTTAGGAACAATTGTTATCTGTTATTTTTTAACAGTCTTTGCAAGTTCCTTGGTTATGGAAATCAGCAATGCAGTTGCTATATGTAATACTGGTATTCAGCTGTATCTGGTTAAACTGGAAGCCGACCTCAACATAGTTTTGAAAAAGCTAGATTGATTGAAATAACAAAAGTTACAAATTAAGTGCATGATAAAATGGGCAGTATATCTATAATATTGAAAGGTTATCATAAAATAGTAAATACAGTAATTACAGTGGGCATACTTATAACAAAACAACTAATGTTTAAACTAAATTAAAGAATACGATTTAAAAATGTTTTTTATTGCACTCAATCCAACCTCATACCGAATTTGTGCAAATTTTAAAAGAAATAACGAAATTCCGATATTAATATCGGAATTCCGATATTGAGATCTAATATCGGAAATCAGTATCGGAATTGAAAACCTTCCGATATTACATGCCCTAGTCGGGATCGATTCAATATGAATCGTTGTACAAAATAACGATATTCAATTGTAAGAGCCAGTCAACAGCGTGGATTTCAACGTTTACCTAATTTCCTTTGTTGGGCGTGGCCTTCAAATGATCCACGTGTGTGTGTCTCCGACACTCCGGTACCGCGGCACTGTGACGCGTCTGGTGAACTTCGTCTGCTCTGATTCGATTACTCGTCATGTGGTTCTATGCCACCCTCTTACATTAGATACTTGATCATTAGTAAGAGTACCTACACCGTTATTCCTTCCGCTGGTACGGAAAATATTTACGTGTTGAAGCTTTTACACGTCGAAACTATGACAAGTGAGAGTAGCGCTGGCGACTGTGTGACTCATTGTTTGAACACAACAAGTAACTGTTTGACAAGTGAGAGTAGCGCTGGCCACTGTGTGACTCATTGTTTGAACACAACAAGTAACTGTTTGACAAGTGAGAGTAGCGCTGGCCACTGTGTGACTCATTGTTTGAACACAACAAGTAACTGTTTGACAAGTGAGAGTAGCGCTGGCCACTGTGTGACTCATTGTTTGAACACAACAAGTAACTGTTTGACAAGTGAGAGTAGCGCTGGCCACTGTGTGACTCATTGTTTGAACACAACAAGTAACTGTTTGACAAGTGAGAGTAGCGCTGGCCACTGTGTGACTCATTGTTTGAACACAACAAGTAACTGTTTGACAAGTGAGAGTAGCGCTGGCCACTGTGTGACTCATTGTTTGAACACAACAAGTAATTGTTTGACAAGTGAGAGTAGCGCTGGCCACTGTGTGACTCATTGTTTGAACACAACAAGTAACTGTTTGACAAGTGAGAGTAGCGCTGGCCACTGTGTGACTCATTGTTTGAACACAACAAGTAACTGTTTGACAAGTGAGAGTAGCGCTGGCCACTGTGTGACTCATTGTTTGAACACAACAAGTAACTGTTTGACAAGTGAGAGTAGCGCTGGCCACTGTGTGACTCATTGTTTGAACACAACAAGTAATTGTTTGACAAGTGAGAGTAGCGCTGGCCACTGTGTGACTCATTGTTTGAACACAACAAGTAACTGTTTGACAAGTGAGAGTAGCGCTGGCCACTGTGTGACTCATTGTTTGAACACAACAAGTAACTGTTTGACAAGTGAGAGTAGCGCTGGCCACTGTGTGACTCATTGTTTGAACACAACAAGTAATTGTTTGACAAGTGAGAGTAGCGCTGGCCACTGTGTGACTCATTGTTTGAACACAACAAGTAACTGTTTGACAAGTGAGACTAGCGCTGGCCACTGTGTGACTCATTGTTTGAACACAACAAGTAACTGTTTGACAAGTGAGAGTAGCGCTGGCCACTGTGTGACTCATTGTTTGAACACAACAAGTAACTGTTTGACAAGTGAGAGTAGAGCTGGCCACTGTGTGACTCATTGTTTGAACACAACAAGTAACTGTTTGACAAGTGAGAGTAGCGCTGGCCACTGTGTGACTCATTGTTTGAACACAACAAGTAACTGTTTGACAAGTGAGAGTAGCGCTGGCCACTGTGTGACTCATTGTTTGAACACAACAAGTAACTGTTTGACAAGTGAGAGTAGCGCTGGCGACTGTGTGACTCATTGTTTGAACACAACAAGTAACTGTTTGCGAGAGCCGCGAGCGTCTGAGGATGGCACTTTGTTATACCAAGTGATGGTGATCTTGAAAGACATAAAGTCATAAAGCGAGAATTCCTGGGGAGGGCACAGTTAAGATCCGCCCAAAGTCCGTAGGTTTTTCAAGAAAACGTTTATGATGAAATATTTATAAGTATAATCATCATCAGCTTACAGTAGTCCAGAAAATGACTCAACTGGTTACCTTCGATTTTAGAATAATGATATTCTGCTTTATACGTAAAACAGAAACATAGCTCGAGTGTAGCAGTTCAAGGTAATAATGTTTGTACAACATAATGTGTAGTGATGGACTTATTTTTATAGACAACAGCGAGCTAATCGAGCGGTTCGTGTGGTGTGGGTGTCCGGGGGGAGAGCAGGGGTATTGTCTAAATGTCGCGCCTCTTGAGTAACGACAATTTTGTTTCTCATTAACCTTTGTGACAGTAGCCGGCAGCCGGCAGCGTGCCGAGCTTGTGCTCTACCAGAACTATCGCCTTCGGAGTGGCCGACCTGCGCGTCGCCGCGGCGCGCTTGGCGGAGGCAACCACATAGTGAAGCGGCACACGGTAGTATTTATTTATTTATTTATATATACTTTATTGTACACCACAAAAATATATAACGAAAGGAAAAAAAAAAACAAACACTACAAAATATACAATGGGCGGCCTTATTGCTTTCCGCGATCTCTTCCAGGCAACCTTGTAGTACAACTGTGATCTTATTTATAATGCTTCTGCCCCAAAAGCATCGTTACTCGTTACGAGTTGAATAAGACATTTCACAGATGTGGCCAATATGCCTATACATTAATTGAGATGCGCATTATTAATGTCATTAGACCAAGCGATAACTCGGGTGGCGGTTTTTTCGACACATCAAAGAGTTTTAGCATGTTGAAGAATGCATCAAACCGCATTGGCTACATAAGCGCTGTCTCATTCTATGCGCCGCACACGCCGACTAAGAATCACAAAGCACCGCTGTACCGTCCACCTTCATGTTGAACGTAGTGTAGTTGCATGTAACCCACACGTGCAGACAAACTTATAAGTGAACGTAGTGTAGTTGCATGTAACCCACACGTGCAGACAAACTTATAAGTGAACGTAGTGTAGTTGCATGTAACCCACACGTGCAGACAAACTTATAAGTGAACGTAGTGTAGTTGCATGTAACCCACACGTGCAGACAAACTTATAAGTGAACGTAGTGTAGTTGCATGTAACCCACACGTGCAGACAAACTTAAAAGTTACTCGAATAACTCATTGTGTAATACCCAATGAACATTTAATTTCATTACACTGTAGAACCTTTACCACATCCTAAAAAAAGTTCTATAATGGTAAAATCAAACAGTTTTATGTGCCTGAACTAGGTCGTCCTGTGTTTCAGGCGAGGCAAGGCATAGTATTTCTAAATAATCACATACTTAAATATAAAAATCTAGTCATCTAATAGGTGTGTAAAAAGGTGTAAATACACAAAAAATAAATATAAAATCTTGATTCTTACAAAACCTAACTTAGCTAAACTTAATTAGTACAAATACAATTTTTATTTAAGTACAACTAATAATTTCTCTTTATCTTCATAGGACATACTTTGAAGAGCTTCTTTGAGAGTTCTTTTACAATTATTATAATTAAGTGAATAAATTTTGGCTCTCGCATTTAGTCTGTTATAAAGTAATGGTCCTAGGAAGACAAAAAATTTGGCTGCAAAAGCATGTTTTGTACTTTTTCTAGGGCAAACTATGTCTTTCTGTCTCTTTTTAGTAAATTCAGTGCTGTAGGGGAGACGGCCACCTGCGGAGTGTCAGTGTCCGAGCAACACCGCGGCCGCCGGGGCCGCTACTGTAGTCATACAGTAGCTGATGGTAGAGAGCACACACACGGCCACCTGCGGAGTGTCAGTGTCCGAGCAACACCGCGGCCGCCGGGGCCGCTGGGGCTGTTCGCTCGGCCCTAATGTGGAAGTAATCCCGCGAGTATAAATAAGCGAGCACATACTAAACTTGTACTGAAGGCTCCTCCGCATAAGCTTTGATAGAGGCAGTCGAGATTAGGGCATGAATCTCGGAATATCGTAATCTCGGAACGTAAGTTCCGATATTACAATTCCGATACTGAGTGATCCAATATCGGAATATCAATATTGGATTTTTTTTCTTCTATATTTTGAGTTTTAAACTAAACCTATATTTTAGATCCTTGTGTAGCGCCGAGCGCGACAGCGCGCTGCCGTATTCCCGTTGCCAGCTCGCTAAGCATGCGATTCAAGAACAATAATAGTGTTATCTGTCTCAATCGGAACGGTCAATTCGGATTTTCCATCTGGAATTTCTCAGTAGCAGTCTAGAGTCTGGATTACAGCCCGACTGATGGCAATAGGCTTGTCCCTTTTTACATGGAACTGGAGCAAAACTGGTGAAATGTGGGTGTACTATAGCCTAACACTTCGAAGAATACACGCATGATTTGTTAAGTTATTTTAAGTACCAAAAAGTAACTAAATATGTGTGAGATTAGGCAATAATATTGAAGGATGACCATAAAATGGCACGTTAAGCAGTTGGTACTGGCTGTCATTCATAGTAGAGATGGGTTTTAACAGGTTAAACACGATATCTGATATCACTGTTACTGTTACAAAAAAATAACAGCCTGTTATTTTTGTAGGAACCATAAATACGTATTGAAATCGCAATTGAATATCTTCTTTATTTTTTTTGGTTTAAAGTCGAAAATCGTATCGGAAGTTTTAACAGTAACAGCCGTGGTAACAGTCTTGAGGATCTGTTATTTTAAGTAACAGATATGTTTTATTGTTAGGAACAATTGTTATCTGTTATTTTTTAACAGTCTTTGCAAGTTCCTTGGTTATGGAAATCAGCAATGCAGTTGCTATATGTAATACTGGTATTCAGCTGTATCTGGTTAAACTGGAAGCCGACCTCAACATAGTTTTGAAAAAGCTAGATTGATTGAAATAACAAAAGTTACAAATTAAGTGCATGATAAAATGGGCAGTATATCTATAATATTGAAAGGTTATCATAAAATAGTAAATACAGTAATTACAGTGGGCATACTTATAACAAAACAACTAATGTTTAAACTAAATTAAAGAATACGATTTAAAAATGTTTTTTATTGCACTCAATCCAACCTCATACCGAATTTGTGCAAATTTTAAAAGAAATAACGAAATTCCGATATTAATATCGGAATTCCGATATTGAGATCTAATATCGGAAATCAGTATCGGAATTGAAAACCTTCCGATATTACATGCCCTAGTCGGGATCGATTCAATATGAATCGTTGTACAAAATAACGATATTCAATTGTAAGAGCCAGTCAACAGCGTGGATTTCAACGTTTACCTAATTTCCTTTGTTGGGCGTGGCCTTCAAATGATCCACGTGTGTGTGTCTCCGACACTCCGGTACCGCGGCACTGTGACGCGTCTGGTGAACTTCGTCTGCTCTGATTCGATTACTCGTCATGTGGTTCTATGCCACCCTCTTACATTAGATACTTGATCATTAGTAAGAGTACCTACACCGTTATTCCTTCCGCTGGTACGGAAAATATTTACGTGTTGAAGCTTTTACACGTCGAAACTATGACAAGTGAGAGTAGCGCTGGCGACTGTGTGACTCATTGTTTGAACACAACAAGTAACTGTTTGACAAGTGAGAGTAGCGCTGGCCACTGTGTGACTCATTGTTTGAACACAACAAGTAACTGTTTGACAAGTGAGAGTAGCGCTGGCCACTGTGTGACTCATTGTTTGAACACAACAAGTAACTGTTTGACAAGTGAGAGTAGCGCTGGCCACTGTGTGACTCATTGTTTGAACACAACAAGTAACTGTTTGACAAGTGAGAGTAGCGCTGGCCACTGTGTGACTCATTGTTTGAACACAACAAGTAACTGTTTGACAAGTGAGAGTAGCGCTGGCCACTGTGTGACTCATTGTTTGAACACAACAAGTAATTGTTTGACAAGTGAGAGTAGCGCTGGCCACTGTGTGACTCATTGTTTGAACACAACAAGTAACTGTTTGACAAGTGAGAGTAGCGCTGGCCACTGTGTGACTCATTGTTTGAACACAACAAGTAACTGTTTGACAAGTGAGAGTAGCGCTGGCCACTGTGTGACTCATTGTTTGAACACAACAAGTAATTGTTTGACAAGTGAGAGTAGCGCTGGCCACTGTGTGACTCATTGTTTGAACACAACAAGTAACTGTTTGACAAGTGAGACTAGCGCTGGCCACTGTGTGACTCATTGTTTGAACACAACAAGTAACTGTTTGACAAGTGAGAGTAGCGCTGGCCACTGTGTGACTCATTGTTTGAACACAACAAGTAACTGTTTGACAAGTGAGAGTAGAGCTGGCCACTGTGTGACTCATTGTTTGAACACAACAAGTAACTGTTTGACAAGTGAGAGTAGCGCTGGCCACTGTGTGACTCATTGTTTGAACACAACAAGTAACTGTTTGACAAGTGAGAGTAGCGCTGGCCACTGTGTGACTCATTGTTTGAACACAACAAGTAACTGTTTGACAAGTGAGAGTAGCGCTGGCGACTGTGTGACTCATTGTTTGAACACAACAAGTAACTGTTTGCGAGAGCCGCGAGCGTCTGAGGATGGCACTTTGTTATACCAAGTGATGGTGATCTTGAAAGACATAAAGTCATAAAGCGAGAATTCCTGGGGAGGGCACAGTTAAGATCCGCCCAAAGTCCGTAGGTTTTTCAAGAAAACGTTTATGATGAAATATTTATAAGTATAATCATCATCAGCTTACAGTAGTCCAGAAAATGACTCAACTGGTTACCTTCGATTTTAGAATAATGATATTCTGCTTTATACGTAAAACAGAAACATAGCTCGAGTGTAGCAGTTCAAGGTAATAATGTTTGTACAACATAATGTGTAGTGATGGACTTATTTTTATAGACAACAGCGAGCTAATCGAGCGGTTCGTGTGGTGTGGGTGTCCGGGGGGAGAGCAGGGGTATTGTCTAAATGTCGCGCCTCTTGAGTAACGACAATTTTGTTTCTCATTAACCTTTGTGACAGTAGCCGGCAGCCGGCAGCGTGCCGAGCTTGTGCTCTACCAGAACTATCGCCTTCGGAGTGGCCGACCTGCGCGTCGCCGCGGCGCGCTTGGCGGAGGCAACCACATAGTGAAGCGGCACACGGTAGTATTTATTTATTTATTTATATATACTTTATTGTACACCACAAAAATATATAACGAAAGGAAAAAAAAAAACAAACACTACAAAATATACAATGGGCGGCCTTATTGCTTTCCGCGATCTCTTCCAGGCAACCTTGTAGTACAACTGTGATCTTATTTATAATGCTTCTGCCCCAAAAGCATCGTTACTCGTTACGAGTTGAATAAGACATTTCACAGATGTGGCCAATATGCCTATACATTAATTGAGATGCGCATTATTAATGTCATTAGACCAAGCGATAACTCGGGTGGCGGTTTTTTCGACACATCAAAGAGTTTTAGCATGTTGAAGAATGCATCAAACCGCATTGGCTACATAAGCGCTGTCTCATTCTATGCGCCGCACACGCCGACTAAGAATCACAAAGCACCGCTGTACCGTCCACCTTCATGTTGAACGTAGTGTAGTTGCATGTAACCCACACGTGCAGACAAACTTATAAGTGAACGTAGTGTAGTTGCATGTAACCCACACGTGCAGACAAACTTATAAGTGAACGTAGTGTAGTTGCATGTAACCCACACGTGCAGACAAACTTATAAGTGAACGTAGTGTAGTTGCATGTAACCCACACGTGCAGACAAACTTATAAGTGGACGTAGTGTAGTTGCATGTAACCCACACGTGCAGACAAACTTAAAAGTTACTCGAATAACTCATTGTGTAATACCCAATGAACATTTAATTTCATTACACTGTAGAACCTTTACCACATCCTAAAAAAAGTTCTATAATGGTAAAATCAAACAGTTTTATGTGCCTGAACTAGGTCGTCCTGTGTTTCAGGCGAGGCAAGGCATAGTATTTCTAAATAATCACATACTTAAATATAAAAATCTAGTCATCTAATAGGTGTGTAAAAAGGTGTAAATACACAAAAAATAAATATAAAATCTTGATTCTTACAAAACCTAACTTAGCTAAACTTAATTAGTACAAATACAATTTTTATTTAAGTACAACTAATAATTTCTCTTTATCTTCATAGGACATACTTTGAAGAGCTTCTTTGAGAGTTCTTTTACAATTATTATAATTAAGTGAATAAATTTTGGCTCTCGCATTTAGTCTGTTATAAAGTAATGGTCCTAGGAAGACAAAAAATTTGGCTGCAAAAGCATGTTTTGTACTTTTTCTAGGGCAAACTATGTCTTTCTGTCTCTTTTTAGTAAATTCAGTGCTGTAGGGGAGACGGCCACCTGCGGACACGGCCACCTGCGGAGTGTCAGTGTCCGAGCAACACCGCGGCCGCCGGGGCCGCTACTGTAGTCATACAGTAGCTGATGGTAGAGAGCACACACACGGCCACCTGCGGAGTGTCAGTGTCCGAGCAACACCGCGGCCGCCGGGGCCGCTGGGGCTGTTCGCTCGGCCCTAATGTGGAAGTAATCCCGCGAGTATAAATAAGCGAGCACATACTAAACTTGTACTGAAGGCTCCTCCGCATAAGCTTTGATAGAGGCAGTCGAGATTAGGGCATGAATCTCGGAATATCGTAATCTCGGAACGTAAGTTCCGATATTACAATTCCGATACTGAGTGATCCAATATCGGAATATCAATATTGGATTTTTTTTCTTCTATATTTTGAGTTTTAAACTAAACCTATATTTTAGATCCTTGTGTAGCGCCGAGCGCGACAGCGCGCTGCCGTATTCCCGTTGCCAGCTCGCTAAGCATGCGATTCAAGAACAATAATAGTGTTATCTGTCTCAATCGGAACGGTCAATTCGGATTTTCCATCTGGAATTTCTCAGTAGCAGTCTAGAGTCTGGATTACAGCCCGACTGATGGCAATAGGCTTGTCCCTTTTTACATGGAACTGGAGCAAAACTGGTGAAATGTGGGTGTACTATAGCCTAACACTTCGAAGAATACACGCATGATTTGTTAAGTTATTTTAAGTACCAAAAAGTAACTAAATATGTGTGAGATTAGGCAATAATATTGAAGGATGACCATAAAATGGCACGTTAAGCAGTTGGTACTGGCTGTCATTCATAGTAGAGATGGGTTTTAACAGGTTAAACACGATATCTGATATCACTGTTACTGTTACAAAAAAATAACAGCCTGTTATTTTTGTAGGAACCATAAATACGTATTGAAATCGCAATTGAATATCTTCTTTATTTTTTTTGGTTTAAAGTCGAAAATCGTATCGGAAGTTTTAACAGTAACAGCCGTGGTAACAGTCTTGAGGATCTGTTATTTTAAGTAACAGATATGTTTTATTGTTAGGAACAATTGTTATCTGTTATTTTTTAACAGTCTTTGCAAGTTCCTTGGTTATGGAAATCAGCAATGCAGTTGCTATATGTAATACTGGTATTCAGCTGTATCTGGTTAAACTGGAAGCCGACCTCAACATAGTTTTGAAAAAGCTAGATTGATTGAAATAACAAAAGTTACAAATTAAGTGCATGATAAAATGGGCAGTATATTTATAATATTGAAAGGTTATCATAAAATAGTAAATACAGTAATTACAGTGGGCATACTTATAACAAAACAACTAATGTTTAAACTAAATTAAAGAATACGATTTAAAAATGTTTTTTATTGCACTCAATCCAACCTCATACCGAATTTGTGCAAATTTTAAAAGAAATAACGAAATTCCGATATTAATATCGGAATTCCGATATTGAGATCTAATATCGGAAATCAGTATCGGAATTGAAAACCTTCCGATATTACATGCCCTAGTCGGGATCGATTCAATATGAATCGTTGTACAAAATAACGATATTCAATTGTAAGAGCCAGTCAACAGCGTGGATTTCAACGTTTACCTAATTTCCTTTGTTGGGCGTGGCCTTCAAATGATCCACGTGTGTGTGTCTCCGACACTCCGGTACCGCGGCACTGTGACGCGTCTGGTGAACTTCGTCTGCTCTGATTCGATTACTCGTCATGTGGTTCTATGCCACCCTCTTACATTAGATACTTGATCATTAGTAAGAGTACCTACACCGTTATTCCTTCCGCTGGTACGGAAAATATTTACGTGTTGAAGCTTTTACACGTCGAAACTATGACAAGTGAGAGTAGCGCTGGCGACTGTGTGACTCATTGTTTGAACACAACAAGTAACTGTTTGACAAGTGAGAGTAGCGCTGGCCACTGTGTGACTCATTGTTTGAACACAACAAGTAACTGTTTGACAAGTGAGAGTAGCGCTGGCCACTGTGTGACTCATTGTTTGAACACAACAAGTAACTGTTTGACAAGTGAGAGTAGCGCTGGCCACTGTGTGACTCATTGTTTGAACACAACAAGTAACTGTTTGACAAGTGAGAGTAGCGCTGGCCACTGTGTGACTCATTGTTTGAACACAACAAGTAATTGTTTGACAAGTGAGAGTAGCGCTGGCCACTGTGTGACTCATTGTTTGAACACAACAAGTAACTGTTTGACAAGTGAGAGTAGCGCTGGCCACTGTGTGACTCATTGTTTGAACACAACAAGTAACTGTTTGACAAGTGAGAGTAGCGCTGGCCACTGTGTGACTCATTGTTTGAACACAACAAGTAATTGTTTGACAAGTGAGAGTAGCGCTGGCCACTGTGTGACTCATTGTTTGAACACAACAAGTAACTGTTTGACAAGTGAGAGTAGCGCTGGCCACTGTGTGACTCATTGTTTGAACACAACAAGTAACTGTTTGACAAGTGAGAGTAGCGCTGGCCACTGTGTGACTCATTGTTTGAACACAACAAGTAATTGTTTGACAAGTGAGAGTAGCGCTGGCCACTGTGTGACTCATTGTTTGAACACAACAAGTAACTGTTTGACAAGTGAGACTAGCGCTGGCCACTGTGTGACTCATTGTTTGAACACAACAAGTAACTGTTTGACAAGTGAGAGTAGCGCTGGCCACTGTGTGACTCATTGTTTGAACACAACAAGTAACTGTTTGACAAGTGAGAGTAGCGCTGGCGACTGTGTGACTCATTGTTTGAACACAACAAGTAACTGTTTGACAAGTGAGAGTAGAGCTGGCCACTGTGTGACTCATTGTTTGAACACAACAAGTAACTGTTTGACAAGTGAGAGTAGCGCTGGCCACTGTGTGACTCATTGTTTGAACACAACAAGTAACTGTTTGACAAGTGAGAGTAGCGCTGGCCACTGTGTGACTCATTGTTTGAACACAACAAGTAACTGTTTGACAAGTGAGAGTAGCGCTGGCGACTGTGTGACTCATTGTTTGAACACAACAAGTAACTGTTTGCGAGAGCCGCGAGCGTCTGAGGATGGCACTTTGTTATACCAAGTGATGGTGATCTTGAAAGACATAAAGTCATAAAGCGAGAATTCCTGGGGAGGGCACAGTTAAGATCCGCCCAAAGTCCGTAGGTTTTTCAAGAAAACGTTTATGATGAAATATTTATAAGTATAATCATCATCAGCTTACAGTAGTCCAGAAAATGACTCAACTGGTTACCTTCGATTTTAGAATAATGATATTCTGCTTTATACGTAAAACAGAAACATAGCTCGAGTGTAGCAGTTCAAGGTAATAATGTTTGTACAACATAATGTGTAGTGATGGACTTATTTTTATAGACAACAGCGAGCTAATCGAGCGGTTCGTGTGGTGTGGGTGTCCGGGGGGAGAGCAGGGGTATTGTCTAAATGTCGCGCCTCTTGAGTAACGACAATTTTGTTTCTCATTAACCTTTGTGACAGTAGCCGGCAGCCGGCAGCGTGCCGAGCTTGTGCTCTACCAGAACTATCGCCTTCGGAGTGGCCGACCTGCGCGTCGCCGCGGCGCGCTTGGCGGAGGCAACCACATAGTGAAGCGGCACACGGTAGTATTTATTTATTTATTTATATATACTTTATTGTACACCACAAAAATATATAACGAAAGGAAAAAAAAAAACAAACACTACAAAATATACAATGGGCGGCCTTATTGCTTTCCGCGATCTCTTCCAGGCAACCTTGTAGTACAACTGTGATCTTATTTATAATGCTTCTGCCCCAAAAGCATCGTTACTCGTTACGAGTTGAATAAGACATTTCACAGATGTGGCCAATATGCCTATACATTAATTGAGATGCGCATTATTAATGTCATTAGACCAAGCGATAACTCGGGTGGCGGTTTTTTCGACACATCAAAGAGTTTTAGCATGTTGAAGAATGCATCAAACCGCATTGGCTACATAAGCGCTGTCTCATTCTATGCGCCGCACACGCCGACTAAGAATCACAAAGCACCGCTGTACCGTCCACCTTCATGTTGAACGTAGTGTAGTTGCATGTAACCCACACGTGCAGACAAACTTATAAGTGAACGTAGTGTAGTTGCATGTAACCCACACGTGCAGACAAACTTATAAGTGAACGTAGTGTAGTTGCATGTAACCCACACGTGCAGACAAACTTATAAGTGAACGTAGTGTAGTTGCATGTAACCCACACGTGCAGACAAACTTATAAGTGAACGTAGTGTAGTTGCATGTAACCCACACATGCCGACAAACTTAAAAGTTACTCGAATAACTCATTGTGTAATACCCAATGAACATTTAATTTCATTACACTGTAGAACCTTTACCACATCCTAAAAAAAGTTCTATAATGGTAAAATCAAACAGTTTTATGTGCCTGAACTAGGTCGTCCTGTGTTTCAGGCGAGGCAAGGCATAGTATTTCTAAATAATCACATACTTAAATATAAAAATCTAGTCATCTAATAGGTGTGTAAAAAGGTGTAAATACACAAAAAATAAATATAAAATCTTGATTCTTACAAAACCTAACTTAGCTAAACTTAATTAGTACAAATACAATTTTTATTTAAGTACAACTAATAATTTCTCTTTATCTTCATAGGACATACTTTGAAGAGCTTCTTTGAGAGTTCTTTTACAATTATTATAATTAAGTGAATAAATTTTGGCTCTCGCATTTAGTCTGTTATAAAGTAATGGTCCTAGGAAGACAAAAAATTTGGCTGCAAAAGCATGTTTTGTACTTTTTCTAGGGCAAACTATGTCTTTCTGTCTCTTTTTAGTAAATTCAGTGCTGTAGGGGAGACGGCCACCTGCGGACACGGCCACCTGCGGAGTGTCAGTGTCCGAGCAACACCGCGGCCGCCGGGGCCGCTACTGTAGTCATACAGTAGCTAATGGTAGAGAGCACACACACGGCCACCTGCGGAGTGTCAGTGTCCGAGCAACACCGCGGCCGCCGGGGCCGCTGGGGCTGTTCGCTCGGCCCTAATGTGGAAGTAATCCCGCGAGTATAAATAAGCGAGCACATACTAAACTTGTACTGAAGGCTCCTCCGCATAAGCTTTGATAGAGGCAGTCGAGATTAGGGCATGAATCTCGGAATATCGTAATCTCGGAACGTAAGTTCCGATATTACAATTCCGATACTGAGTGATCCAATATCGGAATATCAATATTGGATTTTTTTTCTTCTATATTTTGAGTTTTAAACTAAACCTATATTTTAGATCCTTGTGTAGCGCCGAGCGCGACAGCGCGCTGCCGTATTCCCGTCGCCAGCTCGCTAAGCATGCGATTCAAGAACAATAATAGTGTTATCTGTCTCAATCGGAACGGTCAATTCGGATTTTCCATCTGGAATTTCTCAGTAGCAGTCTAGAGTCTGGATTACAGCCCGACTGATGGCAATAGGCTTGTCCCTTTTTACATGGAACTGGAGCAAAACTGGTGAAATGTGGGTGTACTATAGCCTAACACTTCGAAGAATACACGCATGATTTGTTAAGTTATTTTAAGTACCAAAAAGTAACTAAATATGTGTGAGATTAGGCAATAATATTGAAGGATGACCATAAAATGGCACGTTAAGCAGTTGGTACTGGCTGTCATTCATAGTAGAGATGGGTTTTAACAGGTTAAACACGATATCTGATATCACTGTTACTGTTACAAAAAAATAACAGCCTGTTATTTTTGTAGGAACCATAAATACGTATTGAAATCGCAATTGAATATCTTCTTTATTTTTTTTGGTTTAAAGTCGAAAATCGTATCGGAAGTTTTAACAGTAACAGCCGTGGTAACAGTCTTGAGGATCTGTTATTTTAAGTAACAGATATGTTTTATTGTTAGGAACAATTGTTATCTGTTATTTTTTAACAGTCTTTGCAAGTTCCTTGGTTATGGAAATCAGCAATGCAGTTGCTATATGTAATACTGGTATTCAGCTGTATCTGGTTAAACTGGAAGCCGACCTCAACATAGTTTTGAAAAAGCTAGATTGATTGAAATAACAAAAGTTACAAATTAAGTGCATGATAAAATGGGCAGTATATTTATAATATTGAAAGGTTATCATAAAATAGTAAATACAGTAATTACAGTGGGCATACTTATAACAAAACAACTAATGTTTAAACTAAATTAAAGAATACGATTTAAAAATGTTTTTTATTGCACTCAATCCAACCTCATACCGAATTTGTGCAAATTTTAAAAGAAATAACGAAATTCCGATATTAATATCGGAATTCCGATATTGAGATCTAATATCGGAAATCAGTATCGGAATTGAAAACCTTCCGATATTACATGCCCTAGTCGGGATCGATTCAATATGAATCGTTGTACAAAATAACGATATTCAATTGTAAGAGCCAGTCAACAGCGTGGATTTCAACGTTTACCTAATTTCCTTTGTTGGGCGTGGCCTTCAAATGATCCACGTGTGTGTGTCTCCGACACTCCGGTACCGCGGCACTGTGACGCGTCTGGTGAACTTCGTCTGCTCTGATTCGATTACTCGTCATGTGGTTCTATGCCACCCTCTTACATTAGATACTTGATCATTAGTAAGAGTACCTACACCGTTATTCCTTCCGCTGGTACGGAAAATATTTACGTGTTGAAGCTTTTACACGTCGAAACTATGACAAGTGAGAGTAGCGCTGGCGACTGTGTGACTCATTGTTTGAACACAACAAGTAACTGTTTGACAAGTGAGAGTAGCGCTGGCCACTGTGTGACTCATTGTTTGAACACAACAAGTAACTGTTTGACAAGTGAGAGTAGCGCTGGCCACTGTGTGACTCATTGTTTGAACACAACAAGTAACTGTTTGACAAGTGAGAGTAGCGCTGGCCACTGTGTGACTCATTGTTTGAACACAACAAGTAACTGTTTGACAAGTGAGAGTAGCGCTGGCCACTGTGTGACTCATTGTTTGAACACAACAAGTAATTGTTTGACAAGTGAGAGTAGCGCTGGCCACTGTGTGACTCATTGTTTGAACACAACAAGTAACTGTTTGACAAGTGAGAGTAGCGCTGGCCACTGTGTGACTCATTGTTTGAACACAACAAGTAACTGTTTGACAAGTGAGAGTAGCGCTGGCCACTGTGTGACTCATTGTTTGAACACAACAAGTAATTGTTTGACAAGTGAGAGTAGCGCTGGCCACTGTGTGACTCATTGTTTGAACACAACAAGTAACTGTTTGACAAGTGAGAGTAGCGCTGGCCACTGTGTGACTCATTGTTTGAACACAACAAGTAACTGTTTGACAAGTGAGAGTAGCGCTGGCCACTGTGTGACTCATTGTTTGAACACAACAAGTAATTGTTTGACAAGTGAGAGTAGCGCTGGCCACTGTGTGACTCATTGTTTGAACACAACAAGTAACTGTTTGACAAGTGAGACTAGCGCTGGCCACTGTGTGACTCATTGTTTGAACACAACAAGTAACTGTTTGACAAGTGAGAGTAGCGCTGGCCACTGTGTGACTCATTGTTTGAACACAACAAGTAACTGTTTGACAAGTGAGAGTAGCGCTGGCGACTGTGTGACTCATTGTTTGAACACAACAAGTAACTGTTTGACAAGTGAGAGTAGAGCTGGCCACTGTGTGACTCATTGTTTGAACACAACAAGTAACTGTTTGACAAGTGAGAGTAGCGCTGGCCACTGTGTGACTCATTGTTTGAACACAACAAGTAACTGTTTGACAAGTGAGAGTAGCGCTGGCCACTGTGTGACTCATTGTTTGAACACAACAAGTAACTGTTTGACAAGTGAGAGTAGCGCTGGCGACTGTGTGACTCATTGTTTGAACACAACAAGTAACTGTTTGCGAGAGCCGCGAGCGTCTGAGGATGGCACTTTGTTATACCAAGTGATGGTGATCTTGAAAGACATAAAGTCATAAAGCGAGAATTCCTGGGGAGGGCACAGTTAAGATCCGCCCAAAGTCCGTAGGTTTTTCAAGAAAACGTTTATGATGAAATATTTATAAGTATAATCATCATCAGCTTACAGTAGTCCAGAAAATGACTCAACTGGTTACCTTCGATTTTAGAATAATGATATTCTGCTTTATACGTAAAACAGAAACATAGCTCGAGTGTAGCAGTTCAAGGTAATAATGTTTGTACAACATAATGTGTAGTGATGGACTTATTTTTATAGACAACAGCGAGCTAATCGAGCGGTTCGTGTGGTGTGGGTGTCCGGGGGGAGAGCAGGGGTATTGTCTAAATGTCGCGCCTCTTGAGTAACGACAATTTTGTTTCTCATTAACCTTTGTGACAGTAGCCGGCAGCCGGCAGCGTGCCGAGCTTGTGCTCTACCAGAACTATCGCCTTCGGAGTGGCCGACCTGCGCGTCGCCGCGGCGCGCTTGGCGGAGGCAACCACATAGTGAAGCGGCACACGGTAGTATTTATTTATTTATTTATATATACTTTATTGTACACCACAAAAATATATAACGAAAGGAAAAAAAAAAACAAACACTACAAAATATACAATGGGCGGCCTTATTGCTTTCCGCGATCTCTTCCAGGCAACCTTGTAGTACAACTGTGATCTTATTTATAATGCTTCTGCCCCAAAAGCATCGTTACTCGTTACGAGTTGAATAAGACATTTCACAGATGTGGCCAATATGCCTATACATTAATTGAGATGCGCATTATTAATGTCATTAGACCAAGCGATAACTCGGGTGGCGGTTTTTTCGACACATCAAAGAGTTTTAGCATGTTGAAGAATGCATCAAACCGCATTGGCTACATAAGCGCTGTCTCATTCTATGCGCCGCACACGCCGACTAAGAATCACAAAGCACCGCTGTACCGTCCACCTTCATGTTGAACGTAGTGTAGTTGCATGTAACCCACACGTGCAGACAAACTTATAAGTGAACGTAGTGTAGTTGCATGTAACCCACACGTGCAGACAAACTTATAAGTGAACGTAGTGTAGTTGCATGTAACCCACACGTGCAGACAAACTTATAAGTGAACGTAGTGTAGTTGCATGTAACCCACACGTGCAGACAAACTTATAAGTGAACGTAGTGTAGTTGCATGTAACCCACACATGCCGACAAACTTAAAAGTTACTCGAATAACTCATTGTGTAATACCCAATGAACATTTAATTTCATTACACTGTAGAACCTTTACCACATCCTAAAAAAAGTTCTATAATGGTAAAATCAAACAGTTTTATGTGCCTGAACTAGGTCGTCCTGTGTTTCAGGCGAGGCAAGGCATAGTATTTCTAAATAATCACATACTTAAATATAAAAATCTAGTCATCTAATAGGTGTGTAAAAAGGTGTAAATACACAAAAAATAAATATAAAATCTTGATTCTTACAAAACCTAACTTAGCTAAACTTAATTAGTACAAATACAATTTTTATTTAAGTACAACTAATAATTTCTCTTTATCTTCATAGGACATACTTTGAAGAGCTTCTTTGAGAGTTCTTTTACAATTATTATAATTAAGTGAATAAATTTTGGCTCTCGCATTTAGTCTGTTATAAAGTAATGGTCCTAGGAAGACAAAAAATTTGGCTGCAAAAGCATGTTTTGTACTTTTTCTAGGGCAAACTATGTCTTTCTGTCTCTTTTTAGTAAATTCAGTGCTGTAGGGGAGGGCTGCGTGTTGTTTTAATACAATGCTCATTATGAATAACTGTCGAGCTGTTAGTACTTCACAGGATTCATAGAGTAGGTTAGTGGGAAAAAGGAAAGGGCGGCAAGTAGACACCTTGAGAATTGCTCTTTGGGCTCTCTCGGTAGGTAGTAGCAAACTTTTACCTGCTCCATCCCAAGAGGTAATGCAGTAAGTCAAAATTGACTGACAGAGAGCAAAGTAAACTCGCCTAATTAATTTTGGGTCTGCAATATAACGTAGTTTTTTGAAAACGAAAATTAGCTTACGCATTCTATTACTTAAAGCTTCTATGTGCTGTTTAAAAGATAGGGTTTCATCTATTATAATTCCCAGATATTTTATTTTATTAGTTATATTAATATTGGGGCACGTGAGTAAGCAATCTGCAGGGACCATACAACAGTGAGCATACATCGTTGAGGGCAAAACAGATGTTGGTTTGCGCATTGAAAACTTAATATAATTTGTCTTAGCCGCATTTAGTGTTAGTGAGTTATGTTGAAGCCACTTATTTACAATATTGAAACCGTGTTGCGCAAACTTGTAGACTTCATGTTCCGATTCAGCAGAAAAAAGGAGGGCAGTGTCGTCAGCGTACGATATTATAGTGCCGTGCTCTAGGTTTAGTTTACAAAGGTCATTTATGTATATCAAGAATAGAGTAGGTCCTAAAATACTTCCTTGGGGAACACCAAAGGACGTGTTTTTTTCGTCTGCGCTGAGAACATTGCCAATCTTTACGCACTGAGTTCGGTCTTCTAAATAACTTTTGAGAAGTTTCAGTTGAATGCCTCTTATGCCAACTGGCTCAAGCTTGCGCAACAGAATAGGAATGGAGACTGTGTCAAAAGCCTTGGCGAGGTCCAGGAAAACTCCTACTGTGTGGTTACCCATGTCAAGTTCCTGGGCTAGAAAGTCAGTCAGATGATGTACGGCATCGGCAGTTGAAACTTTAGGTCTAAATCCATATTGACGCTCCGATAAAATTGATTTATCCTCCAGATATTTAAACAATCTTTTATTTATTATCTTTTCCAAAATTTTTGACATAGAAGGCAGTAAAGAAATAGGTCTATAATTTGTTACTTGCTGTTTACTGCCTGTTTTGTATACAGGGACAATAACTGCTTTTTTGAGGCACTCGGGAAAAATACCCAAAGAAAGGCACTTTCGAAAAATATAAGTCAGTGGTGGTACTAAAATATTCTTGAATTGTTTGATGATTTTATTCGATATGTTATCCCAACCAACTGCACAGTCGTCTTTCAAAGTCATGATTATTCGTTCTACCTCATTTTCGTCAGTATCTAGCAGTGTGAAGGGTGAAGTATGAAGAATGGTGACCCAGACGTGATTTAAAAAAATACGGTTCCGTACTGTACTGTAACGCGCGAGTGCAATTGCGTTAATACAGACTTAGACTTTTTTTAGTGTTTACTGTGGTTTTTTTTACGAAATTGCGAGATGACCAACCCTAACGTGCTGCTGGCGCCGCACCTGATAGCGTCTAGGCTCCTCAGCAAGCTGCTCCAAGTTATATCGTAGACCAGCACCAGTCGCCAGAGACGGGGGCGATCACCATCAACTCCCGCATCGCCGACTTCTGGTCAGCGCGCCCGTGCCTATGGTTCCTCCAGTTCGAGGCCATAATCGGTGCACAAAAAACCGGTGACTTACTTACATAAATACCAACTATAAACTCCATAGGTTTAGGTAGTTAAAGAAGGGTAAACAAACAAAAACACGTGACTCATAGATGGTAAACCTTCTATTCCAAATGTTAAAATCATATTATATAGAGTCACATATTAATACGCTCTATTCTGAATCTGAATCTGATGAACTATCTGTCACATGAATAATAAAGCGTTCAGTGGTATCATCAATTATTTTGTCTAATTTAAACATTTTCTGGCAGTTACGCCGCTTATGACTAACACTATCTCCGTTAGAGTAGGTTTTTTTAAAAACACGACAATATAGATCTCATCCCGCTGATTCCGAATCAAGTATTAACTCATTTTTCATAAAAGTGCGAGTTACGGTTGAACGAGTTAGGAGGGCAGAATTATGGATTGTTCTCACACTAATATGTCAACTTATAACGTAGTTATCGTTAGGTACCACTTATAGAAATGTTTAAGTTAACTCATAAGTTTAAAACCTTTTAATGTATTTTAATTTTTAACCAAATGTCTATACATAGTTTAAGCATGCGCGTAGTTTCGTTTTTATATATTCTAAATGCCTCTTGTTAGCGTAGGGTCTTATTGTATAATTTAAGTTAGGTATAGTTATACACTTTACACCACATCTTTTTATTTGCAATGTCTTTACAATTGTTTTTACACTGTACTCATTGATATTTTGATAGTCATTTTTTGCCTCTTTTTAAATTTTCTTTATCAAAGGGGGGAGGACATAGGACATGTAGTTGTATGTAACCCACACATGCAAACAAACTTGTGAACTCAAGTACCTATGACGTCTCACGTCCGTTAGTTCGAATTCAGCAATCGACAGTCGGTCACTAGCCGCCACTCGCATCACTTGCGTCATTTTATAATCATCCTCATCTTAGTTTTGTTGTTTATAAACCGTGTTTAGTTATAGTAACTTTATTTTTAAACTCATTGTGTAATACCCAATGAACATTTAATTTCATTATACTATCGAACCTATGCCACATCCTTACAAAAGTTCTTTATTAGTTAACGCACTGACTTTGTAGCAAAACTTTTGAAGCTGAGCACATTTATAGGGTGGTCTTTTCTCCATACATAAAGTCATAATTCGAGGTTCGGCTCTCGTCTATTTCCTCCTCCAATATTGGACCAATTTGAAAGATATTTTATAAATTGAATAAGAAGGATATTTACTGTGCCGTGAAGTGTGAAGCGACCCTTCGATGTGGATTGGACTCGGCAAGACATACGAATTGTTGCTCGATTGCTTCTCCGATCGCAGTAATACAGGGTGCAAGTTGTGACGACGTGTTGTAGCTACAGGACGGTCTTAGGAGACTGTCCTTAACATCTAGAGGAATTGCTAACTACATTCATAGATTTTGGAAAACTTGTACATTTAGTTAGAAAAACGTTAATTCTTACACCTTATTTTTATGATGGCAATCGATGCATGTTCGAATAACGATTCAAAGACATCTTTTGGACCAACTGACCAACTGATCTTTCCTTACTAATTTACTTGCTATCAAATCTTTCTTTGCATCATTCTGAGCCCTTTGTAACCTGTACTTAAATTCTAAAGGATAATCATCAAAATTATACAAAGGTTCATAGTGTTGAACCACCTTTAAGACTACTTGGTAACCTGCAAACTTTACCATAAACCAACTCATAAGGAGTATATTTTATCACAGTATTAACTGTTGTGTTATAAGAAAAACACCAATACGGTATCCATGAACTCCATGACGATGGACTGTTATCTCTTTGCATTCTCAAATATGCTCCTAAAGTTTTATGAACATTCTCCAAAGATCCTATACTCTCATGATGATATGATGTTGATAAGATTTTATTGATATCTAAAATATTACATAGCTCAACCATCACTTTTGAAATGAACTGACTAACTGAGGTTAGAGTACTTAGAAAAGTCACAAATCACTTTTCCCACAAGTAAGTACCTACATTTCATAGTGTTCGATCATCTTATCCCCGATCTTTTACGACGTTTGCTATTAATTATTTTTAAAAAGACGTTCATCGTCTGCCTAGTCTTTTCCCAACTGCGTAAGGGTCATTTTTTAATCTAACTATCTTAACTTATCTCTGTATGCAGTAGAATACCGTACAGTATTTTACATGGAGCGATTTCCTATCTGCAGGCGTAGCATGAGCACCGTTTTGTCGACGGAAGAGTAGACAAAAATGACGTTTCCTGTAGACAGTAGACAGTACGAGACGGCAGCAAAATAGAAAGAGTCAACTGCACTTTTTACGAAATTCACTCTTTAACATAATTCGACTCAGAATTCTTTGTTTTATCATAGGATTTATCGGTTGTCAGTGTGATTTTGACAGTAAGGATAGAAAACTTTCTTCCGAAATAGTCTACTTATAAAAAGACCTAGACAAAGATCGTTAGAAACGAAAAAACCAGCTGTCATGGCGGAACGTTTCCGGTTTCGTCAAAGAAGGCAGAAAGACGACGAAAATATAACTCAATACCTAACCGAGATTAAAAAACTGTCGAAAACCTGTGAGTTTGGCGGGAATTTTGAGGAAAATCTGCGGGATCAGCTGGTGTGCGGAGTTAGGAGTGACGTCATCAGACAAAGGTTATTTGCAGAGGACAGTCTGACGTACTCAGGGGCGGTGAAATTGGCTTGTGGGTTGGAAGCGGCAGAGCGAGATGCGGCCGTGGTTGAAAATAAAGTAAGCGCGGAGGTACCAGCCAACGTACACGCGTTAAGGACGAAACGTGGGCGTGATCAGCGCGGGAGTCGCGAGCGCGTTGCGCCGGACACGGGCAAAGGACGGACGCGGGCGGCTGGCGCGGGCATACCACAGACGAGTGCCGCTATAAGAATTTTATATGCAGTAAATGCAAGCAGAGTGGGCATTTGAGACGCGTGTGTCCTCAGTCACGGTCGGGCACAGGAAAAGGAAAAAGGCGCGGAGTGAACCACGTCGAGGCTACCGGGAGCGAGCAGCCGGGTGGACTAGGAGGCGATTCTAGTTCGGACGAGCTAGAAGAAGAATTACACCAACTGTGTTTGAACGGATATACCCCGGTAAGCTTATCATTGCAGATTGATGACACCGTTATCAAGATGGAGATAGATACAGGCTCAGCTGTTTCATGTATAAGTAAGAAAACATATGATAGGTATTTTAGTACTAGATCAATTGAGCCATTTAACTTAGTGTTAAAGTTTTATGATGGTAGCAATATCAAGCCATTAGGTGTAATAAGACCAAAAGTTCAGTACAAAGGAAAAGTTAAATATTTAGAACTATTTGTGATCAAGGGAGGTACAACTTCTTTATTAGGCCGGCAATGGTTATCCGAAATGGAAATAAAAATACCTCCATTTCAACAAGCAATTAATTATGGCAATATTTTAAAAACAAAATCTGATACTGCTAATGTTTTGTTAAATAGGTATAAAGAGTTATTCAGCGGCGGATTGGGACGGTACACAGGCGGTAAGGCAACACTCCAGTTGCGGGAGGGGGCGACCCCCGTGTAATGCCGGGCGCGGCCGCTGCCTTACGCTCTGAAGGGACAAGTCGATGCGGAGCTGGATGCGATGCTGCGCGCGGGCATCATCGAGCCCGTCGAGTGCTCAGACTGGGCGACACCTTTGGTACCGGTACGTAAAGCTGACGGTGGACTCCGTATCTGTGCCGATTATAAAGTGACGTTAAATCCTGTCTTACTGGTCAATAGGTATCCGCTACCGAAGATAGACGATATGTTAGTGAGCATAAACGGGGCTACGTACTTTTCGAAAATTGATTTATCCCAGGCCTATAATCAGATAGAATTGGATGATACTAGAGATTTAACAGTAATAAACACACATAGGGGTCTGTTTAAATATAATAGACTCGTGTTTGGGTTGTTTTCGAGTCCGGGTATCTTCCAGCGGATTATTCGCAAGCATCGCTATAATCGTAAGATTCGAAAATTATCTAAAGAAGTACGTGTTCTTCGGCAGCAAATGGTTCGCAAGGACAGCGATTACCGCGTGAGTAGAAATACTAATAATTATGACAACGATGTCATCTCACTTATGTCCGACTCCGGTGTTAATGAAAATCATTACGAACAAATGCTTGATGTTGAATCTGATAATATTAGTGCACGTGGCGATGAAAATTTACGAATGTTAGTGCACATGGCGATAAAGATTTTACGTTAACTTTTGAAACTAAACTGAAGGAACCTTCGGTGCCTAAGACTTCTGAAAAATATTTAAAGTTGCTATGTGATTTACAACATTTAAATAAAAGCGAATGGGACGGAATTAGGTATACAGACACTCAAAAATTGTACAATTATTCACCGGGCTATACAGATATTGAAATGAATGAAGAAGTTAAACCTTATGATTCTCCTCGTCACCTCATATATGCTGATACAAAGAGTATTAAACCACTTGAGAGCTGATAGACCGATTTCGCCTAGACATACGACTCACCACTGCGGGCCGGGGGACGCAAAAATTACAGCGGTTGTGATTGGCTGATGCAACAATGTCAGGACGAAAGTCCCAAACATAGTGATGCACAAGTCAGTTTTGCAACAATAATATCGATTACGATAAAATCGACGTCGGCGTCGATTCGACGATTTTCTAATTGAACAATAAGGAATTAATTGAAATTCCACTTATGAGAATTTATTGTTCTATCCGAAAGGAAATGCTATTACTTATTTTTAATCTGCTGTGAAATGCCTTGAACAAACAACGCTATATTTGGAATAAAATTTTCTCTGTTAACTGCATTAATCCACTTTTCTTTAAGTTACAGAATATTCAAACCCGACACGGAACAAAAGTTGCACGATATCTCGATTAAATTACGAAGCAATTAAGACAGAGTTAGAAAACACAGACTTCTCAGATATTTACAAAATTAAAGACGCAAATACTGCTATGACTACACTGATTACAAAGATATCAACTGCAATTACCAAACATACAAAGCATATCAACATACCGAGAAAACGAAGAGCGCTTAAACCGTGGATAACTCCAGGGTTTCTAAAATGTATAAAACATCGAGATAAACTGCACGTAAAAACTAAGAAGTCACCAGACAATTTAATACTACATGTAACTTATACGCGTTATCGAAATTTCTGCAATATGCTACTGCGAAAATTAAAGAGAACTTATGAAAACACTGAACTTGAAAAATCTAGGAATAACCCTAAAGCATTGTGGAAAACCATTAAGGAAATAACCAATACTAGTAAAATATGCTCTAGTCCTGATGAACTGCTCAAAATATGTGAGAGTCCTGCATCTTCCCTCAACAATGTCTGTTCTTTCTTCAGCAATATAGGTAAAAACATGGCTGCAAAAATAATTAACGACCCAAATAAAGCCCCTTCAGCCTGCGATACCATTCATGCTGGTGATGATAAGACACTGAGGCCGCCTGTCAATTCACTCGTTATACAAAAAGTTGACGAATGCGACATAGACAGTATTATACTACAGATGCGCCATGACTGTGCTGTGGGCTGGGATGGTATATCTTCCTCGCTCCTTAAGTCATGTCGTCATATTTTGGTATCGCCGCTAACATATATCTGCAACCTTTGCATTGAGAGGGGAGTTTTTCCAGATTCTCTGAAGAGGGCCATAGTCCATCCAATCTTTAAGGGCGGGGACAGAGGCTGTGTCGATAATTATAGGCCTATATCAGTACTGTCATCGCTCTCTAAGATCCTTGAGAAGATTCTTAACCAAAATATTAGAAGCTTTCTCGATAAATACAATATTATAGCGGATAACCAGTACGGCTTCCGGTCTGGTGTCTCCACTGAAGACGCTGTATTGGATCTAACGCAATCTATTGCCAAATCCCTGGACAGTAGAACAAAGTGCCTTGGTATATTCTTGGACCTCTCAAAAGCCTTCGACACCGTTTCTGTTCCCAAACTAATCTCCAAGCTGGAGTATCTGGGTGTACGTGGCATAGCTCTGGAAATTTTTAAAGGCTACTTGAGGAATCGCACCCAGCAGGTAAAGATTGGCTCCAGCTACAGTTACGAAGAGGTTGTGCTGTACGGTGTCCCCCAGGGTAGCATTTTAGGCCCCACACTTTTTCAAATATACATAGATGACCTCTGTAGAATGTCATTGCCAGCTTGTAGGATCTATGCAAATGCTGATGACACAGCGATTCTGGTTGATAGGATCTCGTGGGAAGATGTGAAACGGAAGGCGGAATCTGCACTGTCTTCAATGATGAACTGGCTTGACGTAAATCTGCTAACATTAAATTTAAATAAAACCTATTACTTACCCTTTGCAATCCGGTGCAACACCAAACCTACAAGTAGTTTTACGATAACGGCTCACTCATGCCAGAATCCGCTAATATCGTGTTCATGCCCCTCCATTGCTAGAGCTGTTAGTGTTAAATACTTGGGTGTGGGTGTCCTATTAGTATTACTTGCAAGTTTGTAGAAATATTGTGTTATCGTACGTATACTTTAATGTTTGTAAATATGTGAGCACCATGTACCTATCACATACTTAATTTATTTATTCTCCATTTTTAATTTTTAATTCTTTTTACCTATTGTAATTGTATTCTCGGTGCATCGTCTTCACATGTAATTATATAATTGATGTACCTATACCAAATATTGTATAACATTTTTTTTAAAAGAGTAACGGTGGAGTTTCTTGCCCATTCTTCTCCATACGAAAACTACCTTTTGGAAGGGGCAACTAGAACCAGTTCTATTTCTATGTATTTGACGTTCAAAAGTGCCTTTAATGTGCCTACTTGAAATAAATTATTTGACTTTGACTTTGACTTTGTGCACATAGACGATGGACTAAAATGGGACAAACAACTCGATACACTGACTACTCGAACACTTCGTCTTATTCACATTTTCAAATCTCTCCGAGAATCCGCCAGTACTGACATTCTCAAAATGGTATACTTCACACTATGCCAATCGATTATTGGCTACTGTATAACTGTATGGGGTGGAGCAGCAAAGACTTATCTTCTGCGAGCGGAAAGGTCACAAAGGGCTGTCCTTAAAGTTATGTTGAGGAAACCCTACAGATACCCTACAACCCAAGTAACACATTCGCGTCTAAAAACGGACTATTAGACATCTAATAGAATTTAATTTTATTGTGTGCCTTAAGAGTAAAATATCTCCCAAGTTATATTCAAGAACGCTTATAGACACAGTTTAGTAAAAGTGGGCACAACCTTATCACCTCTCATAAGAATGAGTTAAGAAAACATGAATAGATAGAGATAAGAGTTGTAAATTTTCAAATTGTCTGTAGAGATTTTTCTACTGTCTCACTAAACGTTTTATAGACCACACATTTTACTAGTAGATAGCTTAAAGATAAAGTTGAGACCCTTAAAGAAGTTTTTACTCGTCAAGTTTTTAAACCAAAATTAACTCAAGACTAACAACTTTAAGTAACATTTGATTTGTAACAGACAACAACAGATAATGGCGCAGAACTTACAAGAGTTTTTTATACTTAGTATTGCATCATGGCGTAACAAATATCTTTTTTCATATATTACTTGTGTTTTAGCTAGTTATTAAAACAAGCAAAACTATATGCGATTGAAATTCTATCGTCGAATATTATGTAAAACTCTCTTAAAATAAAAGCGCCCGCTGTAAATGTAAGATTTAATATTTTTTTTACCAAATATGAATATTATTTATTATAAGATTTTTTTTTAAATTGCATTTTAATGATTAAAATACTCATTTTATTCAAATTGTAGTAATTTTAACCATATTTAATGTTTAATTAGACATAATTGAATGATAAAAACAGAAAAATAAGCATTAAAATATGTAACGAAAATCATTTGAAGCAAAAATAGGCAATAAAAATGGCGTTAAGATAAAATTTACTAGACAAACGAATTTAATAGAACAAATACTCTAGAGAATTTTCTGTAGTATGGCTCTAGCTCTATGACAAGAATAATTTCACTTGCTACATACTAAACTATCTAGTAAAAGAATAAACAGATTTATGAGTGGTTTAAGATTACCTAGTAACTGTCATCTCTGTATTCCTTTTTATCTTCTCACAGTATTTCTAGACGTTCATCAGTGAACCATGTAATTTGATGTGTTGTGAACGGTGGACCATTTTATGCAGTAACAGAGCAATCTAATTAATCAATTCAAGAGGGTAATTAAAAGATATTCTTTCTGTTTTATATAATGACAGTGTGAATAATATCTTGTGAGATTATTCTTCAGCCCGTGATGCCAGTATTCGCCATTACCGATTTTTTTTATTTCAATCGTTCTTGGACTCTGCAGCAATGTTCTTGGATCCTTTGGTAGGGTATCGGGTTGAAAATTATTTATTATTTGAAATACTTCCTTCAAGGCTATGTGAGATAAAGCATGAGTTGCTGACCACTGGCGCAGATCCCCTTTGAGGCAATTAGATCGACTTTCGTCGTCGTCATTTATATTGTTTTCATCAGAATCGGACTGCTCACTTACATAATTTTGTGATGTTGTAGGGGACACTGCAAATTTAGTTGTATCTTCTGTCGAAGAACAATTTCCCGCGTTTTGGAGAAAGTTACTAGATTCTGAATCTGAATGATTTTGTAACTCTTCTTCATTTTTCTTCCTTTTTAAATATTTGCTGATTTTTCGACGAAAGCCACCAGACCTTTTAATTTTTTTTACTGTCTCCATTGCATAAAATCATCCAATTCAAATATTTAATACAAATTGCACTTAATTAAGCTATTTTTAGGAAAAAAAACACTGAAAATACGTTTTCACTATCAGTTTTATAGACAAACTGAAAAATATCTATTAAAGTATTTTATCTAGACTTAAGTCTCTTTATAGACAAAGATAAGAGTACCAATAGCTAAAACAGAATGTTTTATCTCATCTTATCTATAAAATTACTTCAAGTTAGGTACCTTTAGGCTATATTAACTATTTGTAGAGCATTTTATCTTAAAACATTCAATATACCTATAAACGTACTTAAAATAAGTGTGCTATAGAACAAATGCTCTAAAAATAATCGAGCTTGAGAAAAAAAACTCTATAAGAATACATTTTCTTTATTGAAACCATCTTTAGAAAGCCCCGATCTAAAGATTAACCATGAATAGACTGTCAATAGACAGATTTGTTTTAAACCTCCAAGACTGTGTTACTTGGGAACGCAGCTTTACGCTGATTGCAAAGTACTGACGGTCCGGCAGCTCTTTGTTCTCCGATCTGTCCTGAGGATACATGCCCGTTTGCCGCCATCTGATCCAAGCAAGCGTACATATGTTCCCCCAGGTGTACAGTACAAAACCTCATTTGCACGACGCCAATACTATGTCTTAAGCCATCAAGTCTTTAAAAAAATTCAGAAAGAACTAGACATAATAGACCTAAATAAATTTAACGTAAAATCAAAAACATCGGACTGGCTCATACTGCAGGACTATATGAAAACAGAATCTTTGCTATCATACATCGCTTGACTTATAAAAACACAAACCGCACAAATACTCAAATACACATACACACGTACATCGGCACACACTTACACTCCCTTCCCACACACACTCATGTTACACACACCTCAACACTCACACATATTTGATTAAAACATATTAATATAGGCACCTACATTTAGAATAGTCAATCGACACACTTTCACTCTTGTAAACTTGTTCTATTAAATTTCAATTCTGGCCGATCACTGTCTCTTAAGATACAGGTCTCCTAGTTTAAGAGACAGGGTTCATTATTATTTTGTATGCATAGACTTTTTTTTCTTTTTTTTGTAGCTAAATCTTCTGTGCACAAAACTAAATTATATGCTTTTTGTATTGTATTTTTGTCACCTTGTTTTGAACTGTGTCTGTGTCTGTTATTCGGATAAATAAACAATTTTTATTTTATTTATTTTTATTTTTTATTTTGAAATCTAAAATGTAAACATTAATTAATTAATTAATTAATTAATTCATTTATTTAACAGATCATACAATCCAAAATAATCATTCACAGTTATGTTAAAATCACCACCAATAAAATCAAAATCATTATCATTAATAATAATACAATAATCAATAAAAAATAAATTAAAAGAAACATTATTTCAAAGCACGGTTTGAAGGAAATACTTGTGTCCTGGTCCAGTGTCTTAGTATTAGACCTTCCGCCCTATCGGCCACAGTGATCAAGAGGCTGTTGGCGCTGCCCCGCACCCGCCGCATCAGGGAGCCGACACGCTTTCGCATGATTGCATAAAAGTCGTCTATACGTGCCTCTGCGAACATCCCTGACGCGCTACAGTGTCGTGGCAACCCCAACAGCGCCCTGTAGGCGTTGTTGTACTGGACACGTAAGGCGCTGTAAGCTCTCTGTGTGTAGTTGACCCATAGACTGCAGGTGTAAAAAGATTGGCAGAATGCCCTAAACAGAGTGGTTTTTACACCCCTTGAGCATTTTGCAAACCTACGGATCAACATATTGCTCCTGACAGACAGCGCCCTACGTTCCCTCTCCATGTCAACATTATCCGTCTGCGTTGCAGTGACCCAATGCCCCAGATATTTAAAAGATTTTGCCCATCGTAACTCAGTCCCACAGAGTGTGACAGGTGGCACTTCGCGATAGTCTCTAGTGCCTGCCTTGAACAACAGACACTCACTCTTTTTTGCATTATATCTGAGGCCGAGGGCCTCCGCATACCGCTCACAAACAGACATGAGTCTCCTTAGGGCGCTGATCGATGGGGCCAACAGCACCATGTCATCGGCGTAACTTATGTTATTGACGAGTGTTCCGTCAATGGAACAGCCTACCATAGTGCTGCTGAGCTCACGAATCAGCCGATCCACGTACAAACAGAAGAGCTTCGGCGAAGTCAGACCTCCCTGTCTGACCCCGCATTCCAGTCCGTACGGATCGGATAGCGAGCCTGCCCATTTCACCGCATTAGTCTGATGGCCGTACCAATACCTAAACAACTCAATCGTCTCACCCGGAAGTGTTGTATCATCATACAGCTTCTTCCATAGAACACCATAGGACACCAGATCGAAGGCTTTTGAAAGATCAAGAAAACACGCGCACACAGGGGTTTTCCTGTCCGTGTAGTATCTGACAGTGTGCTTGAGACAAAGAACAGCGTGCTCTGTTGAAAGACCCGCTCTAAAGCCAAATTGGGCGTCGTGAAGCGACAGATGTTTATTTAATTGCTTATCAAGCACACTGTCCAAAACCTTGGCAATAATCGTAGCCAACGATATGGGCCTATAGTTATTTATGTCAGACGAATCACCAGTTCGATTTTTTATAATCGGAACAACTAAGGTTTTCATTAGATCTTCTGGCAGATACGTATGAGAAAAGCAGAAGTTGAAAAACATTGCCAGCACTCTGGGCATGTGAACACCTGCATTTTGTAAATGCTCTATGCTGAGAGAATCATGCCCAGGTGATTTGCCGCGCTTCATGCTTCTCAACACCGCATCTATTTCTTTAGCCGTAACCCTTACCAGTGATGTTTCCGTTGCTGGCTCCCTTACCGTTGACAATGACTCACCAGTTAACCCTAGAGGGGACTTCATTGCAAAGTTATTTTTAAAGAGATTGGCTATGGATGCAGCCTCACTAACACCCTCCACACTCGCAGGTAGACACGACCTGCCGCTCAGTTTATTGGTGTGCTTCCAAAACTTGCCAAAATCCTTCTCTCGGTGACAAGATGCTAACATATTCATTTTGATTTGTTCTCTGTTTTCCTGACACCACTTTAGTTTACGTTTAAAAACCCGTTTTGTTTCTCTCATTGTATCGTACACAGGACCCACTTTCGGTTCACCACATAACACCCAATTCTGAAAAGCAAGTCGCGCCCCCAAGTGCGCTAGTCGAACATGTTTGTTCCAACCTATCACTGGTTTTCTTTTGTTTTGATCCGGCCCACAGTAACAAACACATGCCGTTTCGCTTAGTATGTCAACAATTTCATAGTACATTCTATCAATAATTAGTCTATGTTCTACGTTAGTACACAATTTATCACTACATTTTCTAAATTCACAAGGAAAATCAACCAGTCTTAGTCTCGTCGTACATAAATTCTTATATAAATCAGTTCGCTGCGAGTCTCTTTCACCCCACGTGACCTTATTGCGTTTACTTATAACGCTATTGGACTTAATTCTAAGTACATTTAAGTTACATGTTATTTCTAATGGTATATGGTCAGACCAATAAACGTTGTGTAATATCTTCGCATCGACCACAGTCCGCCACGCCGCTTCAGATACTACACAATGGTCTAACCAACTCTGAGAACCATAAATGTCACTTACGTACGTATATGAGTCCGATGATAATATTTCAATATCAGCACAACGCCACTGCTGCTCAACACAAAAGTCCTTGAGTTCAACTCCAAACCGCCCGCTAGGCTGCGCATTATAGTCACCCAATATAAACACTGAGTCTACACTATATTCCTCCACAATAGCAGCAATCTCGCCCATACATTCCGTGAACTCGGCAAGATTTTCGGCCGAGTCCGTCGGCATGTAAATTGAGAACACTAATATCGTACTTTCGCATACCGTCACTTTTATCGCTGATATACGCGCACTTGTACACTGTATGACAGATACAGCTTGAAACATAGTTTTCCGCCAAAGTAAGGCGACACCACCGTATGGTCTTCCACGCAACACACCAACGCTACCGGCTTCTATCGCTGATTTTCCCGTAAACTCAAAATCTGCATCAATCGTGCCTAAGAAAGGTATATCTTGCGGTAGCAACCAAGTCTCTTGTAACGCTACGATGTCAGCTGATTTGCATAAACCTCTCACGCATTCGACTGAACGAGTGATCGACCTACAGTTGAAACTAACAAGTTTGGTGTTGTTGTTGGTCACATTGTTTGTTTTGCTATTTCTATCCATCGTCATTGAGTTTCTCGTCATTACGTATTATCCTATTTCCTTTATTCTTGTCATAGGTTTTTCTATTATAATAAATAAATTTTCGAAATTGAATATCCTCCGGCCATAAACCATCGTCAAGAAACATTGACAGTTTCGCGTGTGGTACAAAGATCTTGTATGCATCATAGCGTTTTTGTTTAACCATATTAATTTTCTTTAGACTCACAGTTACATTCGTTTTCTGTTGTATGTACTCAATAATATCGGTTGGCCTGGTCGCTGTGTTTACATTATTTATGAAAAGCGGAACTTCAATTTCGGCTGCTCTAAACTTAACATCTGGCTTTGTTATAGCCTTGCCCTTGTGTCCCTGCAGGCGATTTCTCGATCTTTTTCGTTGAGCAGTTTGCATTAACCCCCTTACTAATAATCGTTGTATAGCGCCTGTATAGTTACACAACGTTTTGTCTTCTTCTTTCAAAAGTAATTTGTGACAAGACAAAACGTTGTGTAACTATACAGGCGCTATACAACGATTATTAGTAAGGCGGTATGTACTTAATGTTACCTTTTAACTAAATATAAGGAAACATCGTAATTTTTATCGTCAATAATTTAAACTTAAGTTATCACAACACTACAGTATAAGTGCAGATAGAAAGGGACAGACGTATTGCAATACCCTAGTGAGAGAAAGGGACTTTTCAAAAAGACATCAACGCGGTGTACGTTTTTGTAAACAACCAGTTTAGCTTGAGCCCTGCAATTATTCTTAATAAAATATTTATTTTACTAACCGATGAAAAGATATGCAATCTTTTTATAGCTGTATTTTCTAGACGATTTCCCACACCTTTTAAGTGAACAGGAACTCATAATTGTTTTTATTTATGCAGAAATGGTTTAAGAGGTATCAAAATAACCGCGTGTGCAGAGATCCAATAACTGGTCAAAACTAAAATGGCCACTCATATTTCCATTTAGTATCAGTGCAAATTGCACTGATGGGTCGTGAGTCCGAGTCGCCCGCATGAGCAGTCAAGAGGCTTTATAGTCATTGTGCTGATAAGACCTTTGCAGCCCTGACCATGTGCGTGCTCAAACAAAGAGAGGCACTGCAAGGAAGCCTTCAAGATCTGTTGGTATGGGCGAAGAATAGTAATTCGCTAGATTATGACACCCTGCTTCAAAAGGTTAATGACTTTTTTTCCACAGGGGACTATAGTACGTGTTCCTCAGATTTATTACAGACTAGCTGTGCCCGCGACTTCGTTCGCATGGATGTCGGAAAACAATAATTACTTAGAAAAGTTGTACCTTCATTTAAAAAGGGGGAATCTTTCGACCAGGCCTGGTGATTTTTCCTAGTAAGAAACTACCAAAAAGCTTGTGTTTTTATTTAGGAAAATGCTTCTCTATATACAATATTAGCGATGGAACCACCTGGAGCGTACACAAAAAAGTTGCTAGGGTTGCTCACACGCGAAAGAGCTACATAAAGTTGGCCGTGGGAAAAGCAACCAATACTAAGATCCACCCCCGCAGCGGATAATGTCTGGCCCTGAGCTTTGTTAATGGTCATGGCGTAACATAGGCTGACGGGGAATTGCACACGCTTAAAACTAAACGGGAAATTATTGGGAATGAGAGGAATTCTTGGAATAAAAACAACATCACCGGCGCCGCAACCTGTTAAGATTTCGGCTTCGATGGCGTTTTGTTGGAGATTGGTGACTATGAGCCGAGTGCCGTTGCAAAGTTTGGGAGGACTTACATTTCTGAGAAGAATTATTGGCACTCCGACTTTTAAACAAATTTTGTTTGCTGAAAGACCGGGTGTGTTAAGGGATTCTAAGAACTCTACTGGAAAGTGTGTGGCATCTTCTTCTTCGGTAACCGTATTTATCGATGTATATTGTTGACTTTCCCCAGAAACATGTGCCAATATTTGTGTATTTATTGCTGTCCGATAGTCGAACGAATCAAATCAACTATAACACACGCCAACAACGATCGGATCGGATGAGCGGCGGTCACGAATCATACGAACAAATTACGAAGTAAAGTACAGTTCGATTCAAACTTAATGGCGGCTCGAAACATGAGGCGAGTCGCTGCGCAGTAACAATTTCATGTGACAGCGGGGGTGAGGGGTGGGGTACTGCGCAGCTAAAAGCTAACTTCCGAATTGAACTTCCTAATTTGAATCGATCTGTAACGACTCGTTTCTTGACTTCTTAATTTGAACCAAATGAACGAAACCAACCAAAATACCAAATCAAAACCAATCAGAACAATACTTTCAACGAATGACAACCCAACCAACAATTTATTATTTATTTCTTATTTCTTTTCTTATCTTATCGACACTCAAGAAGTCAAAAACAAAGTTACCTACTCTTAAAACTACTTGGAATATCTGGGCGAAGGTGATTCTTCGACGGAGACTCTTAACACCGCGATTCAGAAAATGACATTAAATGAACAACGCCATCTATCGAGCACGAAGTGATACTGTCAAAATATATGGGAAAACGTTCGAACACTCTGTAAGCTAAATAAGCTATGTAGAAAAGTGTAAAATTAAAGAATAAATACCTATATTTTATAAGAAATTAACATTTGTCACTATTTTTTCATGAATATCATGATTTGAAAGATAGGTAGCGCCACCTATCGCACTAATACTAACAACGCATCTGGAAAATTTTAATTAACCTAACTTTAGAGTTACCTATAATATTCTATACACAATGTACGTTAAGTTTCCGCGCAAAGAAAATGACGATCATATAACAACACCCGATCTCACAAACCTAGTAATTAATTAGTAAGTATCATTTCGCGTCAATAGATGTCGTTACGTGTATGTACATTACGTAATGAAAATTCCTTCTTGAACACTTTAAATTCATAATATCTTTTGATATTTTGGAGCGATTGCGATGAAACAAAAACTAAATGAAACATCGAGTTACACACAATATTTGAGTTTAAAAGTTAACCTTATTGATTTCGTACTTTTTACGTGATAGTGGAACAATCAAACTAAAGAACATACAAACAGACAGACAAACAGACAAAAATTCCAAAAATGGTAGAAATGGAATCTGTTGCTTATTCTTGGACACCCCATCAACTTTTTTTTTCATTGTACAAAAACGCCTCGTCTACAGATTTATTATATGTATAGATATAGAAGATATAGATTGTCTGTGGACATGGTGCTGAGATTCTCCATTTGGAGAATCTCAGCACGAGAGACTGTGTGACTAAACAGGCAAAGGACCCGCTGATGAAGGCCAATTTAAATGAAATCCCTCCGACATGTACAAACCTGTTCAATGCAGAGAAGTTTACTGCTGCTATCGAAAAAGCTGGCGGCGTCAGAAAATGTTTTTGGCCATTGCAAAGGGCTAATACGTCTTCTGCCTCGCAGGCGGATGCAAAAAAGTCTCGCGGCCCCTCGCAGGGGTCAAAGCCTTATATTAAGCCCTCGCAGGGTTTTGCTCGTGCAGTTCCGGCGTGTCAACACATTAATGCGCACGCACATTGCGCTAGCAGTAACCCACCTCCACAAGGTGGATACAGCAGCGGTCCCCCACCTCCGCAAGGTGACGGTATGGCTCATGGCCGTGTTGCTCAGTATAATTCGGTCGCACCGAATAATCGCAATTGTTTTCGAGTCCGATCTAATGCTAGACAAAATAATCAAAAATACGGACGAAGGCGCGCGTCATCACCTCCCCAGCGGAGTAATGACAACAAACAACGTAAGTATTGACTCATTCAGAGCAGGCCGCCTTCTACAGTTTCGAGACCAATGGGAACAGATGTCATTCTAAAAATGATAACCGGGTATCGCATACCTTTTTATCAGAAGCCACCGCTTGTTCAAACAAGTGTTGTCGAAACAAATCAAAATGTTCCAGAATCTGCTGCAATGACATCTGTAATAAACAAATTATTAGAACAGGGAGTTCTAGAACGGTGTGTAGTTTCGCCAAGCTTCCTTTCATCAATGTTTCTTGTTCCCAAAGGCGACGGCTCGACTCGACCAATATTCAACTTGAAAGCACTGAATTCTTACATCATAACAGACCGATTCAAACTAATAAATGTGAATCGCATTCCCGACTTTCTACAACCGCAGGATTGGCTATGCAAAATCGACCTCTCGCAAGCATATTTTCATTTGTGTGTGGCTCGCAGCCACAGAAGGTTTCTGCGCCTAATTAATCGCAACGAATTACTAGAGATGACTTGCCTGCCTTTTGGCCTAAGCACAGCGCCCAAGACTTTTGCTACGCTCACAAATTGGATAGCTCAGACTCTCAGGCAACGAGGTGTAAGAATAATAGTTTTTTTGGACGATTTTCTGATCGCTCATCAGGACGAAAACAAGCTTCGAAGTCATGTGAGCATTGTGCTCGAAACCTTGGAAACGTTAAGTTGGCTCATCAATCACGAAAAGTCGATTATCACACCGTCGAAAAGAATAGTGTTTCTAGGAATTCATTGGGATCCATGGTTGAATCGCAAACGACTTCCCGACGAGAAGATTCCTGTACTTTTGGACAAAATAGGTCAGATGCTGCAAAAACAACGCACAACACTCGGAGAACTTCAGAGCCTCGTGGGTCTACTAAATTTTGCCAGCTTTGCAGTTCCGAAAGGAAGACTCAACTTTTGAGCGCTTTTGAATCTACTGAACCAAATCTTGAAGTCAGATCACAGGACATTACACATCTTACCCAGTGCTGCTACGGACAATCTAACGTGGTGGCGCCAGAATTGTCATTATCCGTCGGCCATACATACGCCGCCGCCGTCTCATTTCCTCACAACGGATGCATCGGACATCGCATGGGGAGCTCGCCTGGACAATCTCTCACTCTCGGGTCGTTGGTCGGAGGCCGAGAAAAATCTCCATTGCAACCAAAAATAAATGTTAGCAATCCTAAGAGTTTTGCAAGATCACTGTCAGCTCCTGAAATACAAGACCGTTTTGATTCAGAGCGACAACAAGTCAGTAGTTGCATATCTCCGTCACGAGGGGGGCACCAAGTCGGCTCCTCTCATGGACTTAACCTACAAATCCAAATCACGGAGAACTGCCACATTCATATGAACGTCTTTCACATACCCGGTATATACAACGGCCATGCCGATCACTTGTCGAGGTTTCGGGTGACTCCAGAGTGGTATCTAACTCCAGAGTGCACGAACAAAATATTCTCGAAATGGGGAGTTCCACTGATCGACCTATTTGCGTCCAATCGAGCGCATGTAGTGACGAATTACGTGTCCTTGGATCAAAACGACGACCAAGCCCTGTTCTACGACGCGTTCTCTCAGATGTGGAATTACAACCTGGCGTGGATGTTTCCTCCACCCTTTCTGATCCCCAAGGTCCTGAGTTAACTCAATCAAGCACAGGGAACATACCTACTAGTAGTTCCACGATGGGAACGGGTTTTTTGGCGACCCGACATCAAATTGCGTGCCCTAGCAGCTCCATTCACTCTACATCACCTAGCCAAAGTCCTGATCGACACGACAACAGGACTACCTCCATCGAACGTCCACGACATGACTCTGGAAGTGTGAAAATGTGGGGGTGGTCTGAGATGCTAACATCTTGGAATAGTAGTCAATTAGAACTTCTTGGGAAGTCATGGCGTCCATCAACACGTAAAGTTTATAGGTTTGCTTGGAAGATATGGCTAGCTTGGTGCGAATCTCACCAGGTTAATCCTTCGACTCCAACAGCAAGCGATTTGGCTAGATTTTTGTCTGATCTCCATTTAGTCCATAAATTATCGTACAATTCTGTTTTGTTACACAAGTCTGTGGTTTCCACCCTTAGCAACCCAGAAACATCCGGTCAGTTGAGTTCAAATGTTGTAGTAAAACATATTCTTAAATCTATAGCATTACTTAGACCGATCACCCATGCTAAACCTCCAGTTTGGAATATTGACGAACTCGCTGTTTTTCTAGAGGGAAAACGCGTTGATGAAAATAATATTTTTCAAGTGCAGAGACATACTGCTGCTCTACTTCTCCTATGTTCCGGGAGACGAATCCATGATTTAACTCAGAGTTGATTCTAAAAATTATTCTATTCAAAATAATTTTGTAATTTTTTGGCCAGTGTTCGGATCGAAAACTGATTCTGTGAATTACAGACAATCTAGCTGGAAGCTAATTTCTAATCAATTAACAAAAACTTAGATCCAGTCTACTGGGCTAAGCATACAATTTCGCTTCTTGAGAGTCGTAGAAGTACTGCAAGTTCCAGTAATTTGTTTATTAATATCAGAGGGGAACCTAAACCTGCATCGAAAACCCTAATTGCCGGCTGGATTAAGTCCTTATTAGTAGAAGCTGGTATAAAGGCATCTCCTGGGAGTATCAGGTCAGCCGTGGCCTCACAAAATTGGCTCGATAATTACCCTCTTGACAAAATTCTTGCTAGGGGTAACTGGCGTTCGCAAAATACCTTTTGCAAATTTTATAAACGTGAGGTTATGCCTTCCACTGTAAGCCAACTCTCGGTACCCTCTTTACTTAATCCAGTTGATTAAAAAATTGTATTAATAGTAATATTAATAATTGTAATACTAATAATGAAGCAATCGTTGAAGGAGCGCTTCTTTGGCCGCCTGAAGAAAGTATTTAATAGTCTTTTATCAGGCGGGAACAAGGTGCGCGCCTTCAACGGTTGGGTCATGCCGGTTTTGATGTCCTCCTCCTTCATACTCAAATGGACTCAGACCGAACTTGACGCCCTGGATAGGAGGGTCCGTACGCTGCTGACTGCATACCGAATGCATCACCCACGGTCATCGGTAATGAGACTGTATATCCCGCGAAAGTGTGGAGGTCGAGGCTTTTTAAACGCTAAGACCCTCCACAATCGGGAGATAATATGCAGTTTCAGGGAATATTTCCTAGAAGCCGACGTGGGAATGCATCGAGATGTGGTCGCGGTGGACAAGGGCCTCACCCCGCTCTCCTTGGCGAAAGAGAACTGGCGCAAGCCTGTAGTGCTTGACACTAACGATCGCAGGGAGGTATGGCAGAGTAAGGAGCTTCACGGACGCTTTTTCCGCGCCCTGCATGGACCCGATGTAGATTTACTAGCGTCCGTAGCCTGGCTGCGTTTCGGTGACCTCTTTGGGGAAACCGAAGGTTTTGTCTGTGCAATTATGGACGAAATTATCATGACGAACAATTACCGGAGATTTATTGTGAAGGACGGCACGGTTGACATCTGTCGGGCATGCCACCGACCGGGAAAATCAATCCGTCACATTATCTCCGGATGTTCTCATCTAGCTAACGGAGAGTACTTGCATAGACACAACCTTGTAGCCAGGATTATCCATCAGCAACTTGCTCTGAAATACAGCCTAGTGGAATCGGAAGTGCCGTACTACAGGTACGTGCCCGACCCAGTTCTCGAAAATGGAAATATCACATTGTACTGGGATCGATCCATCATCACTGACAGGACTATTGTTGCCAATAAGCCTGATATAGTGGTGGTGGATCGAACAGAGCGGCGCGCAATGATCATTGACATAACAGTCCCGCATGACGGGAACCTCGTGAAGGCCGAGAAAGATGAACAAATCAAGTATCTTGACTTGGCTCACGAGGTTATCGACATGTGGGATGTGGACTCTGCGATCATCAGCCAATGTCTTAATTGCCAAGAGCCTCGACCAACACCTAAGGAGGCTCTCGTTGGGCAGCTGGATTAAGGGCTTGATTCAGAGAGCTGTACTCCTGGACACGGCTCGCATCGTTAGGTGGTTCCTCTCTCTGGAGCCCTGACCGCCGGTAGCTTGGACCCTGTTCCCGATACCGGTGGGCTACTATTTTTTATATTTTTAAATGTTTTATATAATTTTTATTCTAATATTTAAAAATATACTTTATAAGTATGAAAAATGAAATAAAGAGGAAATATAATTGTAAACCCAAGATGTGTATTTGTTTGGTTCAATAAATCAGTGATATGAATTTCACCTTCTTTTACTTATTCAATAAGTACCAATAGCATAATAGGTACCTATCTGCATTATAAAATACTTACTCAGTGGTTTAAAACATACATTACATAATTTTAAAGTACATGCATACCTACTATGTAAAACCATAATGTACTCTCACATTGGCGTCCGCGTCACTTCCACCAGGCGATAACAAACACGTCTCATTAAATAAGCTTCGAATAACGGTCAAGTCAAATTAATAGAAATGTTTTACCTACCAATAAAACGCTTATTAATTTACTTACCTTATTCGAAGCTTATGGTCAAACTCTGCCTGGTAATTAGACTCAATGAAATCAAAATGGCAAGGCTCGCTTCACAAGCCTCCTACCACTGCCAAGTGGAAGTGACGTATTAGAAAGAGATAGAAATATAGGAAAAAGAAAGAAATAGCAAAGGCAGGAACCGTACAGCCTATCTCATTAAATAATAAGGTAAGTAAACTAATAAGCGTTTTATTGGTAGGTAAAACGTTTCTATTTGACTGCATTTTGAAAATAATAACCATAACCGCCCGCTAGTAGATTTAAAGCACTCGTCAGACATCATCAACAATAAATAACCACGAACCAACAACGACCTAATAGTGAATGCTCTTATAAAACGAACAGCATCTGTCTACCTCACAGAAATCGAAATAATTTAGTTCGTTTTTTTGTGGTCTACCTACTAAACTTTAATTATATCTAACTTTAATCATTCGTGTTTTGGCTACGAAACGAGAGGAAACACGAATGATTATCGAACTACTACCAGTAATAAAAAAAAAATTACAAATACTATTTAATTATCGAAATAATAATAATAAAAAAAGAAAAATTATTCAGGTTAAAGAGTAAAAATAAAATTTACATTAATTACAAACGAGGTAACTTTAATTTTCGCTGTAATATAGACCTGCCTGATCTAGGTTTGTGAAAACCTGTGTTTCAGGCCATCAATTTACATCAAAATTTTGAAAGGAACACAACTTGGCTTAAAGAGTAGGTAACTATTTTGGTATATTATTTACTAGGTATTAATAAAAAGCTAACAAAAACTGTAAATAATAATTATTAAAAATTAAAATATAAGTAAACCGGAGGCGAGATTCGATCCTACCTCGCCATATTTTACACCTACCAAAGCACATTAATTAACTACTGAGCTATTATGCCACCATACTATGTTGGTTGAAATAATAAACTATGTACTATCAGTTGCATACAAAGTGAGTGTGTCCGCGAGTCTATAGTATTGAAACAACTTATAGAAGAAGGTCGTAAGTCATACCGACGCGTCATTCCATCGCTTTGTGAGATTGGTTATGGACTTATGAACGCTACTGTACACACACACAAGAGAGCTGCGCAGCACCTGCAGCCGCGAGTGAACGTGCCCATAGCTCCACAGACTTCACGGGCAGACTGTTTGACTTCCTCTTCAAACCACTTACCATAAATCCATATGCTAAGTTTAATCAAACTGATCCCATAATAAGTTTAAATTGGATTTCACAAAGCTTCGGTGAATTCAAGACGTTGAACTTTTACCAGTTACGAACCGGCTACGCGCGCGGCGTAGCACCGCGCTACGACGCCCACACACTGTGCACTTCAGACCTACTCATTACATAAAAGTTGAATGAAACTTGTTCCATCGATAATGGCGGGTCATTTTTATTAGTTTAAGCAAGTTCAGTGTCAAAAATAACTTGTAACTACATCATTTTTCGTAGACCATGCTCGAGTGCAATCCTTTTGAGTTATTTGGTGCTCGAACATGCTCGAGCGTACTCGCTATAGCTGCGGCGAGTTCCTAACACATAAAACTGATTCTTGATGAAGTGATTTTCGATAAAAATCAACAGCAAAAGTTAACTTTACATTAAATATTCTGCCCAGTACAAAGAGATGCGGCACATGCTTCACTTGGTTCACCTAATCGAAACAGATTTGCTGACTTGAACGACGCAGTCCCCTACGTTACAAACCAATGGAATAAGTACGGCGCCCGGGGGACGCGCGTGTATCTGTTGCTGCTGAGACTAGACACACGAGCGTGTGCCAGTAGCCACTGTACGAGACGCCATGTGCTACAATATGCGCGGCGCCCGGGGGGCGCGCGTTTATCTGTTGCTGCTGAGACTAGATCACTAGACACACGAGCGTGTGCCAGTAGCCACTGTACGAGAAGCCATATGCTACAATATACGCGGCGCCTGGGGGGCGCGCGTGTATCTGTTGGTGCTGAGACTAGATCACTAGACACACGAGCGTGTGCCAGTAGCCACTGTACGAGACGCCATGTGCTACAATATGCGCGGCGCCCGGGGGGCGCGCGTTTATCTGTTGCTGCTGAGACTAGATCACTAGACACACGAGCGTGTGCCAGTAGCCACTGTACGAGACGTCATGTGCTGCAATATGCGCGGCGCCCGGAGGGCGCGCGTGTATCTGTTGCTGCTGAGACTAGACACACGAACGCGTGCCAGTAGCCATTGTACGAGACGCCATCGCCATGTGTCATGTGTCACAATCAAACTCCGTGCTTTTATAAAAATATTTAATATCTGTTGGTATCACGTCGGGCTATGTACAAAATAAATGTCTCCACTCGATCTAAATGTAGGTAACATTCGATCACTACAGAGCGCACAGAGGCCGCCTGCTCGTGACACTCACCCTCCACACTATGTACAACACACTCGTACACTATACAATACTTTATCAGAAATTGTAAACAGTACTTAACACAACATTCGTTGTTCTTTCTAATTTAAATACAAAATCATTCGTATATACAGACTTATTTTATTCATATTATGAATGAATAGTATATTTGTCAACGTAAGGCGAGATTTTTCCTGCGAGTAAAAACACAGTTACATCGTTTCATTTTATACGTTTCAAATACGTACGCATTGTGAAGCTTACTTACAACAAGTAGGACCAGTATCACATGTACAGTGGTAGGTTACGAGAGTACCTGGACATAAGAGAGTTTTGTAATAAGGAGTTCAGATAATATCATTGCGATACTATGTAGATATTGCAGCACTGTCCATTACATTCACTATAAATCACCATGTCGATATAATCACATATGTCACAATCACTAGTCACACAGCGCCACGTGCACGATTACGCATTAACTGAGCGCGTGCAGCAGCACGACCCACAGCGCAGCGGCGGTGCACGCAGGCGCTGCACGCAGTAATCGCGCGCGCGACGACAGCGCACTGGCGTGGCACGCCGCCTCGTCCGCCTCCAGTGCCAGCAGCGCCACACCGCCTCCCACCCCGTGACATGCGCTGCGCCGAGCCGCGCCGCGCGCCGCGGCCGACCAGCCGCCCACTTCCGCCGTCCAGCGCCGTAACCACACGCCCACCCATGACACCGAGCAGCCGCAGCGCAGCGGGTTGCCCGACACCACCAGCCCGCCTGCCGGGAACAGAAAACTACAGTTACCGAATTGACCACACCACATAATATACGCAACTCCTTCCACGAGCAGTACTTACCAGAGAGCAGCTTAGTTGCAAGGCGATTCCACCCGGTGAGGTTGGGGTAGAGCGTGGTGGGGGCGAAGCTGATGAGCTGGTTGTCGGAGAGGTCGAGCGCGAGGTGCGGCACGCGCGCCATCGGCCGCAGCAGGCCAGCGGGCAGTGCGCGTACGCCCGTGCCCGACACGCGCAGCGCAAGCGCACGCTGCCGACCCAGCCCGGAGAATGCCACAGACGACACGCGCCGCAGCGAAGCGCCGCGCACAGACAGCTCGCGCAGCTTGGGTGCGCGTAGCCCGCTTAGCTGCGAGTCCAGCACGCTGTCCCGCACGTATACCTCGAGCGTCTCCAAGCCGGGAGTGCACGCCACTATATCAGCCAGTGACACTGCCACTCGACCATTAAACGCGAGTGATTCGAGACCGAGTGAACGTAGAGATACTAGCGGTCGAAATGCACGCGGCTCTATGGCTTCCAGATGCCGGAGGTGGTACATGCGCAAATGGAGCAGACGACTCAAGCCCTCGAAGGAACCGTGTGCGACGCGGACGATAGGATTGTGCGAGACATCAAGCGAGTAGAGGCGCGGGTTGGCGGCCCACATCGCCGGCTGCAGCGATGTGAACCTGTTGCGCGCCACGTCCAGCACGCGCAGGTTGGACAGCCTCCGCACGTCGGACTCGCGGTATGACGCGATGTGATTGCCACTTAGATCCAATTCGATCAGATTGACGAGTGGCAAGTGCGGCACCACCTTCAGACCTGCGCCAGCCAAAGCTAGGCGGCGCAGGCGCGGCAGGTTGTGGAACAACTCCTTGAAGTTGGACTTGATGAGGTTGTATGACAGGTCAAGGCACCGCAGCCGCGTCAGGCCGACAAACGTGTTGTCGGACAACACGGTGAGCACGTTGCGCGCCAGACTGAGCTCGTGCAGAAAGGCGATGGCGTGGAACATGGCGGCGTCCAGATATTCCAGGCGGTTGTGCGCCAGTTCTAGGCGCCGCAGCGTGAAGCCCACCTGCGCCAGCGCGCTGCTCGGGAACAGGGCGAGCTGGTTAGCGCCAAGGTCCAGGTGCTCCAGCACTGTGTTCTTGAAGGCGTCACGCGGAAGCGCGCGCAGCTCGTTGGCGGCGAGGCGCAGGTGCCGCAGCCACCGCATGTTGCTGAACTGCTCCACCGACAGCTGCGCCAGCCTGTTGTGCGACAGGTCGAGGATCTGCAGCGCCGACACCTCACCGAATGCTCTTCGCTTCACAGCACTGATGTTATTGTGATGCAAAATTAATATCTCAAGGTGCGGCAGTGCGCCAAAAGCGAAGTTATCAATGTGCGTGAGATGGTTATACGACAAAATGATTTGGCGAAGTGACGGTCCCAGAGAATCGAAGAAAGCTTTCGATAAGCTTTCCAGTAAATTATGTGACAGATCCAGAATATTGATGAGGACCGACGGGCCGCCGCCAACGAGTGACGATATTCTATTATAACTGACATTCACTGACAAATTGGTTTCCTCACTCGATACGTTTTCGAAATGTTCCGCAGAGAACTCGACCAGATGGTTGTCTCGCAAGTCGATCACTTGTAACTTGGGCAGTTGACTGAATGCTCGCTCCGCGATGAACTCGACTGCGTTCCCCGCCAAGTTCAAATAAACTAAATTTCGTAAATTTACAAAACTGTGTTCGCTAACATTGTGGAGGCGATTGTATGATAAATCGACGCTTTGCAACTCTTTTAAATCTACGAGAAATTCACTGTTTATTTTACTTATGTAATTGTACGACAGTCTCAGTTCTTTGAGTCTACACGAACAGTTCGTTCCGGGCACTTCACTTGGAAATTCAATTATTTTATTAAAATCTAAATTGAGATATTCCAACGACGGAAAATTTTGTATATTTTCACTGGAAACATAATGAATGTTATTGTTATCTAAACTGAGCCAGGAGAGCGAGTGGCTCGGCGCGGCGAGAGGGAACTCTCCGCTGAACAGCGTGGACGAGAGCTCTAGCACCTGCAGCGCCGACAGGTTGGCGAAAGCGGCGGCGTGCACGTGGTACAGTTCGTTGAAGCTCAGCACCAGTTCGCGCAACGGCAGCGTCGCGGGAAATGCGTCAACCCCCAGCTGGGCCAGGCGGTTGCCCTTCAGGTTGAGAGTGGCCAGCGCCTCCGACCACACTCCGAACGATCCGGCGCTCACCCACGCGATCTGGTTGTAACCCAAGTCCAGGTAGGCGAGGGTCGCCGGCGCCAGTCCGTGCAGACCCGTGGGCAGTGCTGTGAGGAAGTTACCGGCCAGGGATAGCGAGTGCAGGTGCGGTGGCAGGTCCTCCAGCTCCTGCAGGCGGTTGTACGCAAGCGACAGATGCCGCAGCCTCGCCAGCTGCACCACGCTTGCCGGTAGCGCCGCCAGCTCATTGTGGTCGAGGTCCAGCCGCTCCAGGTCTCGTCTGAGCGCGTACACCGTCGCGTCCGACACGTGGCTCACTCTGTTGTACGCTATCGACAACTTTTCGAGTCGTGCGGTGTCCAGCACGAAAGACGGCACTGAAGTAAACTCGTTAAAGTCTAGCATGAGCTGCTTAAGTTGCAACCTTTGCTGGAACTCCAGCTCGAACAAGTTGTCCAGTTCGTTATGGCTGAGGTCCAAGGAATCGATTTTAGAGTGTTCACTGCGGCAGGTGCGGTTGTGTGTCGGGTGCAGCATGTTGTTCCTGAGGTGCAGGTGTCTCAGGCGTGGCAAGTGCACCAGTGCCGCGCACGGCAGCTGCTGCAGCAGGTTGTCGGATAAGCGCAGAAGTGCCAGCGCCGGCGGCAGTGAGCCCCCCGCCACCACGTGGAGCCGGTTGCCGTCCAGATCGAGCTGCACCAGCATCCGCAGCGAGGACAGCGCGCCCTCGCCTACTGCACACAGGTGGTTGTTACTGAGGGACAGGCTGCTGAGCGAGTCCGCCAGAGAGCCCCAGTCAATGTGCGGCTTCAAGTCACTGATGTAGTTGCTGAAACAGTACCAAGAAATAATTATATTGAAATAATGAAGCAACGATCCAAATTATTCTTTGTTTCTCACTTACTTTTGCAAATTCAGCCAATTCAAAACTTTCAGCTCACGGAGTGATTCCAAAGGGACTTCAGTGAACTCGTTAAATCCTAGATCTAGGGACGCTAGCGTCGATACCATGGACCTGGAAAGAAAGGACGCGGTCATTGCGAGTAGGTGCAAGTACCAGAGAGCACGGAGGGTGAGTGAGTACGTACTGCAGCGCCTGGGGCTCGATGTGGTGCAGGCGCGACGCCACCAGCACCAGCGTGCGCAGTGCGCGCCCATCCAGGGCCGCCTCGCCTAGCGCGCCCAACCGCGCTCCCGCCACTGACACGTGCGCCACGCCCGGCGCGGTGTCGGGGAACCGGTGGAAGGGAACGTCGCTACAGGCCTGCTGGTCGCGCCGGCACACACAAAGCGCGGCGCGTGCGCACGGCCGCGCGGGCGCCACCACCGGCCGCGCCATGCACACCAGCAGCGCTGCCGCCACGCGCAGCACCCGCGCCGCGCCCCCGCGCATCACACCCGCCGACTTCGGCCGCGCGCCACCTCACATGCTACACCGTATAATGAAACGTCATATTGCTAATCAGTGCTCTTGCCTTACAGGCATTATTTTGACAAGTGTTTGTACTCTTTTCTGTCTTGTAAAACACGCGGAGAGAACAATCTGCACAGGCGACTACAAGCAATTAGATAATTTGCCATTGCTTAGTTTGTAATACCTACTTTGTACCTGCTGTAAGTCAAACTCAAACTAAAAGCATTTATTTCAAAGCCGCTCCTGCTTCGCACGGTTTTTACGACTCTACAAAAACATTTAAGAAAAACCGACTTCCAAAAAAAAACACTACAAAATGAAAAATAACTTTAATTTCGGAATTGCAGGTTTTGAATTTTCTTTTTTTGCCACCGACTCCGACATCGAACACACAGGATGCGCGTTGAGTATGTATACCGTCCACACTATTCGCATTACCTAGATTACACGATACCTTACGTTACACCTCAAATGTCTGAGGGCACGGGAGTGCCAACGTTTGTTTGTGCCGAATAGGCTCCGAAACTACAGGACCGATTTTAAACATTTTCACCAATAGAAAGGTAAATTATCAGGAAGTAACATAGGCAATATTTTTGTTTTTTTTTTAATAGATCTCCTTAAGAAAATTACAATAATGTAACCCAAAGTAGCAAAATTTGGCTTATAAAATTCATTATTTGGCGTGCGCTGAGAAAACTATTGATGATACATCAAAATTATGTACAGACGCCAGCACATCAAGCTACTACAATCTGTCAAATTTCTTTAATAGATTTTCAACTTTATCGCTAAAGCATTAAGGTTCAAGGTTGATTGGGAAAATCTGACAGTTTCGGGTAGCTTGACCTGCTGGCGTCTGTACTACATGATTAAAGTACTCATTATTACCTACAAAATAGTCCTAGAGGGAATATATCTAACTATCATAGTTAAGTCACAATAGCAGCTTTAATTTTACGCCGGTAGAAACAAAAGATTCGTCATCATCTCATCATCTGCCTAACTTTTTCCCAACTATGTTGGGGTCGGCTTCCAGTCTAACCGGATGCAGCTGAATGCCAGTATTTTACAGATGGTTACATTCGTATCGTAGTATTAATTCTTATTCATAGCAGTAAGTAAAATACTTTTTAATTCATTCGAATCAGACATTTAATTTCGAAGTTATTACGAGTTTAAAAATGCAATACGCGAACCGTTCGACGCCGCCGCGACGTTCCCTACTCTAGAAAGGATGATATTTGGCACATGAGTAGACCATGACCTGGAATAGGACATAGGATACGTTTTGTCCCAATATTCCCACGGGATCGAGACCTCCGCTGGTGAAACCGCGGGGCACAGCTTGTCCTATATAAATACATACGAATACGAAGTAACTTTTGCAGTTCATACAATTTTTCGTCACTTATCCAAATAAATAGAGAGGTATGACAGCTGTTAGTCACAGTCGAGGTCTCCTTTAATATACCTATACTATACTTAGAGGTCAGAGCAGCGTGTCGAAGGCAAGCGATGAGATTGAGATTTTAGCAAATCTATACAAAAATAGAAGAAAAGGGTAAATTGAGTTTGGTATTTGAATTTCATAATAAACAGTTAGTAAAATTATTCATGACGTGCGCTACCTACCTTGACATAGGTTCCCCTATCCATTTGCTTAGATACATAATATAACGTAGCACACTTTTATTTATCCCAACTATATTTATTTTACACATAACAGCTTACGCATAATTATTATAATTTCTCTAATCATAATGATGTCGAAGCATAACATTCAACAGCATAAATGTAATTTACCCATAATGACATTAATAATGGACACCGGCGGCGCTGTTTTTATGGAAACCCTTCAGTATTCAGAACCCCAACTGAGTATTTTTTTTCTAAATATTCTAGTCGTTTTTGGCGGCGCACGGATTACAGTTCTAACCTAACCTAACCTTGTTTGCGTGTCACATATATTTAACCTCATTTAACTAGTTCGGTTCCGGGTATTACGCCTAGTAACATCATAGATATTATAAGTCTTTGTTAGTTCTTAAAATTCTAATAATAAAGTTGTTTAGCGAGAAAAAAAAAAAAAAAAAGTAACATCATACGAATTAAAATTCATCATCTGCCTAGCCTTTTCCCAACTATGTTGTGGTCGGCTTAAAATGCGAATTAAAATTATTCCAAAAAACATCATCCATCAAGATAATTATGTCAACATAAACTGTATGTAAGTATGCCAAAAAACAATTATGGTAAAGAATTATTATACAAAAAAAAATCTAATCAAATAGTTATGCCAAAGAATATTAAGAAAAAAACATGCGAAAATAAGGGGGATCCCCTTTACACAGATAGGGCCTAGGTACACTAGGTATAGTGTACCTACCTAATGGAATATAAAGGTAAGTACAATCAGTCTCTTCGAAGAATATTCAAACGTAAAATGGCCTAAGGAATAAATGAAATCCGTTGGCAACGTCTGTTGTCATTTAAAGGAACTGCATTGTAATTGAATGAAGAACCAATACATTAAGACGTACCATAAATAAAGAATACTTTGCTAAAAACCGCAATGAGTTGCAATAATTATGACAATCATGAATACCTACATGACATTATAACACAATGTGACACAAGTGTATAATTGATTTTTTTACTGTTTTTTCGCACAATTATTAATAAACCGTCACGAATATTAGATACTAAAAAAAAACTACTACTATTACTAGAAAAACATCTTGGAATTTATTCCAAGATCTTTTTTATGTTTTATTTTAAAGAAGAAATATAAGAAGTCGGTGTCTGTTTTACAATTTATTTTTTTTGCCACCGACTTCCGATATTAAAGTTATTTTCACTATTTTGTGTTTTATTTGGAAGTCGGTTGTTTTTTGTTTTGTAAGAAGTTTTTATTTTTCACTTTTTAGTTGTGGTACCTACGCCACACAAATTCGAATACCACTACCTGCTATGTAAACAATGACGGAGTAACATAAGACATCGTCCACATACACTAAGTAGGAAAAATACGTTTCACTATTACGTATTTTTCCTAACTCAAAAACTAAGCAAGCAAAGTAAAAAAATAATATACGGGACCACCTCTGAAGCATGACCTACCAAACAAAAAAATAATCATCAAAAGCGATTCAAAATTGGCTTTGTAATCGCGTAACATACGAACAAAAAAACAAAAGAACACAGATGAATTGAGAATCCCCAAATTTTTGAAGAAATCGGTTAAAAAAAGAAATGAGATCCCATCTTAAACATAACATGGAGAGAAATGCCTTGGCAATCGCACACGGCAATACAATTTACATAGGTACAACAAAATGTCTCCTGATCAGAAGGTCTAATAAGTAACAAAACGTCCAACATCGCGAAACGTCTAATGAGCAGTAAGTCTAATTAGCAAAATGTCCATGTAGCAAAACGTCCAACCATCAGATGGTCTGTAATAGCAGAACGTCTATTTAGCAAAAAGTCATTTTTAAAATGTGTACACTCATGATAAAAAGTAAAAGTCATTTATAAATTACATTAAATTTATTTCTTAAAAAAATTACTGAGTCAAAAACCTAGTAGCCTCTAGGATATTAGGCGCACAAATTCCCCTGCATTTATTCACCTAATATCCTTTTGATATGGCCAAGGTTTGTCAAAAATTCAAATGGACTAACTTTTTGGCATTCAAGCTTTTGCAGCTCTCTTTTGTATTTGGCATTAAACATAATATCGATCTTTCTTCTCTTATTTCCTTCAAATAACTTATTTTTGTATTTGCGATCTTGCCAAAGCGCTTCTTTTCTAAGAGCTTTGAGGAATAGTAGCAGGGTTGGCTTTGATTTTATATTCGTGTTTAGCCGCCTGTGCCACCCTTCGAGTGCATTGTTTGTGCGAAAATTATAATTACTAGGACAGTTTATTATATCTGCCAGAGACTGAAGCCATTGTTTATTGAAGTAATTTAAAAAAACCACCATTTCTTCGCTTTTCGTGGCGTTTTCAACAATGCTAGTCCAACATTCCGTAATGTATGGAGAAGGTAGCAGAGGTAAATTGGAACATACTCTGACAATGTTTCTACACTCTCTGTTTTCAGGAAGACCCAATGTTGACGCTTTTTTCCAAACGGCCTTGTTAAGATGATAATAACAGCCCGTTATTTGAGTGTTTGGAAAAGCGTCTTTAATTCCATTGATAAGCGCTATCTCATAATCACATTTAATGGCCATCATGTCTATTTCAAAATGCTGCTTGATGAGGCCAAATAAGCGTTCGTAGGTTTCTTGTCTCTTGTCAGGTAGTAACGCGTATATAACTCCCATAACACAAGTTAAATCATCACAGCTATTCAAATCAACATGGACTGATAACAGCTGGTAGAATGGCTTGGGTGTAGCTTTGAATGTTCCATCAATGAAATACATCTTATTTTTCAATGTCTTAATGCATTGTCTACTCACAGATGTTGAAAATATTAAGATTTTATTATTGTCACATCCATCTTCACAAACAAGGAAACTGTCGGCCATTATATCTGGAATTGTAACATCATTCAAGTTTCTGAATTCAGTTTTACAAACATTTAAATATTTGCGACGAGCCCTGAACAGTGTGTCTTTTTTTGAGGTAAAATCTGGTACCTGTTGAATCTCATCCACTTTTCCGAATTCTTTCTCAAAAATTTTCTGGACAGGTTTTGCCTTTTGACGAACTAATTTCTTACATTTGTCCATCACTATGTCAATCCTGTTTTTATCAAAATTTGCTTTGCAGGTATGCTCATTTAACCGACGAATTATCTTGTTTTCGTCTTTATTTATTGTAATAGATGCACTACACTCATTGCGCTGGGAGCATCTCCATAGAGTTGACCCTCCCTTATTTGTGATATTTAAATTGTACCTGTGACCACCCAGCAGCAGCACACGCTTCTTCTTTTGACTTTCAATAAAAGTAAATGTTTGTTCTTCATCCATTTTTAGAATTTAGATGCTAGAACTATTGTATTTTTAATGAATAGCAATCGATACAGGAAAAAAAACAAATGAGTAATGCTAATCAAATAGCATTAATTACAATAAGTGTGACATTAAAAAAAATATGATAATAATACGCTACGAATACATAGATCAAAGAGTCTATAGAATAGAAAGAGAGTATGTAGTACATATTATAATGCTGTGTCCGTTTTCCCTCCCGATGCAATGTGTGTGTTGAATTCTGTGCCTGAGTATCCAAACATGTTGAGAATCTGACTTTTTGCTAAATAGACGTTCTGCTATTACAGACCATCTGATAGTTGGACGTTTTGCTACATGGACATTTTGCTAATTAGACTTACTGCTCATTAGACGTTTCGCGATGTTGGACGTTTTGTTACTTAGACCTTCTGATCAGGAGGGAACAAAATTTACCTTATATTAGCGCTCTGAGCGCTTTATTTAATTAGGACTATTTAAAATAGTAGACTATTCTTATGTGATTATGTTGCCGAGCGATGGCAAAGTCATTCTATTAAAGAAACTTTAGGGGCATGAGGAACAGGGTGTAAAGTTCACTCATCCACCATAGAAAAGGGAGAATCCTCCGACCAGACGGGTGTTGTCTGGCGGGCAACTGCCCAATGATTGATGTTCTTGTAGATATGTCCATTGCACGGTAAACTTTAATTGCGCGATGCAGGATATATGTGATGTCAGGTTTTTTGCATGCATGTGACGATGTAGATACCGCCACAAAACAAAGGTCACTGATATAAGGTTATGATTGATAAGGTCAATAACTAATTAAGTATCAATTTATGACAAAGTTGTTGGATAGATGCTCCCATAGATTAAATTAACCGACTTGGTTTCACATTACATCTCACAACTTTTTGTGGTAGAGCGTCTTGATCTTTCTTATTGTCCTACAACTGCAAACCAACGCGCTATCGCTTTGCGTCAGGCACATTGTTGTCAACAGGAAAACTGCCCCAAAAGGCTGACAGTATTGCAATGTTGCAATGCTGATCACTTAGCCAAATAAAACAATCGACTTCAAAAAACAAACACAAAAAAAGTGAAAAATAACTTTAATTTCGGAAGTCGGTGGCAAAAAACGAAAATTGAAAAGCAGACACCGACTTGCGAAATTAAAGTAATTTTTCAAATTTTTTGTGTTTGTTTTTTGAAGTCGATTGTTTTATTTGGCTAAGTGATCAGCATTGCAACATTGCAATACTGTCAGCCTTTTGGGGCAGTTTTCCTGTTTTTACAAGCTTTATATTAGCTTGCTCTGTTCGTATGTCTTTCCGGTTACTAATATTGTACTCTATTTTTCAACCACTTCCTGGAATACGATTGAGCTGAAACTTGGCAAACCTAAACAACTACCGAGACATTTTGAAAATTTGATATCATGGAGCTGGTCTGATGATGGAGCCGGAAGTTGGCCATAGGAACTCCTCAATGAAACAAGATAGCACCGTCGTGTTTGGACTCATTGGTTACGTATTAACAAGTGCTTTGACACTGGGTGGTGTTCAAGGTCTGATGATGGAGCCGGAAGGTGGCCATATGTGTTTCTAGTTACTCCAATTGTCATCCATTTTTCATGCACTTTCTAGCATCTGATTGTGCTGTAACTTGGCATACATATACATCAACCGAGACATTTTGAAAAAATGATACCGTGTGGCTGGTCTGATGATGGAGCTGGAAGTTGGCCATAAGAACTCCTCAATCAAACAAAATCAAACAAGATAAATCAAACAAGATAGCACCATCGTGTTTGCACTCATCGGTCATATATTAACAAGTGCTTTGACACTAGGTGGTGTTCAGGGTATGATGATGGAGCTGGAAGATGGCCATGGGAAAACCTCAATTAAACAAGATAGCACCATCGTGTTTGGACTCATTGTTGATGTATTCACAAGTGCTTTGACACTAGGTGGTGTTCAGGGTCTGATGATGAAGCCGGAAGGTGGCCATGGGAAAACCTCAATCAAACAAGACAGCACCATCGTGTTTGGACTCATTGGTCATGTATTAAAAAGTGCTTTGACACTAGGTGGTGTTCAGGGTCTGATGATGGAACCGGAAGAATAAAAAAAGACAGCACCATCGTGTTTGGACTCTTTGGTCATGTATTAACAAGTGCTTTGACACTAGGTCGTGTTCAGGGTCTGATGATGGAGTAAGAAGGAGGCCATGGGAAAACCTCAATCAAAAAAGATAGCACCATCGTGTATGGACTCGTTGGTTATGTATTGACAAGTGCTTTGACACTAGGTGGTGTTCAGGGTCTAATGATGAATTTGGAAGGTAATCACCAGCACTCCTCAAGCAAATAAGATAGCATCATCGTGTTTGGACTCATTGGATACGTATTGACAAGTGCTATTAAACTAGCTGGTGTTCAGGGACTGATGATGGATCCGGAAGGTAGTTACGAGCACTCCTCAACCAAATGAGATAGCATTACCGTGTTTCGACTCGTTTGCGTTGGACTATAGCCAAAGGTAGTATCCGGGTCTGATGATGAAGCCAGAAGGCGGCCATTGAGACTCCTCGACCTTACAGGATAGCCCCATAGTGTTGGGTTCGATTTAACACATATTTAAACAAATTCTAATGCTGAAAAAGTATAAAATAAAAAATGTAAAAATCTTTTTAAAAACAAGTTTTAATGAACTAAAAAGTACTAAATAAAACTTACGTAAACATAGAACTATAATATTTTCTTAAAAGCTTGAGGCGTAAATGTCCTTCTTACACTTAAAGATCAGCCTCAAGCTTTTAAGAAAATATTATAGTTACCCTACCTCACGCAAATTCGTATACCGTTATCTGCTATGTAAATAACAGTGACGGAGTGAAAAAATTATATATCGTCTACATAGCAAAGTGGGAAAAATACGTAATTTATTGAAGCTAACTCAAAAACTACGTAAGCAAAATTAATAAAATTTATATGGGACACAACAAAGTTCGCTATCATAGTTCCAGTTTTCGCCCTATAAACCCATCTTAAAAATTCAGTGCCATCTCATAAATATTCTAAATGCATCTATAAATTCCGACCACAATATTTATCGCCACGCCACTGCCTGGGCTGGGCCACAAAACAAAAGTACGTGCCTCATACCGCTACGACACACAACACGGCGCTACGAGGCGCTACGTGGCGGTTGGCGGTACGACTCGTTACGAGGCTCTACGGGCCGCTACGGGGTGCTACGGGGTGCTACGGGGTGCTACGGGGCGCTACGGGACGCTACGCGAATGGACGATCTCGATGTTTACATTTAAATACCGTGCACTGGTGATAATATCTCTAGTCATGGACCATGCATAAGTACAGTAATTGTCACAAACGAACGCATACTATTGAAAGGCTACAGCGTGCCGTTGAGATGAAATACCAGGAGGCATTTGTGGCGTTACGCGAATGGATCAAATTATGTAAATGAGTTTGTAGGATTCCTCTTACATACTCATTGATCCCTAAATGTGGCGCCGCTGACCGATAAATTGTACCATGGCAATCGAAAATCGGTTGCCATGGTACGGGCATGTGATGCGGAGAAATGAGGAACATGTCGTGAGGAAAGTTATTTTATTGGATTGTAAAGAAGACATGTTCCGATTAAGTATGGAATAAATAATAAATATTATATTGTAGAAGGGTGGCGACCAGACACCGGAGGGCCTAGACAAGTAACAATCACTTCCAAAGCATTTCGTATTTCTACAACGACTTTCAATAAGCTTTTCGATAGCTTATGACAGTCCTGTACATTTTTGCCATTTCCATCATCGTTATCGCTGATAGAATGTCACTTTGTCTAGGGCCTCAGTGCCGACTGACCAGTGTTTGTCGGTACTCAGACATGGTGGCCATAGGAGACAACACGCGACGCTAAGCCGATGGTGGCTAATACTAGGCCATCATCTAACTCCACGGGCACCTCCTCGGTATATGGGATTAGGACCGTCTTATTAAAAGCTGACTTAGGCATATAGGTACATCTGTTTATTTGTTTATTGTTTATTGTTAATTAAAACGGTAACACCAACCATAGAAATTTAAACAGTAGTAAACAGAAACGTATTGGAAGAAAGGAAAACATAAAATGTACTACGAAAGATTCATCAAGCACAGTGAATAAAGCGAGCTTCCTGATTGGTTATTGAAGAGTGGTCTATGAGGAGCGCGTGTTCAGCACGGAATGGTTGCATACGAACAAACAACAGAAGAGACAGAGATAGTTTGGTCGGATAGGAATAAACCTTGCCACGTTTTACTCACTACTCGAAGATATCCATCTCATCTAGACCAGAAGCAGTCTTCTGGTCTAGATATAGAGATTAACGATGAAAACAAAAATAAGTACTTTCATCTATTTTAAGATTAAGTACTTAATAAAAACTTTAAAAAAAAAAACAACCGACTTCCAAAAAAAATTTATTATCGGTTTTTGCCACCGACTAGTAATTTTTCACTTTATTAGTATTTTTTCGGTTGGTGAAGTCGGTTGTTTTTTTTTTGTACAAAGTTTTTATTTTTCACTTTTTATCAATACATAACCTACCCCACACAAATTGGAATACCACTACCTGCTATTTAAATAACAGTGACGGAGCAAATAATAATGTCGACTACATAGACCAAGTGGGAAAAATACGTAATTATTGAAGCTAACTCAAAAACTCCGCAAGCAAAATTAATAAAATTTATATGGGTGGTCCCATATAAATTCCTCTGAAGCATGACCTACCAAACAAAAAAAGAATCATCAAAATCGATTCATAATTGTCGGAGTAATCGCGTAACAAACACCCAAAAAAAAAAACAGACCAATTGAGAACCTCCTCCTTTTTGAAGAAATCGGTTAAAAAGGAAATGCGCGGTTATTCTAAAGTAGACAATTTACTCACAATCTACTAGTAATTAATCCAAATGCACTTCGCACATAATGTAACTCTAAAGTTTAGAAAGTTTCACGAGCTCACTGTTGACTGCGCGACGTAACACATAGATGTAGCGCAGAGTGGCGGCACATGCGGAACCCACAGCGGCCGCGCCACGACTGCTGATGCCGGTGCCGGCCGGCCGCCGGAGTCGCCGCACCGCCGGCGCCGCGTGCCATACCGGCGGTGTGCCGCTCGCTGGGCAACTATACTGGAGACGAGCCGGCGCAGGTGCTACATTTTCAGATCTTATAATTATGTGTAAGTATTATGTATAGCGTGTATCACCTATTGTTAATTAAAACTAGGAGTCAAACCCGCGCGACGCGCAGCATCCAGTCTCTCGTAGTCATCACTGGCCATTTAATGTCCTGTAGGTACTGGCAATAAGTACCTATTAATTAACATGCGGCAATTTCATCACCACCAAATCTATACTAATATTATAAAGCTAAAGAGTTTGTTTGTTTGTTTGTTTGAACGCGTTAATCTCAGGAACGCAAGAATGGTTGGAATTGAAAAATTCTTTTTGTGGTGGATAGTCCATTTATCGAGGAAGGCTATAGGCTATATAACATCACGCTACGACCAATAGGAGCGGAGCATAAATGAAATATGTTGCAAAAACGGGAAAAAATATTCCTTTTTGAGAGCTTCCGTTGCGTGCGCTGCGTAAACGGTTTAAGTTACGCAAATATCATGTATGATGAAATTGTTCCTCATTAAGAGTTCTAAAAAAAAGTCTGCGACAGCATATTATGTCTATCTTTTAAGATTGGCTTACTATAACCATTTTTATGGTAATCTTTGTTCGAAATTAATGCACTATTTGCGAAGGAGTTTTATCAACATAAATATTAATTCTTATTCAAATAAATAGTTTTAACATCAAGGGTATATATGTAGCAGTAAAATAATTTTTAATTACTTCCAACTGCAATTAACAACAAATAAATAATTTACAGTAAACAGCCATCACAGAGTGGCTGCCTTTTACGTAACTCGAACTTGAACACCGTTACCGGCTAACATTTTTAAAGGAGAATGACCTGGATTATAGGGCACCCTATACCAAGCGGAAAGTCCGCCTGTCACAACCAAACCTTAGTGTATTTGGAGGAGAATTCAATGCTCTTCTTATATTGCTAACTATTTTTTACATGGATTTCCGCAATTCGTATTTTTACCTACTTCATATGTTGAGGTTAAGTTCGAGAAAGTGACAGACTCGAAATGGTGAAGTTGGTGACAAATGAAGCGGTACCTAATATCGGTTGCTTTTTATTCTTGATTTGGCGCTTGTTTCCTGATGGATGATTATCATACATCACTGATAGTCAATAATAATTCTTGGTGTCAATTTTTATATATAGGTAATGATAATGGATATCAATTCCACCGCTAATATTGTATATAGAGAAGCATTTTCCTAAATAAAAACACAAGTTTTTTGGCAGTTTCTTTCTAGGAAAAATCTCCAGGCCTGGTCGAAAAATTTCCCCTTTTTACCCGACTACGGCGAAGAAAAAAGGAGGGTTATGATTTTGACCGGTATGTATGTATGTATGTATGTTCATCTGTTCCCCCCTATCTTCCAAATAACTTATCACAATTTGACAAATGAGATATCGTTAGAAGCGTCGTCGTGATTGTCCGCTGGTTATAGGCTATGTGAAGTCACATTAAATTAAAAATGGCGCCCTCTAAAGGACATAAAGTGAGGAACTTGGTTTAATCGTACCATGTTGGGTATCAAATGAAAGGGCTTAATGAGCACATTTCAAAAACATATATATTATAACCCAAAAAAAAGAAGTATAAAAAATCAAGTAATAAAAACTAAAACCCAACTACGACTTAAAAGATAGATAGATAGATAGATAAAACATTTATTCGGTACAAACATAGAAGACACAACACAAAAGCATAGTTACATAAATTAAAAAGAAGACAAGTAAATACGAACATTAAAATATAAACCCTTCCTTGGCAGTTGGGTAAAAAGAACATACAAACAAAAAACGCAAAGAAAGTATTGTCTGTGGCAATCTTAAAACTACCTACATCCTTAAAATATTTTAGTTAGGCAAAACCCTTGTGTGGTGCGTGTCTCCCAGTTGCACCGAATGGGAGTCCAGCTCAGCATATGCCAGGCATTATACCTGACGCTGGTATTCTGCTGGATCCCTGCGGCGGCATACGGACGCCAAGCAGGTGCAGAACAATGGAAATGTGAGAAGATAAAAAGTGAAAAAGTGAATAGTGGTTTTGCAAGATAAATTTGGTGAGTTATTTACATTTGATTTGTTTTTGTGCTTTGTTTTTATATTAGGTGTGTATGTAATATTAACAGGCATATATAAAGGAGTATAAATTAAATGAATATGATTGTGTGTAGTGTTTGAAAACGATATTAAAAATAAATAAAAGATTATACTCAATAAAAGATTAGCTGCGATCACTATGATCGATCATGATAAAATGTTGTTTTTTTTTTGTTTTTTCAGATGTACGTCTGTTGCCTACTGCTAAATTTAAATTAACGACGTGTTCGAAATCGTCACGCCCAGTTCTCTCTGTGAGTTGATAAGGAACTGTCGAAGCCGACTTCTGAAGGTGTGTACTGTTTTGGTATTTCTTATTGGCGGGGGAATATTCTTCCAGCATTTGGATGCGGCGTACCTGAAACTGCCTCTGAAGGCGGCTGTTTTGTGCGACTGAGAAAATAGTTGTTGAGAACACTGTCTGCTTGCGCATTCCCTTCTACTAGCGATCCAGCTAAGTTTTTCATAAAGGTAGCTCGGTTGCTTGTACTTTATAACACCAAATAATAGGCAACCTAAGTGTAATTTACGACGCGACTTCATTTTAAGTATTGAATGGCTATTTAAAAATGGTGTTACGTGTGTCCTTGGTGGGATATTAAAGCAGAATCGAGCGCAGGCGTTTTGCACCCTTTGGATCAGTCGATCAGTTTTTGCCAGTAGTCGCGGGCCAATTACTGTATCCGCATAATTTAAATTCGAAAGTACGAGTGACTCAACTAGTTGGAGTCGCAGCTCTTCTGATAGATAAGGCCTTATTTTATAAAGGACCTTCAGCCGGTAAAAACACGTACGCACTGACGCCCAAAAACTAAAACCCAACTACGACTTAAAAGGTATAAACAAGACACCACAGACAGACAAATTAAAAATCCGGAGTCACACGTAATCTGTTCGATTTATGCCCTAACACGTGTGACTCCGGATTTTGTCTGTCTGTGGTGTCTTGTTTACGTAGTTGGGTTTTCGTTTTTACCCGACTACGGGGAAGAAAAAAGGAGGGTTTATAGGCGCTTTTTTTGTTAGCCCCGGCATTTTTGTTTGTTTCCCATTTTTTCTCAGATATATTATCACAGTTTAGAACTATATTTACAACTTATATCATGTGTCTTTACGTGACACGTAAAGACGATTTTTTGCAACTTATTGTAGTTATAATAACAAAATAAAATTCAAATTTTCTTCAGTTTTTTGCAATTTGCAGGTCACTATCAGGTTGTATGTTGATCTAAATATTATTAGCGCTCGTAACAAATTAGAATTTATAGAATTAAAAACATTAGAATCAGCAATACTTACAACTCTCTTAGTTCATGAAAGTGCCAAATGTCATGATTTCATGAAATAGTCATTCAATACACTTTCATGAGCTTAGAGTTGTATTGCTGATTTTAATGTTTATAATTCTGTAAATCCATATTTGTTACGTGCGCTAATAATATTGAGATCAACATAAAACCTGATACTGACCTGCAAATTGCAAAAAACGTAAGAAAATTGAATTTCGCGGGCCACCCTAGCGCATCCCCCTTCAGGTTATTGTATTTGCTTATAAATCGATTGATGATGATACTTACTTAAAATGTGATTTTGACGCTGGCAATATTTTGCCAGCGTCAAAATCAAAAAACTTCTTGTTTTTTCAACAGTTACTTTTTTTTAACGAATTATTGTAGATTGTAGTGGCGCTCAATTGGAAGAAAGTAAATAGGTTCATATTATATTTGTTATTTTTAGTTAAGACTTCGCATATTCATGTTTTTTCTCTTCTTGTTCTCACACACTATTGTCTACATTTCTTTTTCATTTCTCCTTTCGCAGGTCTGCTGGAAGAAATTTCTTAAGAAATAAGCAGTACCTTTGTACTCATATTTTAATTATGTCGTATCTTTTTGTATTTTACTGTGTGTACATAAATAATAAAATAAATAAATAAATATTTTTTTTATGGCAAAATTAATGCATAAAGTATTTTTTCTCTAATCTAATGTCCACTGTGGGCCTAAAATGGGCAATTGCCTTTCGACCCCCTTTAGGAAACCCATAAACCCCTGAGACTCAACACGTTGGTGATTTTTTTTTTCTATATTTTCCATACCATAAGTGAAAAATTCCTTAAAAAAAACACGTCGAAGCAGCTGTCAATGCGCGAGGCTCAAAAAAAAATTCATGGGGTAGGGAAAACCAAGTGCCAAGTGGAGGCGCGATTGCCAAATTCGATTTGTTTCAAAATATTTTTTAAAGGAGGATCGGCAAGAATGTATGGAAGCTGGTCTCAGCACCAATAACAACCACACATATGCCATTAGATAGGTATTTTAATATAATACAGTAACTACTATAGCGGCTCATTCGAAAACGCTGTGTGAAAAAAGTTGTGGCCATATTTCGCAGGACTGACCTGGACGCTAGATAATGGAACCTTTGAATAGTTAATCATTTCTGGTGATCATTGTTTGAATGTTTGAAAATGTATATGCATTCCGATGATAATATGGAACCACTGAGCTGGTCTGATTATGGATCTGGACGATTCGATAACGGAACTCTTGAATAGCCACTAGAAAACCCATCGAGTTTGGGCTCGTTAGATGTGTATCAACGAGTCCTGTTCATTTTACCTCATGACTGACCTAGACACCTACATGGTCCCATTGAGTTGGTCTGATTATGAACCTGGACGCTAGATAACGGAACTCTTGAATAGCTACCAGTAAACCCATCGAGTGTGGGCTCATTAGATGTGTATTGAGCCCACACTCGCTGGGTATACTAGAAGCTATTCAAGAGTTCTGTTGTCTAGCGTCCAGATCAGTCATCAGGTCCTCGTCATCTGGTACAATGAACAGGACTCGTTGAGACACATCTAATAAGCCCACACTCGATGAGTATACTAGAACTACTAGAAGCTAATCAAGAGTTCTGTTATCTAAGTTCCAGGTCAGTCATCAGGTCCTCGTCATCGGGTAAAATGAACAGGACTCGTTGAGACACATCTAATGAGCCCACGCTCGGTGGGTATACTAGAAGCTGTTCAAGAGTTCCATTATCTAGCGTCCAGGTCCATCATCAGATCAGCTCGATGGTACCATATTATTGAAATTATTGTATTATCATCGCATTCATTTGAAAATATTCAAAGTAGACCACTAGAAATTATTAATATTCAAGTATTCATAATGTCTAGGTCCGTTCTGCGAAACATCGCCACAACTTTTTTCACACAGCGATTTCAAAAGTGCCGCCATAGTAGTTGTTGCTCTATATTAAAATGCCTATGTAATGACATAGGTCTCTAGGTAATGGTCGTGGGGACCATTTTTTCCGGTCCTCCTTTAGAGATTTTTTGTCAGAATAGCGTTAAGATTCTCATAGCCAAAATTTTAGTGATAGTTTAGTTCGGTGTACTAGAGAATCGGCACCATTGCTTTGCATAGATGTCTTAGCTTGATGTGCTTTGTCTTGCGATGATATTCGTAATGCCGTTATCCGACGGTGCGCCATATTGCGGACGGACACGGACGAGCCCGCACGACGCACCGTGGGAAGGTGTACGTGCGGGGTATCGCAGACATCGGAAATTCCTCGGTGAGCGGTACGTGGCGGTCTGTGGTCGTCTAATTTCTTCTAATTTATTTATCACTAATCTTATCACTTCAGGCAGCGTTTATAAATACCCGCGCTTTACTGAAAAGTATGTGTGGGTTGTGGTAGAAACTAAAATTACAACAAAGTTTTCATTTTTTTATTAATTTAAATCTAGTCACATCACTTAACTTCCTTAACCTGGAGACCTGTAACAAACAAAAATCAAATTAAGTAACTGAGTTCAATAATTGACACCGTATTTACAAAAAAATTAACCGACTTCTTCAAAAAGGAGGAGGTTCTCAAATTTGTCTGTATGTTTTTTTTTTGTGTATGTTATGCAAATACTCCGCCAATTATTAATCGATTTTGATGATTCTTTTTTATTGGTAGGTCATGCTTCAGAGGTGGTCCCATACAAATTTTATTAACTTTGCTTGCGTAGTTTTTGAGTTAGCTTCAATAATTACGTATCCTACTACCTCCTCCTATTACCTACTATTACCTCCTCCTTTTTGAAGAACTCGGTGAAAAAGCTTACAGACTTAAAATTAAGAATGGGGGAAATAATTATAGTGCATCAAAAAATTCGTCCGCATCGCTGTCAACACGAAAACTGCCCAGAATAATAATAATCAAATACATCCCAATTCCGCACATATGTAGGTATTTTTTTATAATAATTGAGGTTTACTGCAAAGTAAAGAAAGTAAACAAACAGTCTACAACATACGAGGCATTTATGCCACTAATTTCACGTGCACTTAGATTTTCTTTGCTAAAAATTCAGCAGCGCGCTTTTAATTTCATTTTTTTTCTACTAACAATGTTATTGGCCAGGTACGTCTGAAATAAAAGTTAGGTGTCGCCTAGTGTTAGTGAAACGGGCATAATTGTCAGCTAGTAGGTAACGGTTTTTAATGGATTTAAATAGCAATAACTAAGTGCTCAAAGTCAAAGTTTTATTAATGCGATTTTTGGTGATACAAAAGGGTCTTAAAAATATTTTATTCCTTGTGCACAAGATTGCCTGCCTGGAATATAATGGCCGTTTTTTTACCCGACTACGGCGAAGCAAAAGGGTGGGTTATGCTTTTGACCAATATATATATGTTCATGGGTTCCCTCGTAACGTAACTTATGTGACGTCACAATAAATTGAATATGGACATAAAGTCATTTACTAAAAAAAAATAATGATGCCATTTTTGGTGTCAAATGAAAGGGCTTACTTAGCACATTTCTTCAACTACAACAAAGTCAACTAAAAAGACATCACAGACATACAAATTAAAAATCCGGAGTCACACGTAATCTGTTCGATTTACGCCCTAACATCAGCGGCGGTACTGCCATACAAGCTGAAAAGCCCGGCTTGCCTCCAAACCTGAGCCAATCAATTAAAAAAAAAAAACTACTCTATACTTCCAAGTCAATCCTTCATGTCCCAAGAATTGATAAGAATAATAACATAAAAACTTCGCGCTGCACCAGCCGCGCGCTATAAGTACAAACAATGCACCGTTGCCAAACTGCCACAGTTGCGATCTCGCTCTAACACTATAGCGTTAGGCGAGATCGCATCCATGAATGAAGACGTCAATTCTGTTGTACATTGCATCTTTCTCGCTCACACACGCTTGCGGCAACGGTGCAGAAGCCAGCTTCTAGACCTCTCATTTTTTGCATTGAAAATGCGTACGTTGTCGATACTATTAGAATGTACTTATTTCGCAAAATGTTCTAATATTTAAGCCCGGCTTTTGAGTTTTTATGAATGGAACGAATCGTGTGTTTGAAGTTCGCGCAAATGCACTAGCCGCGATGTTGACCCGCGTAAAGTGAGTTACAAGTCCGCAAAGCGACTCAATTTTTTATTGTTTTGAAATAATATTTTGAGATCAGTATTTTATTTTTCAATTGAGGTAATGAATTACCTAGTTTTATTATTTAAAATGATGTGATAGTTATTGCGGCTATGTCATTCCTTAGGCTTAGTAGTGTTTTTATCATCAAAATGTGAATTTGGAAACTGTGTTCGAAAAGGTATGTAAATACATTGAGTTTTCTGACAGTAAGTAACTCTTTGCTTCACCGTAATCAACCCCAAATTACTACAACTCGGAAATATAAACAATTTGTCAGTCGAAGAATATATTGAAATTGGCATTCGATTGTTTAGTATGTATAAAGTTAAGAGTATGACCAAACTTAGGTAGCCTAGCTGGTGCCATGAAAGACATCAAAATTTGTATAGTGTTGTTTGTATGGCAATTGTAGTTTTGGTAAACCACTAAAAAACAAACCCCTTATTAGAATACATCTCATCAAGATCACAAAACACAATAATTTTCGTATCGAAGATATTCTTTGAAATAAAGGCGTTTTGAAATAAAGATTAGAGTTGGCTATTGTCATTATGATTAATTATAAAATGTTATATACCCAATGTAATATCTTATTTAACATTTTCAATCGACTTAAAACTTAAATTTAGTTAAAACAACAAATCGATAATTTGGGGCCATCTAGCGGCTTTTGATAGAATAATTTTTATGTGACAAGCGTTGACAAAGTTATTATGGTGAAAAGGTCCTGCGAAGCGGTGTGGTTACGCGCATTCGTTAATAGATGGCGCTTACGACAATTCCGTACTGAAGCCTGAAATAATATGTAGAACTCTTCTTCATCCGTAAATCGCTCACTTGTCTGTTTTTTTTAATCGTTAAAAATCTGTCGGCTTGCCCTGGTTTTGAACCCTAGGCACGCCACTGCCTAACATGTCACTCCGGATTTTTAATTTGCCTATCTGTGATGGCTTGTTTATGCCTTTTTGATTGACTTTTTTGTCGTAGTTGGGTTTTATTACTTTACAATATTGAATATTGCTAGACAAATCTCCTAACATAATTATAGGTACTACTAGATTTGAGTACAAAGAGTATGCACATTGCTCATGATGGTTTGTTCATAGTGGCAGAAGACAAAATGGCAGGTATGGAAACCCTAGAACAAACAATATCTATTGTTGTATAATAATATCACAGAACACTCCATTATCATAATATCATAGAACACTCCATTATTATTCAAACAAGCCATCACTGCATAAAGTGCACATAGCCAGTTATTTATAAAATTAAAAAAGACTTGCTTTATTACCACAAGACCGTGTTTATCAGTTGTTTAGCCTAAACATCTTTTAACCATAAAATTTCTGTATGGAATTTGACATAAAACTGACACGTTGAACAAGTGTCTAAGTTTTTGTAATAAGGCCCTTGGTATTCACAGGCAAGGCCCAGTGAATTATGGAAAAACAGGGATGCTGGGTAGTTTTAGTAAAAGCTCATTGATTAAGCTTGTTGATTTTCAAAGGATCCCCGAAACAATCAATTGCAATTTTCAATGTTTTGTGTTTTTTTTGTCAATTGGCTCAATTGCATTTTGTAGACAATCATTTTGCACATCAATGTGTATCCATCATATAAAAATTGCAACTGATTGTTTCAGGGACCCTACCCTTTAGGATTTATACTAGGTGGATAGCAAAGAGATTCAAGAAGGCATTTAACATGATTCAAATATGTACCTGGCGGTAAGCTCTGCTTGAGCTTCTCAGCCTTCTCCTTGTCGGTGATGACCAGGGTGTACAGGAATCGCGAGCATCGCACCTTGAACTTCACATTCTCAGGGTTCTTTTTTATCTTGACAGCTGCAAACATGAGAAACAGGTTAGAAATATATGTTGCTAGCATCCATATCATGAACTCATGACACTGAACTACACATCTTACTGTAGTATATTTGGATTTAAGTTGGCAACACCAATGGTAACGGTTCTGTGTGTGTGAAGGAAACCATCTTGGAAGCCACCCACCAACGTTTATAATTTTGAAAATAAAGTATTCATTTTTAACAGCCATGGCGGCACTTTCATTTTATTATAATTAAGTAATTCAAGACATTACAAAAACACTTCAAAAATGGCGACGAGAACATCGAACTTCGTGATAAAACCTTTTGAAGAAGGTGACGACGTTACGTGCTTCCTGGAACGCTTGGAGCAATATTTTATTGCAGCAGAAATTAAAGATGAGCGAAAGGCCGCAACATTATTAGTATCTCTGCATGAGACTACGTACAAGATTTTAAAAAGCGTGTTGCTTCCGGCACTGCCCTCCACCAAGACATTTGTTGAACTACGAGCCGCTCTGAAGCTAAGATTCCAACCTAGAGTTTCCTATTTCCGGAAAAGAATAGAGTTTGATAGACTCAGACAAAATGAGGGGGAACAAATTGCACAATATTATGCAAGAGTGAGAGAAAGGGCATCGGAATGTAATTTCGAAGCGCACATGGAAGAAATTATAAAAACGAAATTCGTCACGGGACTATCATCAGGTCCAATACAGGAGCGACTGTGTGAGGAGAGTATTGCCAAAACTACTGAGGAACTCCTAGAAACTGCACTGAACAAAGAATCAGCCATAAAAGATAGAAGCGGTGGGACGGTGAACAAAGTGGTAAAAGCTAAAACACTCCAAAAGACGCAGAAATCCTCAAATTCCAGTACGAAACTATTATGTGTACATTGTGGTAAGCCAGATCACAATTTTTCAAAATGCAGATATAAAAGTTATAAGTGCAAAATCTGCAATAAAACTGGACATTTAGCAGACATCTGCAGAAATAAGAAGAATACACATAGCGTGGAAGTCAATGAAGACAATGTTGACATTTTTTCAGTACACAACAGCGGTATTAACTATATTTCTCCATTTTTTCTGAACTGTATGGGTAATGGTAAACAATTCCAGATGGAATTGGACACAGGAGCAGCAGTATCTTGTATTCCGTTATCTACTTACAAGAGTTTGTTTTCAGATGTAAAATTACAGCCAGCTGATGTGGAACTTAAAACCTATAGTGGTGAGGTTATGAAACCAAAAGGTAAAATTTCAATTTCATTAAAAATTAAAAATACAGAATTAAAATGTGTATTGTTAGTTGTAGAAAATGGATTAAAAAGTTTATTAGGGAGAGACTTAATTAAAAAATTTAATATTCAACATTTATTGTCATTGAATGCAGTTGAGGAACTGTCATTACAAAATGTATTAGAAGAGTATTCAGAAGTGTTTAAGCCAGAATTGGGAGTAATTAAAGGGGAGGAAGTAGGATTAGAGGTTGATAATAATGTTAAACCCATATTTATGAAACCCCACCCAATTCCACATTCTTTTAAAGACAAAGTTGACCAAGAGTTACAAAAATTAGAAAAAGAAGGTGTTATTATAAAAACAGAGAATTCCAAATGGGGTACTCCGTTAGTTCCAGTAATTAAAGAAAATGGAAAGCTTAGGTTATGTGCTAATTATAAAATAACTGTGAACAAACATTTAAAAAATGTAAACCATCCCTTGCCTAGAATTGAGGATATTTTTACAGGTTTACAGGGGGGAGAAAAGTTTACAAAGCTTGATTTGAGAAATGCCTTCAATCATTTGTTGCTAGATAATGAAACAGGAAAATTACTGGCGTGGTCGACTCCTAAAGGTATTTATAGACTAACAAGGTTACCTTATGGCACTAAGCCTGCTTCGGCAATATTTCAGGCAAAGATGGAAAAAGTATTACAGGGGACCAAGGGAGTAGTCAATTTTATAGATGATGTTTTGGTAACGGGTGCCAATGACAAAGAACACTTGGAAAATTTAAAAGAAGTTTTAAAAAGATTTGCCCATGTTGGAATTAGATTAAACAAGGATAAGTGTTTATTTTTTCAGTCCGAGGTTAAATATTTAGGACACATTATCTCAAAAGAAGGTTTAAAGAAAGATCTTTCGAAATTGGAAGCCATTACCAAAGCACCTGCACCTAAAAGTGTAACTGAAGTAAGATCATGGATCGGAATGGTTAATTATTATTCAAAATTTATCCCCAATGTTTCTATAAAACTCAAACCAATGTATGAGTTATTAAAAAAGGATAACAGATTTAATTGGACATCTGATTGTCAACAAAGTTTTAATAATATTAAGAAAGATATAATTTCTGACAATGTCTTAGTACATTTTGATAGGTCTAAACCTTTAAGATTAACTTGTGATGCATCTCAAAATGGCATGGGTGCTGTATTGAGTCATGTTATGCCAGATGGTACTGATAGGCCAATAAGTTTTGTTTCTAGAGTCTTTAACAAAGCAGAAAAGGGTTACTCAATGATAAACAAAGAAGCGTTAGCTATTTATTGGTCAGTCCAAAAGTTTTACCAATATTTGGTTGGAACTAAATTTGAATTGTTGTCAGATCACAAACCTTTACAAGCTCTGTTTGGTGAGCATAAAAGCCTACCACAAATGGCAGCAGGTAGATTACAGAGATGGTCTTTGTATTTAGCAGGATTTGACTATACTTTTAAGCACATTAAAGGTTGTAATAATAATCAAGCTGATTGTATGTCAAGAATTCCATTAGAGTATGAACAGTCTGTGTTAACTAATCGATCTGAGTGTGACTACATTAATTTTGTTGAGGAACAAAATATTATAGATTTAAATGTTGTTAGGTCTGAGACTAGAAAGGATCCACTTTTAAGTTCTGTTTTTAATATGATAAGATATGGATTTCCTAAAAATGTTAAAGATGAACCTTTGAAACCATTTGCACAGAAAAGGGACCAATTATATGTTGATCAAGGTGTTATCATGTGGGGGTATAGACTTGTTATTCCTTGTAAGTTACAGCAAAATTTATTAAAAGAGTTGCATACCACACATGAAGGAATTGTAAAAATGAAAACTAATGCTAGATCATATTTTTGGTGGCCTAATTTAGATCAATCTATTGAGAACTTTGTTAAAAATTGCAATATTTGTATGGCAGCTAGGCCAGAACCCAAAAAGGCAAACATTATTTCATGGCCAAAGACTAACTCAGCTTATGAAAGAGTTCATGCTGATTTTTTGGGACCATTTGATGGTAAAATGATCTTAATTATCATTGATTCCTATTCTAAATGGCCAGAAGCCTTTATTATGAAAAGTACAAATACTAATAATACAGTGGAAAAGTTTAGGGAATGTTTCAGTCGTTTCGGTTTACCAAAAGTAGTTGTAACAGATAATGCATCAGTATTTTGTTCAAAGGAATTTTCAGATTTCCTATCAAAAAATGGAATAAGACATGAAACATCACCTCCTTTTCACCCTGCAACTAATGGGTTTGCAGAAAATGCTGTAAAAAACTTTAAATTTTGTATGAGTAAAGCACTAAAAGATAAGAAAAACAGTAATGTAAACTTTGAAACATTAATGAATAGATACCTCTTTCATTACAGAAATTCAATTCATACAATAACGGGTAACACCCCGGCCGAATTAATGTTTCAAAGGAAATTAAGGACTAGATTAGACATATTAAAAGAGAAAAAGACAAAAGATAATATAAATAAGAATAATAATATGAGAGAAGAAACATTTACAGAGGGAGAGTATGTATATTGTAGAGATTATAGAAACCCAAATAAGAAAGTTTTTGTTAAAGCTATTATAGATGAGGTGTTAGGTAAAAGAACCTATTTGTGTAAAATTTTAAATGAAGATTTGATTTGGAAAAGGCACCTCAATCAGATAATACGTTCTTTACCTTGTGAAAACCCTGAAATCTGTAAGGATGTTCATATTCCTATTAATAATAGTAATAATAATAACGCTTTTATAAAACCTAATAATTTTAAAGATAATGTTGCTAAAGATTTCAGAGATTTCAATAAGGAAATGATTGTTAATAATGATGATAATAAATGTGAGGATTCCAATGAGGTGATTCCGGAACTTATAGATAGCTCTAATGATGCCAGTAATTGTAGTTTTAAGGATAAAGGTAATATGAGTGTAACTCAGGAGGCTCAACCCCAACCAGTACCTCAATCCTCTTTGAGGAGATCTTCAAGGACAGTTAAGGCTCCCGAAAGATTAAACTTGTAAAAGACTTAAGAGGGGGGTATTGTAGTATATTTGGATTTAAGTTGGCAACACCAATGGTAACGGTTCTGTGTGTGTGAAGGAAACCATCTTGGAAGCCACCCACCAACGTTTATAATTTTGAAAATAAAGTATTCATTTTTAACAGCCATGGCGGCACTTTCATTTTATTATAATTAAGTAATTCAAGACATTACAAAAACACTTCACTTACATGCTTTAGAAAACTATTGCAGATAAGTAAGATCTCCACTTATGACAAGAGTTAAACCCTGGCCAAAATCGAAGTAGGTAGGTACTTAAGTACTTACTTATGTATATCCAAAATTAAAAATGTTACCATCACTGTAGTAATACTAGGTACCTAATAAATAACTCACATTTAGCGTCTTTCCTGCGTGCCTTCAGCAGGAAGTCTTTGATATCTTTGATTTCGCGCGGCTGGAACACAACAACAACATTAGATTCTACCTATGTCAAGTCATTCCGACGCGGGATCTACATTACTCACATATCACTAGGTACCTACTGATATGATGTATTATTGGCACTGTTGCGATAATTCTATGATATATACCAATTTACGAAAATCCGTAACAACAAATATTAATGTTTTCTTACCATGTTGAAGACGAGAGTGTTCAGAGTCAAACTGGAAAAAAAACGATGTTATTAATTTAAATAAAACTTGCAAGCGATAGACTACTGTCACTATTTTATGATTTGATTTAAAAATAATAGAAAACACTGGTCTCCAGCTAGATTTAATCGGATTTCAGAACAATTTCAATAAAATTCATACACATCTCACCTGCCAAAATTCCAAAAGAACCTTTTTTGACAATGACAACTTGCTTTTCTTGACACTTGACAACTTGGTAGGCATGGGTTCGATATATCAAAACGTAACTTATATCGGATATGTGTTTATTATCATACCATATCGATATCTAAATATACATAACCGTTTTCACAAAAACTTCATCGAGCTATGGCTTATCCAAAGCGCAACAACGAGAACGAACTACGAATAATGTCGAATAAGTAATAACGAACAAAACGCAAACTTCACATCACGAGCGATATGACATCGACGGTTTTTATTCGCTTGCCTCTGTCTTACCATTCAATGTTTTACTGGCGTAAAAGTGATGAAGCGAATATTACGTAACTTCGGCTAGTTATTGGTTATTTGGTTAATAATAGTGCGAGCGTAATATCTATATCCTAACGCGCTAGCAATAAGGTCTAGTTTCTATTTATTTAGTTACAACAAATATTCCATAAGTTAGCAACTTTCCGGCGGCTACTCGATATCAGGGAGCAAATCGTACTACTGATATCGATATCTGAAAACGGTTTTCGATATCGATATGAAAACTGAATATCGGTTACATATCCGTTAGCAACTAAATACGAAAACGCCCATGTCTACAACTTGGACTTTGACAGATTATTAACGAACTGAACTTTAGTCTTTTTGGCCGCCAGTCAATCTGACCTCGGTGAAGTTAACCGCACGATCTCATTATTATGAACTTTTGTTAGTGCTAATCGTTAGAGAGGGTTAGAGAGAAAAGAAAAATCGTTAGAGAGTAATTAGTTTTTATGTAAAAACAATTTTAATTTTTCGTGTGAAGTTGGCCCCCCTTCCCGCAAAAATGGACTTAGCCGTATTTTTATTTCTTTAATCGTTTGCGAATCGTTAGAGAGAGATTGAGAGTTATAAAAAATCGTTAGAGAGTTCATATTTTATTTGATAAAAAATAATTTCTAAGAGCGTGACGTTAGCCCACCTCTGTGAATTTTGCCCCCGATATAATTATTCTCAACTTTTGTTAATGCTAATCGTTAGAGAATCGTTAGAGAGAGTTAGAGAGAAAAGAAAAATCGTTAGAGAGTAATTAGTTTTATTTATCAATGATTTTAATTACTTTTGTGATATTGGCCCCCATTCCCGCAAAAATGGACGTAGACGTAATTTTTTATTTTTTATAGGTTGAGAATCGTTAGAGAGAGATAGAGAGTTAAAAAAAATCATTAGAGAGTTAATATTTTAATTGATATTAAATTATTTCTGAGAATGCGTTTTACACTAGTACCTGTTAAAATTTAGAAACGTGCCGCCTCGATAGGGGAAAGGGAAGGGAGGAGAGGGGGAAGGGTTAGTAGATCCCCCCACTCCCCCGTGCCGGAGATCATCATCCAATCATCCCGTTGACTTAGGATTTATTAGTCATTGGCTTAACCACTTAATTTGAATACTTACCTATCTCTATAAATAAAAACTGAATTCAGCGTGTTAACTTTTATGACCATAACTCGTAGGAGTGAGTATTCAGCAGAATTTATCTACCACGACGTATCAATTTGTTGCTTGTGTTGTCGTATCCCTCATTAACTTATGTAGGATGACAGTGCAGCAAGACGCACTGAGCGACAGGCGAGAAATGGCAGCTCGTATTCTTTGGCAACGTTACTCGGCTCGCCGTTGGTGACACAAAATTGGCGGCTCACGGCTCGCGGTGTTGACAGACGTGCGAGCCAAGGCAGCCTAAATTTCAAACCTGTTCCATCGCCTACGGACTTACTCAGCGCTTTCAAAGTCCGCGTACTTAGCATGACACTCGGGCGAGTAAGCTCGCCAAGTACTTAGGCTAGGCGAGCTCACTCGCCCGTCTGTCATTGCCACGAGCCGCGAGCCAATTTGACAATGAAATTTTGAGTAATTTTGAGCGAGTAAGGTCGCGAACATAAAACCACGTACTTTAAGTACGCACGTCTGTCACCGACGGCGAGCCGAGTATGGTCGCGAACTTAAAGACCACGAACTTTAAGTACGCACGTTTATCACCCACTTATACAAAACAATGGCGGCTTGTAGACGGTGAACAGTGCTGCCACCTATGACGAGCTTTCAGTTTTTAATCCCATTAGATTAGTTTTACTGCCTCATAAGTGATGGATGCTACTGCTTGTGTGCGACTGCGAATAGTCAAAAGCTTAGCTCACTAGTGCGAGCGAAGTACAAGAAGTCTTGTAATAAAAATCACACGTATTTTGTCAGCACTAAGCACCGGTGACCGTACTACTTAGTCTGTGCGGTGTGCGGTGACCAAATCGGCGTAGCTTTAGTATTTGCATTGGTTGTGGAGGAACTCCCTTTTATTTTTATTATTTCCGATTCACTGAATCCCAAAAAAATACAAAGGAAAAAATAAGTCTTTTTAACCTGAGTATTCCTGAGTCCTGACAGCTGACAGATCGTCAACATCCAGCGTCGTCAAAATGATTAATAATCTGTGCATATGTCTACCCGAGTATCCGACGAACGGAAAAACGACAGACTCAGACTCCTTTGATTGTTTACGAGCGCCGCGATTGACCGTCAGCTCTGAACGACATGTGTAAGAGGCCGGGGTCGACGAGCGGCAGGCGTCGACGGGGGAACGAGTCGCAGAGCGGGCGCAGCCAGTAGCCGGGGACATGTCCGACCGTGGTGGAGTGCGGTCCAGCGCGCGCCTTAGCGGCGACAGCTCAGCGGGTGCGGCGGCCCCGGCAGTCCCGGCAGCAAGCCGCGCGCCGCACGCGCCTGCGGGCCGCGGCCGCCCCGTGTCCACCACGGCAGCCGCGGCACTGCGCCGCGCGCGCGCTGCCGAGCGAGCCGCCGAAGTGGAAGACAGTCCGCGAGTGCTGCGCGACAAGTGCCGCCGTCTCGCACGCGCTCTTCGGAATGCCAAGCATCTAGTGGTGAGCACTTGTACCTTGGCACTTGAATCTTCCCAGGCATTTCTAACACTCTTAGACACTTCATAATGGTCAGGACCTCACATGCTATAATGGGCTAATATCCGTAAATCTAGGTCAGAGTAGGTTGGAAATAGACACATCAGATCCAACCCAGCTCCTCAAAAAAGGCAAATAATTACATATTGTTGCCGTCAATGTCTCAGAAAACAGCATTACCGAACTACATCAACTCATCTAGCTGTAACTCCAATAACAAAGAAGTGATGAATCATGGCCAGTGATGGAAGTTGTGGCCAGAGGTGAGGTTTGATCAATGCTCATTGACAGGAAGAGTTGTCCTGGCTTGTCTTCACTTGCAAAAAATTGTGAAGAAACCTGGAATTATTGTTAAATATAACACCCCCAACAGGTCTGGAGCAAGCCTGGTGATCAACGCTTATGCCTTCTCTGTATGACAAGAGACCTTTGCTCTGCAGTGGGACAATAATAGGCAGATATTACTTTATTTAGTTTTTATGTGACTGCCCAAAAAGGAGTTTAATGTTGTCAGGGTTCATGTATGTAAGTTTCTTTAATCCTCTAAGAATCCACCATAACTTCTAAACAACTGAACAGATTTTGATGTAAGGATATAAGGTAAGGTTGTATTTTGGTTAGAATCCTTACATCATCCCAAGTGACAGGGCTTTGTTTTTTTTTTTAAATCTGTATGTCGGCCGTACATCCATTTTCAAATGCGATAAAATTAAAAATCTTCCATTATTACATGACTTCCCAAAAAGGAGTGAAATCTTTTTTTACAATATGGGTACCCAATTGAAGGCCTTGATGAGCACATTCCAAAACTATATACCTAAGTAATTTATTGGTATAGATTTTACATAGTTAGGGTGTACATACATGCAAAACAAACATTTCATCTTTGGCTGCAAATGATTTCATCAGTTTTTCAATTAGTTCAGTTAGCAGGGCAGTCGTGTTTTTTTCATATTTTCTAATGAACTGTTTATTTAGCTAGTGTGTTATGCAATTAGAGTGCAAGGGGGTCCTTGCACTGCAACTCTTTTGCTGCATCTTTTCCTCAGTAGGCAAAAAAGGCGTTTCATGAATTAAATTAATTTGCGTGCAGATGCACGCGCGTTGCATGTAACAGGACAACCCTTACCCTGACCTAATCTGGCGAACTTCAAACATCCGAAAATGATTGCCAAAATAATGAATCATTAATATTTATTTTAACGCCACTAATGACTAGGCGCAATAATAAACAGGTTTACACGGGAGCAGGCATCAGCACAGCCGCCGACATCCCCGACTACCGTGGGCCGCATGGAGTGTGGACGCGGCTGCAGCGCGGCGAGACTGTCGGGTGAGTGCCAGCTTGCACTTGCACGCCCAGGTACAGCGTCACGTATAGAGAGAGGCGGCACTTTACGTGTGTGTGTGTGCAGGCGGGTGGAGGTGTCGCGCGCGCAACCCACGTTCACGCACATGGCGCTGACGGCGCTGTGGGCGCGCGGCGCGCTCAAGTTCGTGGTGTCGCAGAATTGCGACGGGCTGCACTTGCGCGCCGGACTGCCGCGCCGCGCGCTGGCCGAGCTGCACGGCGACATGTTCGTGGAGCTGTGCGCGCCCTGCCGCCGCGTGTACCTGCGCGCCTTCGACACCACGGAGCGCACGGCGCGCCATGCGCACGGCACGCGCCGCCTGTGCCACGCCTGCGGCCAGGAGCTGCGCGACTCCATCGTGCACTTCGGCGAGCGCGGCCGCGCTGCCTGGCCGCTCAACTGGGCCGGCGCGCTGCGCCACGCCGCTCGCGCTGACGTCGTGCTGTGCTTGGGTTCCAGTCTCAAGGTGCTGCGTCGCTACCCGCGCCTGTGGCGCATGCAGAGCGCGCCGCGCGCGCGCCCCGCACTCTACATCGTCAACCTGCAGTGGACGCCCAAGGACTCGGTGGCGGCGCTCAAGATCAACGCGCGTTGCGATGCCGTCATGCAGCAGGTGGCGCGGCGCCTGCGCCTGCGCGTTCCGCGGTACCGCGGTGCCCTGGACCCCGTGCTGGCGCATGCCGAGCCGCTGGCGGAGCCCGAAGCGCACACCACGCGCCGCCCGCCGCTCACCGCGCTGCGCTCGCCGCCCGCCGCCACCGAGCACTGGGAGCCCTCCTCGCCCTCCGCCTCCGACTCGGACGAGGAGCTGCCGCTGCGCCACCTGGCGGCGCGCCTGCGCGGCCCGTCTGACCCCGCCCCGCGCACCCCCAGCCCGCCACTCGCCGGCGCGCCCGGCACCTCGCCGGGTGGACTGCACGCTCCGGGCTCGGGAGACATCTTACACTCCTTTCAGGTAAGGGGTCTTCACTACTCGCTCTCGCCTCGCGACAGCTCCACCGTCAGTAAGCTGTGTTTCCTGACTGAAGTGTGACTGATTTTTTCCAGGTCAACATGTCATCCGGCGAAGCCACAATCCTCTTGCGCGCCGAGCACGCGCGGCCGCCCGCGTCCCCCTGTACGTTCCCGGCGCGGGCGCGCTCCCCGCTGCGCTGTCGCACGGCGGATCTGCGCAAGTTCCGGATGGCGAGACGGCCCCCGGAAACGCCGTGCGCGGTGAACGGGCACGAGCCCCCCGGCGTTGCGGCCGACCCGAGACCCGCGCCCGACGGGCTCGCCAACGGCACCGCCGGCCTCGGCTCGAGGCTCAGGCGACTGCTCGAGTACGAGCCGCGCATCGACACGCCCGAGAACGTCAAGACGATCCCTGCGGAGCCGCGGCCGAAGCCCGAGGACGACGCGAAGTGTCCCAAGATGGAGCCGAAGGCCGAACCGAAGGACGAGCCCAAGGAGGAGGCGAGCACGTCGGACTCGAGCGGCGCGGAGGGCGCGGGCGCGCTGGCGGCGGGCTCGCTGGCGGCCGCCATCATCCGGCGCGCCGTGCTGCTGTGTCGCGCGTCGCTGTACCCGGGCCTGCACACCATCATCGCGCCGCCGCCGCACGCGCCCGCGCCGCCCGAGTGCGCCTGGTGCGCGCGGCACTTCGCGGCGCGGCGCTGCCTGTGGTACGGGCCGGCGCGCGAGCCGGCGCCGGCCGCGCGCGCCTGGCGCCGCGCGCGCGGCCGGCGCTACCTGTGCGCGTGCTGCGGCGCGCGGGAGTCGCCGCCGCGCCAGCCCGACGCCGCGCAGGACGACGGCGGCTGGTACGGCAAGGGGTACCGCAAGGGCCGGCGGCGGCGCCGGTAGCGCGAGCCGGACGTCCGGCTCGGCGAGCCGGGCGTCGTTGTGCCCGAGCCGGGGTGCCGCTGATTGCGCCGCCGATGGCGCTCTTCTGTGTAAATACTAGTGTTCCGGTATAAGGAACGGCGCGGCGGTGCGCGCAACTGACGAAAGTATTGTGAAAATGGTTTTTATAAAGTTAATTTATTACGAAACATACTGATACATGCAGTGTATCTAATGAGATCAAATCGTAACCCCTATACATTTTTTATAATGACGAGTAATGACGACGATGGCGTAGCGGCAAAATGATTATAAAATAAATATTACCTTTTAATGGTTGTGATAATAATAGTTCTGCAATAGTCCTACACCAACCGGAGGTTGTAAGGACAACCCCCGGTTGCTTCACTTGCATGGTGCATACAGGAATAATCGTCGGTTGGTACCTCATTCCATTTAAAATTGTCTAAGGGGCCTCTGCGAGTTGGCTTCGGCCCGTCGTACGCCTTCCAAAAGACCGGGACCCCATGGTCCCGAGATACGTAAACATATATGAAATAAAAACATAACTTATTCAAAAAATAAAAATTGGTAAAATACAGTGCAAATCTTAAAATGTGATGTAAGTGCTTACAAGTAAATAAAGCGTCGCGAGAGCTCGGCGTCACAGTTCACACACGCTTGTGGGCTCCGAGCGCGGTGACGACGCCGTCGCGTGTCGCGAGTAGTGCCGACGGCGGCCGAGCGGTCCCGCGCTACTCTTGCCGTCATCACGAACTGTAGACGTGCTTCCTCAGTGGACTGCCAACAATCGTCTACTGCCACTGTAATGGCCCGGTCGTGAGAAGTTGTTATGGCACAATGGCACGCCAGCTACTTGCACACTTTGGTGCAACTTAGAAGCATGAGTATGCGGCTTTGTTTGCGGCTTATTGTGTTATAGAGTCACAATTTGCGAAGTCACAAAAATATTTTAGGTTAAAATGAGTTTTCGAATAAAAATGTAAGTAGTCTTTTGAATTGAATTGTGTCAAATGTTGAACTGTTGAAAATGATTGTAAATCGAGCGCAACACAATCTAATGTAATAAATACGCTATAATTAAAATGTACGATTTGCTTGTTTATTTTATTGCGTATTTTAAATTTTCGCTGTGTTACGGTCGATCTATAGTTTTGTATTGTAGGACAATAAGGTCGCTGTTGCGGCGAGTGCGGAGACCGGTCAGCAAGTGGACTCGCTCTGTGACAACACTGCTCACTGCTCTGTACGGAAGTTCTCTAACAAATGAGCAGCTCTGACCAGAGTATCGGTGGGCGGTGGCATGTTCACAATGTGTAATTGTAAGTTTTCTAATGAACTAATAAATAATGGTCTAATTTAATAGTGAAATATTAATTGTATTATGTCAGATACTGTGTGAATGTCGATGATTGATATGTGAAATTATTATTAATTGTAAACAAATAAATTTGAACAATGTGATATGCCTATAATTTAGTTGTTCCCTGTCATTTTGCTGGCCGAGCAAGCGGCCGAAATTATACTTTTGCCATTTGTCTACAGAACTCCATAAAATATGAGAGAAGATTAACTTTTCAGCTCGCCGAATATTATTCTAAATGAATCGATCATCGCTATTGTTGTAATGCTTGCTTGCGCTAAATGAACTGCCAGCTGCAACTACCACTATACTGCGCGCAAGATAAGTATGGGCGCAGTGCGCGCGAAATCTGAACAGTCAGAAAACTCAAAGCGCGGGCTAAATTAGATTACTATTTTTTTATAGATAATTAATTGTTTGCTTAAGATCAGTACAAAATGGGTCGGAGGTCCGGATCCGGACCGCGGTCCGCTATTTGTTGACTCCTGGCTGACCTATATTAACCAGCTTTTGCCCGCGGCGAGGTCGAAAATTATCCCACGGGAACGTATTGCCGGGATAAAAAGTATCCTATGTCCTATAACCCACGTGGTCTGTCTAAGCGTTACGGCGTAAAAGTAACAGACATGAGACAGCCAGTAAATTTCGTACCTATGTATAATATTAGTGATAGGCCATATTTATAATAGTGGTGATAGTGTGGATATTATGGACAGCAGTATGCAACTGTGAGAAAGATTAATGAAAAAATAGAGTATAGAGATTAACCGGGGATGTACTTATACCGTATTTTTTTGTTTATAAAAAAACTATTTATTTGATTTACACGGCTTTAACAACAAATTACATAAATCAGAATATATATGGTAAGTACAAACATAACACATAAAGGAATCACAACAATTAAATACAATTATTTTCACAAAAATTTAGGCACGTAACCATTAAATTGGCGAATCTTTGATGGAACAGATCGCAGTCCGGGTTGGCTTCCAGGAGCTTGTTTAATGCGGTCAACACACAACTATGGCATATTGTATGGACCAAGACCATTTCAGATTAATCTACATGGTCCTCATATGGCCTGACCAAGATTATATGTCTGGACTTTAAAAGAGACGGTGACCTCTGAGTTTGTTTCGGCCTTTCTTCTCAGACATTAAAAAGTTGTAAAAATAAGCCAGATGAGGTCGGCGTTTCCTATCTGACTAAGATAGGAAACGCCGACCTCATCTGGCTTATTTTTACAACTTTTTAATGTGACGTGTAAAAGTGATTCCAATATCCTATTTACAGAATAAACAGGACTCGGATATCGCGACGTCCCCGCAAGGGGACGTGGCGTGCGGGGTCGGGGCTCCGCCCCTCGCCCGCCGGGGCCATACCGTGACCCGCAACTGCGGGCCCCTCATTTTGTGTGCCTTAATCGGCGAGCGGCAATTGTCGGCCGCGTAACTTAACGCGTCCGTGTGACTGGTTGCAATGAATATTTCTGTAGGCGCGCCACGACGCTATATCTGCCGCTTTCTGCACGACATCTCGGCGGTCTGTCACCGCCAGGTGAGACCCCCAGTAACCTAGGGCAGGCCTAACGGGTAACGACCAGCGACAGAGATGCCGGCTCGACGTTCCTACAGGATAAGGTGTAGTTTCCCTTCGCTCCGATCACAGATCTAGCCGTTCACAGTTTGAAGGAAAAACTGTTATGTATGTATGAGCGGCTTGTATTGTAGTGTACCGCCGCTCAGTGGCTGCATGCGCCGCGGCCCGCGTCGCGCCCGCACGCGTTATATTAGGTGACTGTGTAGTAATGGGTGTCTGTAATTTGTTACGTGGCATGCCTATATTAATCTAGCACACGTCACGCAACAGATGTATGTGTACATCTGTAGAGTCTTATTGTTTCGGGTGAGCCGCGTGTATAACCTGGGTGCGGCTCACTCGAGGCGTCAGTCCGGTGTGGAGGGGGCAATGTCCGCAGCCAGGTCGCGGGGCAGGGGCCTAGCGTCAGGGGGGCGCGCATGCAGTGGTGCGATCTGTCTGACATGGGGCCAAGCAGACGCGTCAGCACGCACGAACATCCCCATCGCTAGGCGCCGCACAAACTCATCCAGGCTCTCAATCCCGAGGTCCCGGTGGATGACATCGTTCCTCACGAAACGAGTGGCGTCTACGATAGTTCGCAACGCATGATTCTGTTGCGTGCGGAGCTGCTTGCGGTGTCCCTCGCTCGTGAGGGCGAACCACGCCGGGGCGGCGTACGTCAAGATAGGGCCCACGTACAACTTGTACACGCCCAGCTTGACGCGCGCCGGGAGGCGGGATGAGAGCACAGGTCGGAGCAGGTTGCGGGCAACCCTACCCTGCGCGACTACATTGCGGACATGTTGCCCCATCGTGAGCCGACGGTCGATGGTGACCCCCAGGTATTTCACCCGAGGCGACCACTCGATGCCGGCTCCATGTAGTTTCAGAGGTGGTGGGAGGGGCGCGAATCCAGTAGCGCCTGCGTCTTACCTAACCTTAACCGAAAGCCGCCACTTCGACAGCCACTCGGGGAGTAAGTTGAGGGCACAGAATAAACAATTTCATTTCATTTCATTTCAGAAAATCGCGTCATATGCAGAACGCCCTCTATCGAGTACTTACTGGTAAACTCAAACTCTCCGTTCCAAGCCAAGTAGTAATAACTGTTGACCGAGTGGACCGATTCTCACGATACGGACTATGACTATATTCCCAATCCCAAACTCTTCAAAAGAGTCACACAAAAATGTAAATATGAAGTACATGTGAATTTTAAAATCATCCCATATTACTATGGAATGGAAGGATGGATTACCTATGTGCAGAGGCGGCGGAAGGCGTGGGCGGTGTGGGCGACCGCCTACGGCCTCGCGGTCTGAGGGGCCTCGCACCACGACGGTTTATGCATTACTTAAAAAAGTTTACTCTTCATAAAACGATAAATATATTGACATGTTTTTATTTAGTTTAGCAAGATTTGCTAGCGTCGTATCGTGGGAAATCCCCGTTGGACAGAGCTGGGGATTTCTCATTCCGTTTGTTTACGTTACTTTCAACGGCTAGGAAGTCAATCAAAGTATCGGGTGCGGTCCGACCAGGGCCCCCGATTCTGGGGGGCCCCAAATCTTTAGAAATACTTCTTAATTAAATCCCAAACAAGGCCAAAATATGTTCAGTAAGTAAAATGCAGTATTTGTTGGGGGCCCCCTAAATATAAACGTAGAGTGCTAAAATTTTCGAGCTCGCTTCGCTCGCTCTTGCATCCTACATTCTCTTTTTTTCTGACTTTTCTGTAACTCCAATATATTAACTCCTATTTATGTATGAACGTATTGTCAAAGAAAACCTTACCTATCAGGGGCGGGGTCCTAAAATTTTCGAGCTCGCTACGCTCGCTCTTACATCCTACGTTCCCACACCATTCTGTATGGGTCGACAAAGTAATTCCTATTTTTATATAAATGTTCAAATAAAAATTTACCCAGAGTGCAAAATTTTTCGAGCTCGCTTCGCTCGCTCTAGCATCATTATTCGGTTAATGCTCCAACTTTTTCGTTTAAGTCAAATAGTAAAAACATATAATAGTAATCTATGAGTCACAAGTAACAAAAACTAAAACCCAACTACGACTTAAAAGGTATAAACAAGACACGACAGACAGACAAATTAAAAATCCGGAGTCACACGTGTTAGGGCATAAATCGAACAGATTACGTGTGACTCCGGATTTTTAATTTGTCTGTCTGTCGTGTCGGGAATAAAGCCTATTCAAATGCATAAACAAATTTGTAATACGCTCATAGCTATCCTATGTTTCATGTTTAGTCAGGAAGTCTATTTTGTAAAAAAAAACTAGGTGTCGTTTAATTAAATTAAATTACAGATATTATTTTAGTCTTATAATTTAATATTCTAATTGGGGTGTATGAGCTCTTGCGTTTATTCCGTTACAGGTTGTATATATTTTTAAAATATATATATTTTATAAATTAGAAGCATTTTTTCAATTTTGTAAATGTGAGTACCATGGAGCCGTTTAATATGGTATCATGTTTTATATTGACTTGAAAGAGCATGGCTGATGAGAGTATGTCATACTCACTTAAATGTCTCGCTGATGGTGGCGCGTGTGTTGGATCATTCGGTTCCCTACAAAATGGTTGAGCTGGATGGTGCTGACCCACGTGTCATGTTCGTGAACGGGCGCTGTCAGTTGAGACTGGTCATCTCTCATCTGCCAGGGCTTATTTTTAATCTTATATTTTGAATTGTTTTTGATTATTTTTCATTTGACATTGTTCTCACATATAGAAGCACCAAGAATACTGTACCCAGGATTTTGTAATATCTATATCCATTTTTAAAAGAGTGTCCTTGGAGTTTCTTGCCCGTTCTTCTCCATAGAGATCTACGATTTGGAATGGGCAACTAGCTTCAACTTTTTGACTAACTGACCGATTCTTTGACAATTCAAAAGTGCCTGTAAATGGTTTAATTGAAATAAATGCTTTGAGTTTGAGTTTGAGTTTTGAAATGTGCCCTTTCATTTGATAGGTACCCAACATGGTACGATTAAACCATTTTTTTTTTTAAGTTCCTCACTTTATGTCCTCTAGAGGGAGCCATTTTTAATTTAATGTGACTTCACATAGCCTATAACCAGCGGACAATCACGACGCTTCTAACGATACCTCTGTATGGCTCAGAGGTATTCAGTAGTAAGTTGTTGGATGTGAGTTGACGAAAACCACAGACTTCACGATATTTTAGTTTATTCGTAAAAGTTACACGAAAGTTCAGTTGGATGCTAATCCGCGGCTATACTGCTACGGCAGCTATTGGTCAACTAAATAATTATAATTATAAAAATACTTAAATAAAGCGAGTAGTGAAAAGTAGGTCGCGGCGTTAGCAATTTGCCTGTACGTTCACCGTACAACCTCATTTGTCAAATTGTGATAAGTGGTTTGGAAGATAGGAGGGAACAGATGAACATACATACATACATACATACATACACACATACATACATACATACATACCGGTCAAAATCATAACCCTCCTTTTTTCTTCGGCGTAGTCGGGTAAAAATCATAACCCTCCTTTTTTCTTCGCCGTAGTCGGGTAAAAAGAAATCGTAACCTGCTGTTTGAGGTAGTATGCCAAAATTGCGAGCTCGCTTCTCTCGCTCGTTAATTGTACGTTTTTCTTAGTATTCAAAGTTTTACGTATGCAGAAACAGGGGCCCGGGGTGGCAAACTAAATGGGGGGTCCTCTTTAGTTTGCCACCCCGGGGCCCCGACAGTCTTCGAGCCTATTATACCTAAAAATAATATTATGAGTCTCAAATGTTTTTTTTTTTTTTTTTCTTCTTGCTCCACCAGAGGGCCTCGCGGAGTGTATCTCGCCCACACTAAATTTAGATCTTGCGCCGCCACTGCCTATGTGTTCAATTCAGGCGTTGCGGTGACGAACCATTTTTTCAGTTCTCTAACCATTAGCATTAACAAAAGTTGAGAATAATTATATCGGGGGCAAAATTCACAGAGGCTAATGGCTAGGGCTAGGGGGCTAATGTCACGCTCTCAGAAATTATTTAATATCAATTAAAATATTAACTCTCTAACGATTTTGTGTAACTCTCTCTCTCTCTAACGATTCGCAAACGATTAAAAAAATAAAATTACGTCTAAGTCCATTTTTGCGGGAAGGGGGGCCAACTTCACACGAAAAATTAAAATTGTTTTTACATAAAAACTAATTACTCTCTAACGATTTTTCTTTTCTCTCTAACCCTCTCTAACGATTAGCACTAACAAAAGTTCATAATAATGAAATCGTGCGGCTAAATTCACCGAGGTTAGGGTAGTGAACAATAGAGACTGAAATTGCCACAGACGATAAAAACCCGATAGAGTTTTATTCCGCACGAACGCGGTGGCACACGTCAGGCCAGCGCGCGATTCGTCTAGGCTGGCAAGTGGCCCGCGCGCGTGCCACCCTCGGTCTTACCGAAAAAAAGCACAAGTCTCTGCTCGGGTGTAAATAGAGAATGCTCATTTATTAGTAGGATAGTTCATACTAATTCAATGTAAGAATAGTTTCCCACAGATTAGACGTTTAGTTATGGTAATGTAAAGTAAAAAGCCCGCTTCCATAATACACTGCATTATGAACCTAAAAGCGGTTGTATAAGAGCCACTTTACGAGCAAGTGTGTTGAAAATAATAATAAAGTCCAAGTAATGACCTAATAGCAATGATATTATATTTAATATAATATCAAATATAATATAAGTACTAGCTGCCGCCAGCGGCTTCGCCCGCGTGTAATCTTTATAAATTATAGCCTATGTTACTCAGGGTGAATGAAGCTTTCCAATGGTGAAAGAATTTTTGAAATCGGGCCAGTAGTTTTTGAGTTTATTAATTACAAACATACACACAAAAATACAAATCTTTCCTCTTTATAATATTAGTGTAGATATAATATCATTGCCTAATAGTAGTTACACATCATACAATACAACTTTCAACGATGATCTCATTCCGAGCGAGTGAGGCGGTACGTATTATATAGTGCTCTGTGGAGTGAGGCTCGCGGCAGCAGGCGGCATGGAGTAGCGTTGCGTTGTGCGTTGTTTAAACTAACGACCGAACTAATAATAGACGCGCGTCTGTTGGTACCTACTTGTGTGCGGCCGGACGCCGCTATCTGCAGTCGCGAAGCTTCCGCAGCACACTGCTGAGTCACGTGCTCTGCTCCCATCAGGCGGTATACTGAGCGCCCGCACCTCCCAGCTCATCATCCCGAAGTCCCGTCTGTGTGCCTGTCATCTACGCACTCCGGCCAGTGACAGTGCTCTAGTGTGCTGCTATACTCGTACTCTGCATTTACTGGAAATAGGTAGTACCAGATAGGTACCTACCTACTCCGCATAACATTAACGTTTATTGGGTAAGTAACTAGCTAATTAATCAATCTCATACTAATTATTACTATTATAGATATCTTCTTATTACAATCATAATTCATTCACGGACAGTCAACGCAAGAGTCCTATAATACCGAAAGCGAGCACTATCGAAGTATTATTGAAAATTCACCGCCTAGAGCTGCGGTTCTCAAACTTTTTTGGCCATGGGACCTTGTTGGAAATAGAAATATTTGACGGAGCCCTAAAATAATCAAAAACTGCGCTTTGCTCCACCAATAATTATGTCCCACCAGCGGAACAAAGTGGATTGATTGTTTACAGTTTTGTCGTCCACTGTGTCCCACTAATTGGTTTTGGTGGGGAAAGAACACTCTCAAAACTCTGACTTCACTTTTTCCCACTAGGGCTGGAAGTGTTGGATTATGGCGAAGATAAGAAAATACGTGTCGAATTGATAACCTCCATTTTTTTTAAGAAGTCGGTTAGGTATATACAGTACAGTTATTTGTTATGCAAGGCTGCAAAGTTGTTTTTTGGCGCGAATACTTGTATTGAAACCTGAGCAAGCGAAGGATTTGCAAAGGTTTCAAAGGTATGTACGAGACGCAGAATAACTTTGCTGCTGAGCGAAACACACAACTTGTCACCTCACTACAGCGAAGAAAATGGTGTCTCCATGCATTGAACAAATATTGTAGGTACGCTTTTATGCACTTTTTGCGCAATTTTCCGGTAAAAAAGCTCAATTCGGCATTATGTACCGCTTGCACTAACTCTGCCACTGCTAAACAAACGAAAATGATGGAAAGCGAAATAATTATAAAGTTTTTTGAAGTGAAAATTCTTTAGGCGCTTTGAGCTATTTTTTTCGTGCTGGCCAGTGCGAATATTCTAAAAATGAGGTTGGCGCACTGACATGAAATAAGTATTCATGCAATATCAGTGGACCCGGCAGTATAGAAGATTATTGAATAGAAAGGTTCGAATTTTAATAACTCTTTCCACGCTAGCTCAGATTTCGAATGACTAACAGACTCTTTCCGATCTTGTGAGGTGAAAGATGTATGTTGCACCTGCCATGTTTTTCTCTGCATCACCCTAAGGTTGACTGGTAGAAAATGCCTCAGGCATTAAATCCGCCTTTGTACGGAATTTTTTTTTTTACTTGTGCATAAGGTTTTAATACTTAAATAAATAAAAATAAATCATTCGCACGAGATTAGGATGATTCTGAAGCAGCTAAAATACCAAAAAGCAATGTCGTCTACAGTTGGGTTGGACATATGCCATAGGCTTTTCACGGAACCCCCACAGAGGCTTTGCGGAGCCCCAAGGCTCCGCGGAGCAAACTTTGAGTATGACTGATGGCCTAGTGTGATGAAAGTTTGCAAGGAACTTCGCCAATTTTGCCGATTTGTAATCTCATCGGGCGCACAGCTTGGTCTGTCTGTCTGTATGTTACATTTTCACGCGTAAACCACTGAACGGATTCCGGGATTCTGATAAAATTTGGCAAGGAGTTATCTTTACACTCATCAGAATAATTTGTACCTACGTGTTGTATTTAGGTATATTCTTTTTGCTTAGTGCCAAAATGGATAAATGCTCAGGTATTTCGAACTTTTTGGTAGTAAAATAGGTACTTTTCTGGTAGGTGTTTAAAATCAAGCCTTTTTTAATTGATAGAAAATCAACTTAAGTGGCCGGCGGACCATCGGTCGCAACTAAAAATCGAGTGCTACAAATGTTGCGCTAGTGTGCCTGTCGGAGCGATACACTCAGCTACAGGTCGACACAACTTTTATGTAGCATCGGTAAAATCACATCCGAACTAAGTGCGCCTTCAAAATCATTAATCTTTATTACCTAGTGCTTTAGGCGAAAATGATCTTTACGCAAACGCAATAACGTGTAAAGTTATATAACCAAATACATTCGTGAAATTGATGCATAGATTGACATGTACAGTCACGAGCAAAAATATGTATACACTCAGCAAAATTCAATAACGTTTTTCTCGTGGAATAACGATTGTTACTTTGAGATGATACCTATTTCATAATAATAGGGGTTCAAAAATACTATGTTCGTTAAATCATTAAATTACAATCAATACAGTAAGAGAAAATCACTTTTAAAAGTTTCTAAGTGTATACATATTAGTGCTCGTGACTGTACTTTTTTGCAAAATAAATGATCACGTAAATAAAGTCTGTATTATTTGTTTATTTTTTAGATTCGATTTGAAGGATACAAGGCTTCAACGATGAATATCACAAATCAAACTTTCAAGGCTTCGCCAAATAGAACACGTGCTAAGCGCGCGTTAGAACGTTAGCTCTTTATTTGTTAGTCCGGGGTCCGTAATTTTGGCGATGTCACCCCTAATTATACAGGGTGTTAAAAGACCCACCACATAGCCGTCAACTACGCATTCTATACCTACATCTACGGGCATTATAGTTCTATGGGTGCAATGAGAGGTCAGCTTATTCTGGAAATGATTAGCTTGATATGTAGCCGTGTGTACAGGTACCTATCTAACATTATATTAACCCATTGAATGCCTACTATGCAATATTACGTAGCCGGTAATAATGGCAGAGGCCGAGTAGGTACGTATTATTACGTAGGTCTTCCCTATAGAATAAATGGTAATCTGTATAATTTGGCCTCCTTGAATAGACATTTTTAATTTCAATTTCAATTCAATTCAATTCAATTTATTTATTCAGTAACAATTCACATTGCGTTCGAAATAAAATCCAACATGAAACATAATAACACAAATATTACAACAATATTATTATTATTAAAATACATGCAATAAATTTACCATTGAAACAAATAAAAAAACAATATCTCATTAAATTATTAGTAAATTAAACTCAGACAATAATCAATAAACAAAATATAACACATTATAACATTTACACTCTTTGGCATCTCAAATAAAACACGACATACAAAAGTAGTAACTTTATTATTTCTAAATTATCGAAAATCACAAAACGAGGGTACTTTTCGGTTACAACTTTAAATATACTAATGAGATCAAAAACGAAAACGGTTATACTTCTTACTAAAAAAAACAAAACATGTTATTCTAATATAAATTTTAAAAAATTAAACACAACGAGGATCAGTGTGGTACTGACTACACATAAGGCGGGCTTTTCAGGACAAGTAGCACAGGTATAAGATGACTCCTTCCGCTTTTTATTTTTGGTGCAAACTCGACAAGGTTTGGCTGGAACAGCCTTCTTAACAGTCGGTGGAAGTCTTTCTAAATAGTGAAAATTATCGATTGGTACAGATCGATTCAAACTTAATGGCGGCTCGGAAGTTAGCTTTTAGCTGCGCAGTACCCCACCCCTCACCCCCGCTGTCACATGAAATTGGTACTGCGCAGCGACTCGCCTCATGTTCCGAGCCGCCATTAAGTTTGAATCGAACTTTACACGAGTATTTGTGTTGGCTGATGAGCGACTCACAACAGAAGCTGGCGATGGAGTTGGCTCAGAAGGTCCTTGTATCAATGGCGACGGTAGGGGCAGAGATGGGCCTTCTTGGGCTTCTTGTTCTGGCTGGCGGTGTCTGTAACGATATCACTACAGGAGTCAAATTATAATTCCAATTCAGTCCTAAAAGATGCCTTACAAAATCTTCACGAAACTGTAGCAGTCGCATTTTAGAGGTGCGATCATGTAGGCGAAGTAATCGATGTGCATTTTGTATGTACACTTCAAAAATGTGTAGTCCGATGTTCTTGTGCCACCTAAGAGTTTTTCTGAGGCATGAATAATAAGAGACCATCTGGTCGCCTCTATCTACACTAGACATGCCCAAGTTGTAGTCGACAACGATGTTGGGCTTCAATGAGATTTTTGTTCATCGACAAAATGGATGGAACAGCTGATTTTTTTTTCGCGGTTTGTAGGTTGGTCCCATACAAAAAGTTGTTCAAAATGATGAGTACAATGACCCCTTCTCGGGTTTAGCATAAACAAAAAATAATGTTGTATAACGAAATTAAAAGGAAAACTATCACAGCTAAGTTGGCTCCACAAGTTACCGAGTAATAGTTAGCAGCAGCAGTTACGATTACAATATACAGAGAGCATTTGTGTTACAAAAGAGGGCCATTCGCACCATGGTTTGCATCCGTCAGCAAGAATCTTGTAGGAGACACTTTGTAGATTTAAACATTCTCACTGTACCTTCCCTATACGTATTGGTGCTCCTAACACATTTTTCTAAATATGTACATCACTTTGAGACTGAAGAGGAAAGAAAGCTTAGAGAGAGTACGAGAAGAAAAGATTTTAAAAGCACAAATATTCCTAAACTTAACATAGTCGCACACGGTACCGGTCACATGTCAGTGAAAATCTTCAATAAACTCCCCGATGATATAAAATTATCTCTTTACAAACGAGACTTCAAAACTAAATTGAAGCGTTACCTACTAGAAGGCTGCTATTATTCAATTAATGACATTTAAATTGTTAACATACATATTACACTAGAAATTTATTAGGATTATTATTGCTGCTACTATTGGTATATTTTTCTTTGATTTGTAAGTAATTGACATTGAACATCTGACATAGCTATATTAATTATTGTGACATTGATAACCTGTATATTTAAATTACATTTATTTATTATTATTACTCTCCCTCATAGTAACTAAGTGGCATGTAATTTATTTTTCTTTTAATTGTAAAATAATATTGTTTTATTCGACACAATGTAAAAATTGTTATGAATAAATGAAATGAATAATCGACCAACTTAAAGCAGTTGCACAAACATTATTTTACCATACATTCTGTATGGGAGAACAAGTTTTTCAACTACAATGTTAAGTTTGTTGGATAAATTCATCCCAACTACGGAACCCTTAATTGTTGCGAGGTTCGAAACGCACTTGGCCGGTTTTTTATTCAGGTGTGTCGGCGTGGCGAACACGATAGGCATGCGGCGTGCTTGCGGCGGGGCGGCGTGGCGGCGCGGGCGCTCGCTGCTGCTGGCGGCGGCAGCGCTGGCTGCGCTGCAAACAGTGCGTCTGCCCGCCTCCCTCTCGTCCGCGCACCGCTTTCCCGCGCACGCGCCCAAAGACATCGCACACTCGCTTGCAGACTTCTCCAACCAACCGGACGTGTGAGTATGACCATTTCCTTACAATTACTTACTGGCCGTAGAACATCGCCCGCAAACCGGCCAAGTGCGTGTCGGACCACGCACAATATAGGGTTCCGTAGTTGGGATGTATTTATCCCAAGAACAGCAAACTTGAAGTTTCGACTTTAATGTCAAGATGTATTTGCAACTGCAAATGTAAGTTGGTCGATCATTACCTACTCGGTCACTTAGAGGTTACCTAGCTGTGTTAGTTTTTACCCGACTACGGCGAAACAAAAAGGAGGGTTATGATTTTGACCGGTATGTTTATAATTTGTATGTACGTATAGTATGTTTGGATTATGTTCACGTGTTCCCTCATAACTTTTAAACTAATCATCATAATTATTTGGCAAATGAGGTAGGTATCGTTGCAAGTACTTGGGAGCGTGTTGATCGTCCGCTGGTTATAGGCTATGTGACCTCAATATGGCGCCCTCTATAGGACAAAAGTAATTAACTTTTTTTTTTAATGATGCCATTTGTATCACATGAAAGGGCTTAAATTAGCAGATTTTAAAAATATATAAGTAGGTACTAGCTTCCGCCCGCGGTTTCGCCCGCACGGTATGTCGATAAACAGTAACCAATGTCCTTCCCCAGGGTGCCACCTATGTCCTTGCCAAATTTTGAAAAAACATCGAAATCCTTTCAGTGGTTTAGGCGTGAAAAGGTAACATACAGACGGACAGACAGAGTTACTTTCGAATATATAATACATATTAGTATGGATAAGTATTATACCCAAAAAAAAGAAGTAAATCTATATAAAAACTTATAACTTATCTAAGTAGGTACGACAAAAAAGTCAACAAAAAATATGTAAAAAAGACATCACAGACAGAAAAATTAAAAATCCGGAGTCACAAGTAATCTGTTCGGTTTACTAATGTTTGCCATAATTCCATATGCCATAATTTCATTAGAAATAACGCTTCAGTTGCCATAATCGTTAAATGACATAAAATCATTTTCCCTAATTTCATTGGTCATAATACTCATAATCGATCAAGTGTCATAATATTTATTTGCTACTAGCTGTGCCCGCGACTTCGTTCGCATGGATGTCGGAAAACAATAATACGTCGCTTAGAAAACTTGTACCTTCATTTAAAAAGGGGGAATCTTTCGACCAGGCCTGGTGATTTTTCCTAGTAAGAAACTGCCAAAAAACTTGTGTATTATTTAGGAAAATGCTTCTCTATATACAATATTGGCGGTGGAACCACCTGGAGCGTACACAAAAAGGTTGCTAGGGTTGCTCACACGCGAAAGAGCTACATAAAGTTGGCCGTGGGAAAAGCAACCAATACTAAGATCCACCCCCGCAACGGATAATGTCTGGCCCTGAGCTTTGGCTGACAGGGAATTGCACACGCTTAAAACTAAACGGAAAATTATTGGGAATGAGAGGAATTCTTGGAATAAAAACAACATCACCGGCGCCGCAACCTGTTAAGATTTCGGCTTCGATGACGTTTTGTTGGAGATTGGTGACTATGAGCCGAGTGCCGTTGCAAAGTTTGGGAGGACTTAAATTTCTGAGAAGAATTATTATTGGCACTCCGACTTTTAAAAAAAATTTGTGTGCTGGAAGACCGGGTGTGTTAAGGGATTCTAAGAACTCTACTGGATAGTGTGTGGCATCTTCTTCTTCGGTAACCGTATTTATGGATGTATATTGTTGACTTTCCCCAGAAACATGTGCCAATATTTGTGTATTTATTGCTGCCGCTTGGTCGTTGCGGGGGGTCAAAATAGCTCGTTGACACAGCCAAGCAGCAGCGTGGTTACCGATATCTGTGGGGTTCCCATAAACAGAAGAAATGAGTTCCCGCTGTGAAGCAACGGAACAACATAGGTTCTCCACCAAAATTACTTTGCCATCTTGTGTGGGATATGTGCCTTAACCAATTTTCAAGAGTAAATTTGAGAACTCTTGCGCATTTGGGTTCCCACCCAGATGTGCTCGCATATTTAAACTCAAATGAGTTGATATGACATAGCGCCATAGAATGGAACTCTTAAGACAGGCACTAATTTCATCGGCTCTAGTTCCTCGGGGTATTATCGGGAGTGTCTGCCTAAAATCACCACATAAAAGTACCGTAATGCCTCCCATCGGCCGGTCATTTTGCCTTATGTCCCGCAAAGTTCGGTCTACTGCTTCAAGAGCCTTCCGGTTTGCCATCGTGCACTCATCCCAAATAATTATGGCACAGTCGCGTAAAACCCTAGCTTTATCGCTATTGCGCGAAACATTGCAAACTGGACTTTCTGTTCGTTCCAAGTCAATGGGGATTTTAAACATTGTATGTGCAGTTTTTCCTCCGGGCAACAATGTGGCTGCTATTCCTGAGGAGGCAACAGCGAGAGCAATCTTATTTTGGCTCCTTATCCGAGCCAAAATAACTTTGGTTAGAAAAGTTTTGCCTGTTCCACCGGGTGCGTCTAAAAACAGGATTTCTCCCAATGTGTTATTTACACTGCAGCATACTCTATCATATATTTGACGCTGTTCCGTTGTCAAAATTGAGCAGCCGTTTTGAACGGTTTCTGCTAATTCCACGGGATTGTAATTAATCTCTGAGGCGTACTCCCTATTTATACGTTCCCCATCGACTGTCGGTGTGGGCAAGCCGTATTGAGTGAGTGGGTTCCCTCCTATACTTGTTACTATATCTTGAATAGCCAACAACGATCTATTGTGACAATTTTCACGTACTTGGTCAGGAATTTCACCATCGCTATTTTGACGTACATGTCTCAAAAAATCTTCTGAAAATATATCTCGATATTTTTGCCACAACTGCCCAGCATCCGATAATCCACAAAAGGTCAGTAAGATGGCAAACAAATGACGCAAGCGATATGGACTATCGCTGACGCATGCCTCGGCTAAAGCTTCATCCCAATGCTGATCTCCATCTAATAAATGACGGGCGCGGCAAGCAGCCTGGTATGTGGGATATTCAATATCATCCACTTTACGGAGCTCAGAGAAAGCAGTAGGTCCTCGCACTACGTGCAGAAGAAGGCGTAAATAGTAACACTCAGAATTATTCGGGTGCACAGTGTACACTCGTCCAATCACGTGTTCCTTGAAAATTCCAGGCTCGCCTTCCACAGTAGTTCCACGTCTTCTACGGTTAAAAATACCTTGCTGCTTGTTGTACGTGTAATAAGATGGGACCTCGTTATATAGAAGGGATTTCGCGTAATTATCTGTTTGGCAGAGGCGAAAGAATGCCATCAAGGTGGTTTGTCTTGGATTGTGTAACCTTTCTGTGACATTTTCAGACTGAAAATACACTCTTTGCCCGTCTTCAAGGTGTACATCGAGATGGATGACCGGCGGATGTCTCTCATGAATTGGGAAACTTAAAATACGCCAAACTGCCTCCGAGGAGCTTATGTACCGTCCAGATTGGTACCTCGTGACTTCATCATATTCATTGCGATTTCTAAGCGCGATCATTGCTTGGTCACTACCTTTGTTAACATATTTGCAAATATATTTTATCGACTCTACGCTATTGCATATTTCAACATTAATGTGAGCTTGAAATGTTTTAGATAATACTGGCGAATACGGCACCACCCATTTGTTATCCAAAACAATTTCTTGCCCACGGAACCTGGTAGAAGCTGTAAAACCACCTTGCGAGACTGATCTGCGCCGATATAATGGATACCCATTTTCCCCCGACATAGTTTGTGCTAAAAGTGCTCTAGGGTATTTTTTTGAGCACTTACCATCTTGCATGCATGGTGATTCCCTATTTAAAACACCACATGGCCCGTGAACCATGTGTGTCTTAATTATGTCATGCAAAATTGGATCTTCATTTTGGTCTGGAAATTCAGCACTTATGACACTGTCAACAGCATCGGGACGAATTTTATTTTCCAGCCACAGGAGAATGTGGGCGTGGGGTAAACCACGCTTTTGCCACTCAACGCTGTACATAAAACATAGAGCTGAACCGAATACTTTCTCTTTTGTAAGAAGATTAATCAAAACCTTGAGCTTCAAATGAAAGACCCTTGCAATTATGTCATGCCTATCGTATGACGCCTGTCCTGTAAGAAGTTCCTGACAAATTTCGGTCCATTTTGGATTTGTTGTAAACGTTATGAAAAGGTCCGGCCGGCCGTACTTACGGACGTAGCAAAAAGCATCTTGCGTTCTTTCGTGCATATATCGCGGACCGCCTGTAAAACTGGATGGCAAGATGACCAATCGTCCCAAGTTTTCGACGTTAGTATCCGTTTGCATCGCGTCCCGCAAATGCACGTATTCTTCAGCGCGTAAACGACGTTGGCGAGTGCGAATGTAAACTAAACGTTCCGTTTCTATTTTTGCATACATGTTCACAATAAATTGGCTGAACAAACCACGAAATCGTTGCAAATAGACGAAGCGATTGCGCCTTATTTGTAAAAGATATGAATAATATTGCTGAGCCGATACCTTTTTATTAAAATTGACTACCCTGGTAGTAGGGTTTACTTGGTAGAGCCCGAAATTGTACCCATCTTCACCATGACAATATATTAACGGATATTGCAGGGCGTCGTATGCTCGATGTGTTTCATAAATACGTTGAAGGCGATCGTCGCGAGTGCGCAACACGATGTCACGCCTGTCACACTCTTGGTCGACTAAAACGACTGCAACTTCATCTGTGACAGGTGCATTGTGTCTCCCGCGGTGTTCACCAACAGGACGTCTATCTGCGTTGATGATTATTTTAAAATCATTGCTGCCGGGCGGAATGGACTCCAATGCAGTTTTAAAACTATGCACATACTGGTTTACTTGATGCAGCATGTTCTGTAGTCCTGATATAAGGTCACTGTTAAGCTGGGGAAAATAACGATTTCTGACACTGAGCTGTTCAGTGTAATCAGACACAAAATAAACTTGGAGAAATTTGGGCTCATTTTCTCCCAGTAACGATCCGATGAGATGGTAAACTTGACCTTGCACTTTGAAGGTTGGCATGAACGGTCCCTCCATTATTTGTTTTGCCCCAAAAGATGTCATCTGGAATGCGCTGTTAAATGAACGGATATTATCTAAAAAATGTTTAGATTGGCGGTGATCGCCATTTAGAAGGATTTTAATAAAGTTTGGGGGATCTTGAAAATTTGTAATGACTACTTTTCCACTTGAACAGCGCATTCCATAGGTCTCTTTATTCCATTTCAAAGCATCACAGTAATTGCAAATTTCAGTCATACCACCAACAGAGGCGAAATCAGCGTAGTTAATTCGAGGTGAATAAGTAAAACCTGCTTTTTCCTTATTGACCCAAGGTGTAATAACATTTGTGACATCATATTCCAGAGACTCATCAGCGTCTTCAGTTGTAATTCGGTTCAGATAGTATCGAGCTCGGTCAGCCTCTAAGCGAGATTGACGCTGTTCTACTGTTTCTGCTTGTCGCACTTCATCTATTCTTTCCCTTTCGGAAGCTAAATACCTTTCATCGTTCAACCGAGCGCGTACATAGTTATCTCTGGCCGACACTAACCTTCGTTCTCTCGTTCGCGTGGCGCTCTCGGTCAGCCAATAACCGCGCTTCACGATCCTCAATGCTCTCTTGAGAGCGTACAGTAGCTGTCCGAATACTTTGTGTACTCAGGCGTGACTCCCTTTCCGTAAAAGTCTCGGACTCGCGTGACAGTGCGTGGCGCTCTCGGTCAGACGATAACCGCGCTTCGCGTTCCACAATGCTCTCTTGAGAGCGTAAAGTGGCTGTACGAATACTTTGTGTACTCAGGCGTGACTCTCTTTCCGTAAAAGTCTCGGACTCGCGTGACAGTGCGTGGCGCTCTCGGTCAGACGATAACCGCGCTTCGCGTTCCTCAATGCTCTCTTGAGAGCGTAAAGTCGCTGTACGAATACTTTGTGTACTCAGGCGTGACTCCCTTTCCGTAAAAGTCTCGGACTCACGTGACAGCGAGATGCGCTCTCGGTTAGCCGATACCCGCGCTTCACGTTCCTCGACACTCTCTTGGGAGCGCAAAGTCGCCATTTGGGTTCTTTTTATGCTTAAACGTAATTCCCGATCCGTAAAAGTCTCAGACTCGAGTGACAGTGCACGTCGCTCACGTTGGGCCGATAACCGCGCTTCGCGTTCCTCTGTGCACTCCCGCGCCCGAGAAGCCGCCGTAAGAGCACGCTGCTTTCCGAGTCTAGACTCACGCTGGGAAGGTGTTTCTGATGCGCGAATTCGAACGTTCCGTGCTTGGACTGCATTTAACCTCGCTGTACGATCCTCTTCGGATTCTTGAGATAAAATAAGTCTCATCTTTTTTGCTTTTCGACTACATTGCGAAAGGTTTGATTTTTTTCTAGGAGGAATTTTCAAGAAAATATCGAAACCAATTCGTAAAACTAATAAGATATTACTTACACTAAAAAAATTATCGACTAATTATTAAAAAAAAAACTTAAGAACTACAACAATGAATAAAACAAACTCGAATAATAAATTTATCGACTCTAGTCTTGACTCTCTCGAGTAGTTGATTTGATTCTTCCGATAGTTGACCGAATCTAATCTACTATAACACAGTTAACACACGCCAACAACGATCGAATCGAGTGAGCGGCGGTCACGAATCCTTCGGACAAATTACGAAGTAAAGTAACGACTCGTTTCTTGACTTCTTAATTTGAACCAATGGAACGAAACCAACCAACTTGAACCAACCAAAAGACCTAATCTTAACCAACAAGAACAATACTTTCAACGAATGACAACGCAACCAACAATTTAATATTTATTTATATTTATATTATACTATTATTATATTATATTATCGACACTATAGTAGTCATTAACAAAGTCACCTACTCTACAAAAAACTTGGAATATCGGGGCGAAGGTGATTCTTCGACGGAGACTTTTAACACCGCGATTCAGAAAATTACATTAAATGAACAACGCCATCTATCGAGCACGAAGTGATACTGTCAAAATATATGGGAAAACTTTCGAACACTCTGTAAGCTAAATAAGCTATGTAGAAAAGTGTTTAAAGAATAAATACCTATATTTTTTAAGAAATTAACATTTGTCACTATTCTTTCATGATTAAGATGTATCATGATTTGAAAGATAGATAGCGCCACCTATCGCACTACTACTAAACTAATAAATAAACAACGCATCTGGAAAATTTTAATTAACCTAACTTTAGAGTTATATTCTATACACAATGTATCGCGTTAAGTTTCCGCGCAAAGGATGTGAAAATGACGATCATCTAGCAACACACGATGTCACAAACATATTAATTAAGTAGTAAGTATCATTTCGCGTCAATAGATGTCGTTACGTGTATGTACATTACGTAATGAAAATTCCTTCTTGAACACTTTAAATTCATATATCTTTTGATATTTTGAAGCGATTGCGATGAAACAAAAACTAATTGAAACATCGAGTTACACACAATATTTGAGTGTAAACACGATGTCACAAACATATTAATTAAGTAGTAAGTATCATTTCGCGTCAATAGATGTCGTTACGTGTATGTACATTACGTAATGAAAATTCCTTCTTGAACACTTTAAATTCATATATCTTTTGATATTTTGAAGCGATTGCGATGAAACAAAAACTAATTGAAACATCGAGTTACACACAATATTTGAGTGTAAACACGATGTCACAAACATATTAATTAAGTAGTAAGTATCATTTCGCGTCAATAGATGTCGTTACGTGTATGTACATTACGTAATGAAAATTCCTTCTTGAACACTTTAAATTCATATATCTTTTGATATTTTGAAGCGATTGCGATGAAACAAAAACTAATTGAAACATCGAGTTACACACAATATTTGAGTGTAAAAGTTAACCATATTGATTTCGTACTTTTTACGTTAAAGTGGAACAATCAAACTAAAGAACATACAAACAGACAGACAGACAAACAGACAAAAATTCCAAAAATGGTAGAAATGGAATCTGTTGGTTATTCTTGGACACCCCACCAACTTTTTTTTTTTTTTTTTTCATTGTACAGAAACGCCTCGTCTACAGATTTATTATATGTAAGTATAAGTATAGAAGATATTTTTCATTTTCAATAATGTCGTTTTCCATACCATTTATTCATCGTAATATTAATACTCATCATTTTGAACAACTTTTTCTTTATGACCAACTATGAAATCGCGAAAAAAAAATCTGCTGTTCCATATATTTGTCGATTTTTGCCAATATTAGCACAACAATGCTAGTTCAGTACAAGCGCCTGCAATTTTGATGTTATGTTAAACTGTAGTGCCGTCGTAGTACTGTCGAACTAAATTATAGTTAGTTGTGTCAAATAGAGTATATTTCAGAATAAGCTAGGTCGTTTGGCAGGACTAAACTAAATTTTAGTGATTTTTAGTTTAGTTTAGAGAGAATTTTGTGACAAGAGAATCGGCACCAGTTTCTTAATATAGATACGGATGTCGATTGCAGCACATCGTGGTGGGTGGAAGAGGACCACAGCAACTACACGACGTGGCGCTACTCGGTGCACTTCTCGTGCGGCGCGCGCTGCGCCGGGCGCGCCGCCGTGCTAGCGCACGACGAGCCGCCGGCCGCGCGCGCGCCGCAGCACGGCCACGGCGCGCGCCTGCGCCGCGTGACGCTCGCGCGTCGCTCCTGTTCCAGCCTGCCGCTGCTGCCCTGGCCTCAGCTCTGCGGTATGATTCTCATATCAATGTTATGTTTAATTAACTCGCTACACTTCAAGTGTAACACGGAAGTTCGAGAAAGCGCACAAAGTTCAGCTTCAAATTATCCATTCCTTTTTTTTTGAGGGTGGGAAGTCATCCAATGAATTCTTCCGCTCTGGGCGGAGCGGAAGGGCGTGTCAGACTTTTACTGCCTAAAACCCTCCCGTGTTCCTTCAGTTGCCTGTTGAAAAGGTCCCGGTATCCCTTCCGGACTTTCCCGCAACCCTGGCAGGAAATTATCCATACCTACCTACTAATATTATAAGTCGAAAGTAACTCTGTCTGTCTGTCTGTTACCTTTTCACGCCTAAACCGCTGAACTGGCAAAGAGATAGATTGCATCCTGGGGAAGGACATAGGCTTCATGTTATCGACATACCACGCGGGCGAAGCCGCGGTCCGAAGCTAGTCTTTTTATAAATCATTAGCTTTTGACCGCGACTTCGGTACCTAGTCATATTCAGAAAAATACGGGCGGTCACATGCTCATCCTGAAGAATATTTATCAGATGAGCTGGAACTGATCGCGGTGGTATGGGGCTCCGTGGTGGAGGGCGCGCAGCTACAGGAGGAGTCGCGCACGCGATGCAGCGTGCTGAGCTGGCTGAGCGGCGGCTGCGCGCGCTGGCTCCGGGCGCAGCGGGACCTGCGCCTCGTGCGGCTGCGTGCCCTGGACCACGCACCGCATGCGCCGCAGCCCGCCTGAACGAGACTCCACACTACTCCCAACATTATTCCTTATTTTTTATAATTTATAGGAACTTCTCAACTAAACTAGATGAGTTTGGGCTCGTTCATTTTTGTGTTGACAAAAACATATTTGTATGCCAGTCCATACCGAGACTTTTGGATCATATTCCTATTACTAAGACCATTATTGTACCATATTTAAATGCAAATAAATTATAAAATATTCTATTCTATTCTATTCATATCCTAAGTTGTATTCCAGGGTCTGATTACAGAGCCGGAACGTGGGGGTAATTAGGGGGGGGGGGGGGTGCGATCACGGCACGTGATTAATCAATGTACATTCTGAGCTTCACGCGTCGTTCGCTATAGTATTTTGACATCCATTGCACATTTTTTTTATTTAAGCTGCCCCCCCCTTGGAAATCTCGCAGCACATGTATGAACTCGCCTAATTACTAATCAAAGTGTATACAGGGCTTTATGCTTTAACTTCTAAATAAACCGCGCAGTAGACACTGGCAAAATGGACGGTGCAATTGCCAAAAAACCGCACGTGATGATGGCTGTGTACGACATAAGTTGCAAAACTTCGGAAGTATTCGGAATATTTCGGTAATATTCTTGCAAAACTTCGGTAGTATTCGCAATATTTCGGTAATATTCAAAGGAATACTTCGATTGGAAGTAATACTTCCGCAGCACCAGCGGTCGCTTGCACGTGGTGTGGGCGTTTTAAATGCCATCCTTATGCCACGGTATAGACGTCAAAATTGGTTGAGCTTATTTCAAATGGATTATAGGTGGTTTGCGGGATTATTTCCCTGTAAGTAGTTATCTACTTGTGACTACATAATATTTTATTTTTGTACGGTTGAGTTTAGAATGTCTCGATTTTGTGCGGATGGTATGTGCTTACAAGTTTACTTCGTAAAAATGTTTTTTGTACTTATTACGATTTAATGAAAAAAAACGTAAATAATTACATAGGCTTACTTCCATACTTTTAAGTAGTTGAGTAGGTAGGTTACCTACGTTACCTACTTTTTACGACGATGTTTTACCAAAACGTTTATTTCTTTCTATGTGTTCAACCGAAATTAATAGGACCGTTTTCCACCCCGAAGGGAAGAAAACGATTATTTCAGGTCTTGCCGAGGCTTGACCTTCGGAGATTACCTACCTTACCTATCTGTACTCACATGCGTCTACTTACGTCATCTCATCACTGAGCGTGTTCCAGGTGCGGGGGTGCGGCGTGGCGACGCGCCCACCCCCGCGCGGGGGGCGGCGGCTGCTGCGCGGCGGGAGAGCGCGTTCTCGTTAGTATCTTACTCCGAAGAGCCGGCAAGGGCTTGCTCCGGTCAAGCCTCGGCAAGACCTGAAATAATCGTTTTCTTTCCTTCGGGATGGAAAACGGTCCTATTTCAGTTCTGTGCCTTCGGCTTGACCTTCGGAGACGTGTCTATTTTCTGCCGGCGCCCTATAACTATAGCGTACTGTGACAGAAGTGGGTGTGAAACATCCTTGAAATGAAAGCCGAGATTTATAGAAATCAATACTTACCCTTTTATTTCCCTTAGGAATCTTAAATCTAGCACGTCTTTAACTCAAAAATCTTAGGAAATCAAATAGCCTGATAAAATGGATAGGTACTACACCGACGGAAGCTGCCCAAGTTGTAGCTTTATCTGAGGCTGGATCTCAGACCAACAAAAAAGTCCTTTTTTGTTGGTCTGAGGGCTGGATACGGACAACGTGAAGTGGCACGTAGACTTCATTTGAGTCGTTCAAAGGTACAGCGGGTATACCGCAGGTATCTGGAGACTGGTGCTTTTGTTCGGCGACCTGGAACCGGCAGATCACGGGCAACTACAGAACGCGACGACCGCTTTATTGCAACCAGTTCGTTGCGCGACCGGGGTCTTAATGCTGTTCAGCTACAGCTAGCGTTACGTGACGTACGAGGTGTCGAAATCAGTAGGTGGACAGTGTGAAGAAGACTAAAGGAACAAAATTTATTATCACACAAACCGGAAACTGGCCCAAAATTAACTGTAGCTCACCGCCGATCTCGCCTGGAGTTTGGACGGAGTTCTGGACATTAATTGGACTTTAGAAGACTGGAAGTCAGTTTTGTTTTCTGACGAGTCGATAATCTGTCTTTTTAGCAATGACAGGAGAAACTGAGTGTATAGACGATCTGGTGAAAGATTTGCCCAATGTTGCATTCGAGAAACTGTTAATTTTGGCGATGGTTCTTGTAAGGTGTGGGGAGGAATTTCTCTAGACGGAAAAACGGAACTTGTCTTCGTCAACGATGGAAGTGATAGACGTGGATAAACAGCTGACCGATACGTAACTGACATTCTCAAAGACCACGTAATGCCGTATGCTGGTTTTATCGGAGAATTTTTTTTGTTTATGCTCGACAATGCGGGACCTCATACCGCGCGGATCGTTACGGAGTACTTATCGGCGATCAGGATTCAACAAATGGTGTGGCCAGCCCGAAGCCCGGATTTGAACCAGATCGAACACCTATGGGACGAGCTAAAACGGAGAGTCCGAGGCAGGGTTCCCGCTGTTTCATTCATTCCCGAGCTTAAAGTCGCTGTTCTTGAAGAGTGGGAGAACATACCACAATATGTCATCGTAACGCTGATCAGATCGATTGACTTTGACTTTGACTTAAAGACTACAAGAATGCATCAGGGCACGGGGGGTAATACCAGCTATTAAGAATATTTTTTTGCAATAATTTCGTTTTTAATTGTTTTGCTGGACTATTCTAAGTCTACTAAATTTTCTATCAAAATTACCATTTTTCTTTCAGAGCCAATAATTTATCATTCAATAAGGTTATTATTCAATAATTTACCCTCATTGTAAAGGCTATTAAACAACCTTTTAGGCCATATATCTTTCGAATCGATGCGTTCCATAATACAAAAAATAATAACCACAATGCTTAAAAAAAGGAAGTGGCTCGATTTATTTGCTCCCAAGTGTAGTATTGAAACAACGTAGAGAAGAAGGTCGTAAGTCAAATCGACACGTCAATCCATTGCTTAATGAGTTTGCCTATCAACTTAAGGAACATATAGTACCTAAGTACTTATAGGTACATGAAAGTAATATTCGGAAGTTTTCAAATCGTAACATTGCGTCGCCATCTAGCGGTAAATAGTCGAACTTTCAGCGAATATTTTGGAATATTACTCAATTCTTGCGAACACTACGCAAACATTAAGACGGGAATACTTCCGAATATTTCCCTCCGGCAACGCTAACAGTGACGGAGTCAAATCATTATAATTATCGTCTACATAGATTAGGTGGGAAAAACGTAAGTACGTAATATTGAAGCTAACTCAAAAACTACGCAAGCAAACTTAATAACATATATGGGACCACTTCGGGAGTATACCCTTACTCTTTCTTTGGTGGATACCGCGCCATATGGAAGTGCAAAGTAGGCGTGGCACGCGTGCCACAAATAAGCGCTGTTACGCTTAATTGGTCGTTCCGTGGTCCCAGTCGTGTTCTAACATCGCGTCGAGGTGCTAGTCTCGCGACAAATTTATTTTTCCGTAACTGTTGCGTACAGCACGCAGTACGTGATTAGCCGGGTGGTAAAAAATGAAACGAGTTAATTAGGATTGTGTTTGAGACCCCGTGGCGGCGACAATCGCGGGAAATCGCGGGGCGCGCGAATAGCGCGCGTGCGGTACGGTGGCGGAGAGCGAACTGGGGTCCGCGGCCAGAGCGGTGAGCGGCTGTTGCGGGTAAGCGGCAAACTCGCTTGCGAGCTGCATTGCTGCACAAATGTGGGCTCTATGAACGCGTAACGAACGTCGCGGGGGCGGGGCCTCAGAACTTTTATTATTAAAAACGTTTCCATACGCAACATTCTCCCCCTCAGTGTCGACACGACACTCAAAACGGTCGCCTTAAAGGCAAAATTAAAATAAACAAACAAATTCTAAAATATCCCTAACCTAGCTGCAGGACGTTTAAGTACGCCATTTTTAGTCCTAACGTCGACAACCCTTACACGTCCGTCAGCACCGGGATACACAGATTGTACGATTCCTTTAGGCCAGCAATTACGGGGGGAGTTAGGATCTACTATCACTACCATATCACCGATCTTCAATTGCGCACCCTCTTCTCTCCATTTTCGGCGCGGCACTAGATCGGGGAGCACCTCCTTTACCCATCTGGCCCAAAATTGGTCAGCTAGGCGCTGGGAAATACGCCATTGTTTGCGCAGACATAAGTCTATGTCCGTAAACACTCCTGCGATAGGTAAATTAGACGACGAACCTATGAGGAAATGATTCGGCGTCAATGTCTCGTCGTCCCGAGGGTCCACGGAAACATGACCGAGGGGCCGGCTGTTTATCATATTCTCCACTTCAGCTAGGAGAGTAATCAGAGTCTCTTCGTGCGGAGCTCTCTCTTTCAGGACTACTCTGAGGGCGGTCTTGACACTGCGCACGAGGCGCTCCCAAGATCCTCCCATGTGCGGGCTTGCTGGCGGAATGAAGCTCCAGGACACTCCGTTGTTCAGGGCTTCGTTCGTGACAGTACTTTTGTCTACGGCGTCGTAGGCCTTCTTCAGTTCAATTTCAGCGCCGCGCATATTAGTCCCATTATCAGAATAAATCTTCTGTGGCCAGCCTCTACGTGCGGCCATTCTACGTAAAGCCATTATCAATGAATCTGCAGTGAGAGACGGCACGATCTCAATATGTACGGCACGTATTGTCAGGCACGTGAACAAGACACCATAGCGTTTGGGTCTTGATCTTCCAACTGTGACCTCCATTGGTCCAAATAAGTCAACTCCTGTAACCGTAAACGGTCTTTGATGATGTGTGAGTCTATCTTCGGGCAAGTCGCCCAGTCGTGGCGGCTTTGGATTAGCTTTCCTGATGCGACAGAACAAGCACTGTGTCGCGACTGTACGGACCGTAGGACGTAGACGTAACAGCCAATATTTTTGACGGAGTTCATTGACCACCAACTCGTTGCATCCGTGGCCTGCGCGGATGTGATAATACTTGACAATGAGTCGAGCCACGTGGTCATTTCCATCCAGAATCACAGGTGATTTTGTGTCCATCGATACTTCCTTAGCTGCTCCAATTCTTCCACCTACACGTAGTAGTCCAGTATCATCCAATATGGGTGTCAAAGAGCGTAGTCTACTATCGCGTTTTATTTCTTTATTTTGTTTCAACAGTAAGATGTCACTGGCGAAAGCTGTGGCTTGAGAGTGCTGAAGCAATAATGTTTCAGCTCGTTTCATCAACTCGTCGGTAAGTCCATTTGTTTTTATCTTCTTGCATTTATCTATGAACAACAAGACAGTTCCAGCAGTTCGAAGCAATCGCAACCAACTGGAGAAGCGCGTCGGCTCCGGTACAGGTAAGTCGTTTACACTATTATTTTCATTTACTATATTTATTTTTTCTAATATTTCTTCATTAATTTTTATTTTATTTTCAGGTTCCTGAGGCCAGCAAGAACGTGATTGACGTAAAAATGACGGACCGGTAAACCACGATGAGTCGCTGCTAAGTACGTAGTCGGTACTTTTAGTTCCTAAATCCGCCACGTTGACGTCCGTCGGCACGTAGTGCCACTCGTCAGCCTTACTTAGTTCGTCGATTTCTCCTAGACGATTAGCGATAAAAACTTTATATGTTCTACAATGATTTCGTATCCAGTGTAAAACAGTAGTAGAATCTGTCCAATAATAAACTGAACTTGGTTTTAAACGGTGTTCCGTTTTAATATTATTTGCTAATTTACACCCTAATAGAGCACCCTGTAGTTCCAGTCGCGGCACCGAAACCGATTTCGTAGGTGTAACTTTAGATTTACTAGCGATAAACGACACAATGATATCTCCATTGCTCATTTCCTTGCGCCAGTATGCAACGGTCGCGTATGCGCTCGGCGACGCATCGCAAAATACGTGTAGTTCTAAGTTTTCGTTACTCGCGCCCTTATCACTATCACAAAAATACCAACGCGGAATCCTAATATTATTTATATTTTTAGCTTGAATTATCCAACACTGAAATAAATTATTTAACTCGTCATTCAATTGCTCATCCCATTTTATATTTGTTTTCCAAGTTTCGCGCATTATTATTTTTCCTTTAATTGTAAATGGTATCAGATAACCATGAATGTCAAAAATTGACATTACAATGCATAACAGCTCGCGCTTCGTTGGTCTTCTTTTTAAGTTTACAACATCAGCTGGTATACGCTTCAAGGTCAAATCAAACCCTAACTCGTCGCTAGCAGGGTACCATAATAACCCGAGTGTCCTTTCCGATTGATCTTTGTCGAAGGTGCAACAGACACTGTCACTCAAAGCTTCCTTAGGTACGGTTTCCAGGACAGCTGGTACGTTGCTAGCCCAGTTCCGTATCTCGAATCCACCCTGCTGATGAATAAAAGAGACTTCCTTTATCATCTTTTTTGTAAGATCGACTTCAGACAAGCTGTCGATGTAGTCGTCCATGTAGTGTTGCTGACATATAGCGTCAACAGCCGTTGGGTAGGTATCCTCAAAGAGTAACGCATTTTTATTTTTTATATGTTGCGCGATAAAGGGCGAGCAGTTCGCGCCAAATATTAAGGACGTCATGACGTATTTATTTACTTCCTTAGTGACTTCGTCAGTAAATAAAAACCTAAGTACATTTTGATTACTTTCTTTAATTTTAATTCGAAGAAACATGTCTTTAATGTCTGCAATAATTCCAATTTTATTTTCTCTGAATCTGAACATTATTCCGAATAAAGACTGCAATAAGTCCGGGCCTGTCAATAAAAAATCATTCAAAGAATATCCCTGTGTTTTCGCCGCCGCGTCGAACACTAAACGCAGTTTCTTCTTTTTCGGGTTATTGACCCCGAAGTGAGGTAGGTACCAAATGTGGTCGCTAGACTCCCCCTCGTTTAGCCTCCTAGCATAATTATTCGAAAATAAATGCTGAATACGTTCTCGGTAACGTGACGCGTAAGTGTTGTCGGCTGACATTTTTCTCTCGACTGATTTTAAACGATTATAGGCATTTTGATAAGAGTCAGGCATAACAAAGTTATCTTTTTTCCAAGGCAATTCAACAAACCATTGGTTATTAACTAATTCACAAGTATTATTTAGTATGGTGATAGCACGCAACTCATCCGCATTCTGTCGCGGTTGTTTTGATATTCCTATTGACTCTAACGCAAATGATTTTCTTACAAACTCGTTCAACTCAGAATCACAACAATGTTGCATGCTGTCATCACTAGCAATACGATCAGCTGACATGCTCATCATAATAATGTTGTTTACAACACCGTGTACACACCACCCTAGCGGTGTCTTTGTAACATAAGGCTCATTTTTCCTATTACCTTTTAAACACAAGATAGGAGCAATAAGATCGTAATTATCCTGACCAATTAATAGTTTAGGTTGTGCGTCACATTTGCACAAGTCGTAGTCAATATAATCCGAATAATTACTAAAGTCCATACACGATAAACGTTGAGTTGGTAAATTAAGTTCTTTCATCTTCCGAGCACACAAATTAAAACGATCGCCTGCATTATTAGAAATGTCAAAACTTACGTTTTCCGTTTGGCACACGAGCTCACCGGAGTCCCATGCACTGCGGGCGCGCATGGTGACTGTCTTACCGTGGAGTCCCGCCTGGTCAGCGAGGTCAGCTGATATCAGCGTCACGGTGGCACCGTCGTCGAGCAACGCGTGTGTGTGTATATTGTCTTTAGGTCCATGAACGGTTACCGGCACTATTTTTAGTAACACTTTAGGCACTGACGATTCACTAACACTAGTGGATGCACTGGTGTGGGCGTGGGCAACCGTATCGCGGCGCGACTCGTCGGGCGTCGAAGGGGGCACGCAGGCTGCGTCCACCGCGGGGCGCGCCGTCTCTGGTCGCGCGGCGTTCGCTGCCGGCGCTCCCGGTCGCGTGGCGCTCGCTGCCGCTGGCGCCGCCGGTCGCGCGGCTTCTGGTGCTGTAGGTTTCGTCCAGTGAAGGAGATGATGATGTGGATGACCACATTCGCTGCAGTCCGGAGCACTGCAAGCGGCGGGTTCATTGTGCCGTGCGCTCAAGCACTTGTAGCACAGATGTTTGGCACGTACAAATTGCCATCGATCGCGTCTCATAGCGCGTTTGAACTTGCCGCACTTGTCCAAAGCGTGCGCCGGAGAGGCACGACAAAACATACAATTGTTATCGGAAGTAGTAGTGCACGCTAACACTGAATGAGTTTTAGTATTATTATTGTCGTATTTCTTTCTTACGTCGTTCTGGCTGTGTATGTAACTCACACCTGAGGTTGCGACAATAGTAGCTTCTCTGTATAAAAACTCCGATAGTATTTCTAGTTTAGGTATAGAACTATCTTGTCTCTCGTAGGTATACTCGGCCCACTTATTGATAAGGGCGGGCGGTAACTTCGAAAGTATTATTGACGTCGTTTCCGGACTCTGTAGGTATTCCTGCAGCTTAATAGCTTTAACAGCTGTGACGTAGTTTTTAACTTTTATCGAGAAATTCACGATCTCCGTGTGGTATGCAGTCGGAAGTGGGTGAATTTTCTTGAGTTGAGTGAATATTTTATTAATTATACACTCGGGTCTGCCGAATCGTAATTCTAAGGTATCAATTATAGCTTGCGGTGATGTGTTGCCGATGAGGAGCGATGACACGGCTTCTTTTGCGTCACCACGTAGGCACTTTCGTAACCGCCAAATGTTTTCTGAATCGCTATAACTGCATAGGTGTGACGATTCTTTATACGACTCCTTAAACTGCAGCCACTGCATAGGGTCGCCGTCGAACATCGGTAAATCTTTTGATGTTGCTAGGCGCGCAAGGAGTTCTCTATTATTATTATCTGGAACGTTACTTCTAGTAAGTACTTTGTGCAACGCCTCCGTCAACTGGTCGATGCTGTTGCCATGTGGCGGGCGCTCGCTGACGAAGTCCTGTTGCTGTTCTGGATGGTTCCAGATTTTGTTACACATCGGCATCGAAGTTATTGGGCAAACATTTTCTTCGAAATCGCTTTTAGCGATGGACGCGATGCCATCTTGGTTGTCGAACCACGACTCGACTATTCTCGAACTTTTCGAGACCGAGGCGCGGTCTTCTTCTTGTAAATCTGCTATATCGACTTCTAGCTTTTTCAAGAGCAAGTCCTTTTGTATTTGTGCACTTTTTTGTGCTAAATCGAGGTCGATTTTTGCTTGAAGTTGAGCCGCTTCATACTCTAGCCTTTTGCGGGCCGCCGCCGACGAACACGCGGTTTTATCACTTTTCACTGATTTTACGAGTAACTGTTCACTTTTACTAGTAGCCAGCTGCTCCGTGGCACGTTTACTACGTGTTATAACACCCTTTGGGGGTGTGCGAAGCAGTGACATCCCTGCACACAGGTTTTGTTCCGACTAATACACGTGGCCGAGATCCAAAATCCGGCTCGAACGGACCACTTAATGTTGCGTACAGCACGCAGTACGTGATTAGCCGGGTGGTAAAAAATGAAACGAGTTAATTAGGATTGTGTTTGAGACCCCGTGGCGGCGACAATCGCGGGAAATCGCGGGGCGCGCGAATAGCGCGCGTGCGGTACGGTGGCGGAGAGCGAACTGGGGTCCGCGGCCAGAGCGGTGAGCGGCTGTTGCGGGTAAGCGGCAAACTCGCTTGCGAGCTGCATTGCTGCACAAATGTGGGCTCTATGAACGCGTAACGAACGTCGCGGGGGCGGGGCCTCAGAACTTTTATTATTAAAAACGTTTCCATACGCAACAGTAACTATGCCATATTGTTCCATTTTGGAGTGCAAAAATGATAGTAGGAGAAAAAATCTTAAAAATGGAGGTGTAACGCCACTCTAGTGCCACTAGACAGTTCATCGTTTTCGCTTAACGCCACTAGAGTGGTTTGGGAAGTAAAGTGGATAAAATAATTTCAAATCAATTTTATTTAAAAAGATATGTATAATTAGGTTTTTCCCTTTGTATGGCATCTTTACCACCTCTTAAAAGATATATTTCGTAATGAATGAATGTAAGGACTATAAAAATATCAAATCAAATATTTCAAAAAAAAAAACCTCCAACTTTCATTAAACATATTTATAGGTTTCCCAAAGACGGTAGCGTCAAAGAAAAATGGATAGATGCAACGGGTAGAGTTAATTGGATACCATCCAAATCAAGCACGATATGCTCTGAACATTTTTTAGAAGTCGATTTCTTAACATCAAATAAAGGATATAGATACACGAAACCTACAGCGCTTCCATCTATGAAAATCGTTAAATTTTTTCATCAATTAAGTTAGTTATGTTTTATTGTTATCACCTAAAAATAAGGATTGAAAATTGTTGATATAGTATGATACTAAACAACACACCTACCTGTTGTGTACAATAAATACTTGTATGAGATTACGATAACCAGAAAAAAAAATCCGGAGTCACCATCGAGATATAAGTACTAACGTACTAGAGAAGCTACGTCAAATAACTGAATTGTCCTATTCTTCGTAATTTGAATCTTTAGTTCGCTGCAGCGCTAAAATAATAACAATTCGTCTAAACCGTAACTAATTTACCACAGCGCTAGATTTGCTGCGGAAGTGTTTATATTCTCGGCAAAAAGGTCTTAAGCGCCATGTAAATCACGGCACTTACGCGTTTTCTTCGACAAAGTGCAACAACATGTCTTCCCTATAGACTATGACAGGAGTACTACAGAATGGACAACGTTGGTATTTTGCCTACAGGGTTTATTTCATAAATAATAGACAATTTATTTTTTTGATATATTTTATTTAGTTACCCTTAAATAATAATACCCTTTCATTTATTTATATCTGCTGACGTGTCGAGTCACATCCACTGCGGTTGCGTAAGACTAGAAAAAAATATATAAATGAAAGGTTCGTGTTAAGTCCCGTTAAGACTAATAATTATCTGTTTAAAGTGCGATAGTTTAAAAAACTAAATATTAATATCAACATTAAAAACACAACATACGATATTTTCACCGTAATGTCAGTCTAATCTACCTACATTGCACTCTGTTTGATTAGTCTATGACAAACAATACAATATGGCGCGTGGTAATTATTTAATTTGTAAAACAAGGAAATTAGTTTACTTACCGATGAAAAGTAATTCCTTTGCACTTTGCCGTGTTCCTTGAATTATTAGTACAATATCTCAACACACACCAAGGCATTTTTCGTCGATTTTTTCTATGAATTAATTTATTATTGTCGGAAGTACTAGGCGCGAAAGAGCTAGAGAGCGACTGAGTGAGGTGCGGCGCGATCGCCGCAGTTGAACGAGACAAAGTAGGAATTTACGGTGTCTTCTCTAGTACGTTAGTACTTATATCTCGATGGGAGTCACACGTAATCTGTTCGATTTATGCCCTAACACGTGTGACTCCGGATTTTTAATTTGTCTGTCAGTAGTGTCTTGTTTATACCTTTTAAGTCGTAGTTGGGTTTTAGTTTTTATTACTTGATTTTTTTTAAAATTCTTTTGGGGTTATAATATATATATTTTTGAAATGTGCTCATTAAGCCCTTTCATTTGATACCCAACATGGTACGATTAAACCATATTTTTTTTTAAGTTCCTCACTTTATATCCTCTAGAGGGCGCCATTTTTAATTTAATGTGACTTCACATAGCCTATAACCAGCGGACAATCACGACGCTTCTAACGATACCTCATTTGTCAAATTGTGATAAGTGGTTTGGAAGATAGGAGGGAACAGATGAACATACATACATACATACCGGTCAAAATCATAACCCTCCTTTTTTCTTCGCCGTAGTCGGGTAAAAAAAGCTGTTACTGACTAAATATCAAATCTAATTCATAAATACACTTTACTTGTACTACTTTTCTTGTTTATTGTTTTATTGGTATTGGTTTCAGTAGTATTATTTTGGTTTCAGCCGCAAAATGTTAATGTAGCCACTGCAGGTTCTTCAAAAAGACAAAGTCATTCGGAGAGCTCGGACTTTAAGTCACAGCCAAAAAAGAAGAGTCGACTTTGTAGTGTATCTATATAATAGATATGTAAACACTATCTCATGCACGCCAGCAGTGAGGTCGCTGTCACTAATGTCAACTGTCAGTTCACTACGAATGGCGGGAAATGGTGGACGATATAGCGTACCTGCACGAGAGGCTGGGTCGTTGTGATGAGCCAGTGTAGTGATATAATCAGCTTAAATACGGGATCAACAGGATTCTACAAGTGGCGACGAGGATAAAGGTCAGACAAAATAAAAAATACTTAGGAAAATGGTATGTTGTGTTGATCAAGTAAAATTGTAAAACACATGATACCTACCTGCAAAATCTAATGTGAATTGTTATATTCCGTACCTACTTACTGGCGTCAAGTATTTCATGCAGAAGGAAGGATTCTATCATAGTTTAATTGTTATTCAAATTATGGGATAATGTTTACATTTAACCTCCGAAGCTGACGAGATGGACAGATGGATCACTTAGGAAATCCACACCATTGTAATAAGGTAAGTAGGTACCTACATAAATTAGAATATGAACCACAGTCATTAAGTTATGTGGAATTGCTAAGTATTTATTTATTTGGAAACAATTACCATATTACCTGCAGAATAAACTGCTGCCTCTACCTATCTAACCACAGGACAGAGTTGGGTTAGAATCATGATAAACTTTGCATTTTATACATCCAATGACCTAAGTATAATATTTAGTAAATCTTTAAATTGTTGTTTCATTTTACTGTCAGCAGCGGGTTGGGACATGGCAAAAATATTCTAAGTTGCTATAGGAGTCCCTTGTGATTTTAAGTAATCTAATCTAGGGTACATGAACTTAGTAATGACTCCCTTAACTCTGACTGTGGGATGTACTGACAACCTGCCTACACATTTAATAAGAACTATTATTTATTCACCTGTAAAACTATGGATACCTGTGGGTTTTAAAAATTATACAAATGTTAGCTGAAATACAAGCAGTGATTTTGATTGTGCTGCAGAGCAGATACAAACTTGAAAAAAGAAGGGAACATAATGCACAAAAAAACAAAAAAAAAACAATTTACTGTTATTGAAATGATGAATTAGAATAATACAGTTATGTGACAATGACTAGGCATGTTGTTGGTAAACTACTGTTTGATAAGGTATCCCACTTCAAGGGATCAGGAAGAAGTAGCCTTCTTGTGTTTGAGTAAACCCCTTTTATTGTGGCAATACTACAAAGGGCACTAAGTTCCAGGTGCCATTATACAATGTAGAAGTAATGCCTATTCAAACAATTTTATAAATAAAATAAAAATACATAACTATATAATATGTTGCTGCGAGCGTTTTAATTTAAGATTAATACATTTTACATAATATTATTAGTAACTTATTATTATATTTGTTGGTCTAGTGGCCACAAGTGTTACTGAGTACAGCTGCTGAGCTGGGTTTGTGTTAAGGGTGGGGCAAAGCGTTGTAGGGTTTATTCCCTCAGGAGTTCCTCTGTGGAGACCCGCATTTTGAATGTGGCCGGTTGATGGCTGTGGACTCAATCACTGTATCATGAGACTTGGACGGGACCCTCAGAATGTAAGTTAACTACTCTAATACTATATAATCTTTGCCTAATTGTGTGATTATAATTCTTACTTATGATCTGGAAAACACTGCTCTCTGTGAGTTCCTGTAGAACTATTACAATGGCTGTGTGAAAGTATTGATTCCTTTATTATGAGATCAGTATTAAAGTAAACGCAGTGGAATTGGGTTTTTATAATATATATTGTGTGCAATATCAAAAGTACATACAATAACAAGTGTGGCCTAGCAACCGCCACATGGATGGTGTATGGGTCTGGAAGGGAAGGCTTCATGAAGTGACGCTGGAAGTGCTTTCCTAACAATCAGCACCATCTTTTGGATTGTTTGTCACATTAGGAGTCACCATGTATTGCTGAAGATTAGTTATTAAACTGATTTCTATGTTTTAGTTAATAACTATCTATGGTTAAAATTGGAAGGAACGATTATGAATTTTGGGTTTTACACATAAATAACAACTGCACAGTTGTTATTGTAGCTATGTTGGTTGGGATGCGGTGTTACCCAATATTCTGGAAAATACCTAATGCAATTAAGTATAGTAAGTATGATTATTGTATAAGTATGATTATTGATGATTCGATTTAAAAGTAGCATTAAGTAATTTAGTTCCTAACATAAATCACAAACTAATATAATAACTAGATTATTACATGATGACTTATAAACATTAAACCATAATTGGGTAATTAAACCCTTTTGAACTAGGTACTAGGATTGTTGTCAAGCCTAATAGGTATTGAAGTTGTAAAAGTAATAAAGTTATAGTATTGAAGTTCTAAAATACCTTTGCATTTCTGAATATTAGCATTGTTCGCATTGACTCCTACAATATGTTCTTCTATACCGATTATTGTTTAGTATGGAATAAATTTAAAAAAAGGAAGAACAAATTGTTAACCAGGAATACGCGCATGTAAAAAAAGATAACGTAATAAGTACAAGAATACCTACACAGTTTGAGTGGTAGGTCTGTACTCAGCTACGAGTATATCAAAATATGGAAAGCTCTTTAATATTGTTGGAAGTTTTATTCAACCAAGTAATTTAGAGTTTTTGCATATTTGAATTCTGAATCTTGGATAATTGTCAAGTTTTAGGAAGTACCTTAGTACAAGCAGATACATGCGGTCAATCAAAAGTTAACTGAGACTGGTATTGGGTACAACGTGGAAGGTTGATTAAGTGGAAATGTGTGTGTACATGTAAATTATCTAAGATTGAGTATTCAAGGTACTTGGATAAGGAAAGAAAGAAAGACATTTATTTGGTAAGAAGTATAACACAACAACAATAAAAAGAAGAAAAGAATAGAATATATAATGAAAACGTTCGCGTGCATTCTGCGCGGTGAGATTGGCGACGTGTGAATTGGAAGTTGTGTTAAAAAATATTATTAATATTTATTATTTTTTATAGCACGACAGTGGTGGTGGCCTAGCCCGACTTAGGTCGTGGGTTCGAAACCAGGCAGGCGTTTTGTGTATTTCATACTCATCACCACTGTTCATCAACGGTGAAGGAAAACATCGTGAGGAAACCGGCATGTCTGAGAACCAATACTTCGAAGACATGTGACATCTGCCAGTACGCACTGTTTCCGCGTGGTAGATGGGCTTCCATTAAATTGGATGCATGGGCTTCCATTGAATTGGATGCAGGGGCTTCCATTAAATTGGATGCATTGGCTTCCATTAAATTGGATGCATGGGCTTCCACTGAATTGGATGCAGGGGCTTCCATTAAATTGGATGCATGGGCTTCCATTAAATTGGATGCATGGGCTTCCATTAAATTGGATGCATGGGCTTCCATTAAATTGGATGCATGGGCTTCTATTAAATTGGATGCATGGGCTTCCATTAAATTGGATGCATGGGCTTCCATTAAATTGGATGTGAGGAAACCAAATGTAACACACCAATAAATTGGATGTATCAAAGCGATGAAGGAGAGCATCGTGGGGGCGTGTCCTGGAGCCGATGCTTCGCTGCGTGGACATCCGCCGACCCGCGCTGGGCCCGCGTGGTGGCTAGCGGTCCATCATTTAATTTTCCTTTAACATGGTTTCATGTCCCTCACAGAAAGGAGGTTAGTATCTATACATGTTATGGATTGGAGTCGTTTTCATGTGTGCGTTGTTCTTCTGGGCCGCGCGACGGATTTTGATGGGGTTTTCACCGTCGTTTGGAGGTTTCGTTTCGGGGGGTTTGTGTGTGTGGTGCGTATATTAAAGTTAATTATTAGAGTTGATTAAAGCTGAGAAGTCTCGATGTTTTGTGGGGACGTGGAAGCCGTGCGAGGCGAAAGCGAATCGCTAGTGGGATATATATATAATAAGATAAGTATTGGATATTTACCAAGGGGATGTTATAGGATGACAATATTGAAGAAGTCAGGAACTTATTTGTGATACAATGATGTTAAGGATGGTGGCTTTTTAGAGCATGTAAAGTGTGTGAGTAGGCATCTGAGGGTGTTAAGGCTTTGTGTGAGAGATTTTGGTATGACACAAGTAAATAAAAGAACAATGAGGACGATATGAACGGTTTCTGCGTTCCATTAGGTTTTAATTTCTATGGCGAGATCTTGATACTTACTGAGCTTTTCGAATATGGTGGTTTGAATAATATTGTGTGAGTTAGGTATTGCTATATCTATTAGATAATAATATTATTATGAGATAGTGATTAATGTGGCAATAGCATCTGAAAAATCCTAAAACGCTTTGATAAAGTACCTAATAGCTGAACATAAAAAATAAAAATTGATAGCCAGATTTAAATAAATAAATAATCTTTATTCGCTAAGAAAGAAAGATTACCATCATGCTATATCAATTAATCATAGAAATAGATTTAATGTTCTGAGTTGCGAAATTAAATTTTTGGGCGATACTTGAAACAAAAAGTACAATCTGCGATCTGTCATAGTATGAGTGAGACTTCACTGGGTGAACAGATTCATTAGGCAATCTGAGATCACAAAATGTATTTAGCTTTTCTTTAATTGGACTATATCAATTAATCATAGAAATAGATTTAATGTTCTGAGTTGCGAAATTAAATTTTTGGGCGATAGTTGAAACAAAAAGTTTTAATGTTTTTAAATGAAAGGGAAGAGGTTGTAGGAGCAAGGAAACTAGACAAAGGATGAGAACACACGTTAATAAGGTCATATCTACAGATGATCAGACTTCATTAGTTTAGTTTAACTGCCTTTAATTATTGCTTTAAATTAATTGGCACTTGTTTGCAGAAATGTATAGTGGAAATAAATATGTTTATGATTTTGATTTTACACGGTTATTTGGTAACGTGTTTTCAGTTGAACAAATAAAAATATAATAAGAAAGGGATGTAGTGTATCTATATAATAGATATGTAAACACTATCTCATGCACGCCAGCAGTGAGGTCGCTGTCACTAATGTCAACTGTCAGTTCACTACGAATGGCGGGAAATGGTGGACGATATAGCGTACCTGCACGAGAGGCTGGGTCGTTGTGATGAGCCAGTGTAGTGATATAATCAGCTTAAATACGGGATCAACAGGATTCTACAGACTTCATAAAGGTTTCGTGGATACACACAAAGTTGAACAATTTTTTATTCAGAAAGGTGATGACGTGATTCCTGTACCGTTAAATTTCGCAGAAAGTTCGGTTAAACCTATAGAAGTTACGGGTGGTTCCAATTGTTCAACACCGAGGAAAAAGAAACTTAAAAGCCAGTTAAGATTTTGCAAAGATAAAATTGTAAAACAAGGTCTAAAAATAAAACGGTTGCAATCGAAAAATCGAAGGCTTAAAAAGAAAATAAATAATATTTTTTACTGATACATATACGTACCAGCAGTGCCTGACGGTTACCGGCTTTAGGACCGCCTGGTCAATGACTGATGTAGTTATATATTTTATTTTTAAATAATACTACGTCATTCTTCCTACAGTTTTACTGAACTCCCAACAAGACTTATTTCTTCGAATCGGGTATATATCGATCAAAATCAAAATCAAAAGTCACTTATTCAGACTAGGCTGAGAATCAGCACTTTTCGAACGTCAAAATCACATAAGACAGTCCCCTAAAAACGCCCACCCTTCACCACTTCCTAGTTTTTTCTGTTCCGTGGGGCCATACGCCCTCGCCAACCGCCACGCCGCCAGCCGCGGCGAGCACTTGTAAATAAATGACTCTAAACACGATGGTGCTATCTCGTTTTATTGAGGAATTCCTATGGCCAACTTCCGGTTCCATCATCAGACCAGCCACATGGTATCATTTTTTCAAAATGTCAGGTTCAAAAGGTCGTGGTTAGGTTCGCTCGGGTGAGGTTCGCTCGGGTTAGGTTCGCTCGGGTTAGGTTCGCTCGGGTGAGGTTCGCTCGGGTTAGGTTCGCTCGGATTAGGTTCGCTCGGGTTAGGTTAGGTTAGGTTAGGTTAGGTTAGGTTTCTGGGCGGCTGACCTGACGGCCGGTAGTATCGCAGTCCTGCGCAAGCCGCAGAGAGCGATGGCCGTCAGAGTCATCAGGGGGTATCGCACGATCTCCTACGAGGCGGCTTGTGCACTGGCCGGATCCCCGCCCTGGGACCTCGAGGCGAAAGTACTCGCGTCATCGTATCGGTGGCGCGAGGAAGCGAGGGCGCGGGGTGAGCAACCGATGCAGCGACACATAGAGCTGCATCGGTCTCAGCTTCGCGAGGTCCTGGTGGCGGAATGGCGGGAAAGGCTTTCACGCCCTACCGCCGGCCTCGACATCATCGAGGCGGTCCGGCCGGTGCTCGAGCGCTGGCTCGGGAGGAGGCACGGCTCCCTGTCGTTTCGGGTGACGCAGGTGCTCTCGGGGCATGGTTGCTTCGGGAAGTACCTGTGTCGCATAAACAGGGAGCCGGACGCTCGGTGTCACCACTGCGTCGACTGCCGGGAGGACACGGCGCGGCATACGCTGGCAGAGTGTGCCGCTTGGGAGGAGCCGCGCCGTGCCCTCATCTCAGAAGTAGGCAGTGACCTCTCGCTGCCGGCCGTCGTTGAGTCGATGGTCGACAGCGAGGAGTCCTGGGACGCGGTGGTTTCCTACTGTGAGACAGTCGTCTCGCAGAAGGAGGCTGCGGAAAGGGAGAGGGAGATCTCGTCCACTCACCCGGCCCGCAGCAGGCGCACCGGGCGTCGGCGGAGGGCGGATAAAGCCCTCTTCCAGCCCCCCTAAATGGGTCCAGGGGCGACGGACTCGGGGACGTCCGTCGCCCCCCAAACATCAGGACCCGAGGTGGCGGCGCGTAGTGTTCCACGCGCGCCCCTCTTAGACGTCACGGGGGGAGTCAAACACCTCACTCCCCCCCCTGACCCGAGGAGGCCCGCGATGGCGGGCCGGCACCAGTCGGGGGTTGCGGAAGATTTTTACGTTCCCGCGACCCCCGGCGTAGGTGTGAGTCGGAAAACCGGGGTGGTTTTTAGTCAGTAAGAGTCTGACAGACCCCTCCGCCCGCCCCAGGGCGGAGGACATCCATGAGGATTTTCCACCCCGGAAAAAAAAAAAAAAAAAAAAAAAAAAAAAAAAAAGGTTAGGTTAGGTTAGGTTAGGTTAGGTTAGGTTCCCCACCGAGGGTGTCTCCACGTTGTCGTCGTGGTGGGGCTTGCGCGTCTCAATGATCTTGGGGCTCTGCCGGTAGAGTTACTCATGCCGGAAAGGCCCAAGTGAGAGACCAGACTAAGAGAGATACCGGGACGGGGTCGCTCCTGATCGATCGACGATAGTCGATCGACAGTTGACGTGACCATGCCGCTGCGGTGCAGGCGCACCAAGGCGGCGCGTGTTTCTCTCGTTGAGGAGTTGTCTTCAACGAGAGAACTTTCGGCGGGTTCGCTGAGTCGGGTTGGCCGGACAGCGAACGGAGGCATGTCTAATGCCGCCGCCGGGGGCTTGGCTTAATTGCCTGGCCCAGAGGAAGGCTACCTCTAAGATAAAAAACCACCTAATCCTAAGCTTTGAAGCGCGGCGAGAGGATGAGTGGCTGGTGGGGGACCAGTCGCTAGCGCTTCCCCTGTAGAGTACCTGCCGCACTCTGCAGTATGTAGGCTTACCTGGTATCTAGGCTCTGCCAGGCGGACATTCTGACCTATATCTACTCGTGGGATTCATATGGATAAAATTAAAAATACAAAACAAACAGAGAAGGTGCCGATCGTTTTGGTCGAGCAGATGGGTGTGGGTGTGGTGTCAGATTCTGACACCACATCTGATAGGATGAGTGTGGCGAGCGTGGCGAGTGTAAGCTCAAAGCGCTCGCGGACGAAAGGGGAGGGGGCTGAGCGTGCGTCCAAGTTCTGGAAGAGGCACGCTCGCAAGGATGATGAAGAGCACGCGGGGTTCTCTTCCAGCGAAGAGAACGTACCCGCTAAGGTGTCAAAGGGCAGGAGAGGACGTGGTCGCGCTGCTGGTGGAGCGGGGTCGCGCGACTCTCTGGGGCGCTTTCTTAAGCGCCCTGACACGCCAGTGCCCAGCGCAGAGAATGACTCGGGGTCCAAGCAAGTGGCCCTCGAGCCCACGGTGGCGGACCTTGGCGGGGGCTCTACTGTGTCCCTGCTGGAAGCCAATAGAGCGGAGGCCAATGCTGCAAAGAGGTCGCAGCAAAAGACTGTCGCGGCTGACGAAGTCAGCGAGTTGGCCCGACAGGCCCGAGAGCGGCGCTCTGCTCGCATGGCTGACAGCGGGAGCGTATCGGCGGTGGCGCTTAGCCGCCAAGTGTTGGACGGCGTGGATGTTGTCTTGAGGGTTGCCACCAAGTCGGGCAATCTGAAGGGCACATTCACGCGTGCTCTTAAAGAGGCGGCAGACGGCATAAGGGAGGCGGTTGAGGTCCTCCTTAACCGCACTAGCACGGAGGAGACGGCGAAGCTATGGGAGGAGAATGGCCGTCTCCGATCCGAATTGGAGGACCTCAAGCGGCAGTTTGCCAACCAGAGGGCAGCTCCCGCGGCCGCCTCCTCGACTGTGGTGCCACTGTCGTCGAGACCATCGCCGGTACCATCTTCGATGCCTGCACTTGCGGATGCAGACATCGAAAAAATCGCGCGCATCTGCATGATGCAGTGTGGAGAGATGGTGGGTGCCCGACTGGAGGCGATAGAGGCGAGGCTCCTCCCGGCTCGAAACCTCCGCCCGCCGCTCGCTGCGGACAAGCGGAGGAACCTCCTTCCTCAGCAGCCAGCGGCAGGTGCGGCGGCCGTACCGAGCCGGTCCGGGAGGGGGCCCAACAAGCCCGCGGAGGGTACGTCCGTATCCGCCACCCGGGCTGCTGCGCCGCCGGCAGCGCCACCGGCTGCACCGCCGGCGGCCGCGCCCGGGCCTACCACAGAGGCCTGGGCGACGGTCGTCAAAAGAGGCCGCCGTCATGGGAAGAAGACGGCGCCTCCGACGCCCGCTAGAGCACCGGCACCGAAGAAGGTAAAGGGACCGCCTAAGGTCAGAGCCCCACGCTCCGCGGCTGTGGTTATAACGCTGCAGCCCGGAGCCGTCGAAAGGGGCGTCACTTACAAGGCGGTCCTCACAACGGCGAAAGCGAATGTCGCGTTCCCCGACCTCGGCACACCGTCTGGCTTCAAAATGAGGCCAGCGATTACGGGAGCGCGGCTACTCGAGGTGTCGGGTGCCTCTAGCGGCGAAAAGGCGGACATCCTGGCCGCCAAGCTGAGGGAGGTCCTCAACCCGGAGGACGTCCGAGTGTCCAGGCCAATGAAGACCGTGGAGTTGCGTGTCGATGGCCTGGACGACTCGACGACCCCGGCTGAGGTCGTGGCGGCCATCGCCAAAGTTGGAGGATGTCCGCCCGAAGATATCCGGACGGGCGAGATACGCGCCGACGCTTCCGGGCTCGGCACGATTTGGGTGCGGTGCCCGGTGGCGGCGGCGAATAAAGTCGCTGACAGTGGGCGTTTGTTGGTGGGTTGGGTTGCAGCGAGGGTTAAGCTGCTGCAGCCCAGGGCCATGCGGTGCTACCGGTGCCTGGACATTGGGCATGTCAGGGCACGGTGCACCGCCGAAACTGACCGCAGCGAGCAGTGCTATCGCTGCGGCCAGGCCGGCCACAAGGCGGCCCAGTGCTCCGCGGCGCCAAACTGCAGCCTCTGTACAGCTGCAGGGAGGCCCGCCGGGCACAGAGCGGGTGGAAAGGCCTGTGGCGCGCCCGCCACCAGCAAGAAAAAAAAAAAGAGAGGGGCTGCCAAGGCTGCGGGGGGCTCTTTACCCCCTCCGCAGCCTGGCTGCCCTTCGGCCGACTCCCGGCCTAGGAATGGTGCGGAGGGAATGGATTGCGCATAACGGCGCTCTACCATTTCCTCCAGGGCAATATCAACCACTCTGCTAGAGCTCAGGATCTTTTGCTCCAGAGCATGGCAGAGTGGTCGATTCACGTGGCTGTGGTCGCCGAACCGTATTTTGTCCCCCCCAGGGATAACTGGGTGGGAGACTTGGACGGTTTGGTGGCCATCATTGGCGGGGCTCTCGTCAACCCGTCCCGAGGTCACGGCTGGGTAGCCGCCCTCGCGGACGGCATTGGCACGGTTGGGGCGTATTTTTCGCCCAACAAGAGTCTCGCCGACTTCGAGAGGTTCCTTGTCGAGTTGGGTGCCGTCGTGGGCCGACTCCACCCTCGCCCGGTGCTGTTGCTGGGGGATCTCAACGCCAAGTCTGCGGCGTGGGGATCCCCTGTGACCGATGCTAAGGGCGAGGCGCTGGAGGAGTGGGCGGTCACGACTGGCCTGACCGTCCTAAAT